>CM077664.1:230964587-231589587 GCA_039707655.1 Elymus sibiricus | reverse complement strand
GTATAGGAAGTATTAGACCCAGACACGGTGCACAATTATCGTGGCACTCTGAAGTCAAATTCCGCGTTAATATCTTCACACTTAGATTGTACATCTTCATGAATTGAAGACATACGTTACTTCGTGTGTTGTACATCATAGTCATCAACAATGCATAAGCGTTAGGATGTGTGTCCATTCACTGGACATTCGAGGATTCTAAGATATTTAGCTCACACCGCAACTTGCAAAACCTCTTCTCATCCAAAGGCTTTGTGAAGATATCTGCCAGCTGATCTTCAGTGTTGACGTGAATGATGTCAATGTCTTCCTTGAGCACATGGTCACGAAGGAAATGATGCCTGATCTTAATATGCTTCGTCTTGGAGTGCTGGACAGGATTGTGCGAAATCTTGATGGCGCTCTCATTGTCACATAATAGAGGTACTTTCCTCTTATTGATGCCATAGTCCTTCAGGGTTTGCTTCATCCAGAGAAGCTGAGCACAGCAAGATCCAGCAGCAATGTATTCGGCTTCAACAGTGGAGAGTGATACACAGTTCTGCTTCTTTGAAGACCAACATACAAGTGAACGTCAAAGAAAGTGACAAGTGCCTGATGTGGATTTGCGATCCACCCTATCTCCAGCATAATCAGAATCGGAGAATCCAACCAAATCAAACTCTGAGCCCTTTGGATACCATAATCCTAGTGTTGGGGTGTGAGCCAAATATCGAAGTATTCGCTTCACCGCGAGGTGATGCGATTCCTTTGGTGCCACTTGGAATCGGGCACACATGCAAACGCTAAGCATTATATCTGGCCTAGATGCACATAAGTACAATAAAGAACCAATCATGGAGCGGTATACCTTTTGATCGAACTCTTTACCATTGTCGTCAGAACTTAGATGACCATTGGTTGGCATTGGCGTCTTGTAGCCCTTGCAATCTTGCATTCCAAACTTCTTCTAGCAGTCATTGAGATACTTCTCTTGTGATATGAAGATGCCATTGCGTTGTTGACGAATTTGAAGACCAAGGAAGAATTTCAGCTCTCCCATCATGGACATTTGATATTGCTCTTGCATCATATGACTGAACTCATCACTATATCGTTTGTTAGTGTAGCCGAAGATAATGTCATCCACATAGATTTGGCACACAAACAGTTCACCATCATATGATTTGGTGAAGAGAGTGGGATCAAGTGAACCAGGTTTGAAGCCTTTGCTTTTCAGGAACTCCTTGAGTGTGTCATACCAGGCTCGTGGAGCTTGTTTGAGGCCATACAGTGCCTTGTTGAGCCTATAGACCTTGTCAGGGTGCTTTGGATCTTCAAACCCAGGTGGTTGAGCAACATAGACTTCTTCAATTTTGCCGTTGAGAAAGGCACTCTTCACATCCATTTGATACAGGAGAATATCATGATGATTGGCATAAGCAAGAAGTATGCGAATGGCTTCAAGTTTAGCCACAGGAGCAAAAGGTTTCATCAAAGTCAATTCCTTCCACTTGTGTGTAACCTTGAGCAGCTAGACGAGCTTTGTTTCTAACAACTTGACCATGTTCATCTTGCTTGTTGTAGTAGATCCATTTGGTTCCAATAATGTTGTGTTTGCGAGGGTCAGGACGCTTAACAAGTTCCCACACATTGTTGAGTTCAAATTGCTGAAGCTCTTCTTGCATAGCTTGAATCCATTCTGGTTCCATGAAAGCTTCAGTGACTTTGGTGGGTTCTGTGATGGAGACGAAAGCGAAGTGTCCACAAAAGTTTGCTAGCTGTGTGGCTCTTGAGCGAGTGAGAGGACCAGCTGCATTGATGTTGTCAATTATCTTCTCGATCTGAACTTCATTGGCCACTCGAGGATGTACAGGGCGAAGACTTTCCTGTTGCTAAGCATTGTCTTCAGACTCAGCATTATCTTCAGTCTGATCATTGTCTTCACGCTGGACAGGAGCAGGTATCACAACCTCTTCATCTCCGGGATCCTCAGTGGGTATTATGTCTCCAGTACCCATAAGCTTGATGGATTCACTAGGAGGGAGTTCATCTATCACATGTGGCAGGTGCTCTCTTTGCGAGCTGTTAGTCTCATCGAACCGCACATCTACAGCCACTTTGTGGTGAAAGAGGTTGAAGACTCTGTAGGTGTGCGAATCCTTTCCATAGCCAAGCATAAAACTCTCATGTGCTTTCGGTGCAAATTTGGAAGTGTGATGTGGATCCCGTATCCAACACCTAGCACCAAATACTTTGAAATAACTTACATTTGTCTTCTTACCAGTGATAAGTTCATAAGATGTCTTCTTGAAGAACTTGTGAAGATATACTCTGTTGATGATGTGGCATGCAGTATCAATGGCTTCAGACCACCACTTGCGTGGTGTCTTGTATTCGTCAAGCATAGTGCGAGCCATCTCAATGAGAGTCCTGTTCTTGCGCTCCACGACGCCATTCTGCTGTGGAGTGTGTGGAGCTGATAACTCATGAGTGATGCCAAGAACGTCAAGATAGGTGTCGAGCCCAGTGTTCTTGAACTCGGTGCCATTGTCACTCCTGATGTGCTTGATCTTGACGCCATAGTTGGTCATGGCCCGGTTAGCAAACCGCCTGAAGACATCCCACACTTCATTCTTATACAGGATTATGTGCACCCAGGTATATCGAGAATAATCATCAACAATCATGAAGCCATATAGATGTGCAGAAGTAGTAGGAGTGGAGTAATGAGTAGGGCCAAATAAGTCCATGTGTAGCAGCTCGAAGGGATGAGTGGTCGTCATGATTGTCTTCGAGGGGTGTTTCGCCCTAGTCATCTTCCCAGCTTCACAAGCTCCACATAGGTGATCCTTCTTGAACTTGACGCCCTCGATCCCAATGATGTGCTTCTTCTTCACAAGGGTGTGCAAGTTTCTCATGCCAGCATGCCCTAGCCGTCGATGCCATAGCCAGCATTCTGAAGCTTTTGCTAGAAGACATGTGGCCAACTGTGGACCTATGGAGAAATCTACCATGTACAAGTCACTGCTTCGATAACCTTCGAAGACTTGAGTTTTGTCAAAAGCCATAAGCACAAGACAACGAAATTTGCCAAAGATGACAATCATATCAAGATCACAAAGCATTGAGACGGACATGAGGTTGAATCCAAGGGATTCGACAAGCATCACTTTATCCATGTGCCGATCCTTCGAGATTGCAACCCTACCTAGACCCAATACCTTGCTTTTCCCAGTATCAGCAAAAGTAATGTGCTTTTGAGTAGATGGATGAAGTGTAGAGTCCATGAGTAAGCTTCGGTCACCAGTCATATGGTTGGTGCAGACACTGTCCAGGATCCATTCAGTAGCTTTCGGAAGTGTACCCTACAGAGCAGTTAGTAGGATAGGCTTCACCAAGACAATTATGAAGTGCAAACATTTGACAATGAAGACTTTCAGAGAATGTAAGTTTCTTGGAGGATATAGTAGGATGATCATCAATAAATCCATGGACGAAATAAATGGTAATACCATTTGGACATTTTATCTTGCGTCCGACAAGATTTTTCAAGTCCCCAGCATTGTCTTCAGAACCCAATGCTTTTTGGCTGGAGACCTGACCCTGCAAGAAAGATCAGTTCTTCTTAACCACCCACATCTGAAGGGGTGGCTTAGAAGCAATGAGTCTAAGTGAAGCATCTAAGAATTTTGGCTTTGAAGCCCTAGCAAATAGCTTCACAGGGGGGTTAGAGTACTCAAATGAATAAGCAGAGAAATTCTTTGATTTGTGAACATAATGGTTTGAGGAACGTCTCTCATATTCATGAGTCTGATCATTGTAACCCTGCAAAACATTGGCGTTAGGGCGACCATACGAAGACCTTTGTATGTATGAAGACTTTGGTCCATATGAAGCTTTTGCTCTGGGTTTGTCTTCTTCCCAGGTGGTGTCATGATGACATTCACGGGAAGCCTTTCCAAAAGACTTTTGGGAACCCAGATTTTCTTCATAGGCGAACCATTCCTGCAGTTAGTTCCAATAAACCTGGCAAACACTTCACCATTCTGATTTTTGAACAGTTTATAGTTTGAGTCAAAGGACTCATCAATGATGATGGGGTTAGCACAGGTATAGCCAGATAATGTGGATGGGTCTACTGGAGGGCCTGTTGCAGTAACCCAAGTGGTTTTGGGGTACTGCTGAGGCTTCCAATATGTTCCATCAACATTTATGTTTCTCTCGAAGCCAATGCCCTCTTTCCTAGGATTCCTATTCAGGATCTGTTTCTTGAGGACATCACAAAGAGTCTGATGCCCTTTGAGACTCTTATACATGCCTGTCTCAAGCAATGTCTTCAACCTGGCATTCTCATCAGTAAGAGCAGTGGCTTCCTCAGATGAGGAGTCAGTGGCCACATCAACAGTTGAAGATATTGTAGATTCAGAAACAGTGGAGCATTCAGCAGAAGAATTAGCGTTATCACACTCAAGGCATTTCAAGCAAGGTGGCACAAATTCATCCTGAGCGGCACTGATCTGTTGAGCGAGTAGTGAATCATTTTCTGTTCGAAGATCATCATGAGACGCTCTCAGCTTCTCAAGCTCTTGCTTCCTTTGAAGATATTCATAGGAGAGCTTTTCATGATCTGCTGAGAGGGTATCATGACGACCTTGAAGTTCATCAAACGACATTTGAAGACGCCTGAAGTCTTCAGATTGTGTTTGACCATGATCCATTTCCTCGTTCAATAGATAATTGCTCTTATCTAGCAATTTTTGAAGCTTCTCTAAAGCGGATTGTTGTTTAGTGATAATTTTTGCAAGCTTGGAATAGCTGGGGGTCATGTTCTCATCAGATTCCTCTTCATTTGAAGAGAAGGAGGGATGTTTAGGTACCTTGACACCCTTGGCCATTAAACAGAGACCAGAGGCTTTTGTGACGGGGCCAACGTCCACGGAGTTGAGGGAATTCTTGAATTCCTCAAACCAAGGATCATGATGTGTGAAGGCACCCTCATAGACATCGGAGATCCTGTCCCAGATCAGTTTAGCGGAGTCCATATGATACACATGAGTAAACTGATCTTTGGTCAAATGAGAGCATATGATGTATTTTGCTCGAGCGTCCAATTGTGTGAATCTGTCAATGTCTTCAGCACGCGCCTTTTAGCAGAGCTCTATCAAGCCCTGCTCGGTGACAGTCCATAGATCATAATTGGTCCCCTTGAGATGTTTGCACATCTTAATCTTCTAGTAGGGATAGTCAGTGCCATCAAAGACGGGTCACGCAGCGGAAACCTTGCTTATCCCTGCAGTCGACATAGCTAAAACTCCACGTGGTTAAACCGAATCACACAGAACAAGGGAGCACCTTGCTCTGATACCAATTGAAAGTGCTAGTTATCGAGTAGAGGGGGTGAATAGGCGATTTTTATGAAAGACTTCGAAAACAGGCAATGTCTTCGAAGTAAGCGGAAGCAAGATGAGAACTAGCAAAGCCTATCAATAAGGTGAATAGATATGACAAGCATAGACATCATACATACAAGCATGCGTTGAACATAAACACAAGAAGCATGAAGATAAATGAGTAAACAGATGAATGGCTTCAGGGAATATCTTCAAACACAGACAAGCATGCAAAGGCTTCACAGTTCAAAACAGTAAGTAAGGAAGAGAAAGGATAGAACCAAAAGCTCGGGGAAGACAATGATTTGTTTGACCAGTTCCAACTGTTGTGACAGCTGTACGTCTGGTTAGGGAGGCTGAGATTGAACTCAGAAGACCATGTCTTCACCTTATTCCCCTTGAGCTAAGACCCGCAGATCTCGCCCAATCACTCTGGTAAGTCTACAAGGTAGACTTCCAAACCTTCATAGACTTCGTTCACCGGCAATCCACAATGACTCTTGGATGCTCATAATGTGATGCCTAACTGGCTGGAAGATCACAGTCTTCAAGTGTAATAAGTCTTTGGTTCACTCAGAATAGAATGTCTTCAGTGATGCTCAATCACTTTGGGCTCTGGGTGTTTTGGGTTTTGTCCTCGCAAGGATTCTCTCTCAAAGGCTTCGAGGTGGGTTGCTCTCAGATGACAAAAGTCGTGCACTAACTCGGAGCAGCCACTAATTTATGGTGGTAGGGGGTGGCTATTTATAGCCAGGGGCAACCTGACATGATATGTCCGAAATGACCTTGGGTCATAGGGAAGCTGACACGTGTCTAACGGTCGGATCCCAACACATGCGGCAACTTTACTTGGGCTCCAAGCAAAGCTGACTCAACCAACTCTGGAAGAGGTTTTCTCTCATTTGTCTTCGCTCGAAGACATAGGATTTTGGTTGAGCATCACGTCAGCTTCTGACTTTGTTTACCTTGACCCCACTTAGCAGTACGGTGGTTCCTATGACTCAAGAAAGCAGAAAATGAAACTACCAAAAGACTAAGTCTTCACGTTCCATTTGCTTCAAGTGAATGTCTTTGTGAGCCATTATCTTCAACATGAATGTCTTCGTGAACCACCATTGTCTTCAATGTCTTCATACATTTTTAGGGGTCATCTTCGATGGGTAAACCGAATCAATAGGGACTTCTACCTGTGTTCTCCTATGAATCTCACAAACACATTAGTCCCACAACCAAGTTTGTCTTCAATACTCCAAAACCAACAAGGGGTGGCAGTAGATGCACTTACAATACCCGGTACAGGTTTCTCAACAACCGGCAAGTCATTCAAGAGCCGACGAAGCCAATCTGCTTCGACCGTAGCTGTATCTAGTGCTGTGAGTTCTACTTCCATTGTTGACCTCGTTAAGATGGTGTGCTTGCAAGACTTCCAAGAAACAGCGCCACCTCCATGAGTGAATACATATCCGCTCGTGGCCTTTATCTCATCAGCATCTGAGATCCAGTTTGAGTCACTATACCCTTCAAGCACCTTTGGGTACCCAGTGTAGTGAATTCCATAATTTGCAGTGCCTTTCAAATAACGCATAACTCTCTCTAGAGCTTTCCAATGATCATCTCCCGGTTTTGAAACAAATCGGCTCAGTTTGCTAACAGCAAAAGAGATGTCAGGTCTTGTAGCACTGGCTAAATACATAAGCGAGCCAATAATCTGAGAATATTTCAATTGATCTCCACACTACAAAAAAAACACTTCCGTGATGATACGTCTTTGTCACAGTAGGTCAACTTTTCTGTCATACATATACATCCATGACAATTTTATGACAGAATCAAGATAGTCATACCTGTGCTGTCGTAGAAGTGTTCCATGACAATACTGAAATTATCATCACGGAAGTGTCCACTTCCATGATGATAAATGTTGCGTCATGGAAGTGTTTTTGTCAAGGGTGACCGACACGTGGCATCCACCGTAACGGGTCACCGTTAAGCTATCGGGTTCCGGTTTGGATCCGATAACCCGTTAACAGTTCGGACCAATGGTGATTTTCCACGTGTAAAATTCTCATTCGCCGGCGGATCCACGTGTCAGCTCGGTGTTGCGACAGATGTCATCCATTCGTTAGACGAGAGACGCCTATGATACGTCGACATGTGGCATGGCCCAACAATGGCCCATTTAGGTTAAAAAGGCCGGCCCAGTCAAAGGCCCATAAGATTTACTCAGGTACTAGTGGGCCGGCCCACTAGCGGCCTACTTAAACATGGCCCATTTACGGCCCACCGCCAGATCGGGCCCGTAAATTGTTCGCTCAGTCTTTGGGCCCCATTACGGCCCAGTGAGTTTTCGGCCTGTTAAAGGCCCGATGTAGAAATGGGCCCATTTCAGCCCGGTGTGCCTTTCGGCCTGTTAATGGCACGTGCTACACATGGGCCATATATGGTCCGACGCGACATTTGGCCCCTTAACGGCCCGTGATCTCGGTGGCAAAATTTCAACCCAACCTGACTTTGGGCCTGTTAAAGGCCTGTCGTACAATTCGGCCCGTTGGTCCTCTACTAAGTTTTCGGCCTACTAAAGGCCCATGATATGATTGGGCCAACCAAGGCCCGAGATAGGTTTCGGCCTGGTAGCGGCCCGTCATGTAACTGGGCCAATAATGGTCCGAGGTATATTTCAGCCTGCTAAAGGCCCATGGTCGACAAAGGAAAATTGAGGCCCAATAAGCTTTTCGGCCTGCTAAAGGCCCATGCTGTCTTCTGAACCATAACAGGCCAGCAGAATATTCAGCCTGTTAATGGCCCGAAGCTACATGGGCCGACCTAAAGTTTGGGCCCACTAGAGGCCCATGTGAGTTATGGGCCTGGGCATACCGTGTCCATAAAGGGCCATTACGGCAGGTCTGCGCAGGCCGGAGTAAAGCCTGTTGCGTGGAACCCATTAATGGCCTACTGAATTGCAGGCCCGTTAGAGGCGCATGTTTCGGCCCGTTCGCCTGAATCAGATTTTCACCCTTTTTTCTGATAGCGAATGATGACATATACGGTAAATACGAATTAAGAACAAACCTACATTATACAATAAAGAAATAACGACATAGTAACTTAGAATAAACCTACACTATACAATAAAGGAATTAGGGCATATTACATCCACTGGGCATCAAAGTTCGCCACCAGTGATCATAAAGCGCAACCAAGAAGCAGATTACAAAACCTGGGCGTCCAAGGCCCTGCCATTGCAGCGCAACAAAATAATACTGAACCAAGACCACTTGAACACAGTTCAAGAAACATTAGCCTTGCACAGGAGCTGTTGTGCAAGCAGCTGAGCAAGGCAGTGAGAACGGCCTAGCATGTCGGTCATATCTTCCAGCTCTAGCTGTTTAGCAATGAGGTTCTCATTGGAGTTCTCTGCGATCTTCCTTAGAGATTGGACTTCAAGTCAAAGTTGAGTTGCACTATGCCTTTCTGCTTGCAGCTGAGACTGAAGAAGTCGAACTGATTCAGGCAGCGACTTCTATGAGCTTGTGTGACTGCTAGTCTCAAGTAACTTGAACACTGCATCAAGACATGACTTTGGGGTTGTCTCACTATCTTCAAGATGTTTCGCCTTCTTTGCTGCAATATACGTTGGGTTTGTCTTAGAGTCTTCAGCAGACTTGTGCGTGCCAACAGGCATATCACCCTGAAGCAACAAGACAGATGACAGGTTTTGCACGTATATAAACAAAGATGGTAACTGCGTTGTGATACGTTGGAGTATAATTTTTGATTGTTCCATGCTAGTATAGTATCAATCTTGAATGTTTTATATACACTTACAAGCAATTATATATCATTTTTGGGACTAACCTATTAACTTAGTGCCCAGTGCCAGTTGCAGTTTTTTTGCCTGTTTTTGGTTTTCCAGAATATCAGTACCAAACAAAGTCGAAATGCCACGAAACTTTTTGGAGATTTTTTTCTGAACATAAGAGACACTAAAAGCTTCGGGAGAGGGCTAGAAGACAGAGGAGGTGGCCACGAGCCACCAGGGCGCGCCCCAGGGGGGTGGGGCGCCCTGGTGCCTCGTGGGCCCACCTCTGCTCCGTTTGACCTAATTCCACCTCTATAAATTCTCTAAAATCGGGAAACCAACCAGGGAGTCCACGAAATACTTTTTCCGCCGCCGCAAGTCTCTGTTCTTGAGAGATCCCATCTGGAGGTCTTTTCCGGCACTCTGCCGGAGGGGGATTCGATCACGGAGGGGCTCTCCATCAACCTTGCTGCCCTTCCGATGATGCGTGAGTAGTTTACCACAGACCTTCGGGTCCATAGTTAGAAGCTAGATGGCTTCTTCTCTCTTTTTGATCTTCAATACAATGTTCTCCTCGATGTTCTTGGAGTTCTATCCGATGTAATCACTTTTTGCGGTGTGTTTGTTGGGATCCGATGAATTTTGAGTTTATGATCAGATTATCCATGAATATTATTTGAGTTTTCTCTAAACTCTTTTATGCATGATTGTTATAGCTTCGTATTTCTCTCCGATCTATTAATTTGGTTTGGCCAACTAGATTGATTTATCTTGCAATGGGAGAGGTGCTTTGTAATGGGTTCGATCTTGCGGTGCTCAATCCCAGTGACAGAAAGGGACATGACACGTATGTATCGTTGCTATTAAGGGTAAAAAGATGGGGTTTATTCATGCATGAGTTTACTTTGTCTACATCATGTCATCTTGCTTAAGGCGTTACTCCGTTCTTTATGAACTTAATACTCTAGATGCATGCTGGATAGCGGTCGATGTGTGGAGTAATAGTCGTAGATGCAGAATCGTTTTGGTCTACTTGTCTCGGACGTGATGCCTATATACATGATCATTGCCTTGGATATCGTCATGATTATTTGCTTTTCTATCAATTGCCCAACAGTAATTTGTTTACCCACCGTATGCTATTTTCAAGAGAGAAGCCTCTAGTGAAAACTATGGCCCCCGGGTCTACCTTTATCATATATTTAAAAATCCCAAAAATACCTTGCTGCAATTTTACTTTATTTATTTTATCTTGTATTTTTGTTCGATCTATCTATCTATCACCATAAAATTTAATCTTGCAATTAACCTCCAAGGGATTGACAACCCCTTGTTCGCGTTGGGTGCGAGGATTTGTTGTTTTGTGTGCAGGTGCTGCAAACGAGTTGTTGTGTGATTCTCCTACTGGATTGATAACCTTGGTTTCATAACTGAGGGAAATACTTATCTCTACTGTACTGCATCATCCCCTCCTCTTCGGGGAAATCCCAACGTAGCTCACAAGTAGCAGGAAGAATTTCTGGCGCCGTTGCCGGGGAGACATCATCAACATCTATCAAGTACCTACGCATAAACTTTCATCTCCTCATATTTATTTTATTTGCCTTTGCCTCTCGTTTTCATCTCCCCCACTTCTAAAAAGTTTTACAAAAATACAAAAATATTTTTATTTGCTTGTTTGCTCCGTCACTATGGCTAGTTCATCACTTGTTGCTGTTACCCCTGAAAATGAAGTGCTTAATTTTAAACAATGGGGAGGAGAGAATTTAAAGGATGCTTGGTATAGGATTTGCGATGCTCATAATAGATCAACTCGTAAGCAATCCACCACCATCCTTCTTCGCAATTTTTATGTGGGCATTACTACTTGGTATAGATTTGTACTTGATACTATTACTGGAGGGAATTTCTTGATGTGTCCCTCTATGGATGCTTTCAATGCTATGGGAAATTTAGTGGGATCACCACCTATCACTATTAATGAAACAACTTTGACCTTGGAACATGTTATGCAAAGGTTAGAAGCTATTGAAAATAAAATACCTACTATTGAACATCTTGAGAATTTAGATAAAAAATTCATAATCATATCATTCAATTTGGTTCTAAGGTAGGAATTACATTGAAAACCTTAAAGGAAAAGGAACCGGTAGTTAATGAAAGAATAGAACAAAGCCTCGCTAGAATCGATAAGATAGAAGAAATTATTACTAATTTGGGCTCGGCTTTTTCCTCCGTTAAGAATATTGATAGAACTCCTCCCAATAAAAATTGCAAGTTTATGTATGTTCCTAAAACCAATGGTGCTACTTCTAGTAAGGGAAATGAGGATCTTAAAATGATTAGCGTGCACCCCAATTTTGTTGATGGGATAAAAGAACCTATCTATAAGAACAAAAAAATTGATTTTGTGCCTAGGAGCGTGATTATGAGAAACTCGTATGTTGAACCTCCTAAAATAAGTGGTTGTGTAGTTGAGGAGTTGGAAACCAAAGATGACAATACTTGAAACTATGCATTATGCCTAGCTAGGGGCATAAAACAATAGCGCTTGTTGGGAGGCAACCCAATGAATAAAATAAATTTTTGCTTTTTATTTCTGTTTTCTTGTGTGCACACAATTATGCTACTGTTATGATTGTGTTTTTTATGTTTTAGTTAGTGTTTGTGCCAAGTAAAGCCTTTGGGATGATTTGGAAGATAGTATAATTGATGCTGTTTGGAAAACAGAAAGTTTTGCGTCCAGTGCTGGAATTTCAATTCTGTACTGGAGCGTCAGAAAAATCTGAAATTTTACACAGTATTGGTATATGAATTGCCCATGTTGTCCTAATTTTTCAGAATTTTTGGAGTTACAGAAGTATAGCTTTTAAATAGATCTTTACAGACTGTTCTGTTTTAGACAGATTCTGTTTTTGTTGCATAGTTTGCTTATTTTGATGAATCTATGGATCGTATCGGGGGGTATGAGTCATGGAGAAGTTGGAGTACAGTAGCATTATGCCAGTATTAAATATGAATCAATTTACTACATTACTTAAAGTTAAAGATTTGTTTGTTATACTAACGGATCTCACAAAGGTTTTGTTGAGTTTTGTGTGATTGAAGTTTTCAAGTTTTGGGTGAGATCACGATGGATGAAGGAATAAGGAGTGGCAAGAGCCTAAGCTTGGGAATGCCCAAGGCACCCCAAGGTAATATTCAAGGAAGACTAAAGCAACTAAGCTTGGGGATGCCCCGGAAGGCATCCCCTCTTTCTTCTACTAACTATCGGTAATTTTACTTGGAGCTATGTTTTTATTCGTCACATATCATGAGTTTTGCTTGGAGCGTCGTCTATTATATGAGTTTTGCTTTTTTTGCTTTTTAGTTTGTCACAATCATCCTTGCTGGACACACTTATTTGAGAGAGCCACATGTTTATCATGATTTGTTAGAATACTCTATGTGCCTCACTTAAATCTTTTGAGCTAGGTAGTTGCTCTAGTGCTTCACTTAAATCTTTTTGAGCACGGCGGTGACTATATTTTGAAGAAATATTTGAACTCTCATGCTTCACTTATATTATTTTGAGAATTGATAAGATTAAATTTTAAAGAAATATTTGCACTCTCATGCTTCACTTATATCTTTTTGAGAGATGATAATAGTAATGGTAATTTGCACAAGATATGAATTTGGTCCCAAAGTGATGAATATTCAAGAGGGATATAATAAAAACTTTCATGAAAGATCATTGGATATGATAAGTTTGATTCCTTGCAATAGTTTTGCGATATGGAGATGATAATATGTGAGTCATGTTAGTGAGTAATTGTGATTTAGTAAGAATATTGGTGTTAAGGTTTGTGATTCTCTATGCATGCACATAAAGTCAATAGTTATGCAACGAAATTATATCCTACTTATGGTACATTATTCAGTTTTAGTTATGTTCAATGCATGTTTATGACCGTTTTTGCTTTTTGGTTGGTCGCTTCTCAATCTATTTGCTAGCCTTCATTTGTACTAAGTGGGAATACTGCTTGTGCGTCCAACTCCTTAAACCCAAGTTGTGCCGAATGAGTCCACCATACCTACCTATATGCGGTATTTCCATGCCGTTCCAAGTAAATTTGCATGTGCCAACTCTAATTTTTTAAAATAATTTTCCATTTTGTGTGCCCGTACCACTCATGAAGCGGCAGGGGGTGGCCAATATTTTCCATGCTAGGTGTGTTATTCTCACGATGAGTGTTTATTCACTTGTCATTGCACGAGAGAGTGGCAAGTAATAGGGATGCCCAGTCCCGAAATGAATTTTTTTAATATGATGATAATAATAAATTCCTTGGAAAATGTTGGTATGGAAGGCACCCATGGATACGGCTAGCCATGGATTGTGAAAGAATGGTGGAAAGGAAATAAACTTTATTTTCTGTTTGGGAACCGCCTATAATGTATCTAGCATGGAAGATATTGGGAATTCTTGGTCGTTTTTGTTGATAGGAAAAGCATGCCTCTCAAAATAATTTTATCTCTCTAATTTAAGCCTTGAGCTCTGGCACCTCTGCAAATCTCTGCTTCCCTCTGCGAAGGGCCTATCTATTTACTTTTATGCAATTTTTATTTTTATTTTGAGTCTCCATCTTCTCTTACAAAGCACCAACTAGAGAACACTATTGTCATACTTGCGCATTGTGTGTAGCTAATATTGAGTGTGTTTCATGAATGGATCAATGATTGAGCATAATGGGCTAGGGATAACTTTCTTTAGCGTTGATATTTTGAAAGACATGGTTGCTTGTTAGTATGCTTGAGTATTTATGCCTTCATGTCAAATTATAGACTATTGCTTTGAATCATTCAAGTCCAAATGTCCATGCTCCAAAAGAAAAGAGTATATGATGAATATGATAGGTAGCATTCCACATCAAAAATTGTGTTTTTATCATTTACCTACTCGAGGACGAGCAGGAATTAAGCTTGGGGATGCTTGATACGTCTCCAACGTATCTATAATTTTTGATTGTTCCATGCTATTATAGTATCAATCTTGGATGTTTTATATACACTTACAAGCAATTATATATAATTTTTGGGACTAACCTATTAACTTAGTGCCCAGTGCCAGTTGCTATTTTTTTGCCTGTTTTTGGTTTTCCAGAATATCAGTACCAAACGAAGTCCAAATGCCACGAAACTTTTTGGAGATTTTTTTCTGGACATAAGAGACACTAGAAGCTTCGGGAGAGGGCCAGAAGACAGAGGAGGTGGCCACGAGCCACCAGGGCGCGCCCCAGGGGGTGGCGCGCCCTGGTGCCTCGTGGGCCCACCTATGCTCCGTTTGACCTAACTCCACCTCTATAAATTCTCTAAAATCGGGAAACCAACTAGGGAGTCCACGAAATACTTTTTCCGCCGCCGCAAGTCTCTGTTCTCGAGAGATCCCATCTGGAGGCCTTTTTCGGCACTCTGCCGGAGGGGGATTCGATCACGGAGGGGCTCTCCATCAACCTTGCTGCCCTTTCGATGATGCGTGAGTAGTTTACCACAGACCTTTGGGTCCATAGTTAGTAGCTAGATGGCTTCTTCTCTCCTTTTGATCTTCAATACAATGATCTCCTCGATGTTCTTGGAGTTCTATCCGATGTAATCATTTTTTGTGGTGTGTTTGTTGGGATCCGATGAATTTTGAGTTTATGATCAGATTATCCATGAATATTATTTGAGTTTTCTCTGAACTCTTTTATGCATGATTGTTATAGCTTCGTATTTCTCTCCGATCTATTAATTTGGTTTGGCCAACTAGATTGATTTATCTTGCAATGGGAGAGGTGCTTTTTAATGGGTTCGATCTTGTGGTGCTCAATCCTAGTGACAGAAAGGGACATGACACGTATGTATCGTTGCTATTAAGGGTAAAAAGATGGGGTTTATTCATGAATGAGTTTACTTTGTCTACATCATGTCATCTTTCTTAAGGCGTTACTCCGTTCTTTATGAACTTAATACTCTAGATGCATGCTGGATAACGGTCGATGTGTGGAGTAATAGTAGTAAATGCAGAATCGTTTCGGTCTACTTGTCTCGGACGTGATGCCTATATACATGATCATTGCCTTGGATATCATCATGATTATTTGCTTTTCTATCAATTGCCCAACAGTAATTTGTTTACCCACCGTATGCTATTTTCAAGAGAGAAGCCTCTAGTGAAAACTATGGCCCCCGGGTCTACCTTTATCATATATTAAAAATCCCAAAAATACCTTGCTGCAATTTTACTTTATTTATTTTATCTTGTATTTTTGTTCGATCTATCTATCTATCACCATACAATTTAATCTTGCAATTAACCACCAAGGGATTGACAACCCCTTGTTCGCGTTGGGTGCGAGGATTTGTTGTTTTGTGTGCAGGTGCTGCTAACGAGTTGTTGTGTGATTCTTCTACTGTATTGATAACCTTGGTTTCATAACCGAGGGAAATACTTATCTCTGCTATACTGCATCATCCCCTCCTCTTCGGGGAAATCCCAACGCAGCTCACAAGTAGCACGCTGTCAATTCCATCCAATTTCATATTACAAAATAAAGAGACGATTCAAAATGTCAAGAGCATAATTTGGCATTGTTCATAATGCGGTGAGCTACACCACACTACTGGATTACAGATCAACAACACAAGCATAGATGCAGGGCAAAAGAAAATCGTTGTATCTCTTTTCGTTAACGTGCATGACATGTTCATATCATCAGCCAGATCAGTTAAGACAAAGCAGGAAATGACAAGGTGCAAATGTGTGCAGCTTCACCAGACACTGGATTACAGATCAACAACACAAGCATACATGCAAGGCTAAAGAAAATCAATGAATCTGTATTGAATAATGTGCATGGTATGAATAAGGAATTTGGTTTCACGACTAAAACTTGAAACTTGCAGTTGTTGCGAACATGCATTTTGATAGAAACAGCAAACTAAACAGCAGTTGACGATAGGGAGCATGAGCAAATTAAACGGCAGTTGAGGAGAAAGGCTTTAGAAGGACGGACTTACATTAACAGTTAACACCGGCTCTATAATGCCCTTCTTCATGTCAAGGGAGGGATAACTCAAGAATTTCAGCACAGAAACTTCTTCATAAGCATTGCATGTACTCTACATTTTGTAGAGAGTAATTATTGATATGATAATACTGGAAGGGATAGAGGATAATGAAGATAAGATGCACAGTGATGCTACATAATGAACTACCTATCCATGTAAGTACAGCATTACAGGACAAAATGTACTGCCAAGAGCAATGGGTTACATTTCTGCACTGGCATTGTCTATGTATTCAACTTTTTGGTAAGATTAAGTATAGATCGATAATTTTTAGTAAATGGTGGGCGAGGGAGACAAGATGAAGAGTAATGCAACACAATGAACTACTCACTCCGTCCCATAATATAAGTGTTTTGTACACTAGTGTAGTGTACAAAACGCTCTTATATTATGGGACGGATGGAGTAGCTGTTTATGTAAGTACAGTGATACAAGACGTTCGGTCCTTACAAGAGGACTTCAGAGCTAAACTTCTTCAGAAGCATTGGGTTGATTCTAAATTTTTGTAAGAGTCAATACAGATCTTATAATATCCACCAAATGGAGGATAAGGAGGCTAACATGTGCAGTGATGCTACATAATCAACCAGCTATGAAAGTAAGTATGGTGATACAGGGCAAGAGGTACTCACAAGAGCAATGCAGTGTGTAGTATAGTTGCGAGATCCTGTTGTCCCTTGAGGATGGATATTCTCCTGCGAACAGTTTTCATACAAGTGAGACGGTAAGGCACATGCAGAAATGTAGTTCAAATTGTGATGTGATATCATAGACAGTACCTTACGCTGCAGACGAGACCAGTGTGTAACAAGCTTATTCCAGTCACTGTCTAGTAAATGAAGCACCGGAGACTTTACAGAAATTTCGTTTAGAGGCTTGCCATTGAAGTGTGCTTGCCTCAGGTAGCAATGATACTTCCTCAAAGCGTGCTTGAAAAGCGCAATCAAGCTTTGCTCGTCTTGACTATCCAGTTTGGTCCTCGCCTATTTAAATGAATGAAATCTCTTGAGTTCTGTCAGCAGAAACATAGGCACTAATTACCATGAATAACATTAGTACAGTACTTACACATAAGTTGCGGAGGAAGATTGGAAATTGTTGTTTGTCTGTAGTATAATCTTTCCATGAAGGAAAGATGCGCACAAAGTTCCTGACAACAATAAAAGCTTCGTCTTCTAAACTGGGAAGAAGTGGAACAGGGGTCCTATTTGCTGCAATTGGGGCTCTCTCCAGTTCAAAAAGGGATTTGGCAACTGGAGTTGGTGTACTCATTGCTGGAATGTGGATTTTGCGTCGTAGAGCTGGTGCTATGTCAACTGGAATCGTCATACTTTTTGCTGCATATGGGGTCTGCTGAGTTGGGGCATCTGAGATGGCCAGTGGGGTAGGGGTAGAGTCTGCTAGAGTTGGGGTTGTGTTTTGTGGGTCTGGTGATATTGCCACTACACCTAATGGGCTATTTGATTTATGAGGTGTCACTACCTTTTCCAAATACTTTGTTCATGCTCCATCGCGATCAGCAATCGCCCTCTTCCTTTTGAACATCTGATACACAAGAACAACATTTCAATGGAGAAATATGGTATGATGACAGATGGAATATGTACTGAAAATGGATAGGCATGGCATATTCACATATATGATGTGTAAACTAAGCAAATGGCGGTGTAACAAAGTAGAAGCAATGCAAAGCATCATTTGCAAGATATGTGCGACCAATATAACCTTGCCAAGTTAGAGCAAGCACCTTGATGGGTGAATAAGATAGGGCATCTGCCTCTAACTCCTCCATAGGGAGCTACATTGACTTAGGTCTCCCTCTAGCTCAGAATCATTGTTAGGATCATATTCTGAACACGAATCTGTAGGTGGAGAGCGTGCGCATTCCATTGCATCCAGACTGGATCTCAGTCCCTTAAGGCCAAGTTTGATAGCCATGTCATTGTTCTGCTTTATTCTTCTCATGTGCCCAAGCTCATAATCATTATGATGATGTTCAGTATCTGAGATTCACGAAAACATAAAAGGTAGTCAGATTATCTTTGGAATGCATTGCGGATTCTACTCCAATAGTGTCTCCCTACAAACCCCTGTGTATACAAAGTTCATCCCCCAACCGTGCTGACCAGACCACACATAGAAATACAAACCTCTTATGTCTCTATAAGGGGTGGACAAACATTTCAAAACTGAAGTAGGAACATTAGCATCATATCAAATTCGTATTTGAACAAATAAACTTCGGAATTATGAGTGGCATAATGTTTAGCTTCAAGGGTGGAGTACTGGTAGTGCGACACAAAGCACGTGGGCAGATTGTATTCCATGTAAAAGATCGTAGTCTATGTAAAAGGTGGATATAACACTTTTCTTTCTATACAATGCAGTGTTTGTTGCCCACACATGATGGAAGAAATCACACAGAGAAATACTATTCGCTCATGTCTGTGGTTCCAGGATTTTGAAACAGGGTGGTCCACCCTAAAAAAATATTGACAACAAATATGAGAAGGCAAGCATAAAGCTAGTGAATCAATCATTACTTGTGAGCTTACTAGGACAAGTATGCAGAATCGTAACTGCAGTAAGAGACCGTCCAAAATCTGAATCAAGAAGTTGGGCTAGCACTTATTGTTTGCAATTAATCGAAGTGAATAATTGGATATAATATCAAATGAGTAACAAAGACTAGTAAAATTGTCAACAAACCTGGCCTGCGGTAGTAATCTGGGTCAATGTCACTATGACCAAGAATCAACATGACTAGTGTTTGTTCCTAGGCGAGGAATTTTGAAACCCTGTCAACTCTACAGGTGCTAAAGATTACTAAAACATCTGAACCATTAAATGTAGGTAGCACTCAGTACACAACAAACCCTAATGAGAGTCCTGCCTAATGAGTGATGAATCAATTAGAAAATGGGTGATGGGAAGTGGCTGTTGAGTGTTGAGGACGGCGTATCTCGGGATAAATCGGGTTGGCTGCGTGGGTGCTGCACGCCTGAGCCCTAAGCAGACTGGGAAGCTGGGCTCGCCGGCGTGGCCGGGCAGTGGTGACGCTATTGGGCGAGCGGCTCCTGACCTCCTGTTAGTCCGGCGTCTCCTCCTAAAGTCATGGCATCTAGCGACGACAAGTCGCCAGTGAGGCTGGCGGCGAGTATAGATCGGAAGCGGAGCAGATCAGAGGGGAATCGGGGTCTGGAGGCATTGGCTTTTTTGTTTTTTTAGCAAAGGCATTGGCTGGCTGACCATGTTCTAATCTCTTATGGTATATAGGCCGACCCAAAATCCCAGGGTGGGCCGCGGCCCACGCTGGCCACCCTGTAGATCCGCCCCAGCGGCGCACATGCATTTTGAAATTAAATTAGGAACACTCAGCTGACCAATTAAACGACTCTGTTTTACTAATATCAGCATCATATCAGATTCGTATTTGAACAACTAAGCTTGTTTAGCTTGATGGGTGGAGCAGTGCTATTATGACACGAAGCACGTAGGCTGATCGTACAGTGATCATAAAAGGGGGGAAACCCTAAGCATGATCAATTAAACCCTGTTATGACTGTGCCATGGCAGATCTGAAGCTGCATACCGCACAAAGGCTACTTAGCAACCAATGTTTGCTTTGAACTAACAACTAAGATTCTAAGAGCTGAAAAGAAAGTACAGTAAACAAGTGACAATCTATTTTCTGGTTGAGATCAAAAAGTTGAGTAGATATGAAAGAGTACCACCTCTCTTGCGGCGCCGTGTAGGCATCGGGGGTGCGATGGCTGTCGACGGCGTGGAAGCAGATCTGCGACGGTAGACGGAGGCATCGGGGGATAAATCCCGTTGCGGTGGACGAGAAGGTCGTCGGAGCGGCCCCGGCAAGGTGGACGACGGCGCGGATGAAGCGAGAGGACGCGATGCAAGGCTCCTGGTCCGGCGCCGTAGATGAGGAACGTCGATCTCTTGCAGTGGACGACGCGGTCTGGGTAGGCGCTCCGACATGGTGGAGGAGGGCGGCGATGGATGGGGTGGCGGACGGAGGAGGCTGGTGTGGAGATGGTGTTCTGGCGCCGACGGTGTATGAATGGGAAAATGGAGGGAGAGGGGTCGGGGGAACCATGCCTTTGGGACGCGGCGCTTGTCTGAAATGTGGGGAAGCTACCAACTTAGCCCCCGTTTAAAATTTCGGACGTCTCGTTGGTTGGGGATAGGACGGTAATCTCGCATCTCCCCAATATTTGCCGAGAGCGATTTCGGGCGAGGAGAGGGTGTTTTGGCGCCCACGGTTGGCGCCCATGGTGTATGAACGGGGCTGACGGGTAGGGCGGTTGTGTCACGTATGAGTGAAGTTACAAACCTGCCCCTACTTAAAATATTAGCCTAGATCGATTTCGGCCGAGGAGAGTTTGTTTTGCCGCCCACCGTATATGAATGGGGAAATGGAGGGGGAGAGAGAGGTCTTTGGGACGAGCTTGAATCAAATGTGTTTTGCCGCCCACCTTTGGCGCCCACCGTGTCTGAATGGGTTGAGAGGCGGTCGTGTCACGTCTGAGTGAAGTTACAAACCTACCCCTATTTAGAGCAGTGGAAATCAGGCCGATAGGTTGTGCGTGTCAGGGGTAGACCAGTAATTTCCATCTCCCAAACACTGGTTTCGGGCAGCCGACGTGGGAGTGGATGTTTTGCCGTTTCTTTCGAATCTTGGGAGAATAAGCATTCACGTTTACCCTGGCAACTAAATTCCAACCCATTTTGTATTCAATTACAAATCTTTATAAATCATTCTATGTTTTTTTTATATATCTTCAAAAGCACAACAAAGATGTATTCCACCTTTATATATGAATATGATTTACAAATGCCATGATACTCGAATTCAGAAGGTTTAATCCAGTTTAAGGTGAATACGAATATTTGAAACAACTTTACGTTCAACTCAATTGTAACATGTATGACACAAGCACCATATAGTGTACTCCCATTTAGATATGAATTTCAAAAGCCAAGCGATGTCTCAAAATTCAAAATATTGAGCCAACCAACCAATAATATAGAAAACTAACAGACATATGACCACGTATAGAGTAGATGGATCAATAATATGAACTAACATACATAAGCCAGGCCGCTGTACTGTTTTTGGCTAGAAGAGCATCTTTTTTTGTACCAAAGCTAGTACAACATCTTGGCCCTTTCAGATGCGTGCCACTTAAGGCCCATCTATACTACTATTTTTGCTGAATGCGCAATCAACCCGATTAGCATATTTTGTAGGCCTGGCATAGCAAACAAAATGAAATGTCTTTGCCTAAAAAAATGAAATGTCTCATGTTCTTATCAATTATTACAGACTCGTGCTAAAAAAATACAGACCAAAAAACAATTATTACATGATCTCTAAAACAAATGGTTCCAATCTATTACATGAACAAACAACACAAAGGTAATTCAACGATGGAAAAAACATTTCACCTATGATTTACCAAGTGGGATTTTAATTTCCTTTTTTCCTCCAGGACCTTAACAACGCGGTCAGTCTCAGCTTGCTTCGTTGTGAAATCCACCAAATATTTAATGGTTTTCGTGAGTACTGCTTCTGATTGTGCTATTTGCTTCCTCAACATGTCAACTTCATCTCTAAGTGCAGAAGCAGACTCTCTTTCTACCAATAGTTTAGCCTCTAGAGCATCAGCAGTTGGCAATTCACGATGCACGATTGGGCCGGTGCCACTGCTCTGGGATGATCCAACGTCCATGGGGACCTCGCTCTTTGATCTTGGGCTGACCTGTTTTGCCATTACAGTTCCGATTGGATTCAGAAAAGTTGAAGTTAGCAGAACATCTCAACTGGGAGTTAGAACAGCAACCCAGTTAAACAAACAAGGATTTAAAGAGTTGCGATTGGATGCTGAAAAGTATAGGTTATTAACATCATTAGAGCAACCGGTTGCAGCAGCAAAGCAGTTAAACAAACAACCTGTTGTGCCATTGGAGTTTCTCTTGGATCCTGAAAAGTTGAGTAGTCAGTAACTTGATTAGAGCAACAAGTTACAGCAGCAAACCTGTTACACAAATAAGTTTTCCAAAATGTACCTACTATGCAATTGGAGTTCCAATTGGATCCTGAGAAGTTGAAGTTGGTAACATGATTAGAGCAACAAGTTATAGCAGCAAACCAGTTAAACAAGGAAGTTTTTCAGAACATACCTGTTGTGCCATCAGAGTTTCAATTGGATCCTGCAAACTTGATAGTTATCAAGCATAAATAAAGTGTTGCAAGAGCCATAAGAAACTAACATCAAACTAGTAAAACTAACCAGTTTTGGCAACGTATTTAATTACACATGAACTAGTAAAACTAACAAGTTTTTGGCAACGTATTAAAGCAACAAGTCGGTAGAGTTTACTAGCAACACATACATCTCTAAATTTCATTCATGTAAGCAAAATGATTCTGACACACACACACACACACACATATATATATATATATATATATATATATATATATATATATATATATATAAGTTAAAAAGACGGTGTCCCTCATATAAACCTGACAGTTGTCTCTCCATGAACATGCAAACATTACTTGTGCTACAAGTCATAACAGCAAACAAGATAAACAAATAGGGTATCAGAAGGTAAATTACACATGAATTTTGTTGCACCCTAGAAGTAGATATGACCAGCTATCTACGTGCTTAAGTAGCTATTGAAGCTCAGGCACAGGTAGTTCTATAACAGTAAGTAACAAACACATAGATAGGTGCAGTCTATAATAGGATTAATAGGCTATGGCATTATGTAATCAATAGCAAACTAAATTAAGGCAAGCAAGGTAATTGAACAATTTTTTAATCAGTGGCTAACTAAAATTCCGAGAAGCAGATAACTGAACTTACGCCAGCTCTTTGTACACGCACACTGCAACTTCTTTTTCGCTTACGAGGTTCTACGAAGGAGTCCATGACATCACTTGCTTGGATACGCAGTCCCAATACTCCTTCCTTCCCACACTGCATTTTGGTAAGTCGAATGGTTAATCTTATAAGATGGTGCGACCTTGTTATATTATATGAGGACAGGTTGTGAGACTAGTTGTAGCAACACACACCACACTGGCTTTTACTGTATAATTCAAGCTATTATATTTGGCCTATCGAGATCTAAGCAATCTACAATATGATGAAAAGACTGACATCCTTCTCATTATTGGCCAACTCAGTTCACAGAAACAAGCAATTCAACCATTATGTGGATAAATCAAAAGCGCCACTGGAATACATTTCACTGCCCCAATCATACACGCAAGTCAGTACGAATTAAATGAAATGCAGGGACTTATGCTAGCTCGTTGTACAGGCTCACTGCAGCTCTGCTTGCGCTTGGGATGTTCCATGAAGAAGTCCATGTTACCACTTGCTTGGATGTGCAGGCCGTGTACTCCTTCCTCCCCCCTCTGCATTTTTGGCACGGCGAATGGTTGATTTAATGTGAGGAATAGACCTTGCTGTTGTACCAGAGGACAGGTACTTACAAGGTTATACGAGCGTGCAGGATGTGTACCAGATCCCGTAGCGCTGTCATGCTTCGCTGAAAGATGGTTTTGCTTGTTTCAGATGATAGCTCCAGAAGAAATAAGAGTTGAAGTCAGAGTTGCATAGGCGTATAAGCTAAGAGAGCAGTAAAATGATATCCAAGCATCGTCGGAACAGTGCACATCGCAGTGATATGTGGATACCTAGTTCGGGCCGGCGTTTAGGCATACTCGCCTAGAGTGCGGGTCACTTCAGAGCCGTTGAGGGTGATGCGCTTGCGTTGGCTGGCCGCCTATGAAACCAGATCTTGAGCGGCGGCGGAGCGCTACGATGCGGTGGACGAGGCCGTTAGTGAAGCACCAGCGGGGGGGTGGAGGTGCGACGATGTGCTTGGTGAAGTAGCCCCGGTAAGGTGGAAGACGGCGTCGGTGAAACAGACCTGATGCGGTGGAAGTCGGTGTCTGTGAAGCACGTCGGCTGCGGCGGCCGACATTGTCGGTGGACCACCCGGTGCGGTGGACGAGGGAGTAGATGAGGCAGCTCCGGTGCGGTGGTGAAGCGCGACCATCGTCTTCGTTGTCGTCGTCCAATACGGAGGTGGGGAACGAGACGAGATGAGGGGCGATTCAAATTTTGCTTGGGTGGCGGCGAATTAGGGATTTGAGCGCTTTGGGCGTGGAATGGGGCGGGGAAGAAGGGGGATTTTGCAAGGCTGGAATTCGGGCCGCCAGATATTTCAATCCGAAACGTGGAGGCGCGCAGTTTATAACGTCCGTATGACACACGCCACCACCACGACACGACCGTGGTCTACCTGGTGCGCCTACATTTGAGAATGCAAACGAATCTTTTTTCATTGGCAAACAAATCTGTATGTATTACCATACCCGTGTTTTCCTTGCAAATAATTAGTCCTTCGAAACGACATACTAGTAATTAATTAATGATGAGTTCTTTGAATTAGAGTGTGTTTGTGACATAGCGATCTCCAATTCTAACGTGGATTTCGCATTTCATGGTATCCACGCTAAGTCTTTGAATGCAAATTCATATGTATAAGATTAACACTATGGTGGTGAGAAAACTTTGGATGTATTCAAGCATATGACCACACACATACAAAATACCACAACAATCGATATTAGTGCATCAACTTTTCCAAACCATGCATGTATGGCACGAATTCGAAATAATTACAGAAGCCATATGCATGGTCCTCAATTCAAATTTTACAATGTGCACTAAATTGAAATGTCAATATTAAGTCTATTACTATCTACGTTCAAATGTTGTGTTTAGCCCCCCCCCCCGACACACACACTACATACTTCCTCTATCGATCAATCTTCCACTCTTAACCACCTTATAGAGCTATTGGTTTCCGACGCCCACTCATTCTTTCTCTCCATGTTTCGATCTCTAATTCTCTCAAATACACAAACCCCTTTCCCCCACTCTCTCAACAAACGTATTTCTCTCACACACTTGCCATTGCACTCCATGCCGAGCTCTCTCTCTCTCCCTCCCACCCTCTCTCACTAGATACATACATTGGCTCTCTAGACCCCCCCCTCTCGCGCACATGCACGCACGTTGTCTATCTAGGTCACCCTCTCCACACCATCTCACTCTTTCGGCCGCACGGCGGCCCACACTCGCTCAATCTTTCTTTCTCTCTCTCTCTCTTTATCTAAGTCTCGATTAACCTCGCTTTCTCTCTCACACAAACATTATATTTCCCTGTTTGGGCCTCGATCGACACACTACATACTCTGTCACGCGGATTATCTATCTAGGTCACTCTCACCAAACCGTCTCACTCTTTCGACCATTTGACGGCCCACACTCGCTCAATCTCTCCCTCTCTCTTTATGTATGTCTCGATTGATCTCGCTTTCTCCCACACACAAACGATATATCTCCTTGTTTGGGCCTAGTTCGACATATTGTATATACTCTCTCACGCACATTATCTATCTATGTCACTCTATCCAACCCATACCTCTCACTCTTTCGACCACATGGTGGCCCACACTCGCTCAATCTCTCTCTCTTTATCTATGTCTCGATTGACCGTGCTTTCTCTCACACACAAATGATATATCTCCATGTTGGGGCCTCGATCCACACTCTGTATACTCTGTCACGCACATTGTCTATGTAGGTCAATTTCTCAAGATCTCCCTTACAGCCCTCACCCTCCCCAAAAGCTCGACCGCACGATATCTCTCCAGAGCATATCTCTCTTTTGACCGAATGTCGGGCCACACTCACCCTATCTCCCTGTCTATCTATGTCTCGATTGACCTTGCTTTCTCACGCCGTCTCTCCCACACATAGACGCTACCTCTCCATCTCTCGCAGGGCCGGAGCTATTTACATTGCCAGGGGGACTATGCCTCTATCCTTGGATTAATTTGTGAAGGCATTTATTTCGGAGGGTTTAGGTTAGTTTTTTTCTAGCATTTGGCCTACAACCACTCCAAACACCGTTGCCCCCCTGCGGCCCTACCCCTCCCCCAATTATTTCCCTCTAGCTCTGTGACCGCTCTCTCGCACGCTCTTTCTCACCTTTCCCGTCGCACCATGGTATTTTTGCAAAAAAAACTCTCATGTTTTCTTTAATTATTACAAACAAACTACAAACTACACACCGGGGGTCCACCTGTAATGGAACAAATTTCGCCCCATAAATTAAAATGCTACAAACTACACACCGGGGGACCCACCTGTCATGGAACAATTTTGGACCCATATAAATTAAAAATGAAAAGGACGAGGATCGAAGAGGTGACCAGGTCCTTCCAGGCGCACGTCAGCGATTTGGTGCCCAGGGTCATCTACACCCGGTCAAGAAAAAATTCACAAAATGTTCAAAAAAATTCAAAAATTTGAAAAAAAATTCAAAAAAAGTCAAAAAAAAATCCAATTTTTTTGTGCGTGCTAGATAATTCGTTGCGTGAGGTCTGCTCCAATTTTAAGAGCATTTGAACATCTTAGTAGCTCTCAGCAAAAAAGACAAATCGGGTCAGAACATTACATGAACAGTACACTCTTTTACAGACCCCAAATCTGTCTTTTTTGCCGAGAGCTACTCAGATGTCCAAATGATATGAAAATTGGAGTGGACATCACACACCAAATTGTCTACCATGCAAAAAAAGGAATTTTTTGAATTTTTCTAGTATTTGTTTTCATTTTGTTCTTCAGCGTGGGTGTAGATGAGCCTGGACTCAGAAATCGATTGTCGCGTTTGTTGTATCTTTAATGGATAACATGTTTTTATATTACTTTCAGTACATCAGTGGGACCGGCTCATCAGCACGTACTACTCCCCTTCGTTGAGCCACTTACTGGTGAGTCCGAGGTCTGCTATCTCTCCCTCGTCCCCTTCTACTCCCATGGGTGCAGACGCACGGGCAAACACGAAGAACGCGCGAGCTAATAAACATGGCGCGCCACCCGGGGCAGATGCCCAATGCCGTCGACCGTATCTGGATGCGTTCACAAGTTACGGCACCAGTTTCACCTACTACTAGTACGTATTTTACAAGTATAGGAAAAAAAGTGACCGTGACGGACAAGTTCAAGCACCCGTGGTGTATTTAACTAGTAGTAATAATTAAATGCGTGGATAAATGTATGTATCGCCTAGTGCTCGAAGGGACCTGCTCGCGCCCTACAAGTATTTGGAATTGACGCAGGTATTTAATATGAAATGTTTGCGATGAGAAGGAATACATGTCGCTTGATGACTTTTTTTATTTAATTTGATAGGGCTCTAGAACACTCAATCGATCAAACCATAGATTTCATTCAGTCTGACTGTGACTTTACATTCATACCACGATCTAACTAAAAAATAAATGAATAAAACTAATTGCAGCGGCGGCGGGTGCGTCTTGCGGCGGGAAGCGACTCCTCTGCCGTGCCCTGTGTGCTGTTGGGCCACTGGCCGGTGGCGACGGCGGCATCTTGCGCCGGCGTTGGCATACTCCTGGACGTTGGCCCAAGCTTTAAGGAAGGCCAGTATGTTCTAGACTTCGGTCTCCAGGAGCTAGTCAATCGGCGGGAGGCGGCGACCGGCGTCGCTGCAAGGTAGCGGTCGACGACGATGACCCATGCCGCTGAGGGGGGCACTAACACCGGCACGGGGACATGCGCTGGCAATGGCGCGGCGGAGACATTCGTGTGCACGTGCACCGGCACGGGTGCGTGCGTTAGTGCATGCGCAGGCGCATGCGCTGGTAGGTGCACAGACGCGTGCAAGTCAGCGGGGACCTCGTGGATCCCCGCGGCTTCAAGCTGGGCGACAGTGTGTCGCTCCCAGCCCATCAATGCCACGGGGATGGGCGCTGGCGCGGCGACGGGAGCTGGAACGGGTGTGGCGACAGACGCGGCGACTTCCCGCACGGCCAGGTCAAGCTCGTCCGAAACCTCATTAGGGTCTTCCTCAGGAAACTGGAAGACTAGGGGCAGCCCATCGTGATGCGCCATGGCGTACGGCGAGGTCAGGCTGATTGGAGGCAGACGACAGGAGAATCGGAGAGGCAGAGAGAATATTGTAGCGAGAGCCGGGAGTGCGGCGGTGATTTAAACTGCGGCGCGGGCGCCATTAAAAGTGGGTGTGGTTGGGATGAAGGTGGGTGGCGGAGGCTGGTCAAAGGGCTCGCCTCCCGGGGAGCCTGCACAGTGGCCTGCTCTCATGCCTCGCGTCGACTCACACGCTTGCTCGGACGGCACCTACCTATGAGAAGCGGGACGCGTGGTGGCACGCTGGTCTAACGCCCACGGTTTGAATATATTAGTGAACTGTTCGCGTTAACGTGACAGCTCTTTGTTCCAAAATACCTTGGCTGTTCATGTGTGCAACTTTTCATAAGCAGCTTGTCTCAAATTGATCAAAAAAATTACCATAGCCTATTTGTGCCGTATCATGAGACCATGCGCAGTTTCATGAATTTCAGGTGAGTTTTGGATTTTCTGGAATTTAAAAACCAGGATTCGAAACAATATCATTACAAGCAGCATGAAATAAACTTTTAGGCGATACATCTTTATTGTTGTAGTAGATGTTCATATTTTTTAAGATAAAATTTGGTCAAGCAGTGCTTAGTTAGACTTCAAACAATGAATTGCGTCATACTCTAATAATAATGCATGTCACCAAAAATTATGTCGTTCGACTCGTATTTGAACATAGTTTCCAGTGATATTATTTTTGGTTACATGCATTAACATTTTGTTAGTTAAATGTAAGGTCAAAATTTAGCACAAAATGCGAAGAGGACCAATAAACCAGGATGGAGGTAGTAGGCACGAACAAACGAAGCTCCATTCTATACTCATCCTAGTGTAGTAGGCAATGGAGTTGACGGGTGACCTTGGGTAGCGGCGACCGAGGGACTTGAACGTGCTCGGCATGGTAGGTAACGTGGGTTAGTTACTAAAGCATCCCTCCACTGTTCATCGGTAGTAGTAGGAGTAGTCATTATGGACCGGGGACATAAGGGGAATTTCGCAGGGCTGGAATTCTGGCCGCCAGATATTTCGATTCGAAACGCGGAGGCTCGAGTGGAGGCGCGAAGTTTTATCGCGGTTCTTTTGGTTGGGGTTGGCTAGCGTACCACGCACGCCACCACCACGACACGAGCCCGGTCTGGCTGGTACGCCGTCGGGTGCTACCATTTGAGAATGCGAAAGGAATCTTTTTTTTTGATCAGGAAAGGAATCTTTTTTAAAATTGGCGAACGAATCTATATGTATTACAATGCCCGTATTTTCCTTGCAAATAATTGGTCATTCCAAAAGGGATGGTAATTGATTTATGACGAATGATATAGTGATCTCAACGTGGATTTCACATTTCATGGTATCCACACTAGGTTTTTTAATGCAAATGCAAATTTAAAAGATGAACGGTATGGTGGTGAGAAAACTTTGTATGTATTCAAGCATATGACCACACACACACACACACACAAATACAACAACAAACGAGTCAGTAAAGTGCATCTACTTTTCCAATCCATGCATATGGCACGAATTCAAAAATAAAATGTAAGCCATACATGGTCCTCAATTCAATGTTTACAATGTACACTAAACTGAAAAGTGAATACTAAGTCTACTACTATGTACACTCAAATGTTGTGTTAGGTCTGTCCATCGCCCCCCCTTCACCACACATACTTCCTGTATTGATCGATCTTCATCTCTTTGTTAATAGAGCTATTGGTATCCGACACATGCTCATTATTTCTCTTCATGTTTCGATCTCCATTTATCTCACACCCTCCCTCACGCTCTCAACAAATGTATTTCTCACACACAACCTCATCGGGCCCTCCATGACGAGCTCTCTCTCCCTCTAGACACATATGTTGCCTCTGTAAAAAAAACTCCATGCACGCCGCGCGCACAAAAACAAAGTCTATCTAGGCCACTCTCTCGGTAACTATCTCCCTCCAACCCTCACTATAGCTACGTCGAACGATATCTCTCTGTATCGTCTTTCTCATTCGAGTGTACGCTAGCCCACACTAACTCGATCTCTCCCTCTATATATGACTCGATTGACCTCGCACACATAGACGCTCCCAAACATTTGGCTCCACCCTCCCAAACACCGATGGGTTGTGCCCCCACCCCCGGGAGAATATCAGGTGCTCCCACCTTAGATGCTATATGGTGATACGAGTTCTTGTGTGCCGTTAGATCTGAGATCCAACGGCTCCTAGTAGGTCTGAATGGTTTTTGCAAAAAAAACCTCAAAGAGTTTGGGAATTGCTCACAAGTACAAAGACTATACTCAGATGCCATTGGATCTCAGATCGAACCGCCTCGAAGCTCGTATCACCATAGCATCCAAGCAGCGAGAGCACCTGAGATGTTCTCTCTTGCGGGAGAATATGAGGTGCTCCCATACCGTAGATACTACGGTGATACGAGCTCCTGGGAGATCTAACGGCTCCCATTAGGAGGTCTGAATGTTTTTGCAATATAGGCCTCAAAGAGTTTGGGAATTGCGCAGAAGTACAAATACTACGCACATGGCATTGGATCTCAGATCCAACGGCTGCTAGCAGCTCGTATCGCCGTAGCGGCTAAGCTACGGGGAGCACCTTATATTCTCTTGTACGTGAGAATATTGGGTTCTCCCACACCTTAGATGCTACCGTGATACGAGCTCATGGGAGCCGTTGGATCCAAGATCCAGCGGCTCACAGAGGTCTGTATGTTTTTTTGCAAAAAAAGTCCTCGAAGAGTTTGGGAATTGCGCAAAAGTACAAAGACTACTCACATGCCATTGGATATCAGATCCAATGACGTACAATCTCGTATCACCGTAGCATCTAAGCCGTGGGGAGCACGTGATATTCTCCACCGCTGTCACTTTTGTTCCTAAACTTGTAAAATACGTGTAACTGGTGCCGTAACTTGTCTAACCGCGCAAAGTGTTTGTGCAAAAAATCCCTCGTACACAGAAATATTGGAACAACACACGGGGGTTCCACTCATCATGGAACAAATTTGGACCTAAAAATAAAAAATCAGAAGGACGAGATTCGAGCCGGCAACCTGGACTACAAAGCATACGTCGATAGCCAGAAATAGCAACGGTTGTTGGCTTTGTCGCATAACTTGATTTTATACTGTACTATATCACGTTGAGTAGAGTACAGGGAGTAGCTCGTCAGCACGTGCATGAACGTTGACTCACTTACTGCCTGGTTCCATGTCTGCGATCTCTCTCTCCTCTCCATCTACAATCTTTAGACGCACGGGCAAACACGAAGAGCGGCACAAGCTGGCCGTGGTGTTATTCTAACTAAAAAATGCTTGAAAAATAGATGAATCGCCTAGGAACAAGAGACCTCGTGGCTGGTCGAGACGTAGCTAACCACACCTATCCTCCGTGCCACGTTAGCATGATGAAGCTGTGTGGCTAGTGGGGTGTTTTCGACGCACTGGCTGGGTCCCGAGTTCTTACCATAGTTACGTCTCATATATTTTTACACGCACATTTTCCTCCGTGTTGAGACGTGGCACACCCTACCGCGCGGTTTCTGGGTCCTCCCTGGTGGTGCACGCATATTTTCTTCCTTACTGAGACGTGGGATGGTGGGAGCGTGGGACGCCCTACCGCGCGGTTTCTGGGTCCTCCTCGGTCGTAGCGTCGAAGTAATGAGTCATTAAATCACAAAACCCCACCTTTCCCGCCGAGTACAAGCACGATGGCTAGCTAGTTGGGCTAGTGCGACCGATTAGCTAGGCCGCCGCCACATTTGTTTTTTCAAGCATTTTTCCCCTCCTTGCGGCTAGGTAAATTAAAATACTATCCACCACTGCGTTGCTTTGGTCCTTGGGCACGACAGGATTCTTTTTTTGTTTGATGGGAGCAGGCGCGGCAGGAATTAGTCATGATGACCGCGCCAGTAAAACCCACTGCTCCCTGATGTGAAAAGGCATCGACTGGGGTTTCCCATGGTGAAAACCAAAAGATTTACCCCGATCACTCCGCCTTCCCGTAGATTGCATTGCCTTCCAGCCATTTCGCCCCCTTTGCTTCCTTTCCCCATTGCTTCTACCGGGTTCCATGGCGGCGCACCAGGTCATGGAGTCTGAGGTGAGGCGCCTGACAGAGGAGCTCCAGGCCAAGGATGCGGAGCTCAAGGCCAAGGACGTGGAGATCCTTGAGCTCAGGGAGGAGAAGAGTGCCATGCTCCTCCGTTATGAGCGGGAGTTCATGGAGCTTCAAAAGCGGCAGGAGTCCACGACAAAGATGCTTGAGGCGTCGACGGCGTTGTTGTAGAAAGCGGGAGATAAACTAGGCGGCCAGGTTGCCCTGATGCCGAGCCAGCTGGAGCGCGAGCGTGCCGATCGTGACGAGGTCCAGGATCGCCTCAACCACTTGCTGGACCATGTTGCCATGCAAGTGTTGCAGCTGCGTGATGCCTACCGTCGTGCCAACGCGACCATGCCGGCCGTCGGGCTAAACCCATTCGACCAGCCCATCGACTTCAATGAGCCGCGGCTTCCTGACCTGGTCTCCTTCTTCACCTATATCTCTGAGGAGCTGAACCGTCTCCGCGCGGTGGTGGGGGCGGCGCTGGACAAGGAGGGGGTGCGGGCGACCGTCGCCGTTGCCGGGAGAATCCTCTCCGGGATACGTCACCAGAATCCATTTGTGCCATTGGATGCCGTCTTTGACGAGCTGGCTCCTGTCGACCGGGAGCGGGCTCTGCGGGTGGTGGCACCCTGCATCACCACCGTCGTGCGCCTAGAGAAGCAGAGGGACTTCGGTGCTATTTAGGCGTCCTCTGCATGGGCATGTCACGGCGTAACATGACCGTTGGATCAAACTCAGACGGTCCAGAACAGTCACTGTAGCATAGAGCACTATAGAGGCGTGCTTCGTATGGTTCATGTTCGGTCGAGCACTATAGTAGCATACTCCCCGTGGACTGTACCCCGAGTACTGTTGACATTGATCTCACCGTTCATTCGCAATCGGAGGTTAAAAAAATGGGCATGTTACACTACTGTTCATAGGTGACATGCGCACAGCATGCCACTAGATGTCAATCCTCCCGAGACACCCTTCCGGAGCGGCTACCGCCTCCATCCCTTGATTCTACTTCTCCTGTTGCCTTGTCTGCTAAAAATAATAGTACTCCAGCACAAGTCGACTGTACTCCGAGGTAGCACGGGATAGAATGCACGTACACGCATGGGACCCACCCAGGACTGTATTCATGAATACTAGCCGCGATGTAAACCAAAAATATGCTGAAACACTCGCAACAATATCCCTCACAACAGATTTATTTATAATCAGTTACTTTTCTTCGGGTGGTATAATCAGTTTACTATACATCATTTTTTATCATCATATCTTACTACACTGGCAACAAGATAAGACTGTTGTATGAACCACTACACATGCCTAGTAGTAGGAGTACTAGTAGTGTAAGTTCAAGTGGCTGCCGTGTTTCGCACTCCTCCGTCGTAAGAGTGGAAACGCTTGCTGTAATCAAAAAAAATATTTTTTTAAGAAATAGTGGAGACGCTCTACCGCGCGGATCCTCCTCCACGGTCGTCGGGAACCTTGCTACTCACTTTCGCCGACATGTGGGATAGCCAACTTTGGGGTCCACTTGCCATGCACCAAATTACTCCGCACTAGAGTGCACAACTGCACGGTGGACTTACCGCGGTCATAGCGCCGCAGTAATGCCCCATGAGGCGTCAAATCACAAAACCCCACCTTTCCAGCAGTAAGTTGGACGGACGAAGAAACCATCATTTCACTCTTCTTCCTTGTCTTCCTCTCTTCAAGAAAACCCTACTCGCTTCTCCCTCATCTTGTTCCTCATTTCTTCAAGAAAACCCCAACTCGCTTCTGCCATTGTTCTTCTCTCCCAAAGAAGGAAAGGTGAGCGCATCAATGGTGCTGCTATACTTCCGTTCTAGTCATCTTTTGCAACCCCGCGACCGATCCTAACTCCCTCTCTGTTCTTCTTTTGGGTTTCTGATTATCATTTTCTTTCCTTTTATTTCTATTTGACAGTTTCTTGATGGACCCTGGAGCACCGGCCAAAGTGATGTCTATGGCTCTGGCCAAAACCATCGAGGCTCAAAGTCTGAAGAAGCGTAAGCACCCAGCCGAGACGACCACAGACAAGCTCAAGGCCATCGCCTTGGCCAAGGCCACCTCTCCGGGATCCCTCGTTAAGCTGGTCGAGGTAATATCTCTTGTTGACAATCTTTTTGGCGACCTTGATCATGTTTTCTGATCTAACTTGCACAGTGCTTGCTAATATGCGATGTTTGTGTAATGTACACGTAGTACTAGTAGTATAACTTTCTGGGTGATCTTTCATGTGGTTTTTGTGTGCCAAATGACTGTTCTAAATGTCTCTTTTGACCAAAACATGTGAGAGGTTGACATGCATATAATTTTTGCACATAACACAGATTTCTTATAGATTACTTTCAACTACTTTATGAACATCAACGCTAGCTATAGGAAGAGAATATAGTACCCTCAGTAACTTGTGTTATGGGTATTGTAAGTAATCGCTCTGTTCACATATATAAGATGTTCTAACTTTTTTTTGTATCTGATGTAGACATTTTTTAGTGTCTTTGTTCACTCATTTCTGTGCTTATATGTAGTCTTATATGGAGTAAAATATAGAAAATCAACTTATATTTGTGAACAGAGGCAGTAATAAAATATTGGTTTCTGTTTGAATTAGAACCAGGTCCGCTGTGGAGATGAAGTTCTCAAAGTCATGCAGTGTGAACTGGAAGACCTGAGGATGTGCACTACTAAACTATCCAGCTACCGTGTCCTTGTAGCCACATGTCGTGAACAAGTGTTTTCCTATAGCATTGTTGTCAGGCGTGTTCTCGAGGGTGTACTTCACCACAACAATTTCGTAGTTGTGCCTGCGATTACGAAGGGTGTGGTTCTTGTAAAGCTTCCCAACAAATTTTACGCGGCCTGTCTTCATTGGCATGTTTATGAGTGGAAAGACCACACTGTTAGGTTCTCCAAGGTTGACGGGATGGCGAAGGTGCCGATAGACATCTCTCACGATGTCCATGGCCTGGTCAGCTATGTGGGGCACATCCCGTAGGTCGGTGGCAAGAAATAGTCTGCAGAGTTTAATTAGTGCAACTTGGCTTGTGTATAGTAAGTAATATTGTTCAGTACTTGATTTGTGTGTGTGCACCCTGTATGGGTTAGTACTGCGGATTTTGTTTTGTGGTGAATCCTGAGAACACTCTATGTTAATGTTTTAGAAATGGTGAACCTATAATACCAATTTCGGTTGTTTGATATCTGTGTTTTTTCATGCCAGTACAGTACTCCCTCTGTTCAAAGACATAAGATGCTTACATTTTTCTGAATCAGATGTATATAGAGTTAGACACGTTTTGGTGTGTTTGTCCACTCAATTCAGTCCGTATATTTTGAAATATCCAGATCATCTTATTTTTGTGGATGGCGGGAGTATACATCAGTTATGGTTACACTCCAATATATGTATGCATTGCAGGGTTTATCGCACCCACCAGGATTTCCATTCCCGCGGATGTTCGGTCCATACGAGTTGTCACGACCTTTGGACTGTCCTGCTTGTGGGAGTAAGGAGGGGCCCTGCATGCCACTCGTAATTGGACGAACATCCTTCAAATTAGAACTTGAAGATAGTGATTTCCTGGTAAGGATTAAGTCGTGTCACATAAAGTAAATCTCATTGATTAACTGTCATGTTTTCTTACTTTTGCTGCAATTTTACGACGCAGGTTTTGCCATGCCACATTCATTACAGAATAAACCGTTTGGTTTGCTCTATGATGGTTATGTTAGCAGGTTTCACTTCTTATGATGTGTCAATAACGAAGGCACTGTCCATCACTTATATTAGTGGACACAATTGGATCCGTCTGTTGTCTGAGTACAATCTGAAGCCCTCTGATCAACTGCAGTTTACTTTAACAAACACGCTAGAATTAGTCCTTGTCGCCTTTAAAAGAAGGAAAGAAAAGGACTGGATCCGGGTCACGGAGCCGGAGGAAGTTCGAATTGCTCATGTGCACTCTCGCTTAAGAAGGATGCGTAGCAAAGTTACAAAGCTGCAGTCTGAAATCAAAGCAGACCAGAGACGAGCGCTGCTGTCTCGCACATCGGTACCACCTCCAGCATCGTCAGCCGTAGTGGATCGAGCACCGGCACCGGCACTAGCTCTAGCACTAACAGCGGCAGCATCTCAGTCTCATCCAGCAGAAGATTGGGCACCGATCGCGTCAGCGGATCAGGCTAATGTACCAGAGGATCCGGCACCGACACCGGCACCAGCTCCAGAAGGAGCACCGTCTCCGGCAGTAGCAGCGGCACTACCAGTCGCACCGCCACAGGCACCAGCAATGGCTCCGGCACCTGCACCAACACTTGAACTTGCACTTGCACCGGCAACAGACTGGGCTGCAGTTCGCACTGCATATTCCAAAGTCCTTACAAAAACCGACATCTCCACCTCTTTGGTAAGGACTGACAGCCCAAGTGCTTTGTTCTTTTGTCTTTCCATGTTGTTTCACATGATTCACCATGTTGATCTAACTGTTTGCGTATGTCCTCTTGTTTGCAAACAGAAAATTCCTAGAGCAATGAGGGAGTCGTTCAATAATCCGGGCGACCATGGCCAAGTTTCTCTTACCATGCGCAACCTTGGTGTGAATGAACCTGCGCAATATGCCGTAAGTAGAAAGGATGGTCGCATGATGATTGATGCTAAAGGATGGTCAAGGTTCAAAACTCAATCAAATCTTGCGGTTGGAGATTGACGGTGTCCTAGATTGGGGGGTGCTAACCCAGTCAGCCCATCTCTTCGGCTGGGCCGGTGGGCCCTCGTGCATGATCAAGACGGCCTCCACCGAAGACTTGACGTCTACTCCAAGATCTCTGCCGCCACCTATTGATGTCTACAACTTATTCTTGTAGACTCATGTTGGGCCTCCAAGCACAGAGTTTTGTAGGACAGTAGCAATTTTCCCTCAAGTAGATGACCTAAGGTTTATCAATCCGTGGGAGGCATAGGTTGCAGATGGTATCTCTCAAACAACCCTGCAACCAAATACAAGAAATCTCTTGTGTCCCCAACACACCCAATACAATGGTAAATTGTATAGGTGCACTAGTTCGGCGAAGAGATGGTGATAAAAGTGTAGTATGGATAGTAGATATAGGTTTTTGTAATCTGAAAATATAAAAACAGCAAGGTAGCAGGTAACAAAAGTGAGCACAAACGGTATTGCAATGCTTGAAAACAAGGCCTAGGGTTCATACTTTCACTAGTGCAATCTCTCAACAATGCTAATATAATTGGATCATATAACAATCCCTCAACGTGCGACAAAGAATCACTCCAAAGTTCCTATTCGCGGAGAACATAAGATAGAAATTGTTGTAGGGTACGAAACCACCTCAAAGTTATCTTTTCCGATCAATCTATTGAGCCATCCCTATAAGTGTCACGAACAGCCATAGAGTTTGTACTAAAATAACACCATATGATACGCATCAACCAACTCTAATGTCACCTTGATACTCCAATGTCACCACAAGTATCCGTGAGTTAATTATTCGATATGCATCAAACAACTTCAGATCATAATATCCAATCCACACAAAGAACTTCAAAGAGTGCCCCAAGATTTCTACCGGAGAAAATAGGACGAAAACGTGCATCAACCCCTATGCATAGATTACCCCAATGTCACCTCGGGAATCCACGAGTTGAGTGCCAAAACATACATCAAGTGAATTAATATAATACCCCATTGTCACCACGGGTATTCATATGCAAGACATGCATCAAGTGTTCTCAAATCCATAAAATTATTCAATCCGATAATAGTGAAACCTCAAAGGTAAAAACTCAATTCATCACAACAAGATAGAGAGGGGAAAACACCATATGATCCAACTATATTAACAAAGCTCGCGGTACATCAAGATTGTGCCAAATCGAGAACACGAGAGAGAGAGAGATCAAACACATAGCTACTAGTACATACCCTCAGCCCCGAGGGTGAACTACTCCCTCCTCGTCATGGTGACCGCTGGGATGATGAAGATGGCCTCCGGTGATGATTCCCTCCTCCGGCAGGGTGCCGGAAAAGGGCTGTAGATTAGATCGTGGAGGTACAGAGGCTTGCGGCGGCGTAAAAACTCATCTAGGTTAACTTTCGGGGGTTTCTGAATATATATGTTTTTTTGGCGTTAGAATCATGCGAAGACGTGCCATAGGGGGCCCATGAGGCACCAGGGCACGCCTGGGGGGCAGGCGCGCCCAGGTTGCTCGTGGGGCCCCTGTGGCTCTTCTGCTGCTTCCCCGAAGCTTCCTGGGTCCGTTTGCTTCTAGAAAAAATCGTCAAAAAGTTTCGCTGCATTTGGACTTCATTTGATATGGATTTTCTGGAAAACCAAAAACAAGCAGAAAACAGCAACTGGCACTGGGCACTAGGTCAATATGTTAGTCCATGAAAATCATATAAAAGCCATATAAAAGTGCACCAAAATCATACAAAACTATAATAAACATGGCATGAATACTTCATAAATTATAGATATGTTGGAGACGTATCAGCATCCCCAAGCTTAATTCCTGCTCGTCCTCAAGTAGGTAAATGATAAAAGAAATAATTTATGAAGTGTGAATGCTAGCATAGTGTATAATTTTGATCAATGATAATTTCAATCACTTTTTCTAGCATCAATATATATCATAATCAGTAGCTCATCTCATAAAACTTCTCATGATCAAGTAGCAAGCTATTCACATGTTTAAAGTATAGGCCATAAACTTTCTTGAAAACTAACAAACTATGTTCTCAGTCATCAAACAATTGCAATTCATCTTATTTTCAGGAAGGGTCTATGTAAGAGCTTTGATCTAGCAAATTCCACATACTCAACCATCATTTAGTCTTCCATGATTGCTGACACTCAAAGCATATTTTAGAACAAACCGTTTCAGTCAAACACATAGGAAGATAGGGGCTTAATGTTTTGCCTCCCAACTTATTTATCTCATGGATAATGTCAACAATAATAACTCATGATCACCTATATTCAACTGGATATATGTGCTTGGATCTTTCCCTACCACATAATGCTTGCCAACTAAAGAATAAATAGAGCGGAATAGAGATGAACATTAATGACTTTTGCATAAAAGTAAATACAGAAAAGTAAAAGATAGGCCCTTCGCAGAGGGAAGCAGAGGTTGTCATGCGCTTATTGTTGTTGGATGCACAAGCCCTTAATGCAAAGGAACGTCATGTTATATTGCCCCTTGTGATAGCAACCTTTATTATGCAGTCCGTCGCTTTTATTTCTTTACCATCACAAGTTCGTACAACACTTATTTTCCCTTGAAATAAAAGATCATACATATTTTAGGAGCAATTTTTATTGCTTTTTGCACCGATGACAACTTACTTGAAGGATCTTATTCAATACATAGGTAGATATAGTGGACTCATATGGCAAGAAACTGGGTTTTAGAGTTTTTGGATGCACAAGTAGTATCTCTACTTAGTACGAATTTTTGGCTAGCAAAAGATCCTAAGCAAGCACCACATGTTAGAGGATCCATGACAATATAACTTCTATGTGAATATAAACAAACATAACTCATTACGTTGTCTTCCTTGTCCAACGTCAACTACTTGATCATGCTTGAAAATAATTAATGGGGGCTCACAATCATAGAAGATGTCCAAGATAGTATATTTATATGTGAAATTTCTCTTCCTTCAAAATTCTTTCATGAATTGTTCAAGTGACCAATGCTATGTTTGCTAACTTTCAATAAATTTTACCACTTATACTTCTTGTATGTGAAGTCACTACTCCCCATGGGACAAGCATATGAAGCATATAAATTTCAACTTTATGATATTCAATTCATTTCAAAAATTTACTCATAGGATATGAGTGAAGAACAAGAGTAAATGACAAACTACTCCAAAAAGATATAAGTGAAGATCAAATGAGTAGTTGAGTAAATAGGTAGCTATGTGAGGACTCTCTCTCATTTAAAAATTTCAGATCTTAAGTATTTTATTCAAACAGCAAAGAAAACAAAATAAAATGACATTCCAAGAATAGCACATATCATATGAAGAAGCAAAAACTTAGGCTCAACCAAAACTAACCAATAATTGTTGATGAAGAAAGGTGGGATGCCTACCGGGGCAACCCCAAGCTTAGATGCTTGAGACTTCTTGAAATATTAATTTGGGATACCTTGGGCATCCCCAAGCTTGAGCTCTTGTGTCTCCTTAATTCCTCTCATATTACGGTTTCTCTAAATCTTAAAAACTTCATCCCCATAAAACTCAACAAGAACTCGTGAGATAAGTTAGTATAAATCAACTCAAAACCTTAACATTCTCTACTGTTGCAAATCACAAAAATTATAATTAAACATTGAATACTAAATGCCTCTGCATATTTAATACTCCTATCCGCAAATAGAAACATTAATCTAGCAAACATATGCAAACAATGCAACTATAACAGCAATCTGCCAAAACAGAACAGTTTGTAAAGAGTGAATAAGAATTCATACTTCCCTAACTCCAAAAATTCTGAAAAATTACCACGTGACAGAGAACTCATGCATGCTTACTGTGTACAAATTTCAGATTTTTATCATGTCCTGACTATTCAGGAATATTCTGGACATAACAGAAAACTTTCTTTTTTCAAACAGCAACACATAAACTTGCAAACTGAGCATGGTAAAGGCTATACTTGGCATTTTGTTGAACTAAAAGATACAAAACATGATTCTAAATAACAGAAAGAAAATCTCAACAAAAGAAAATGACGCTCCAAGCAAAACTCATATTATGTGACGAATAAAAATATAGCTCCAAATGAGGTTACCGATAGTGTTGAAGATGAAAGAGGGGATGCCTTCCGGGGCATCCCCAAGCTTAGGGTCTTGCCACTCCTTATTCTCCTCATATCGACATCTCACCCAAAACTTTAAAACATCAATCACACAAAACTTAATGGAACTTGTGAGATAGGTTAGTATGATAAAAATAAATCATCACCTTAGGTACTGTCAAGACAAGATTCATAATTGTTATCACATAATGCCTACTGTAGTATATCATTTCCACAATTTATATTACTCAATATAAGCAATGGAAGCACTAAAACAAGCAAACTATGCACCGAAAACAGAATCTGTCAAAAACAGAACATCATGTAGTGAGCGATTTAAAAACCATACTTCTGTAACTCCAAAAATTCTGAAAAATAACGAAAACGTAAACAATTTGTAACCCAATACTGTGTAAAAATTTCAGAATTTTTTCACGCTCCAGTACGGAATAGAAATTCCAGCACTGGACGCAAAAGTTTCTGTTTTTGCATAGAATCAAATCAACAAGCATCCACACTATCCCAAAGGCTATACTTGGCACATTATTGAAAGAAAATATATGAAACATGATTGCTACAGTATCTTAATCATGTGAACACACAAAAATAGTAGGTATAAATGTTGGGTTGTCTCCCAACAAGCGCTTTTCTTTAATGCCTTTTAGCTAGGCATGATGATTTCAATGATGCTCGCATAAGAAGTGATGAATTGAAACATAATGGGAGCATCATGAAGCAAATGACAAGCATATTTAAGTCTAACCCACTTCCTATGCATAGGGATTTTGTGAGCAAATGGTTTATGGGAGCAAGAATCAACTAGCATAGGAAGGCGAAACAAGCATAACTTCAAAACTTTCAACACATAGAGAGGAAACTTGATATTATTGCAACACCTACAAGCATGTGATGCTCTCTCATAATAATTTTCAGTAGCATCATAAAGAAATTCAACAATATATCCATCACACAAAGCATTCTTGTCATGATACATAAGCATAGAATTTTTATTACTCCCCAAATAAGCAAATTTATTCTCATCAATAGTAGTGGGAGCAAACTCAACAAAATAACTATCATGATATACTTGATTGGCATAATCCAATTGAAAATTAAAATCATGATAACAAGTTTCATAGTTATCATTATTCTTTATAGCATACATGTCATCACAATAATCATCATAGATAGCAACTTTGTTGTCATAATCAATTGAAACCTCTTCCAAAATAGTGGAATCATCATTAAATAAAGTCATGACCTCTCTAAATCCACTTTTATCAATATAATCATCATAAATAGGAGGCATACTTTCATCATAATAAATTTTCTCATCAAAACTAGGGGGACTAAAAATATCATCTTCATCAAACATAGCATCCCCAAGCTTGTAGCTTTGCATATCATTAGCATCATGGATATTCATAGAATTCATACTAACAACATTGCAATAATGCTCATCATTCAAAGATTTTATGCCAAACATTTTATTAAATTCTGCTTCTATTAATTGAGCACAATTTTCCGCACCATCATTTTCAAGAAAGACATTATAAAGACGAATAATATGAGGCAACCTCAATTCCATTTTTTGTAGTTTTCTTTTATAAGCCAAACTAGTGATAAACAAGAAACTAAAAGATTCAATTGCAAGATCTAAAGATATACCTTCAAGCACTCACCTCCCCGACAATGGCGCCAGAAAAGAGCTTGATGTCTACTACACAACTTATTCTTGTAGACTCATGTTGGGCCTCCAAGCGTAGAGTTTTGTAGGACAGTAGCAATTTTCCCTCAAGTGGATGACCTAAGGTTTATCAATCCGTGGGAGGCGTAGGTTGAAGATGGTATCTCTCAAACAACCCTGCAACAAAATACAAGAAATCTCTTGTGTCCCCAACACACCCAATACAATGGTAAATTGTATAGGTGCACTAGATCGGCGAAGAGATGGTGATAAAAGTGTAGTATGGATAGTAGATATAGGTTTTTGTAATCTGAAAATATAAAAACAGCAAGGTAGCAAGTAACAAAAGTGAGCACAAACGGTATTGCAATGCTTGAAAACAAGGCCTAGGGTTCATACTTTCACTAGTGCAACCTCTCAACAATGCTAACATAATTGGATCATATAACAATCCCTCAACATGCGACAAAGAATCTCTCCAAAGTTCCTATTCGCGGAGAACATAAGATAGAAATTGTTTTAGGGTACGAAACCACCTCAAAGTTATCTTTTCTGATCAATCTATTGAGCCATCCCTATAAGTGTCACGAACAGCCCTAGAGTTCGTACTAAAATAACACCATATGATACGCATCAACCAACTCTAATGTCACCTAGATACTCCAATGTCACCACAAGTATCCGTGAGTTGATTATTCAATATGCATCAAACAACTTCAGATCATAATATTCAATCCACACAAAGAACTTCAAAGAGTGCCCCAAGATTTCTACCGGAGAAAGTAGGACGAAAACGTGCATCAACCCCTATGCATAGATTACCCCAATGTCACCTCGGGAATCCGTGAGTTGAGTGCCAAAACATACATCAAGTGAATCAATATAATACCCCATTGTCACCACGGGTATTCATATGCAAGACATACATCAAGTGTTCTCAAATCCATAAAAGTATTCAATCCGATAATAGTGAAACCTCAAAGGTAAAACTCAATTCATCACAACAAGATAGAGAGGGGAAAACACCATATGATACAACTATATTAACAAAGCTCGCGGTACATCAAGATCGTGCCAAATCGAGAACACGAGAGAGAGAGAGAGATCAAACACATAGCTACTAGTACATACCCTCAGCCCCGAGGGTGAACTACTCCCTCCTTGTCATGGTGACCGCCGAGATGATGAAGATGGCCTCCGGTGATGATTCCCCCCTCCGGCAGGGTGCCGGAAAAGGGCTGTAGATTAGATCGTGGAGGTACAGAGGCTTGCGGCGGCGTAAAAACTCATCTAGGTTAACTTTCGGGGGTTTCTGAATATATATGATTTTTTGGCATTGGAATCTCGCGAAGAGGTGCCACAGGGGGCCCACGAGGCACCAGGGCGCGCCTGGGAGGCAGGCGCGCCCAGGTGGCTCGTGGGGCCCCTGTGGGTCTTCTGCTGCTTCCCCGAAGCTTCCTGGGTCCGTTTCCTTCCAGAAAAAATCGTCAAAAAGTTTCGCTGCATTTGGACTTCATTTGATATGGATTTTCTGGAAAACCAAAAACAAGCAGAAAACAGCAACTGGCACTGGGCACTAGGTCAATATGTTAGTCCATGAAAATCATATAAAAGCCATATAAAAGTGCACCAAAATCATACAAAACTATAATAAACATGGCATGAATACTTCATAAATTATAGATACGTTGGAGACGTCTCAACTATCTCCTAGCTACCGACCTTGTAACCCTAGATACCCTCCCTGGAGTGTATATAAGCCATAGGGTTTAGCCCGTAGGGGGACATCATCAACGCAATCTTATTCACCTAGCCCTAGAACTAGAACACATCTAAAGATCTCGAGGTAGATCAACTCTGTACTTGTCATATCTCCATTGATATAAACAAGAGCAGGACGTAGGGTTTTACCTCCATCAAGAGGGCCTGAACCTGGGTAAAACATCATCTCCCTGTTCCTGTTACTATTGATCCGAGATCCACAGCTCGGGACCCCCTACCCCGAGGTCTGCCGGTTTTTACACCGACACTGGTGCTTTCATTGAGAGTTCCGCTGTGCGATCACCAGAAGGATCGATGGGATCGCCGATCAATGGCCCCGAGCCTATGGAGCACGTCTCCATGCCTGAAGCTTCGGTCACAGAGACGCCTTCACGTAAAGTGGAGGCGAACCATGATCCTCCTCTGGTTCCGACGGGGAATTCCCCCAAGGATGAGGGGCTGAGATACCTCTTGGAGAGCGGGTCGGACAGCGGCCTACCGGAGGCCGACCTCCAGATTGATTCGGCTAACCCGATTGCCACGGATCCGGCGTCGAATGAGAATAACAGGGTTTCGAGCCCATGATATTTAGGGATTGGAACTCATCCGCTCACCTCCCATATAGAATATCGCCCCGATAACTCTGGCTTACCTGACATCTGGGATTTGGCCTACGTGCGGCAGCTCCCTGACGAACCAATCAGGCGATACTGGGCTAGACACTTGTCTGTCAAGAACAAGATACCGGATTACCAAGACTCTGACATATTTACTGCTTTCCAGCGCGGATGCAAGGATAAAGGCGTCTTGAACGTCCTTGCTCGTCGCTGTGTTCAAACACTCCCGGAATTGACCAACCTGGTGGCACGATTTTGCGCCATTGAAGACACCTGGCGGACCGAGGAAAGCACGGACTCGATCTGTGAAGACTACCCGGAACGCGATCGATCGGCACTTCGGCGCGTACCTCGCAAACGGAATACCCCGGGCGATCGACCTCGGAAGAAGAAGAAACTTTTGGTCACCCCGGGACAACTCTGGACGACTTTCTGGATAAACCATGCCCGATCCACGCCATGCTGATTAACTCCTGCCCGACTCACAGCCTTCGCGACTGTTGGGTGTTGAGACAGGTGGCTAAAGGGGGACCCGCCCTCCTGGCGGGCACCTCCCGCCACCTTGAACAGACCTCGGAAGAAGACGAGGTCCTAATGATTTACGAGACCTTTACATCTAACAACCAGCGCAAACGGGCCCTGCGGGAAATTAATTCCGCCCGACAAGTACCATCTCGGGGCACGTGGATAGACACGCCGATCACCTTCGACCATGACGATCGGCCGAGGTCGGCCCCAGATAGGTGTCCCGCCGCGCTGGTCCTCAACCCTATCGTGGACCACTGCCGCCTCCATAAGGTCCTTATGGATGGAGGCAGCAGTTTGAATCTAATATACGCGGACACTCTGGACAAGATGCACATCAATAAATCACGCATAGAATAGTGTACCACCACCTTCAAAGGTATAGTCCCCGGACGAGAGGCACGCTGCAGCGTAAAGATAGCCCTGGACGTAGTCTTTGGAACTCCGGATAACTATCGCTCTGAGGAGATTACGTTCCACCTCGCGCCTTTCAAGAGCGGATACCACGCCCTTCTCAGACGGGACGCCTTTTCCAGATTTCAAGTAGTGCCGCACTACGGTTATATGAAGCTCAAGATGCCAGGCCCGAAAGGGATCATTACCATCTCAAGCAACCCCGACAGGGCACTCAAAGGCAAGAATAAAATGGCATCCCTTGCCCTCAAGACTCTGGCCGAAGCCTTCGCGGCCGAGGAGCTGACCGTGCTACGCGTCGAAGTCGACCAGGATGATGTCGTCCTCGACAAAAGATCAAAGTCTACTTCTTTCAAACCGGCCGATGAAATAGTCAAATTCCAGGTACACCCCACGGACCCTGCTAAAACGGTGTCCATAGGGGCTAACCTCGATCCAGAGGTTGCCGAATCCCTACGCGCTTTCCTCAAGGAAAACTGGGATATATTCGCCTGGCACCCCTCCGACATGCCAGGGATACCCCGTAGGCTTGCAGAGCATAGCTTGAACATACTAAAAGGCTATAAGCCTGTCAAGCAAACACTTCGGCGTTTCTCCGAGCCCAAGCGTCAAGCAATGGGCGAGGAGCTGGCAAAATTGTTGGAGGCAGGGTTCATCCGAGACATAAAAGACCCTGACTGGCTAGCCAATTTGGTCATGGTACCAAAGAAGGATAGGTCCTGGCATTTGTGTGTCGATTTCAAAGACCTCAACAAAGCTTGCCCCAAAGACCCATTCCCCCTACCCCGCATTGACCAAATCGTGGACGCCACTGCGGGCCATGATGCACTGTGCTTCCTGGACGCCTACTCAGGATATCATCAAATAAAGATGAAGGAATCTGACCAGGCAGCAACAACATTCATCACACCCTACGGGCCGTTTTGCTTCAACACGATGCCCTTCGGACTAAAGAACGCTGGCGCCACGTACCAGCGTATGATTCAAACATGCCTGGAAAAACACATCGGAAAGACCATTGAGGCCTACGTAGACGATGTGGTTGTCAAAACCAAACACGTCCACCAGTTGGTAGACAACCTCCGTGATGCATTTGCCAGCCTACGGGAATACCAAATAAAACTCAATCCGGAGAAATGCGTCTTCGGAGTCCCAGCAGGCAAACTCCTCGGCTTCATCGTATCTAGCCGAGGAATTGAAGCCAATCCGGCTAAAATTCGAGCCTTGGGTCGTTTGGAGATTCCAACAGAGCTCAAACACGTACAAAAACTGGTAGGCTGCGTGGCGGCCTTGAGCCGCTTCATATCACGGCTCGGAGAAAAAGCCCTGCCCCTATACAAGCTGCTAAAGCAGACCAAAACATTTAAATGGACCAAGGAGGCCGCGGCGGCCCTGGAAGACATCAAGGCTCTCCTCGCCACCAATCCCATCCTGGCAGCACCAGGTGTCTGTGAACCAATGATATTATACATCTCGGCAACAAACCAGGTGGTTAGCGCAGTTCTCGTGGTCGAACGAGATATGGAAGGTCACAAATTCCAGGTCCAGAGGCCCGTATATTACGTATCCGAAGTCTTAACTCCGTGCAAGTCACGCTACCCTCACTATCAAAAGATAGCCTACGCAGTCTTCATGGCATCACAAAAACTTCGGCACTACTTTCAAGAGTGTTCGGTGACCGTGGCATCCGACGTCCCGTTAAGTGACATAATCAATAATAGGGATGCAACGGGGCGTATCGCCAAATGGGCCATAGAGCTCCTACCTTTTGAAATCATCTACAAACCACGCCAGGCCATTAAATCCCCGGTGTTGGCGCACTTCGTAGCCGAATGGACCGAAGCCGAACTCCCCCGTGAGTACAGTACTTACTCGCATTGGACAATGTATTTCGATGGCTCCAAAATGCTCGCCGGCCTAGGGGCTGGCGTGGTGCTCACGTCACCCACGGGAGATAACATTAGATACGTGCTACAAATCATGTACACGGACTCCAACAATGCGGCTGAATACGAAGCCCTCCTGCACGGACTCCGGATAGCAGTCTCCATGGGTGTCAAACGCCTGGAGGTCCGAGGTGATTCTAACCTCACCATCTCACAAGTCAACGGTTAGTTCGATGCCAAAGACCCGAAGATGACAGCTTACCGAAATGCCGTCATAAAGATCTCGGCCAGGTTCAAGGGGCTGGAGTTTCACCACATACCCCGAGATAGCAACCAGGCCGCGGATGTACTCGCCCGATTGGGCGCAAAACGGGATAAGGTCCCAGAAAACACCTTCCTCGAATGGCTTTTCAAGCCATCCGTAGTTTGGCAAGACAGCAAAGGAACATCGGAGTTAATCGACGTCGGGCAACATGCCCCGCCCGAAGACGACGAAGGCATCATAGGCGGCTCAATGGTCCAGGAGACTGCTTCAGTGCATGAAGTCATGGCAGTCATCGCACCGTGGACCGAGCCACTCCTCGCGTACCTGCTCCGAAAAGAGCTCCCCGACAACCAAACCGACGCACGTCGGATCGTAAGGCAATCTGAAGCCTACAAGGTTCACGAAGGGGAACTTTATAAAATGAGCACCACGGGCGTCCTCCAGAGATGCATATCCGAGGAAGAAGGAAGACTCCTACTTCAGGAGATACACTCCGGCATGAGCGGACACCACGCCGCTGCTCGGACCTTGGTCAGCAAGGCTTTCCGAGCCGGTTTCTATTGGCCAACTGCAGGCGCCGATGCCTCGACATTGGTACAACGTTGCCCAGGCTGTCAGGTATTCGCCAAGCAAAGCCACATGCCTCCCACGGCCCTTCGTACCATCCCCATCACTTGACCTTTCACGGTCTGGGGGCTCGATATGGTCGGACCACTCAAGGGTGGATCAAACAAAAACAAATACCTCCTTGTCATGGTAGACAAATTTACCAAATGGACCAAAGCAAAGCCGGTCACCTTGGCCGTCCAGGTAATCAGATTCATCTCTGGGGTGGTACATCGTTACGGTGTCCCCCACAGTCTGATTACAGACAACGGAACAAACTTCATGGCTAAAGAGGTCAAAGCATGGTGTAAAAAAATGGGCATTAAGCTCGACTATGCGTCCATCTACCACCCGCAGTCTAATGGGCAGGTGGAGCGAGCCAATGGACCAATCCTTAGCGGAATTAAGCCAAGGCTAGTTCGCTCCCTTAAAAAGGCCGACTGTAAATGGGTCGAGGAACTTGATTCTATACTATGGGGCTTGCGCACAACACCGAACAGGTCCATGGGATACACCCCATTTTTTCATGGTGTACGGTGCCGAGGCAGTCCTCCCTTGCGATATCATGCACGACGCACCTCGGGTACACATGTATGAGGAGCTAGAGGCCGAGCTCGATCGGCAAGATGCCCTAAACGCTCTTGAAGAAGAGCGCAATGTCGCACGGGCACGGTCAGCTATCTATCAGCAGCAGGCCCGGCGCTACCACGGCACAGAGGTTCGCGCAAAAGACTTCAACGTCGGGGATCTCGTCATGAGGCTTCACCCCGAAAAACAGAAGCACAAACTTTCCCCTAGATGGGACGGGCCATTAATAATTGACCAAGTACTCATCGGAGGAGCCTATCGAATCCGACATCCGGAGGACGGACGATTAGAGCCCAACCCCTGGAATGCGGCGCTGCTCCGACGCTTCTACGGTTGACACACCGTGCACGGTAAATGTAAATAACTTATACATTTTCTTTGTCTTAATTTTTTACTCATTTTTTATTTTTCCCACCTCGGAACACTGTTAAATGATCCCGGGGATGATATAGCATGTTCTTTTCAAAACATGAGTTATTCCACCTCTTATGTACTATCGTCTTTTGAGCCACTATATGCATCGGTTTGCTTTAAGATTTGGCCAAGCTGGGTTGCCCGGCTCCTGTGCTTGCCCCTTACGTTCCTGACTATTTCGGCTAGGGGGCAAAGGGAGTACCGTTGTGATTGTTACTCCCGGGGTCAGCCGGTGTAGTACCTCAGATGGACAAAGCCGAAAGCTAGCGTTCTTACAATGCGAATCGGTCGGCCATGACATAGGAATAACGTGGCAGGGGTCTTTTCAAACCCCGACCAGGGGCTTTACCCCCGAGGTCATCCGTCTTCGGACAGATGTGTTCGACACAGTGACCCGAGGAAAGGAACTGTTGGAAGAACTATTTTCCTCGGAAGATGTTTCTTACGTTAAATAGTAATATAACATAACTTTCCGTTACCCTATTGTCTTTCGAGCCGCTTAGCCCGATTGCCTTGTCACCTGAAGCATCTAGTCCAATAACCTCGGCCAGTAGTACGGGAAACTCCTCGGAGTTTATCCGAGGAGGCGGAAGCCGAAGGCTGGCTGACAGAGTTTGGATGAACGGACTGAGAACTGACATAGAGTACTTCGGTACATAAAGTCATACAAAGTTTTCACGCGCGGTCTAGCCCATCTATTAGGGTGTCCAATGCACAATCCTTCTGCGAGAATCGCGCTGCAGGCATTACACTCTCATATGCATTGCTAGTGGGGATTTCCTTCCCGTCAGACCCCATGGGTCCCACCTCTGCTAACTCCGTCGTCTTTAGACCGGTGTAGTGTGTCTTCACCATGGACCAGGCCTCCCTCGCACCTTCTCGGCAAGCCGATACCTTCCAAGCCTAGATCCAGTGCCGAGCTCTCTTAAGCTGTTTGGCCAGAACGGCCATGTCTTCGGGGACCGGTATCACCTCAGGCCATAAAGCCTGTTGCACATCCTTCATTGATTTCCGTGCACTTTCATGCACCACGGACAGATGAACTACCATGTCTTCGGATATCGGACCCTGGGCTTTAGGAGGTAGGCCGGATAAAGAAGCTGCCAGCAAACATAACATTCGCATGATAATCACCTCGGACAATTTACATGACAAGTATATTCCTTGAGAATTACAACTTACCATAAATCATGTCATCTGTTCGCCGATTCTTTGATTCTGCGACAGCGAGCCAAGCTTTCAAGCTCTCCATCTCCTGGGCTTGGCGGGCGTTCTTAGCCCTAAGCGCATTCACGTTGTCCACTCTTTGAGTAACCATGTGTTGATTTGCCTGACGCTGCAATTCTGCATACACCAGATCCTCGCGGGCCTGCTTCAGGTCTCTTTCAAGATGGCCTAGGGCTTCCGCTGCTACAAGGGATTATGGCATCAATACTATCTCCATTCTTCTATGGCACTGACCAATTTCAGCGCAAGCACTTACCGTGCGCCTCTCTGGTGAATTTCTTCACCTGTTCAACCTCAGACAAGGCCGCGTCCAGCTGCACCTTTGTTTGGGTTAGCGCCGAGGTCAATTGCTCGTTCTTCAAGCGAGCTTCATGTTAATGGTAGGGGACGCTGGTTAGTACTCAAGCCTTGACACGACCCTAGGGGCTCATACCAAGCCTTAGGGGCTACTACCATACTTGGTAGTCATATTTGTCTTTAAAAAAACCTTACCCGCAACCCCTATGACAAGACGTCCAGCAAATCATCAAAGGCACCTCAGGTTGCCCCGAGGTATGCATCCACCGTGCAAAGGGCCTTGAAATCCCTGTCCGAGAAAGCTGGATTATTCAGAGAAGCTTTTCGCCTACGATAATTCGTGGCACATTGAATCTCGGACGGAGTGGCCGAGGTCGCCGAGTTCTCGGGCCGAGGGGCTTCGGGGGCAATTCCCGCGGAATTACGGGCGTCTGTCTCCCTGGGCGAAGCTGTGGCTCCCTCGGCCCCCACATTTGCTGTTGTGGATAAAGGCTGCCTGCGAATGATCGGGAAGGTTAAAATCCTTCTTTGCAATGGCAACGATCGAAGTATCACCTGGTGACTGAGGGGGCACTTTCGCCTGCCTCCATAACCTCGGCTTGAGCGTCTTGTACTTCTTGTGGGGACCTTCCCTGTGAAGCCGTTTCTCCGCGAAGGCGCTTGGAGCGCCGCCCCTTTGGAGGAGAAGTCAGATGGCTGGGGGCTGGAGGACGAGGGGCTCGCTTTCGATTAGAGGAAGGGAGTTTTACCGATGAGGCTGGCCTCGTCCCCGGTGTGTCAGGGGTGATAGCTACCTTTGAGCCGTCAAGGCCCTCCAGAAAAAACTTTCTCCCTTCGTAAATGAGAGCTAGGTCTTCATCCTCGTTGTAAAGGGGGTCCTCCGCACGACAGTACAGCTCCGGCTCAGGGGCCAGACTGCTCACGCCTTCAAGCCAACGTCTCCATCTCTGTTCAAGGACCGATGCGCAATGGATTAGGTATTAAAACAAGTTCGAGGTCAGCAGGAGATCCCAAAGGGAAAACTTACTATGTCAGCTGAGTTGTAGTACGACAGCCCATCTTGGAACTGGCGCTTGGCAAATTCCTCCGCGGACCCTTGGTATATGCTGGCTAGCACGGCTCCAAGGGTTATCTGGTCCATAAAGGCTCCTTTGATAGATCGGGAGGCGTCGTCAGTCCCGCTGTACTCGCATAATAAGTGTCGGCGCTACCGGAGAGGTTGGACTCTTCGGTCCATGGCAGTGGCCATCACATCAATGATAGTGAGGCCAGCACTTGAAAGTAGCTTCACCTTGGCCGATAGACGGGTCACAGCTTCGTCTTCCTCTTGTGCCAAGCCTTGTGGTCTCCAGCTGTAACGCTTCTTCGGCAGATCTAAGGAGAAGGGCGGGAGCCCGGGCCGAGCTGGCTCGTACAATGGGACGCCATTGATATAGAACCATTCGGAGGACCAGTAATCAACATCTTCCCGAGGTGTGCCCGCTGGATAGTCAGTCTTGTCGATTCGGCAGACTTCGGCTCCTCCAACCTCAAACAATTTGTCAGCCGAGGAGCGGGGCATGATACAGAAATACTTTCGCCATAATCCAAAGTGCGCCTGGCAGCCGAGGTGTAGCTCGCAGAGCGCAACAAACCCCACGATATGCAATATTGAATTCGGGGAAAGATGGTGAAGCTGCAGCTCATAAAACTCCAGAAGGCCGCGGAGAAAAGGGTGGATTGGAAACCCTAGGCCGTGAAGGAGGAAAGGCATGAAGCATACCCGTTCGTCTCCTCAGGGCGAAGGGTAATTCTCGGCGTGGGCTTGACCGTCGATGGACGTTAATCCAGGACGGGTGGAGGCCAGATCTACATCCGGTAGGTAACCTTGCGTTGCCAGGCGCTTTAATTGAAGGCGCACGACGGAGCAGCTCCCCCAGTCCCCTCTATCAGGGCCGTGAGGGCGCCTTGACGATCCTTCACCGCTCGCCATTGTTCGGGCTCTCGAGCTTGGGCTTGGGTGGGGAGGGATTTTTTGCTGCGGTTACGGTCGAGATGCGTATTGCCGCAAGCCAGGACTACACGTTTATTAAATAAAGTGGAAGGGGCCGACGCTTCGACGTTTCATGGCCTGGTTCCCTAGAGGACACGACTTTCAAAGTCTGAAATTGGGCCCCAATGGAATCTCAAAGGTTCGCCGAGAACTTTAAGTCAGGCTGAAGTATAGAGCGCGGGAACTTGTCTGTCGAGCCAAGACTCCGGAATTGAGGACCAAAAGGCGTCGACTTCGGCATCGAAGACTAGTTCAGGGGCTACTGACGGTGTCCTGGATTGGGGGGTGCTAACCCAGTCAGCCCGTCTCTTCGGCTGGGCCGGTGGGCCCTCGTGCGTGATCAAGACTGCCTCTATCGAAGACTTGATGTATACTCCAAGATCTCTGCCGCCGCCTATCTCCTAGCTACCGACCTTGTAACCCTAGATACCCTCCCTGGCGTGTATATAAGCCATAGGGTTTAGCCCGTAGGGGGACATCATCAATGCAATCTTATTCACCTAGCCCTAGAACTAGAACACATCTAAAGATCTCGAGGTAGAGCAACTCTGTACTTGTCATATCTCCATTGATATAAACAAGAGCAGGACGTAGAGTTTTACCTCCATCAAGAGGGCCCGAACCTGGGTAAAACATCGTCTCCCTATTCCTGTTACTATTGATCCGAGATCCATAGCTCGGGACCCCCTACCCCGAGGTCTGCCGGTTTTTACACCGACAGAGATGATGTCAGAATCGAAGTTTCTCTGCAAGGAGATCTGGTCCTAATCAACTTTGAAATTCTTCAGTAGCAGCACGCAACTGCCGAACTGATCTATCCTCCGAGAGCTTTTCATGTAATATATGCCATGGTGAAACAAGTGTCCTGTGTGTATAAGTAGTACTAGCGTATATCACGTTGGACATCCTGAAAGAATTGCAACTCTGATTGCTAGTTGGGAACTGTCGTTCGATTTCAGTCTAACAGCTGCCGTGCTTTATTCAATTTTCTGTCTTCTCCTTGCGACATCATCTAAAACTAGCGCCGTCCCTATCGGATGCAATATTTATGGGTTGAAATGTGCTGACTTAGAACACATGGGCCCCCAAACATGCATGACCACCGGCCTGTGGCCCAAAGTCAAGAGCCGTCAGCCTATCCGAGCATTTTATATGTCTCAAAAAAATCTGAGCATTTTATTCTAAAACACACACACACACACACACACACACACATATGTATCCGAACCCCATATTTATGTATATATATTCCCCTTGATTGTTCTTATTTATAAAGTGGTGATATAAAAGATTTTTATATTTCTTTACAGAGGGAGTATCTGTCTTATCAAAAAAATATTTATATGTAACTAGTTACTCCTGTCCCCTTTCTACTTCATTTCGCTGATATGCGGGACATCCAGCAACCAGGTCCATGTGCCATGCACCAAATTAGAGTGCACAACTGCACGCTAGACTCACCCCAGTCGTAGCGCCGCAGTAATGCTCAATGAGCCATCAAATCACAAAACCCCACCTTTCCAGCATTAGCAGTAAGCTCGACGGACGAAGCAACATTATTTCACTCGACCTGAATCCCCTTCTCCCTCGTCTACTTGTTCAGAGAAAACCACCTCTCGGCGATTGCTTAGGGTTTTCTCATGGAGAACCAGGTACGAAATCTTCATCCATCCCTGATAAATCCTTGTCCCTTTGTCGCCAGTAATCCTAGGATGGCAACCGCCGTCGTTGATGCTTTTTTCTTCGTACTGAATCTAGTGTGTTTCATTTGCAGTGCCCAAAGTGCGAGGACCCTACAGGTTTCTGCGCCCTTGGCGAGACGCCAGACTTGTTCCTTCTCATCCTAACACAGGATTTCAAAAAGCGCACGGTATGTTCCTAGAATCCTCTTTTCTATCCGGTAGGGTTGGGGGTTTTGAACATGCTGTCGACTAATTTGGAAATTTGGATTGCTATATTTGGATAAAAGGTACTAGTACCATGCTGAACACTGACATGAAAGAGGAAATTATTTCTAGATTTGGATAGCGAATAAATTGTGTTCTCATATTATTTTTCCTGCAGTGCATCCCTTGCTCTGCCAGAACACATGTACTCAAGAAGGTCGGCCTTGCCATAACTGAATACACCAGTATAATGGTCACATTGGAGACATGCCATGGATATAAGTTCACAGTTGGGTTCATTAACCAAGAAGATCGCTCCTTTTTTTATGGCCAAACTTGGATAAACTTTGTCAAGTGTTACGGACTGAAAGTTGGCACACCAATGTTCATGGAAATAGCAGAACCTGGTCTTATCTTCCCTGTGACCTTCCACCCCGACGTCGTTCCCGTGGTTCATCCATGTTAGTTTTGTATCTGGTTCTTGCATGTGGCCTCTTTTACTTTGTAATCCACCTATTCTGTCTAACTGATCACAATTCGACTTTAGAAGTAGCAATAATTTGTGATTCCCTTCTCTCACAATGATGCTACTTCTAACTAATATTTCTTATAATTGGTGACACGCGTAGGTTATTACAAAGTGCAGGACACTACTCGTCTTATTTGATAAGAACTCAATGGTTACTGATGGCACCGAAGTCGACTGGGACGACATCCACCAATTCCTACACTTTATTGATCGTCTTGAGGACCTTGTGGGGCATTTCAATGGTAGAAGGCCACGTGAGATATGTGTGCCACTGGTGCACACGTTGAACAGGTCCAACTGTGTCAAGAAACTGATGGTACGAGCTGTTTTCTGTTATATATGGTGTTCATAAACTCTTGCTTATACACAGTTTTACAGCTGTGTTCTTCTTCTTGAAACAGAAACTGCCCAGTTTTATTGTTCCTATACAGATGCCTGGCCATGGTCGACTAAGACTTGCGCTTGGTCATAACATGATGTTTATGTTGACCTACTCCATTTCCCTTAGAGGTGAAAAGATAATTATTCATGGGTGGTCTCAAATCATGAAGGCCCGACGATCTTGGAGAATAGGATAGAAGGTTATGTTCATGCTTTTCCATGGTTCTGAAGCGAATATCCTGTTTATTGAGCACATTGCGAGATGAAGCCACTTTCAGAAAGTTGTGGATGCGCGGGGTGGCGCCTGGGCCTTGTCCTGGGGCTTGGTGGCCTCACCCTTCGTTAACAGTAGGCAAAGTAGCACTGTTCGAGGCGTGCCTTGTACGGTTGAACCTGTATAAGTACTCATACTACTTTCAGCTCTGGTTGTTAAGTGCTCCTGCTGCTTTCAGTTAATGTTGTTAAGTACTCCTGCTGCTTGTACACTCTGTCGTGTTTCTTCAGCCTCTTGTTCCTCCAGCCGCCAAAACCAAACCAGCGCCGGCGGGGCCGCCTGCTCCCGCCTCCCACGGCTGGCTGCGCCTCCGCTCACGCATCGCCGCCCTACCGTCTCCTAAATCGTTAACGGCGATGTCAGCCCCACCCAGCACCCGAACCAGTCAACCCTCGTACTCCCCTTTGCCCGCGACTTCACTGCCACATCTTCCCCGGCTCCTGTTTCTTCCCGTCCGAGGCCTCGCCGTCGTCCACTGCGCGCCTTGGTGCGATCGCCGCGTCGCCGCCGTCTGGCGTTGTCAACATGGTCAACAAACGAGAGGAATCGGGAAAGGACTATACGTGGGGAGGATGACAGTAGGGACCCACCATGTCCATGGCCGTACGCAAGCAAGTGCCTCATTGTTACAAGCAAAAAAGAAAATGCTTCCTCGTAGTGGTCTGCTGACATCTGGGACCCACGGCATTGTCAGCGTATAGTCAATAGACAAGAGAACTGCACAAGAGCGGCTGACACCTGGGACCTAGCAGCTGTAGCAGTTTTTTTTTGTTATTGTTGAGACGGAGCAGGGTATCAATTGGGCTGTGGCCCGTCTAGCCCAGGCTTCTATTTTACGTTTACCGCATGACCAGCCCAGCTATTTTTTTCTTTGTGAAAATGGCTAGCCCAGTTGTTTTTTTTCTGATGAATACCCAATTGAGGCCAACCCAACCCAGGCCAACTTGTTTTTCTCCGCCCTTCTGGGCTGCAAATCTTTCAAGACGGCTGCAAATCTTAAAAGTAATATGAAATGGGCTGTAAATATAAAAAACACACAACAAATTGGCAATTACTTTCAAATTTCTATTTTTTTTTCACATTTTCAGATTTCAAATTTCATTGGTTTTTAACCTAATTTAAATATATTTTGAAATTAATTTAAATATGGCTCGACATTTCAGGATTAAAAATAGTTTGGACCCCACCTAAATATTCAAAATTTTGTTTAAATTTTTAGCCCTGGTCCTGGCCAACAAAAAGAAAATGGACTGCAATAAATTGCATAAGAATTTGCAAATGAGCTGTAAATTATTTAAAAAAATAGCAAATGGGCTGTATGGTGTCCGCCACAGATTGGGAGGATGACTTGTGGGCCTATTAAGTTGATGCGTATGCAAGAATTCTTTACTTATTATATATTAGTCAACAAACGATTCTAGCAGAAGTGACCGTTGGATGTCGTGCTTCTTCACCGCCCCCTCCAGCCGCCCATCCAGCACCGGCGGGACCGCCTGCTCCTGCCTCCCGTGGCCGGCTATGCTGCCGAGCAGGCCTCACCGCCCCTCCTACTCGCACCACTGGCCAGGCCATCCCTCTACTCACCCACACCTCCTGTTATTCTCCGGCGACACAGGCCTCACACCGCAGCCGAACCAGTCAACCCTCGTACTCCCCTCAGTGTGGGCATCCACTACTGTGGCTTCTCTGGCTCCGGGTCGTTCCCTTCCTGGGCCTCGCCGTCGTCCACCGCGTTGGTGCTCTCGGCGTGGCGTGATCAACGTGGTCAACAAACGACAGCCATCGGAAGAGGGATGTATGTGGAGAGGCTGACAGTAGGGACCCACATGGTCCATGGCCGCACACAAGCAAGTTTCTCCTTATTACGTAAAAAAATGATTCCTCCCCCTGACAGCTGGGACCCACCAGCCATATCTTCACATGGAAGGAAGTGCCTCCTTATTACGCGAAAAAAAGGATTCCTACCAATGACAAGTGGGATCCATCAGATTGGGAGGCTGACTTGTGGGCCTACTAGGTTGACGCGTACGCAGGGCTTCGTCAACTTAGTCAACAAATGATTCTAGCAGCAGTGATCGTTGGATGCTAATCCAACGAGCGTGCTGCTTCTTCAATCTCTGATCTTCTTGCTCCAGCCGCCCAAACCAGCGCCGGCGGGACCGCCTGCTCCTGCCTCCCGTGGCCGGCTGTGCTGCCGTGCAGGCCTCACCGCCCCACCCTACTCCCACCGCTGGCCAGGCCTTTCCTCTACTCACTCACATGCCCTGTTATTCTCCGTCGATGGCAGCCTCACACCGCAGCCGAACCAGTCAACCCTTGTACTCCCATCCGCGTGGGCATCCACTGCCGCGTCTTCCCCGGCTCCGCGTCGTTCCCTTCCTAGTCCTCGCCGTCGTCCACCACCTTGGTGCTCTCGGTGTGGCGTAGTCAACGTGGTCAATGAACGACAGCCATCGGAAGAGGACTGTACGCGGTGAGGCTGACAGCTGGACCCACCAGCTACATCTTCGCACGCAAGGAAGAGCCTCCTTATTACGCGCAAAAAAATGATTCCTCCCCCTGACAGTTGGGACCCACCTGCTATATCTTCGCACGCAAGGAAGTGCCTCCTTATCCTCCCTGATAGCAGGGACCCACTCGGTCGAAGCGTACGTAGCGTTGTCTGTCTGGTCGCGAACGTGTACGTACATACTGGTCGATCGGTCTTTCTACAACGATGAACCGTGGGCGTGTAAGGAGTGGCACGTGTCGTAGTAGAGCCCCTGACGTAGCAGTTCAGGCAACCCCGTCTAAATCGTATACATGTACGTACAGCCACACAGCAAAAAATACGGCCACGTACGTACATATACGGGCGGGGTCTCAAACGCGTACTTGCGCATACGTACGGCCAGGGCTCGTGTACATGGAGAGAGGCAACGGACGGCAGCAACGGCCGCCTGTTCATCGGCAACCAACCAGCTGGGTCGGAACGGAGGAAACATCGTCGTGTTCATCAGGAGCCAAGCGACTGGGTCGGAACGTGTCCTGTTCATCGGGAGCCAACCGGCTTGGACGAAACAGCCGAAACGGGGCCCTGTTCATCAACTCGGGGTCTGGCGTACCGCAAAACGGAGGAAACGGCCTTCTGTTCGAGCGCCTACGGTCGAAACGGGGTCCTGTTGATCGGGAGGGCTCTGGCGTACCGCAAAACGGTGGAAACGGACTTCTCCCCAACTGCCTACGGTCGAAACGGGGGTCCTGTTCATCGGGAGGGGTGTGGCGTACCGCAAAACGGGACTCCACGGGCTACTGTTCATCCACGGTCGACCTCCCTCCAGCCTCCACCAGCTACTGTTTATCCACCGTCGACTTCCTCCAGCCTCCACCGGCTACTGTTCATCCAGCCTTCACGGGGTCCTGTTCATCCACCCCCAACCGGCTAGCCTCCTCGGGGTCCTGTTCATCCAGCGCCAACCACCTTCACACGGCCAGGGTACTCTTCATCCACAGCCAACCCACTGGCTGGGGTGGGGCGTACGAGCGGGCGGCAGCAACGGGAACTGTTCATCCACAGCCAACCAACCGGCTAGGTCAACTCACCACGTCTCGCGCAAGGGGCTCGATCGATGCGTCCCGACTCGTTCTACGTATCGCGCGCGCGGCAGCAACAGGCATTGTTCATCGAGAGGCAACCCAACCGGCTACGTCTCGCACGTACGGGGGCTCGACAGTCTTCAGTTAGCAGCGAAGGAATCGCTCGGGTTCAGTTAGCTGCGAAGGAATCGCTCGGGTTCAGTTAGCAGCGAAGGGATCGATCGGCTTCAGTACGTAGCTAGCTAGTGCGATCGCTCGGGTTCAGTAAGCGAATGCCTCGCTCGGGTTCAGTTAGCGAACGCCTCGCACACACGCGCGCGTACGAGAGAAACGCGCAAACCACACTACATCGCTGCGGCCCCGACCACCCACCGTAACCGGGAATTCCCCGAAAATTTCTTCGGCCTCACTTCTACCACGATTTTTTACGTCATGGACGGCCCAAAGAATGTCATGCGGGTGCGTCTCCAGCCTGCCCAGGACGAAAAGCCCATTTTCTGTCATAATTTTTTGTCATAGAAGTAGGAGCCCACCACATCTATGATGATACGTGTTTTTGTCACAATTATTGTCATAGAAGTGTCACAACCATGACAGAAAAAGTTTTCGTTCGGGCCATAATGTCACGGATGTGTCTTTTTTTTGTAGTGCTAGCAATTCTTCGATTCTTTTGAAGCAACACGCTAGCATCATATGGTGTTGGAGAGGGCTTGCAGTCACTATAGCCAAAGCGACTCAAGATCTTTTCCACATAGTGAGATTGAAGCAACGTAATCCCACCATCATCATCTCTCAATAGCTTGATGTTTAGAATAACATCCGCTACTCCTAAATCCTTCATCTCAAAGCAACGAGATAGGAAATCCTTGACCTCCTTAATAACATTCAGATTTGTTCCGAAAATCAATATGTCATCAACATACAAGCAAATGATAACTCCCTCGCCCCCACCATGGCGATAGTACACACATTTGTCAGCTTCGTTTACAACAAAGCCTGCAGCTGTTAAAGTTCTTTCAAACTTCTCATGCCACTGCTTAGGTGCTTGCTTAAGTCCATACAAAGACTTCAATAATTTGCACACCTTCCCTTCCTGACCGTCCACTATAAACCCATCTGGTTGTTCCATGTAAATTTCCTCGTTCAACTCTCCATTTAGGAAAGCAGTCTTAACATCCATTTGATGAACGAGAAGACCATGTGAGGCAGCTAATGAAAGTAGTACTCGAATAGTGGTCAGTCGAGCCATAGGTGAGTAAGTATCAAAGAAGTCTTCACCTTCCTTTTGGGTATAACCCTTGGCCACGATCCGTGCCTTGTACTTGTCAATAGTACCATCAGGCCTAAGCTTCTTCTTGAATACCCATTTGCACCCTATAGGTTTGCACCTATAAGGACGATCAGTGATCTCCCAAGTTTCATTTGCCAAGATGGAATCCATCTCACTACGGACCGCTTCCTTCCAGTAGTCAGCATCTTCAGATGCATAGGCCTTTGAAATAGAACTGGGAGTGTCATCTATGAGATACACAAGAAAATCATCACCAAAGGACTTTGCAGTCCTCTGTCTCTTGCTCCTTTTAGGAGTCTCAGTGTTGTCCTCCATAGGATCTTCAAGATGTTGCATCGGAATGGTAGGTTCAGAAATTGCAACTACATCCTGATTCGATGAACTAGGCAACTCCTGCTTTGATGAGCTTCCCATATCCTTCATGGGAAAGATATCTTCAAAGAAAGTCGCATCATTCGACTCCATGATTGTACCGACATGCATGTCTGGTACCTCAGATTTTATAATCAAGAATCTATAACCAATGCTATGAAAAGCATAGCCCAGGAAAACACAATCCACGGTTCTTGGTCCAAGTTTGCGCTTCTTTGGAATTGGCACATTGACTTTCGCCAAGCAGCCCCAGGTTCGTAGGTAAAAGAGTTTTAACCTTTTCTTTTCCCATTCCTTGAATGGAGTTATCTCTTTGTTCTTTGTGGGAACTCGGTTTAGGACATGACATGCAGTCAATATCGCCTCCCCCCACCATGCCTTGGAGAGACCCGATGTGTCTAACATGGCGCTAACCAAATCAGTTAGAGTACGGTTCTTTCTTTCGGCCACCCCATTTGACTGAGGTGAACAGGGAGGAGTCCTCTCATGGATTATACCATGTTCCTCACAAAAAGAATCAAATTCATTGGAAAAATACTCTCCACCACGATCGGATCTAAGCCTCTTGATTTTTCGATCAAGTTGGTTTTCCACTTCAGCTTTATAGATCTTGAAAAAGTTCAAAGCCTCATCTTTTGATTTCAAAAGATACACATGGCAGTGTATAGTGGAGTCATCAATTAACGTCATGAAATATTTCTTTCCACCTTTTGTCAAAACACCATTCATTTCACAAAGATCTGAATGTATGAGTTCTAGTGGTGCAAGATTTCTTGTTTCTGCAGTTGTATGAGACTTACGAGGTTGCTTAGCTTGCACACAAACTTGACACTTAGATCCCTTGACAATGGTGAAATTAGGGATTAAGTTTAACTTGGCTAGCCGCGTCATGCAACCAAAGTTAACATGACAGAGACGTGAATGCCAGACATTTGATTCACTATTGTTGCAAACATGATTAACAACTTTATTACAAATATCTGACAAGGATAAGCGAAACAAGCCTCCTGACTCATACCCTTTACCAACAAAAGTTCCATACTTGGATATTACAAATTTATTGGACTCAAAGACAAGCTTGTAGCCTTCTCTACACAGAAGAGATCTGCTAACAAGATTTTTATTAACGGTGGGGACATAATGCACGTTCTTCAGCCGCACGATCTTCCCCGAAGTAAACTTCAGATCGACTGTGCCAACACCACGAACAGAAGCACTTGAACCGTTGCCCATCAGCATGGAAGTAGTCCCTGCGGCCTGATATGAAGAAAACATGGAAATATCACCGCATACATGTACATTAGCACCCGTGTCAATCAACCAATCAGGAAAACGACATACTGAGAGAATAGTGGGAAGTATACCGTACCCAACATCCTTCATCTCAGTGTCACCAATGACAACATTGGCGATTTTGTCGCCTTTCCCATGTTGACGCTTGTCATAACGGTTAGGGCAACTAGGAGCCCAATGATCAGGATCTCCGCAGACATGACAAACACCTTTCTTCTTGTCAGTCTTCTTCTTGAAGTTGGTGTGCTGCGAAGCCTTGTTCTTCCCATCAAACTTCCCTTTACCATCAAACTTGCCCTTATTCTTGAACTTGTGGGGCTGGAAGTTTTTCTTCTGTACCAGATTGGCACTAGAACCTCCCTCAATACCTCGAGCACGTATGTCTTTTGCTCTCGCCTTTTCTTCCACATCAAGAGTACCAATGAGATCCGGAATGGAAAACTCCTGCCTCTTATGCTTCAGAGAGGTAGCAAAGTTCCTCCACGAGAGAGGAAGCTTAGTGATGATGCCACCGGCAACAAACTTGTCCGGTAACATACAATTGAAGAGCTCAAGTTCTCTAGCAAATGACTGTATCTCGTGAGCTTGCTCAACCACGGAGCGCTCATCAGTCATCTTGTAGTCATAGAATTGTTCCATGATATACAGCTCAGTGCCGGCATCCGAAACCCCAAACTTGGCCTCGAGTGTGTCCCACATATCTTTTCCATTATCAATTGACGCATAAGCATCAACTATGTTCTCACCAAGAACACTCAAGAGAGCAGCCTTAAACAAGGCATCGGTTTTCTGAAAAGCTTGTTCCTGTTGAGGATCAAGATCTCCTTCAGGTTTGCCAAGAGTGGCCTCATAGCAGCTCATGGTTTGAAACCATAGAACGGCTCTCACACGCCACCTCTTATAGTGTACACTCTCAAACATAGGAGGCCTCATGGAAGCAGCAAAACCACTCGGGGTAAATTGCCTATAATAAGGTTTTTGGATTGTTGGAAATATGAGCAATTTACCATATGATTTTATTAACAGAAATAGTAGATAAAACATGACTATCATAGCAGATATAAGACAAGTCATGCAATCCAACAGAGAGTATGCAAATATCATCTGAAGTAGTGAATATGAACGGAACATATCTAGAACAGAGGCTAGAACAAGAAACTGTGGCAGAATCTCAAACAAAAGGAACACGAACACGTACTGAGCAGCAGTAGCATTGGGGTTCGCGTTGACATTGTCGCCGGCCATGTCGTCGAAGAGGTTGTTGTTGGAAATATGCCCTAGAGGCAATAATAAATTGGTTATTATTATATTTCCTTGTTCATGATAATCGTTTATTATCCATGCTATAATTGTATTGATTGGAAACTCAAATACATGTGTGGGTACATAGACAACACTGTGTCCCTAGTAAGCCTCTAGTTGACTAGCTCGTTGATCAAAGATGGTTAAGGTTTCCTAGCCATTGACATGAGATGTCATTTGATAACGGGATCACATCATTAGGAGAATGATGTGATGGACAAGACCCAAACTAAGAACGTAGCATTTGATCGTGTCAGTTTATTGCTATTGTTTTCTGCATGTCAAGTATCTGTTCCTATGACCATGAGATCATGCAACTCCCTGACATCGGAGGAGTACCTTGTGTGTATCAAACGTCGCAACGTAACTGGGTGACTATAAAGGTGCTCTACAGGTATCTCCGAGGGTGTCTGTTGGGTTGGCATGGATCAAGACTGGGATTTGTTACTCTGTGTGACGCAGAGGTATCTCAGGGCCCACTCGGTAATACAACATCACAATGAGCCTTGCAAGCAATGTGACTAAAGTGTTAGCCACGAGATCTTGTATTACGGAACGAGTAAAGAGACTTGCCGGTGACGAGATTGAACTAGGTATAGAGATACCGACGATCGAATCTCGGGCAAGTAACATACCGAAGAACAAAGGGAATAGCATACGGGATTAACTGAATCCTTGACATAGAGGTTCGACCGATAAAAGATCTTCGTGGAATATGTAGGAGCCAATATGGGCATCCAGGTCCCGCTATTGGTTATTGGCCGTAGAGGTGTCTCGGTCATGTCTACATAGTTCTCGAACCCGCAGGGTCTACACACTTAAACGTTTGGTGACGATTAGTATAGTTGAGTTATTTTGTTGGTGACCGAAAGTTGTTCGGAGTCCCGGATAAGATCCCGGACATGACGAGGATCTCCGGAATAGTCCGGAGGTAAAGATTGATATATGTGATAATAGTGTTTTGATCTCCGGAAGAGTTCCGGAGTTCACCGGAAGGGGTTCCGGATGTTTACCGAAGTGTTCGGGTGCAGCAACACTTTATATGGGCCAGAGGGATAAAGCCCACGAGGTATTGGAAAGTGCAAAAAGTAGTTTTGCTGCCGCGTAAGCGGTACTACCGTTTTGTGAAGCGGTACTACCGCCCAAGCGGTACTACCACTTGTGTGAAGCGGTACTACCGCCCAAGCGGTACTACCGCTTGTGTTAAGCGGTACTACCGCTTGTGCGCGGTACTGCAGGGATCCGAGTTGGACTCTTTCCCTGCGGGCCAAACCGACCTTGTGCGGGCAAAACCGACCTGGAGGAGGCTTTTACTCCAAGTTTAGACCCCAAGGCTCAACATATAAATAGAGGGGCAGGGCTAGCACACGGGAGACATCAAGATTTCCCCAAGCCGTGTGCGGCAACCCTAACCCTCTAGTTCCTCCGTCATAATCTCCGTAGCGCTTGGCGAAGCCCTGCTGAGATTGTTCCTCACCAACATCACCACGCCGTCGTGCTGCTGGAACTCAACCACTACTTCACCATCGCTCGCTGGATCGAGGAGGTGAAGGCGTCATCAAGCCGTACGTGTGTTGAACGCGGAGGTGCCGTCCGTTCGGCGCTAGTTCGTGATCGGATCGAGGGACGACTTGCGATTTGGATCGCGGAGACGTTCGACTACATCAACCGCGTTTCTTAAACGCTTCCGCTTAGCGATCTACAAGGGTATGTAGATTCTCTCTCCCTCTCGTAGATGCTCATCACCATGGATAGATCTTGTGTGTGCGTAGGAAATTTTTTGTTTCCCATGCAACGTTACCCAACAGTTGTCGACGTCGGGGAAGAAGTCGTCGTTTGAGAAGTAGTCGTCGGCGTCCGTGATGAAGAAGTCGGTAGTCGCGCAGAGCGCTCCCCAAAAACCTTATCACCATTCTCCCGTACAGGACTCGAAGCGGCGGGGTTTCGGAGGCCTACTGTCCCGACCTGCGGTGCACGCCGCAAGCCGGGATGGGGAGGAACCTAGCAGCAGCTCAGAGTTTGGAACTCGGTGGCGAGAGGAAGATGATGTTCTGATGTGTCTCTATGGAGAGGAGCGACCTCTCTTTTATAGGCACAGGAGAAGGAGGCGAACAGGCTGTGACGGAAGACGAAACGAACAGGCAGCAGCCGAAGGGTGCAGCGTTCGCATTCAAACTCCACTACAACAAGACTTTTCAGCTCCCGTGTGACCTTTCGTATACCAGTCGTGCGTGGCAAAAATTTAGACAACGGCTCGGCTCATTCCCGCAACCCGCGTCGCGTCGTGACGAGGCGGGCGGCGGAGGAGGAACGCGCGTGTATGTCTCTCTTGTTCTCATCCTCATACATGTGGAGAAACAACCTTCCTTATAAGGAGATCTAACTCCTACTAGATGAGTAGTATGGGACTAAACTTTTGTCCCACCTCTTGCCTTACATGAATTGGCTAAGTGGGCCTCTAGGATTTATTAGGAATTTTGAAAATGCTATTGGGCTGGCTTCAGGGATTTGAAGGTGAGAGTTCATTTTCGACGAGCTCTACAACTTTAAGGTTTATTTCAGATTTCACTCCGCATAAGCCAGGCCAAATCTTCAGGCTACTTGACAGAAAAAACAGAAAACAAGACTTGATCTGTTTCCTCAAAGAAAAAAAAGAACAACTTGATCTGCAAACTGCCAAGCGGCCCAAGCCTCTCCAAACTTTCTTCCGGGTTAAGCACCACCGATTATTTCTGGTAGGTGTGAATTCCCCTGTGTAGAGCAAGAAGAGGAAACAAAAGGTAGGTCGCCCTTGTGCTGCTCACAGAGCTTGACGTGTCCCGCGTGGCGGCGCATGGAGGCAGGGGCGCAGGGCATGCGGGCAGTGCCTGCTGGGCCCATCGTGCGGACTCTTGCTGCAGAGACTTCACGATCCCGTCATCCTTCGCCTTGGTTTGATCACTTGCAATGGAAGCTTCCAACGTGTACCATCTTCTCACTTTCCAGGCGACGACTCTGGCATTGACCGTCGACCATTCTTCCGCCGCCGACCGGGACTGGCTCCAAAGGCGCGCCTATCTTAAGCGACCAGCCATCGCCAATTCGCCATTGCTGCCTTGCTAGCTAAACTAGCCAGAGCTCCCGAGCCGTCGCTGCCAAGACGATCGCGTGGGGCCGCGAGAGCCGGAGCAACCCAGCGCGTGCGGCGGCGAGATGGCGGCGTCGCAGGAGTACATGGACAAGGCGCTGCTCCGGCGGAGCTACCGCAACGTCTGGCACACCGACCTCACCAGCGCCATCCAGGCGGATTTCCCATGTGCGTGGCCGTATCCTGCCAACTTGTGAAATACCTCGGCCTCTCTGTCGATCCCGGGCTGTTTTGATTTCTTAAGATATCCCAGGACCTGATCCTATTTTTTGCGTCTTTTTGTTCTTCCTTTTGCTGCAGACTGCTGTCTGTCGCTGTGGTGGTGAGTGGGCAGTGGGCACTGCTCCGATTCTCTGGATACCAGTGTTGAAGCTCCCAGCAAATAAATCCTAACAAGTAACAACTGTATATCTGTTTTGTATTTTGATGTTATCCAGCGGCCCATGCGTCTCCTACATGCTTCGAAGGCGTGCTCTCTACAACGACATGTCAAGGTGAAGTTCAAATTTTATTCTTCTAGTATTTCCTTTGATTTGTACTGGTACAGTTCTCTGTTCTCCAGTCTCCCTAATCCATGCGTCTCTGTCTGCGTTCCAGATATGTGTGCTGCGCCGGGTACATGCCATGCAGCGGCAGGTGCGGCGAGAGCAAGTGCCCAGAGCTATGCCTCGCAACAGAGGTGCGTGCGTGCGTGACACACGAGTTTTCCTCTTGGCTTTCTGTTAATTTTCAGCTCTGATGAACCGGATGCTCCACCGATTTCCAGGCGTTCCTCTGCTTCGGCAGCTCGGTTGCTTCGACCAGGTTCCTGCTGCAGGACGAGTTCAACATCCAGACGACGCAGTGCGACAACTGTATCATCGTACTTACCACCACTACCTCATTCCCACTGCTATCGTTTCACAACTTTGCAAGTGATCACTTAGAGCACCTCCAACGCTAGACCCCAAACGGACGTCCGTTTCGTTCGGATTTCGTCCGTTTGGGGTGGCAATGGGTGCCAAAACGGGCATGCGCGTCCGGCTTTTGTCGGAGGCGCCCAACGCGGCACTTCGCCCGCCACGCCCCGGCCTCGGCCACGCGCCAGCCGCCCCCAGAGCCCGCGCCCCGCCGAGCTCGCCCGCGCGCTTGGCCCCGCGGTCGCCCTGCAGCAGCAGCAGCTCGCGCTCGCCCGCTCGCCCGTCTGCAGCAGCAGCAGCCCCCGCCCGCCCGCGCCGCCTCGCCGCTCGCCACGTCGGCCGCGCCCGCGCCCTGCCCGCCTGCCGCCCGCGCCGCCTCGCCGCCGCCTGCCACCGCGCCCTCCCCGCCTCCCCGCGAGCTCGTGCGCCCGCCGCGCCGGCCGCGCCAGCCCTCGCCCGCGCCATCCCCGCCCCGCCGCGCCATGCATGCGACCGCGGCCAGCGCGGCCGACGCGCCGCGCCATGCCAGCACCCTGGCCGCGCCTCGTCCGCGCCCTCCCCGCCCCGCCGCGCCCCGCCTACGCCCTCGCACGCGCCCGCACGCGCGCGCCTCCGCCACCGCGTTCCCGGCGCGCCTCCGGAACCGCGTTCGCATGGCCGAGATCCGTTGTCGTCCCGAAGCTCGCCGCGGTCGCATGGCTGAGCACCCCCGCGCGGACTAGCTAGCTAGCTAGCTACTTGCACGCAGCGGCCGCGCGCGGACTAGCTAGCTAGCACGCTGCGGCTCACGCAAGGGCGCGCGAGAACCGGCCATGGCCTCGGATGCGTACGCGCTCGCGAGGCTGTTGGGGCAAACCTCGGATCAGCTCGCCGCTCGTCTCCTTTCACTCGCTCAAACGATTAAGAAGGAGCACACTAGATTTTTTCCGGCGACAAACGTATGTATCTTGTTTTATTTCTCACAACGACTCAAACACATACATGAAGATACACACAGTACTATCCAGAGGAGCTCTCTCTTCTGCCGGCCGGACGCACACCAGGTCCGACGGAGACTATATCTCATCTCTGGCTTCTCCTCTCTCTACCTGGGCACATACCAGCTTAAGTAGTACACACAGCAGGCACAGCCCGCGCACTACTCTTGCCCACTAGCTAGCCCACGCATGCGCTCAACCGGCCACTAACAACACATGCATGAGCATGACCCGGCTAAGAGCAACTCTAGCAGATACTGTAAAAGTTCATACTGTAAAAAGGGTTTAAGGTATACTGTAAAACATTTTTACAGTATAGAGGGAGGTCGGTTAGAACAGATACTGTAAAACCCGTACGCAAAAAAACATTTCTCCTTCCATTTCTCATACAAATATGCATGTCAACTCGATATGATCTATAACTAAACAGCAATATAGATCAAACTTATTAGGTTTTAACATCACACAATACACCAATAATCCAAATTACAATAACAAATCAAATTCAAAGAAATAAGCAAATAAAATATGGTCTCAAATGCAAATTATTGTACAAATCAAGCATGGATAAATTGAGGAAACATGATCAAATCAAAGGAGACTATCTCCCAAATAATTGCCACTGATGCTCAATGAGATCTTCACGAAGCTGGGTATGCGAAGCCCGGTCTTCAATCTTCCGGTATGTCTCAAGAAAAGCTTGGATCCGGTCCGGGTTCCTGTGAGGTTTCACACGGCTACCAACATTGTCATACTCAAATGGCAAGTCCAAGTCCCTCTCATCCTCGATGATCATGTTGTGGAGAATCACACAAGCCGTCATGATGTTGGTGAGGGATTTCTTGCCCCAGAAACGAGCAGGACCTCGAACAATAGCAAACCGAGCTTGCAACACACCAAAAGCTCTCTCAATGTCCTTCCGGCAAGCTTCTTGACAAGCAGCAAATCGACATTGCTTCTTACCTTGAGGTTTTGAGATTGTCTTAACAAATGTTGACCATGAAGGATAGATACCGTCAGCTAGATAGTACCCCATGTCATATGCATGGCCATTGACAATGAAGTTGCAAGCTGGAGCATCACCACTTGCAAGCCTAGCAAACAAATGAGATCTTTGCAGAACATTGATATCATTGAGAGAACTCGGCAACCCAAAAAAGCAATGCCAAATCCACAAGTCTTGGGAGGCGACTGCTTCAAGTATGATAGTTGGATCACGGTAATGTCCACAATACTGACCGTGCCATGCCGTAGGGCAGTTTTTCCATCTCCAATGCATGCAATCGATGCTCCCTAGCATGCCTGGCCATCCCCTAGCTTCATTCATCACCATCAGCCTTTGTGTGTCCTCCTCATTGAGAGCTCGAAGGTACTCAGCACCAAAGACCTTTATCACTGTCTCGGCAAACTTTCTCACGCTCTTCAGAGCAGTGTCTTCTCCAATGCGAAGATACTCGTCGGTGTAATCAGCTGGAACACCGTATGCAATCACTCGCATTGCCGCCGATTTTTTTTGATATGCACTAAACCCAATGAGGCCGGCTGCATTCCTCCGACGAGTGAAAAACCTACAGTTTGTCTCGCAAGCTTCCACAATGCGCACAAATAGATCTCTCCTCATTCGGTAGCGCCGGCGAAAGAGATGAGCGGGATATCTGCATACCTCGGCAAAATAATCCTTCATGAGCATTGCATTACCGAGAGTTCGGTTCCGGGGAATGCACAAACGACCCACTTGGGATCCTGGACGTTTTCTCTTCTTCTTTTGCTCCATCTCATTCACGGCAAGCATCAAAATGATGTCCTCTATGTCATCGTCTTCAAACAAATCGTCATCGGAATCATCCGAAGACGACGAGTCCTCAAAAAAGAACTCCATAGTCGACGAACTCATCTACAAGATTGTAATAAAGAAGCAGATTAGCTTGGTGACTATGGAATATTACATGTCACCTTTCTGAAAAGAAAAATTACAAGCATGTTAATTTGACTTTGCCAAATGAGTGCCTATGTACATTCAAAAAATCAATATTAGTTCATCTAATGGTTGTCCAATTTCACTAGAAATTACAGACGGATCACAGCATGTAAAAATGGGACTAAGAGTCCAGAGAACATAATATATGCATCATTTTCGTCGAACTCATCTACAAGAGTCCAGAGAACATATCTACAAGAGTCCAGAGAACATAATACATGCATCTAATGGTTTAAGCAGGCAAGAAGGTTCTCCATCGAACTCATCTACAAGATTGTAATAAAGCACTATGTCACAACAATCGCCATTGAATTTGCAACAAAAATTGACAAAATAGTCAAAAAATTACCTTGCGAGAATTTCGTCGAACACCGTACGGGCGTAGATGAGGGAGGGAGCTCGCCGGCCAATTGGGTCACGGAGATCGCCGAACAAATCGTGTAGATGAGGGAGGGAGCTCGCCGGACAACGCGGGGATCCTCACTGGCTGAGTTGAGCTCGTGCGTGAGCGCTCACAGTCGCCGGCGGGCCAAAATCACCGGCCGCGTGTGAGCGCGCCCGGAGCGCTGCCAGGGGCGAGCCGCGGGTCCGGGGGAGGGGCGCCGGACGGCCACGAACCTCAAGAACGAGCGGCGTGCGCCATTACCAGGTCGCCAGGCCTCGGCGGCGAGCTTCAGCCCGCATCCATGGCGGGGCTCGAGCGGGCACCCGAGAGCTCAATTCGAGCGGCCTCGAGCTCAAGTGCCTCGGGAATGCGGCGGGGAACGGCGGGGGAGTATCCCGGCGGGTCGGCGACGGAGGTGACGGCCGGAATCACGTGCGGCAGGCGGCGGCCGCGGCAACGGCGGGATGATGGCGCCCTGAAACTTCCCTCACGCGCAATTCTTCTGTGTATGCGGTATACTGAAAAAGGGGGTGCCCGTGCTCGACATTTGAGGCTCGAAGGGGTCGGTTTTCAGTTTATCGCAAAAAAAATTACAGTACGCTGGTGTTTACGGTATCTGATCTGATCATTTTTTTTGCCCAAAAACACTAAAACGGCAGTTATTTTTACAGTACACCTCTTTTAAGGTATCTGCTAGAGTTGCTCTAACCACTAACTGACTCCACGATCTACATCACGCTGCTGTGCAACTAACACCAGGCATGCACACACCTAACTAGCTGCAACTCACGCGACGCACGCACCGACCAGAAACACATCTGGACAAGATTATTCCTAACAGAGGCTCCTGCAGTGTGCCGCTCCATGTCCTCGCGCGGGCTGCGCCGCTTGCGTGGTCAAGCTGGATCGTCGCCTGTGCATGCTGAGTGCTGCTCCGCGCCGTGCTCGCCCGCGCCTCGCCGCTCGCAAAGGGGACCGGCAGTGGCTGCCGAACGCCTCCAGCGCGCGCGCGCCGATCTTGGTGCAGCTGCTGATGTCCAGGCTCCTGCGGTCGTGCTCGACGCGGGACGAGGAGGCTGCGGGCTCGCCGAAGACTGCCACGGCGGCGGCGGCGCGAGCCTGCGGAGCGGAGCAGGCGGCGCGGGAAGAAGAGACGACACGGGGTGTGGGGGAAGAGAGAAAAAGGGAGAGAGAGTGGTTGGGTGGGTGACAAGTGGGTCATCCCGGTCACGCGCGGACGCGAGGGGCGCACAGAGCGTCCGTTTTCTGTCCACTTCGCCCAAAGCCAGATCAACTTTGGTCTGGGAACGGAGCAGAACGGACACGGACCGGATAAAAAATGGGATGCTCCCGTGCGTTGGGCCGTTCCCTCTGCCCGTTTGACCCTAAACAGACACACCCGGATGATTTGGGGTCATGCGTTGGAGTTGCCCTTAGGGCACGTACAGTGGTTGATAAAACTGTCTTATCTTAAACCTTGCATGTAATTTAGAGATGCCAATAAAAACATGTCTATAATGGGTTATCTTTTGCTTTGTCTACAATAACTAGCTATTCCTAAAAATGTGGTGAGACATATTGTGTTAAGAGATCATCTCTTAAGTAAAAGATAAGACAAACCTTCTCTTAAAAATTCTTTTTCCTCCATCTCAGTATTTATCCTACGTGGCACTACTAAGATAGCACCATTGTACATGCCCTTACTTATCATCTCTGAACTCGTTTTGGTCACTGCGTGCGTGCAGAGCTTCATGTTCTGCCTCCAGCAGCTGGCATGCATCTGCTCCCTGGTCGCCTGCATCGTCGGCAACCAGGAACTCTCCGAGGCTTCGCAGGCGATCTCCTGCGTCTCCGACACGGTCTACTGGACGTAAGACACTCTCTTCTTCCCCACGCCATTTGAAGAAATCTTCTTTCTGAACTGTATGAATTTGTTTGTGCAGGGTTTGCTCCTGTATGCAGGTAATGGCACATGAGCTTTGCTTCGCTCAAACAACAGAAGTTTTCTTATTCCTTGACATTGAACACTTGAGCTGACGCTGACACGGCGATCGATTTAATGGAGTTTTCCAGACGCAGCACAAGGTGGAGATGGACAAGAGGGACGGCAAGCTGGGCGGGGCTGCGATGACGGTCCCTCCGATGCAGCAGATGTCACGCATCGATCAGCCGGTTCCGCCTCAGGTCGGGTATGCGCCGCAGCCAGCGTCCTACAGGTAGTTCTGTGGGATCTTGGGTTGCCGTTGCGAGTGGGAAATGGATGGAGATCAAGTAGCTGATATTATGTTCCTGTTTGTATGCCATTGTGACTTGATTTATGAGCGTGTAAACTGCCCTCCTGTTTTAGTAGGCGAATTTTGAGGCTTGGGTCAGCTTAGAACTTGACATATATTTTTTGAAGCCCTGAACCGTAGAACAATAGTTCTACTGTAATTTCCGTTAATATAAACTATGTTTGTTTTGAGGAAATTTAATATAAACTGTGTTATTATATATATATATAAACTATGTTACAAAAGGGAGGAGAAAAAAGAAGAAACAAAATCTATGATCCTAATAAAGGAAAAGGAAAATCATCCAATGCCAGTACGGGGCAACATAATGACTAACATATTAGAAAGTGGAATCTATCCAAGATTGGAAACAAGCAACAGGCTTGCTCCTTATTCTGTGACTGGGCATGTCAAGATCCTCCTTGAAAGAAAACTTTCAGGCATGCATGGAAGGAGTTGCATTCCTAAAATTATGTCCATTCCTTTGCATCCAAATATTCCAGCAAGTGAGAATGGTGATATCCATAGCAATCTGCGTAGGGAATTTACTCCAGAGCCAGAACAGTCTTGTCATAAAAGGAGAGACCTCTTCTTTTGTCACGGAGAAGGAAATCCCAGCATGACAAAGCAAACTCACAGTCCCAGAAGAGATGCAAAAGAGTTTCCTCAGTGCTTTGTTGACAAAGGCTGCAATTATAATTATTCATAAAGAAGTCTTTCCTCTTGAGCAGAGCTTTGGTGTTTGTTCTATCGTGGAGAGCCAACCAGAAAAAGATCTTACGTTTGAGTCTACTTGCACTCTTTCAGTTTTTTTTTTTGAAAATCACATGGCCTTTAAAGTTCCCCATAAGGTTCGTATACATTTTGATGGAGGAGTATTTGTTAGGCTGATCACTGCAAATCCAGATATCCTTTCCATCCAGCTGAGAGTCCTGTGGCAAAAGGTTTTGAAGCTCAATGAACTGATCATATGCTTGAACTGAAAATGGCCCATGGAAGAGTTCAGAAAGGTCAACAGAGGCCTTGACCAATGAAAGAGGCACCATAACATCTTTGGCAAAAGAGTGTAATTCAGGAAATTTATGAGCAAGTGCCCCATCAGTCCATTTATCATGCGAGAACAATATTGTATCCCCTTCCCCATGCTTACACACAGAGTGTGTTTTGGACATCTTTCCACCAAAAGGAACCATCGAGTTTATTTTGAAGTGGGCTTGAACCATAATATTTTTCCCAGATAAGCTTAACTCATGGTAAATCAGCCTTGTTACAGAATTTTTAAAGATGCTTAATAAGCGGAGCTTTATTGTGAGTGGCGACATCCAGAATACCAAGGCCACATTGGTCCTTGGGTTTGCAAATCTTATCCCAGGAAATAAGAGCAGTTCCATGATCTTCCATACCAAACGTCCACAAAGACAGTGCCTCAAATATTCACATGGGGACCTGGGTATGGTGAGCTTCACCTCTCTTATCCCACTTCTGGAGACATTCTTCATAATATATGCCAGGAATAAACTGATATCGTGATGGTCTCAGCGATTAATCATACTTGAACTAGTAAGTTTTTTTTCTCTGTGAGATGAGACTCGATAACTCAACAACAGTTAAAAATTTATTGGCTACAAGTTTTTGAAAATTTTCATTATATAGTTCTCACGCAAGAGCGTTAAGCGAATATTCGGTCTCTGCATAACAAGATGTACACAAGACATACCTCAACACATTCAAAAAGATATCGTCTTATGACATAAGTAAAAAAACAACATAGGATGGGGGAGGTCCTATCCGAATACTACGTCGTCATTCATTATGGAAGAGAACCTCACTAGGCATATGGTCCAACAGATAGGCATCACCGTAAAAAGATCTCTGTCCTCTGGCCTCTACAAGATAGACCAAGTACGTAGTCAATGTGTATAACATGAATAACCTGCACAAGAGTTGAAACGCCTTTTTTTGGTTAAAACCACACCAATCCTATGAAGCCACAATACCAACATAAGGCCGCCACCCCACTACGATATGTGATCATTTTTTTCTATCAATACCCCTCAGCCAATTTGTTGAACATATTACTAACACTACATGGGTAGGGGTGGGGAGGAATTAAATGTTTTCAAACTACCTGAGCAACGAACCACACCACATGAGCAAATTTTTACATTAAAAAGTAGGTGTTTAATTGACTCATCATGGTGGCAAAAGACACGCCACTTGCTACTTTGCCAATTACGGCGCAACAAGATTGTCCTAGTCAAGACCACTCCTCGGTGTAGAAACTAGAAGAATATCTTCACTCTAAGAGGTGTTTTGAGTTTCCAAATTATTATTATTATTCAAGGGACATCATGCTACTTGTAGCTTGTGCTGGTATTTTTCCCGAAGAGGAAGGGATGATGCAGCACAGTAGAGATAAGTATTTCCCTCAGTTATGAAACCAAGATTATCGAACCAGTAGGAGAATCACGCAACACCTCGTTAGCAGCACCTGCACACAAACAACAAATCCTTGCACCCAACGCAAACGAGGGGTTGTCAATCGCTCGGCGGTCAATTGCAAGATTAAATTGTATGTGATAGATAGATAGATAGAAACAAAAATACAAAATAAAATAAAGAAAAGAAAATTGCAGCAATATTTTTAGGGTTTTAGTAATATGATTTAGATAGAACCGGGGGCCATAGATTTCACTAGAGGCTTCTCTCAAGAAAATAACATACGGTGGGTAGACAAATTACTGTTGGGCAATTGATAGAAAAGCAAATAATCATGACGATATCCAAGGCAATGATCATGTATATAGGCATCACGTCCAAGATAAGTAGACCGACTCCTGCCTGCATCTACTACTATTAATCCACACATCGACCGCTATCCAGCATGCATCTAGTGTATTAAGTCCATAAAGAACGGCGTAACGCCTTAAGAATGATGACATGATGTAGACAAGATAAACTCACGTATGAATAAACCCCATCTTTTTACCCTTAATAGCAATGATACATACGTGCCATGTCCCTTTCTGTCACTGGGATTGAGCACCGCAAGATCGAACCCATTACAAAGCACCTCTTCCCATGGCAAGATAAATCAATCTAGTTGGCCAAACCAAATCAATAGACCGAAGAAGAAATACGAGGCTATAATAATCATGCATAAAAGAGTTCAGAGAAAACTCAAATAATATTCATGGATAATCTGATCATAAACTCACAATTCATCGGATCCCAACAAACACACCGCGAAAAGTGATTACATCGGATAGAACTCCAAGAACATCGAGAAGAACATTGTATTGAAGATCAAAAAGAGAGAAGAAGCCATCTAGCTACTGCCTATGGACCCGAAGGTCTGTGGTAAACTACTCACGCATCATCGGAGAGGCAGCAAGGTTGATGTAGAACCCCTCCGTGATCGATTCCCCCTCCGGTGGAGTGCCGGAGAAGGCCTCCAGATGGGATCTCTCGAGAACAGAAACTTGCGGCGGTGGAAAAAGTATTTCGTGGACTCCCCTGAGGGTTTCAGATTTTTCCTGAATTTATAGTGCTGGAATTAGGTCAAACGGAGCAAAGGGGGGCCCACGAGGCACCAGGGCGCGCCTGCCCCCTCCCCCCAGGCGCGCCCTGGTGGCTCGTGGCCACCTCCTGGGTCTTCTGGCCCTCTTCCGAAGCTTCTAATGTTTATCTTCTCCAGAAAAAAATCTCCAAAAAGTTTCGTGGCATTTGGACTTCGTTTGATATTGATATTCTGTAAAACAAAAACAGGGCAGAAAACAGCAACTGGCACTGGGCACTACGTTAATAGGTTAGTCTCCAAAATTGATATAAAATTGTTGTAAATGAATATAAAAACATCCAAGATTGATAATATAATAGCATGGACCAATAAAAAATTATAGATACGTTGGAGACGTATCAGCATCCCCAAGCTTAATTCCTGCTCGTCCTCGAGTAGGTAAATGATAAAAACAGAATTTTTGATGTGGAATGCTGCCTAACATATTCATCACATTTTCTTTTCTTTTATAGCATGGACATTGGACTTGAATGATTCAAAGCAATAGTCTATAATTTGACATGAAGATATAAATACTCAAGCATGCTAACAAGCAACCATGTCTTTCAAAATATCAACGCTAAAGAAAGTTATCCCTAGCCCATTATGCTCAATCATTGATGCATTCATGAAACACACTCAAATATTAGCTACATCCAATGCACAAGTATGACAATAGTGCTCTCTAGTTAGTGCTTTATAAGAGAAGATGGAGACTCAAATAAAAATAAAAATTGCATAAAAGTAAATAGATAGGCCCTTCACAGAGGGAAGCAGAGATTTGTCAAATGTGCCAGAGCTCAAAGCTGAAATTAAAGAGATACAAATATTTTGAGAGGCATGCTTTTCCTGTCAACAAAAACAACCGAGAATTCCCAATATTTTCCATGCTAGACACATCATAGGCGGTTCCCAAACAGAAAGTAAAGTTTATTTCCTTTCCACCATTTCTTTCACAATCCATGGCTAACCGTATCCACGGGTGCCCTCCATACCAACACTTTCCAAGGAATTTTGTTGTTATTAATTTTTGATTTCATTGTGGGACTGGGCATCCCTATTACTAGCCACTCTCTCGTGCAATGACAAGTGAATAAACACTCATCATGAGAATAACACACCTAGCATGGAAAATAATGGCCACCCCCTGCCGCTTCATGAGCAGTACGGACAGACAAAACGGAAAAATTATTTTGAAAATTAGAGTTGGCACACGCAAATTTACTTAGAACGGCATTGAAATACCGCATATAGGTAGGTATAGTGGACTCATTTGGCACAACTTGGGTTTAAGGATTTTGGATGCACAAGCAGTATTTCCGCTTAGTACAAATGAAGGCTAGCAAATAGATTGAGAAGCAACCAACCAAAAAACGAAAACGTTCATAAACATGCATTGAACATAACTAACACCGAATAATGCACCATAAGTAGGATATAATTTCTTTGCATAACTATTGACTTGATGTGCATGCATAGGGAATCACAAACCTTAACACTAATATTCTTACTAAATCACAATTACTCACTAACATGACTCACATATTATCATTTCCATATCGCAAAACTATTGCAAGAAATCACACTTATCATATCCAATGATCTATATGAAAGTTTTTATTATATCCCTCTTGAATATTCATCACTTTGGGACCAAATTCATATCTTGTGCAAATTACCGTTACTATCATCAGCTCTCAAAAACATTTAAGTGAAGCATGAGAGTGCAAATATTTCTTCAAAATTTCAATCTTATCAATTCTCAAAATAATATAAGTGAAGCATGAGAATTCATTTCTTCAAAATTTTAATCAACTCTCAAAATAATATAAGTGAAGCATGAGAGTTTATTTCTTCAAAATATAGCCACCACCATGCTCAAAAAGATTTAAGTGAAGCACTAGAGCAACTGCCTAGCTCAAAAAAAAATTAAGTGAAGCACATAGGGTATTCTAACAAATTATGATGATCGTGTGGCTCTCTCAAAATAGGTGTGTTCAACAAGTATGATTATGACAAACTAAAAAGCAAACAAAGCAAAGACTCATATAATACAAGACGCTCCAAGCAAAACTCATATCATGTGACGAATAAAAATATAGCTCCAAGTAAAATTACCGATGGTTGGTAGAAGAAAGAGGGGATGCCTTCCGGGGCATCCCCAAGCTTAGACGCTTGAGTCTTCCTAGAATATTACCTTGGGGTGCCTTGGGCATCCCCAAGCTTAGGCTTTTGCTACTCCTTATTCCTTCATCCATCGTGATCTCACCCGAAACTTGAAAACTTCAATCACACAAAACTCAACAAAACCTTCGTGAGATCCGTTAGTATAACAAAATAAATCACTACTTTAAGTACTGTTGCAAACCCATTCATATTTTATTTTTGCATTATACCTACTGTACTCTAACTTCACCATGGCTTATACCCCCCGATACAATCCATAGATTCATCAAAACAAGCAAGTAGTGCATCAAAAACAGAATCTGTCAAAAACAGAACAGTCTGTAGCAATCTATTTAAAAGCCATACTTCTTTAACTCCAAAAATTCTGAAATTTAGGACAACGTGGGCAATTCATATACCAATATTGTGTAAAAATTTCAGATTTTTTCGACGCTCCAGTACAGAAACAAAATTCGGGCACTGGACGCAAAACTTTCTGTTTTCCAAACAACATCAATCATACTATCTTCCAAATCATCCTAAAGGCTTTACTTGGCACAAACACTAATTAAAAACACAAAAACACAATCATACCAGTAGCATAATTGTGAAAACACACAATAACAGAAAAAATTTATTTTATTCATTGGGTTGCCTCCCAACAAGCGCTATTGTTTTATGCCCCTAGCTAGGTATAATGCATAGTTTCAAGTATTTCCATCTTTCAAGTTGATTCCATAAGTGGCCCTCATAATTGATTCATGTGGTGCTTTAATTCTTTTCCTAGGGAAATGCTCCATACCCTTTTTTAGTGGAAATTGAAATTTTATATTCCCTTCTTTCATATCAATAATGGCACCTATAGTTCGTAAGAACGGTCTACCAAGTATTATGGGGCAAGAAGAATTGCATTCAATATCAAGAACAATAAAATCAACGGGCACATAATTTCTATTTCCAAGAATAAGAACATCATTAATTCTACCCATTGGTTTTTTAATAGTGAAATCCTCAAGATGCGAATTAAGAGAACATTCATCTATATTGGTGAAACCTAGCACATCACATAGAGATTTTGGAATTGTGGAAACGCTAGCACCCAAATCACATAAAGCATTGCACTCATAATTTTTAATTTTAACTTTAATGGTGGGTTCCCATTCATCATATAATTTTCTAGGAATTGAAATTTCTAGTTCTAACTTTTCTTCAAACGCTTTCATCATTGCTTCTACGATGTGTTTAGTAAAAGCCTTGTTTTGCTCATAAGCGTTGGGTGAATTTAACATGGATTGTAACAAAGAAATGCACTCAATCAAAGAACAATTATCATAATTAAAATCTTTGTAATCCAAGAGAGTGGGCACATCGCTATTTAAAGTTTTTACCTCTCCAAACCCACTTTTAGCAAATTTTTCATTAAGATTTTCACCCTCCGAATTATGGGGATGCCTACTAGCTAAAGTTGACTATTCTTCAGTCCCCTTTTCATCAAGTTTAATATTGCTAAACAAAGAATCAATAGATGAAACACCAATCATTTTAATATCCTCATCATTACTACGATAAAAACCGGGAGGAATCGCTTTTTCTAAAAATTCTCGTTTAGCTTTTAGCATGGCGGTTCTTTTCTTACTCTCATCCATGGAGACATATAAAGCTTTAATTGATTCACTAATATCAATTTTGGGTGGCAAAATTTTAGTCTTAAGATTTTCCACATCATGAATAATTCTATCAATGCTCCTAGACATATCATCAAGTTTACTCAATTTTTCTTCTATCGTAGTGTTGAAAACTTTTTGAGCATTAATAAATTATTTAATATTACTTTCAAGATCAGAGGGCATCCTATTATTATTATAAGAATTACCATAAGGATTGCCATAATTATTAGAGGAATTTCCATGGAACGGTCTAGCGTTGAAATTACCTCTATAAGCATTATTATTAAAATTGTTTCGCGAGACAAAATTCACATCTACGGGATCATTATTTTGCTCAATCAAAGTGGACAATGGCACATCATTAGGATCAATAGGAGCATTTTTGCTAGCAACCAATTTCATAAGCGCATCAACTTTATCGCTCAAAGTATTAATTTCTTCAATAGAATTCACCTTTTTACTAGTAGGAGTTCTTTCAGTATGCCATTGGGAATAATTTGCCATAATATTATCAAGCAATTTAGTAGCTTCTCCCAAAGTAATCTCCATAAAAGTACCACCCGCGGCGGAATCTAAAAGATTTCTAGAAACAAAATTCAATCCCGCATAAATTTTTTGTATGATCATCCATCAATTTAAACCATGAGTAGAGCAATTTCTTATCATTAATTTCATCCTCTCCCAAGATTGGGCAACATGTTCATGATCAAGTTGCTTAAAATTCATAATTTGATTTCTAAGAGAAATAATTTTCGCGGGAGGAAAATACTTAGTAATAAAAGCATCTTTACACCTATCCCAAGAATCGATACTATTTCGTGGTAAAGATGAAAACCAAATTTTTGCACGATCCCGCAACGAGAATGCGAATAATTTTAATTTCACAATATCATTATCCACATCTTTTTTCTTTTGCATGTCACACAATTCTACGAAAGTGTTAACATGGGATGCGGCATCTTCATTAGGACTACTGGAAAATTGATCTTTCATGACAAGATTTAGCAAAGCGGCATTAATATCACAAGTCTCCGCACTAGTGGTGGGAGGAGCGATCGGAGTACTAATAAAATCATTATTATTAGTATTGGAAAAATCACACAATTTTGTATTTTCTTGAGACATCGTGACTACGCAAACAAGATAACAAGCAAGCAAACAAGCAAACAAGAAAAAGGCAAACGGAAAAATATTTTTGTATTTTTGTAAAAACGTTTTAGAAGTGGGGGAGATGAAAATGAGAGGCAAATGGAAAATAAAATAAATGCAAGGAGATGAGAGTTTATGCAAAGGTACTTGATAGATGTTGATGATGTCTCCCCGGCAACGGCGCCAGAAATTCTTCCTACTACTTGTAGCTTGCGTTGGTATTTTCCCCGAAGAGGAAGGGATGATGCAGCACAGTAGAGATAAGTATTTCCCTCAGTTATGAAACCAAGGTTATCGAACCAGTAGGACAATCACGCAACACCTCGTTAGCAGCACCTGCACACAAACAACAAATCCTTGCACCCAACGCAAACGAGGGGTTGTCAATCCCTCGGCGGTCAATTGCAAGATTAAATTGTATGTGATAGATAGATAGATAGAAACAAAAATACAAAATAAAATAAATAAAAGAAAATTGCAGCAATATTTTTAGGGTTTTAGTAATATGATTTAGATAGACCCGGGGGCCATAGATTTCACTAGAGGCTTCTCTCAAGAAAATAACATACGGTGGGTAGACAAATTACTGTTGGGCAATTGATAGAAAAGCAAATAATCATGACGATATCCAAGGCAATGATCATGTATATAGGCATCACGTCCAAGATAAGTAGACCGACTCCTGCCTGCATCTACTACTATTAATCCACACATCGACCGCTATCCAGCATGCATCTAGTGTATTAAGTCCATAAAGAACGGAGTAACGCCTTAAGAACGATGACATGATGTAGAAAAGATAAACTCACGTATGAATAAACCCCATCTTTTTACCCTTAATAGCAACGATACATACGTGTTATGTCCCTTTCTGTCACTGGGATTGAGCACCGCAAGATCGAACCCATTACAAAGCACCTCTTCCCATGGCAAGATAAATCAATCTAGTTGGCCAAACCAAATCAATAGACCAGAGAAGAAATACGAGGCTATAATAATCATGCATAAAAGAGTTCAGAGAAAACTCAAATAATATTCATGGATAATCTGATCATAAACTCACAATTCATCGGATCCCAACAAACACACCGCGAAAAGTGATTACATCGGATAGAACTCCAAGAACATCGAGAAGAACATTGTATTGAAGATCAAAAAGAGAGAAGAAGCCATCTAGCTACTGCCTATGGACCCGAAGGTCTGTGGTAAACTACTCACGCATCATCGGAGAGGCAGCAAGGTTGATGTAGAACCCCTCCGTGATCGATTCCCCCTCCGGCGGAGTGCCGGAGAAGGCCTCCAGATGGGATCTCGAGAACAGAAACTTGCGGCGGCGGAAAAAGTATTTTGTGGACTCCTCTGAGGGTTTCTGATTTTTCCTGAATTTATAGTGCTGGAATTAGGTCAAACGGAGCAAAGGGGGGCCCACGAGGCACCAGGGCGCGCCTGCCCCCCCAGGCGCGCCCTGGTGGCTCGTGGCCACCTCCTGGGTCTTCTGGCCCTCTCCCAAAGCTTCTAGTGTTTATCTTGTCCAGAAAAAAATCTCCAAAAAGTTTCGTGGCATTTGGACTTTGTTTGATATTGATATTCTGTAAAACAAAAACAGGACAGAAAACAGCAACTGACACTGGGCACTAGGTTAATAGGCTAGTCTCCAAAAATGATATAAAATTGCTGTAAATGAATATAAAAACATCCAAGATTAGTAATATAACAGCATGGAACAATAAAAAATTATAGATACGTTTGAGACGTATCAGCATCCCCAAGCTTAATTCCTCTAGATCAAAATTGCTGTATAAGGATTCTCAATGCAATTTACCACACAATACATATAAATTTCCTCTAGATCAAAATCGAGAAATCTCTTGAGATTATATTCTGGAATATCCCTAGTTATACGTTTCATTTCTTCATACCCTAGAAGCAGACTAAGTTCATTATGATGCGCAAGGGTAATCAAGTTATCACAATTTTTGGACACGATTCGATCATGAAACAATTTGCATTGGAGATTTAAATGACCACGTTCATTGCAAAGTTCACAAGGATGGCGAGAAAAATTAAATCTTTCAGCACAATCATCTAGCCTCTCTTGCAACCCTTTAGTTTCTAAATACTTATGCCTCTTACAAAATCTATTTTCCCTTTGTGGTATGCATTTGCACTCCCAATTCACTCCACAAAAATTGACATTCTTATAGGAGACATCATTATCATGACTAGTGCAATCATCATTAGTATTATGGATATTCAAAGAATTCATACTAGCAACATTGCAATCATGCTCATCATTCATGGATTTTATGCCAAACATTTTATTGAATTCTTCCTCTATCAATTGAGCACAATTGTCGGAATCCTTATTTTCAAGAAAGACATTATAAAGACGAATAATATGAGGCAACCTCAATTCCATTTTTTGTAGTTTTCTTTTATAAACCAAACTAGTGATAAAACAAGAAACTAAAAGATTCGATTGCAAGATCTAAAGATATACCTTCAAGCACTCACCTCCCCGGCAACGGCGCCAGAAAAGAGCTTGATGTCTACTACACAACTTATTCTTGTAGACTCGTGTTGGGCCTCCAAGCGCAGAGTTTTGTAGGACAGTAGCAATTTTCCCTCAAGTGGATGACCTAAGGTTTATCAATCCGTGGGAGGCGTAGGTTGAAGATGGTATCTCTCAAACAACCCTGCAACCAAATACAAGAAATCTCTTGTGTCCCCAACACACCCAATACAATGGTAAATTGTATAGGTGCACTAGTTCGGCGAAGAGATGGTGATAAAAGTGTAGTATGGATAGTAGATATAGGTTTTTGTAATCTGAAAATATAAAAACAGCAAGGTAGCAAGTAACAAAAGTGAGCACAAAAGGTATTGCAATGCTTAAAAACAAGGCCTAGGGTTCATACTTTCGCTAGTGCAATCTATCAACAATGCTAATATAATTGGATCATATAACCATCCCTCAACGTGCGATAAGGAATCACTCCCAAGTTCCTATTAGCGGAGAACATAAGATAGAAATTGTTTGTAGGGTACGAAACCACCTCAAAGTTATCCTTTCCGATCGATCTATTGAGCTATTCCTATAAGTGTGACAAACAACCCTAGAGTTCGTACTAAAATAACACCATATGATACACATCAACCAACTCTAATGTCACCTAGATACTCCAATGTCACCACAAGTATCCGTGAGTTGATTATACGATATGCATCAAACAACTTCATAATCATAATATTCAATCCACACAAAGAACTCCAAGGAGCACCCCAAAGTTTCTATCGGAGAAAAGATAATGAAAACATGCATCAACCCATATGCATAGATTACCCCAATGTCACCGCGGGAATCCGCGAGTTGAGTGCCAAAACATATATCAAGTGAATCAATATAATACCCCATTGTCACCACTGGTATTCGTATGCAAGACATACATCAAGTGTTCTCAAATCTGAAATATTCAATCAGACAATAACGAAATCTCAAAGGGAAAAGATTCGATTCATCACAACAAGGATAGAGAGGGAAGAAACACCATATGATCCAACTATATTAACAAAGCTCGCGGTACATCAAGATCGTGCCAAATCAAGAACGCGAGAGAGAGAGAGATAAAACACATAGCTACTGGTACAAACCCTCAACCCCGATCTGGTGTTGCCACCCAACCAGTGGATCGGGGGCTACTGCATTGATGATTCAATGCAGAAAATTCAAAGTGCAAAACAGTTTCCGAGGAGATTACGATCCTCGGGTTGGTCGGCCGCACCCAACCTGAGTCTCGAGGACTATGCACACCGTGTTTCTGTTCCTAAGTATGCTGCCGAGCTAGGAGTTGATCCTCAGGCCGATTTCGCGAATCGACTCGACCTGAGTCTCAGGGGCTACTGGGTCAGCGGTTTTATGTTTTCCTTCAGGTGCATCTTGGATTTTTGGCCGACACACACCTTGAGGGCTACTGGCTATATATCTTGGCAAAGAATAAATTGCACCAATTGAAAAACAATATATTCGCAAAAAATTAGCCCAAGTCCGAGGTGGTGCACCACCTCGGAAGCAGTTCGGCATAAAGCTCGGCTGCGAGTGGCTGGCTCCATAGAGAACTTTTTTGGCGTTAAGCTCAGATAACCTCCTTCAAACTTTTTCAAAGACGAGGTACTCTATGCCTCCTCGGATGCAGTCCGGCATTGGAGCTCGGCTGCAAGAAGACACCTCGGATGCAGTCCGGCGCTGGAGCTCGGATACAGACCGGCGTTGGAATTCGGCTGCTAAAATGTACCTCGGATGCAGTCCGGCGTTGGAGTTTGGCTGCAAAAATATACCTCGGATGCAGTCCCGTGTTGAAGTTTGGCTGCAAGAGGACACCACCGCAGGGGAAAAAACTTCAAACCCGAGGTGTGGCGTAAAAAATAACAAGGCATTGATAATGGCCGAGAACTTAAAGGACTCCTCGGATACCCGACGTATGAACTCTTCAGATACACCTCGGCGATCCTCAAGATCGGAGATGGGAAGATTTGTTGAACCAGTTTTCAAGACCGACGACCGAAGACGAAGTTCAGTTCGGAAGAACCGAGCAGCGTCCCCAACTTGAAGACCGGTTCAGGGGGCTACTGAGGGTGTCCCAGACTAGGGGGTATTCAGGCTGCCACCCTATCTCCTATAGGCCGGACTAACGGGCCGCTCTTAACTCATTGAAGGAAGTCCGGATTCCGGACGACCCCGTGCACCAGGAGGAAGATTCCACAAGACTTGGCGCCCAAGACGAGGACTCTCCTAAACCCTAGGCCTCCGGTGCATATATAAACCGAGGCCAGGCTAGTCGATAGATCATCTCATATTCATTAGAACAATCTCGTGGTAGATACATGTACCCTGTACTACACGCCATATGAATACAATCAAAAGCAGGACGTAGGGTATTATCTCTTCGAGAGAACCCGAACTGGGTAAAATCCTGTGTCCATGTTACCATCGCTCCAAGACTCCTAGCTTAGGACCCCTACTACGAGATATGCCGGATTTAGAACCGACAGTGAACTACTCCCTCCTCGTCATGGAGACCGCCGGGATGATGAAGATGGCCTCCGGTGATGATTCCCCCCTCCGGCAGGGTGCCGTAAAAGGGCTGTAGATGGTATTTCGAAGGTACATAGGCTTGCAGCGGCGGAGTCCAAAATCTAGGGTTATTTCTGGGGGTTTCTCTATTTATAGGATTTTTCAGCGTTGGAATCACATCAAGATGGGCTAAGATGGGCCCACGAGGCCCCAGCGCATGCACCCCCCCTGGTGCGCCCTGGTGCCTCGTGGGCACCTCATGGCTCTTCTGGTCCTCCCACAAAGCTTCTAGTGCCTCTTTTGTTCCAAAAAAAACCGTCAAAAAGTTTCACTGCATTTGGAGAACTTTTATTTCTGCACAAAAAACAACACCACGGTAGTTCTGCTGAAAACAGCGTCAGTTCAGGTTAGTTCTAATCAAATCATACCAAAACCATATAGAATTGTTATAAACATGGCATGAATACTTCATAAATTATAGATACGTTGGAGACGTATCATGTTCCAGAACAAGCTCGCTCAGAGCTGAAGAAAAATAAAAAAGTAAAATATGCCACAACCGGCGAAAATAGAACAAGATGACTAAACACCTATCCTATTAACGGACCGCCATCCAAACCGGTTGTAGATATCCCGAGCTACCATCTCCAATCGGGCAGACCCAGTAACCAAAGGCTCGCTGACTTCTACATGAGTGAGTAACGACCACATACGGATCCAAGCAGTGGCCCTGTATATAACCTGCAAGAAATTTATACGAGTTTGTTTGTTAAAAACCATGTCATTCCTACAGTTCCATATAGCCCAAAGTAATGCACATACTCCTATCCGAATATGTCTCGCAATATTTGTCTCTACTCCATTTAGCCATGTCCCAAATAACGTGTGTGTACTATTTGGAGGGGTGATATTAAAGGCTATATGAACTGAACGCCATAATAGTTTGGCTAGCGGACAATCGAGAAAGAGGTGTTTGATGGTTTCATTGTGATCACAAAAGCTACATCTTTGACTACCCTCCCATTTACGTTTTGCCAAATTATCCTTAGTCAGAACCACCTCCTTGTGAACAAACCACATGAAGACTTTGATTCTTAATGGGACTTTGATCTTCCAAATATATATCGATTTCGGAATCGGAACAGATTCAATTAGGTCCAAATACATATATTTCACTGAGAAAATGTCATTCGTAGTTAATTTCCAGTGAATACTATCAGACTCATCAGAGAGGTTCACATCCATCAACCTTCTGACCAGATGTAGCCATGCTTCCCATCGGTCTCCTACCAAAGATCTCCGAAATTGAATATTTAGAGGGTTGGACTGTAACACTGTAACAACGTAAGTCACCAATAGTGGATAGGAATACCAATGTATCGGATCGGAAACAACCCAAGCTAGAAACCGAAGATCTCAGCATACTCAGACGTTGAATCTACAACCTCAGCAAAGTAGAAAAATTCGCTCTTGTGGAAATTTATTTTCAGACCGGAAAGCTCCTCAAAAGCGCATAAAAAAAGCTCTAGATTTCTTGCTTTATCCAAGTCATGGTCCATAAAATCACATCGCTATTACGTCCGGCCACTTTAGCCCATTCAAAGATAATAGCAAGCATGCCTACCACAATATTGAACAAGATAGGGGACAAGGGGTACCCTTGTCAGAGACCCTTTCAAGTCTGAAAGTAGTTGTCGACGTCATCATTGACCTTGATGGCGACACTACCACCAAAGATAAAACTCTCAACCGACCTCCAATACTACGGCGAGAGCCCCTTCACACAGATAATTTGTAGAAGAAATGGTTACTTGACTTTATAGTATGCTTTCTCGAATTCGATCTTAAAGATGACTCTGCTCAATTTTTTTCTGGTGAAGCTTGTGTACAGTTTCATGCAGCACAACAACCCCATCGAGTATGTTCCGTCTTAAACATGACTCAACCGGCTCAGGAGCTTTATATGTTCCATCTAAAACACCTCATCATCAAATTTCCCTTCAGAAAACGGAGCACTAAAAAGACATTTTTCCGCCTCTGAGACTCGAGGGATGTCATCTGTTATGGACTCATCCAACGAGAAATTGCTCCCAACTGGTGGTCCAAAAAGATATTTGTAATATTTTGTAACGAAATTCTATAGTGAACCCCCCCCCCCCCCCCCGCGATACGACCCTCATCCTGGTCGAGCACAAAGATATGTTTCTTCCTATACCTCTCATTGGCGAGCATATTAAAGTATTTCGCATTATCGTTTCCGTGAGCCAGCAACTATAACTGTATGTTGATACCATTTAATCTCTTCCTCATGTAAGAGACGTGCTATCCACTCGTTCAATTGGCTTTTTTTTCTCAATCTCTAGATAGGATAGTTGCCGTACCTCCGTGATATTATCGATCTTGTCAATCATGGAAGACAACATCGGCGTTTCTGTTTTACAGATCGGCGATATGCTTAGCCCATCCATGTAGGAATTGTCGCATTCATGGATCCTAGAATTACATCGTTGAATGGGTGTATTACCCTGTTGTTGTCTACCCCAAACTTTTTTAACCAGATCAGCAAAGCCCTCTCTAGTAAGCCATCTCAACTCGAGTTTGAACCTGGGATGTTTACTTGATTGGGAGGTTTGATCAAAATCAGTTAGCAATTGAGCATGACCCGATAAGGCATTTATTCTTTGCAATGCCCGTAACGAAGCTAGAGGAACCGGTCGGGTATCCGGCCAAGTGAACTGGCGACCAAACACATTAATCTTCCGTAGGGCCAAGCTATGAAAGACATCACTGAACATGAAAGGTCATCAGTTGTCCAATGATACGTCTCCGTCGTATCTATAATTTTTGATTGTTTCATGCCAATATTCTACAACTTTCATAAATTTTTGGCAACATTTTATATTATTTTTGGGACTAACATATTAATCCAGTGCCCAGTGCTAGTTCCTGTTTTTTGCTTGTTTTTTGTTTCAAAGAAAATCCATATCAAACGAAGTCCAAATGCAATAAAAATTTGCGGAGAATTATTTTGGAATATATGTGATTTTCGGGAGGTGGAATCAACACAAGGCGGTGCTCGTGGGCCCAACGAGGCACCAGGGTGCGCCAGGGGGGCCCAGTGCGCCGTGGTGCCTCGTGAGGCCCTGGTAGGTCGGTTGGTGCTATTCTTTGGGCGCAAGGAAGCTAATATTCAGAAAAAAATCGTGTTAAAATTTCAGTGCAATCAGAGTTACAGATCTCCGGGAATTTAAGAAACGGTGAAGGGCCAGAAAACAGGAACGCGAAACAGAAGAGAACAGAGAGAGAGAGAGAGATCCAATCTCGGAGGGGCTCCTGCCCCTCCACCGCCATGGCGGCCATGGACCAGAGGGGGAACTCTCCTCCCATCTAGGGGGGAGGCCAAGGAAGAAGAAGAAGGAGGGGGGCTCTCTCCCCCTCTCTCCCGGTGGCGCCAGAGTGCCGCCGGTGCAAGGATCGTGACGGCGATCTACATCAACAACCTCGCTACCGTCAACACCAACTCTCTCCCCCTCTATGCAGCGGTGTAACACCTCTTCTCCCCGCTGTAATCTCTACTTAAACATGGTGCTTAATGCTACATATTATTATCCAATGATGTGTGGCCATCCTATGATGTTTGAGTAGATCCGTTTTGTCCTATGGGTTGATTGATGATCGTGATTGGTTTGAGTTGTATGTTTTATTTTGGTGCTGTCCTATGGTGCCCTCCGTGTCGCGCAAGCATGAGGGATTCCCACTGTAGGGTTTGCAATACGTTCATAATTCTCTTATAGTGGGCGGCTAGAGTGACAGAAGCTTACACCCGAGTAAGGGGGTTGTTGCGTATGGGAGTAAAGGGGACTTGATACTTAATTCTATGGTTGGGTTTTACCTTAATGATCTTTGGTAGTTGCGGATGCTTGCTAGAGTTCCAATCATAAGTGCATATGATCCAAGTACGGACAGTATGTTAGCTCATGCCTCTCCCTCATATAAAATTGCAATAATGATTACCGGTCTAGTTATCGATTGCCTATGGACAAATCATTCTCTTGTGTTACAAAAGCTTTCTACTAAACAACCAACTTTTATTATCGTGCAATTTACTCGTAGTTTTATTCTCGCAAAGTACTTCTAGTTCTATTCTTACAAACCTATCCTATCACCTACAAAATAGTTTCATACTTGTTCTAGGTAAAGCGAACGTTAAGCGTGCGTAGAGTTGTATCGGTGGTCGATAGAACTTGAAGGGAATATTAATTCTACCTTTAGTTCCTCGTTGGGTTCAACACTCTTATTTATCGAAAAAGCTACAATTGATCCCCTATACTTGTGGGTTATCAATACCTTTTTCTGGCGCCGTTGCCGGGGAGCAATAGCGTGGGGTTGATATTCTCGTGTGCGCTTGTTTGCTTTATCACTAAGTAATTTTATTTTCTGTTCCACTAAGTAGTTTTTATTTTTTGTTCTAAGTTGTTCTCTATCTTTAGTTATGGATATGGAACACGAAACACCAAAAAAATTAGTTGTACTTGCTACTCATGGAGATGGGGAACCTCCTAAAACCCTCGATGCTGGTTATGTGGAAAATATTAAATACTACTTTGATAATCCTGATAAATCTCCATTCAACTTGATAATGGGGTATACTTTGGATCAACCGGAATACTTTAGGGATTATCGCTTGTCTCGATAAGGGAAACTCTTATGGGATCAAATTAAAATGTTGCAATGGTATGCTTGGAATTTATTCTTAAGATATGATTATACTTGCTGCTCTAAGATGAAGGCTCCACACCTTCCCTTTTCATGTGAATTTAATGATAATGAAACCTTAGCTTCTTATGCTAATGGTATATATGATTACTATGATGTGGAACAAATAGAAGAATTTGTTGCTTTTAAGGGTGCTTATGAAATTGAATCTTTGTTTGAAAAGTGTGAAAATTATGATGATGCTGTTTACAGATCTGAAAATTTTTCTATACTTAAATATTGCCATGAGAATTATAAATATAATGCCTATATTAATGAGTTTATTGAGAAAGTCTCCGCTGTCCAAGAAGAGACTAATATTTTGCAGGCTCCTATGGAAGAAGAAAATGATGACACTGTGAGCTCATTAGATGAAAAAGATGACGAGGAGAGCGAAGAACAAAAGGAGGAAGAGCGGATTAGCTACCCGTGCCCACCTTATAATGAGAGTAACTCTTCAACTCATACATTGTTTAATTTCCCTTCGTGCTTACCGAAGGATGAATGCTATGATGATTGCTATGATCCCTTGGATTCATTTGAAATATCCCTTTTTAATGAAATTGATGCTTGCTATGCTTGTGGCCATGATGCCAATATGAATTATGCTTATGGAGATGAACTTGCTATAGTTTCTTATGCTAAGAATTAAATTGTTGCTATTGCACCCACACATGATAGTCCTATTATCTTTTTGAATTCTCCCAACTACACTATATCGGAGAAGTTTGCTCTTATTAAGGATTATATTGATGGGTTGCGTTTTACTACTACACATGATAATTTTGATAGATATAATATGCATGTGCTTGCTGCTCCTACTTGCAATTATTATGAGAGAGGAACTACATCTCCGCCTCTCTATGTTTCTAATGCGATAAAATTGCAAGAATCTGTTTATGCTATGTATTGGCCTTTACTTGATGTGCATGAATTGTTCTTTTATGACATGCCGATGCATAGGAAGAGAGTTAGACTTCATTGTTACATGATATATATTACTTTGTGCTCACTACTAAATTACAAATCATTGTTAATTAAAATTGGCTTTGATATACCTTGGGATCCGGGTGGATCCATTACTTGAGCACTTTATGCCTAGCTTAATGGCTTTAAAGAAAGCGCTGCCAGGGAGACAACCCGGAAGTTTTAGAGAGTCATTTATTTCTGTTGTGTGCTTTTAAAAAGTTTAAAAACCAAAAAATATAGAGGGGAACCTAAAACTTTTCAAAACGGAAAGTGAAAGTAAGAAAGACGAGCACCGTTGAAGTGGGGGAGCTCCTTGAACTTTGTTCATGCCCATGGAAACTTTGTGAATCTTGAATTACAGAAACTTTTCAACAAAAATAATTATCCCCTTGTACAAATCCATTGTATTATAAAAATAATGTGCCAAGATTTACCGTTAGGATGTTTAAATTGCTTGTTTGGTATGTGCGGTGCAAAAACAGAAACTTTTGTTGTAGTGCGTGAATTTACATTTTTTACTGGAACATGAAAAAATTCTGAAATTTGTACACAGTACTTCTATGCAAATTTTTTATTTTTTCCTAATTGTTCAGAATTTTTGGAGTTACAGAAGTATGGTCAATGTTCTGATGACTACAGACTGTTCTGTTTTTGACAGATTCTGTTTTTGATGCATTGTTTTGCTTGTTTTGATGAAACTATGGATATTATCGGAAGGTATAAGCCATGGAGAAGTTAGAATACAGTAGGTATAATGCAAAAATAAAATATGAATGGGTTTTAAACAGTACTTAAAGTAGTGATTTGCTTTATTATACTAACGGATCTCACGAAGGTTTTGTTAAGTTTTGTGTGGATGAAGTGTTCAAAGATCGAGGAGGTATTGATATGAGAAGAATGAGGAGAGGCAAGAGGTCAAGCTTGGGGATGACCAAGGCACCCCAAGTAAATATTCAAGGAGACTCAAGCGTCTAAGCTTGGGGATGCCCCGGAAGGCATCCCATCTTTATTGAACAATTATCGGTATGTTTCGGTTTTTGTTTTGTTCACATGATATGCGTAAATTCTTGGAGCGTCTTTTGTGTTTATTTTTCACTTTTATTTTATGCATCATGCTGGTATGGGATAGTCCTTGGTTGATTTATAGAATGCTCTTTGCACTTCACTTATATCTTTTGAGTATGGCTTTATAGAATGCTTCATGTGCTTCGCTTAAATCATTTGAAGTTTGGATGCCTGTTTCTCTTCATATAGAAAACCTTTATTTGTAGAATGCTCTTTTGCTTCACTTATATTTGTTAGAGAATGGTCTCTTGTAGAAAGAATTAAACTCGCTTGCTTCACTTATATCTGTTGAGAGAGTCAACAGGAATTGGTCATTCACATGGTTAGTCCTAAAATCCTACATAAAACTTGTAGATCACTGAATATGATATGTTTGATTCCTTGCAATAGTTTTGCGATATAGAGATGGTAATATGTGGGAGGTACTAGTGAATGATTGTGGTTTAGTAAGAATATTGGTGTTAAGGTTTGTGATTCCCTATGCATGCACGTAAAGTCAATAGTTATGCAACGAAGTTATATCCTACTTATGGTGCATTATTCAGTGTTAGTTATTCTCAAAGCATGCTTATGACCGTTTTCGTTTTCTAGTTGGCTGCTTCTCAATCTATTTGCTAGCCTTCATTTGTACTAAGCGGGAATACTGCTTGTGCATCCAAACTCATTAAACCCAAGTTGTGCCAAATGAATCCACCATATCTACCTATATGCGGTATTTTCATGCCGTCCCAAGTAAATTTGCATGTGCCAACTCTAATTTTCAAAATAATTTTCCTTTTTGTGTGCCCGTACCACTCATGAAGCGGCAGGGGGTGGCCAGTATTTTCCATGCTAGGTGTGTTATTCTCATGATGAGTGTTTATGCACTTGTCATTGCACGAGAGAATGGCTGGTTATAGGGATGCCCAGTCCCACAATGAATCAAAAATTCATAACAACAAAATTCCTTGGAAAGTGTTGGTATGGAGGGCACCCGTGGATACGGCTAGCCATGGATTGTGAAAGAATGGTGGAAAGGAAATGAACTTTATTTTTTGTTTGGGAACCACCTATGATGTGTCTAGCATGGAAGATATTGGGAATTCTCGGTCGTTTTCGTTGACAGGAAAAGCATGCCTCTCAAAAATAATTTTATCTCTCTAATTTAAGCTTTGAGCTCTGGCACCTCTGCAAATCTCTGCTTCCCTCTGCGAAGGGCCTATCTATTTTACTTTTATGCAATTTTTATTTTTATTTTGAGTCTCCATCTTCTCTTATAAAGCACCAACTGGAGAGCACTATTGTCATACTTGTGCATTGGATGTAGCTAATATTGAGTGTGTATCATGACATGATCAATGACTGAGCATAATGGGCTAGGGATAACATTCTTTAGCGTTGATATTTTGAAAGACATGGTTGTTTGTTAGTATGCTTGAGTATTGATGTCTTTATATCAAATTATAGACTATTGCTTTGAATCACTCGTGTCTTAATATTCATGCCATGATTAAACTATATGATCAAGATTATGCTAGGTGGAATTCCACATCAAAAATTATCTTTTTTATCATTTACCTACTTGAGGACGAGCAGGAATTAAGCTTGGGGATGCTGATACGTCTCCGTTGTATCTATAATTTTTGATTGTTTCATGCCAATATTCTAAAACTTTCATATATTTTTGGCAACATTTTATATTATTTTTGGGACTAACATATTGATCCAGTGCCCAGTGCCAGTTCCGATTTTCTGCTTGTTTTTTGTTTCACAGAAAATCCATATCAAACGAAGTCCAAATGCAATAAAATTTTATGAAGAATTATTTTGAATATATGTGATTTTTGGGAGGTGGAATCAACGCAAGGCGGTGCTCGTGGGCCCCACGAGGCACCAGGGCGCGCCAGGGGGGGCCCGGCGTGTCGTGGTGCCTCGTGAGGCCCTGGTAGGGCGGTTGGTGCTATTCTTCGGGCGCAAGGAAGCTAATATCCAGAAAAAAATCGTGTTAAAATTTCAGCACAATCAGAGTTACGAATCTCCGGGAATTTAAGAAACGGTGAAGGGCAAGAAAACAGGAATGCGAAACAGAAGAGAACAGAGTGAGAGATCCAATCTCGGAGGGGCTCCTGCCCCTCCGCCGCCATGGCAGCCATGGACCAGAGGGGGAACTCTCCTCCCATCTAGGGGGGAGGCCAAGGAAGAATAAGAAGGAGGGGGGCTCTCTCCCCCTCTCTCCCGGTGGCGCCGGAGTGCCGCCGGGGCAAGGATCGTGACGGCGATCTACATCAACAACCTCGCTACCGTCAACACCAACTCTCCCCCCCTCTATGCAGCGGTGTAACACCTCTTCTCCCCGCTGTAATCTCTACTTAAACATGGTGCTTAATGCTACATATTATTATCCAATGATGTGTGGCCATCCTATGATGTTTGAGTAGATCCGTTTTGTCCTATGGGTTGATTGATGATCGTGACTGGTTTGAGTTGTATGTTTTATTTTGGTGTTGTCCTATGGTGCCCTCCGTGTCGTGCAAGCATGAGGAATTCCCGCTGTAGGGTTTGCAATACGTTCATAATTCTCTTATAGTGGGCGGCTAGAGTGACAGAAGCTTACACCCGAGTAAGGGGGTTGTTGCGTATGGGAGTAAAGGGGACTTGATACTTAATGCTATGGTTGGGTTTTACCTTAATGATCTTTGGTAGTTGCGGATGCTTGCTAGAGTTCCAATCATAAGTGCATATGATCCAAGTACGGAAAGTATGTTAGCTCATGCCTCTCCCTCAAATAAAATTGCAATAATGATTACCGGTCTAGTTATCGATTGCCTATGGACAAATCATTCTCTTGTGTTACAAAAGCTTTCTACTAAACAACTAACTTTTATTATCTTGCGAATTACTCGTAGTTTTATACTCGCAAAGTACTTTTAGTTCTATTCTTACAAACCTATCCTATCACCTACAAAATAGTTTCATACTTATTCTAGGTAAAGCGAACGTTAAGCGTGCGTAGAGTTGTATCGGTGGTCGATAGAACTTGAAGGGAATATTAATTCTAACTTTAGCTCCTTGTTGGGTTCGACACTCTTATTTATCGAAAAAGCTACAATTGATCCCCTATACTTGTGGGTTATCATCCAACCGTTCACTGTTCTTCTCTTGTTGATAACAAAATATGCCCCCCCAATGAACATTGGATGTTGGTTATCACGACATGTGTTAACAAATTTCTTAAGAAAAACAAACCAAAACTCCTCTTAAGATGCGCCATACACGGCTACCAAACTGAGAAAGTTGTTAGACTTGTTCCAACGGTGAAACCTAATATGATATTCAACCTTCAACGTAGCCAAAAGTAACATGTACGTTGAGTGGATGCGAGGCAAGATTGCACTGGACCTCCCAGAGTAGGGTAAAATGCACAACACACAATTATAACCGCACAAAAAATGGTCTAGAGCATGTGTCGGGAAGTCACATTTACAGGACTTAGTAATGGTACCCCTCACATAATCGACGATATGTTTATGTTTAGCCAAGTCACTAAACATCTGCTATTCCAAAACATGCCTCTCATGTTGAATCACTATTAGATTTAGAAACATTTACCTTCTTGGACATGTATCAACGACAATTACCTTAAACAAATCATTTTTGAGACCTTATTATTTTTCGAGGTCATTCTCTTCAGCCTGTGTTAGTAGTGCTAGTTTTGAGTTTGTTTTAGGTACCTTATCTACTTAGGGGGTCTATAGAAAAGATTAGACAATTTATGTTTTTTTTACGGTAGACAATTTATGTTGGAATTTCTTTGCTCTTTTCTTTATAGCTCAAGCAAATAAGCTTGAAAAAATGCTTTTATTTGAGTGAGGTCTAGACTTCCGTGCCCGTGGCTACTTAATCATTGATCCAACAGCCAAGATCAGCTGCTTCTTGGGAAAGGGAACCGCGGGGGAGACACCCATCCTGTTCATTGTGTAGGTAACTCTGTCCAACCTAAGTTTTCTGGGTAGGCCCCAAACCCTCTCATTGCTTTCGGTTCGGCCGCGGCGCACGGCTCCTTGTCGATCATGGACCCGCCCCGTGCCCGTGGTCTACCACGGCCGTACCGGTGCCGGTATTAACCGTGTCACTGTGCCAATCGCGGTGACTCTAGGGGTTCCTATTTTCACGCCGCCGTACCAGTAGTACAACAACCCAAATCATAGCAGCTGTGATCTATCAGGAGGCGATTAGGGTTACCGACTGCTTCTGTGTGGGTTACCGACTGCTTCAAATCTGCTCCTCCGTCACGAGGACTGCATCCATGGCTGTCGTGGTTTTGTCACGGAAGATGTCCCCGTGAAAGGACTTAGTCGTGAGGCCATCGCAGCTAGGTGGTAACTCGAACGGGGTTGATCGGAATCGAGAGACAAGGGTTTACCCAGGTTCGGCCCCTCACGGTGGAGGTAAAAGCCTACGTCCTGCTTTGGTTGTATTGATGATGATGCTCTCGATTACAAGGGTGCAACTTGGCTAACCTAGTACTCGAGAGTGTGTTACTTGGTCTTTTCCTCCTCAGGGGCTCGCCTTTATATACAGGTCGAGGCCCTGGGTTTACAACAGAGTCCGGGTCGTAACATGACCCGTGATCTAGTCTAGTTCCTACTCATCGTCCTCCTCAAGAAAGGAAAACATATCACGTCCTTAGATTAGCCGCCACCTCAACTATTGGGCCCTAACCCGGCCTACTTCATGAGTCACCTGATGGGCCTCCTGATCGTCGAATGCTGCGTCTTTATCCTTTAAGCCGCCAATCAGTAACCCGGCCCTGAACGGGCGGGTTATACCGGCGGGTTATATCCCCGACATTAGCCCCCAGAGTGAGGTGAATTTATTCGCATCAATCTCCCGAGGTCACCTTGCCGTGTTATCCTTCCTTTCATCATGTAGTTTCATTCCATGGCCGAGTCATGCGAGTTAACCGGCTCATGAAACACTATTACCTTAACATTTCTGATTCATCCGTGTCGTGACATCACCTTCCAGAAATCGCGGGGTCCAGGCGCGACATCATAGCGAATCTCTTGAGTATATCCGTCAAGCCCGAAAATCGAGGCGTCATCCACTCACAAAAGTTACTGCGCTCCTCTGTTTTCGCACCTGCCTCTCTCCCTTCTATTATAAATATACCCGAGGGGGTTTCGTTTCACTTTACCACTTTGACCGCCCCATTGCTTCTTTTTCCTCGCGACGCGCCTACCGGTGTCAGGAGCTCCGCCGCTGTACGACCCCGACGCGCACCGGCGATCTCATCCGCATCATTTTCTTCGCACGCGCCGTCGTCGAGACCGCTCAGGATCATCTCGAAGCCATTCACCGCATCCAGGTACGCTCCATTGCTCCCTTAAATCTGTAGCAGTAGCTTACCCTAGTTCGTCGGTGTTCTTGCACAGGGCTATCACCATTGCCGCTGTTTAGATCGATTTCTAAAAGCCTTCTTCATAGAGATATTCCTCCGCTATCTGTAGTTCCATTTTGCATCTAGGAGCCTCAGACGTTTACTAGAAATCCGGAGTAGATCAAACCCAGTTTCCACTGTATGAACTAGGTATAGTAAATATTTCTCTTTTTAAGCTGTTTTGTTGATCCATAATGGTAATTGTTCCCTTTCGAAACTTGTTTCTGCAACACTTAGGATAAATTGGAGAACCTTGGTCTTAGGATGAGCCGCCCTTACTCTTGGTGACTCATGTCCACTTATTATGATCCGCCCAATTTTGATAATCATAGCCAATCTCCCATTCGGGCGACTTATAACTTTGGCGACTTATTGAATCATGGTGACTCGCCCCTGTACCTTCAATCGCATGATGATCATGAGTAACGCTGCCATTTATGTTTTTGCATTCCTCGTTCATATGTAGGCAACTTACTATGGCGAAGACCACAGTCTGCAACTGGGTGTGTTCTCAAGTCTCTGACCTTGTACTGAACGATTTTAAAGAGCAAGGCTTCCTACCGGCTCAGGAAGTAATTGGCTATCGAGCCCCTCAAGCAGCAGAAAACATTCCTCACCCCCGCGAAGGGGAAGTCGTGATTTTGACAGACCATCTCCTTAGGGGTTTCTCTCCACCCGGGTCAAAATTCTTCCGGGATGTTCTACACTTTTTCAATCTTCATCCTCAAGACATTGGTCCAAACTCTGTATCCAACCTGTGCCCATTTCAAGTCTTGTGTGAGGTATATCTGCAAATAGAACCCACCGTTCCTCTCTTCAGAGAGTTCTTCTATCTCAACCGCCAAACTGAGTGCGCTGATGGCCCCTGCCTAGAACTTGGCGGGGTCTCAATTCAAAGACGAAGAGACGTTCCTTTTCCTTCAGCTGTTCTACCGAGTCACCCTAAAGGTTGGAACAAAATGTGGTTCTACTGCAAGAACACAGCTCCAGCTGATGAAAATCCTCTGCCGGGTTATAGAACTGAATGCCTTCCCCCAACCTTTGAACTTCCTGGCTGGGCTTCTCAAGAAGAACGTGCCCAAGTCGCCCATGTATATCCAAAGTTGAGGGCTTTGCTAGCCAATGGTCTGACCGGTGTTGACTTGACCCGGTGCTGGCTTTCCTGGAAGATCCTGCCCTTAAGCCGCCGAGACGATTTAATGTGTAATTATTCTGGCGAGTCAACCGATCCACAACGGTTCAGTCCTATTGATATGTCAGCTGATGATATAAATAAAGCTATGAAGAAGCTACTCAGGGAACCTCAAGAAATATGCAATAAGATCGGACTGAAACCATTCTATGCCCTCAACCAAGCTCCTCCAGTAAGTAGTCTTGTAATTGTTTTATCCGACTTATCAATCGATAATTTAAGCTTACTTGCTGATCTCGTTAAACTACAGGCCAACTCTTCATTCTGGAACAAGAAAACGAAGAAAGTACCCGCATCCAAGCCTAGGGCCACTAAAGCTGCACCGGCTCGAAAGAAGAATAAACCGGCTACTGAAAGTGAAACAGTAGCTAGAGGCGGGTCACCAGCAGCTGATGACGAGTCAGAGGTAGAACTTGACTCCCTTGGCCGTCTTTTTATTGAACTGGCTAACACCGTGTATTCTCAGGGCGATGCTGAAAATAGCCGGGCTGATGATGTTGAGGTAATTTCCATATCTTCCGACTCAGAAAACTTTGTTCCCCAAAGAGCCAGAAAAACTGTCAGAAAAGTGCCATTTTCTCATCCACATTCTTATTTAGACCCACAATTTTCTTTAAAGAAATCGCAGTACGCCGGCTCTGCAAGACGCCAGACTCGAAGTGGTTCTGGAGAACTCTTGGGCGGCTTATCTGACACGCCAAACCTCCGCAAGCATCGAAATGAGGTGCCTCATAATCCAACTCCATCTCACCCGCTTGCCGGTCTTTTTAAACAACCACGTAACCCGTCTGATTCGGATTATCAGGAGTCGCCACCATCTTCAGGCGACTCATCTGCCACTGAACTGCCACCCTTGGTCATCAAACAAGGGTAAGTGCTTTCCGATGAGTCATGCTTTGTTATACCTGGTGATTTATTTATCTGAATCTGCTTGTGCGTTCGCAGGGCCAAGGCCAAGAAAAGGAAAACTGGCGAATTACCCTCGACCTCAGAAAAACCCGGATCTGAAACTCCAGAGTTGGTGACCCCTGAAGGTCAAGTTGAAACTGCGAAGGACCATGCCGACGAGATTGTTGAGCCGCCGCCACAGAATAAGCCGCCATCAACAAAAAAGGTGGACACTCAAACCTGTGTGACAGACGAGGTGGAAAACATCAACCCGCCGAGTCCTGACCGTGCTTTGAGCCCAACAAAGGCGGCGAAAAATGTAGTGTTGTCGTCTCCCCAAGCCGTCGACAAGGTCACCACCACAGGAGCATCCTTTAAAGCTTCAGAGCCTTCAACCACTTTGGCGAAACATGCACTCCCAAGCCTTGAAGAACTTAGCGCGGCTGACCTTCATGAGGCATACTTGACCCGGCTATCCACAAGCCGGGACATGGAAGCCAGCATGGTTAACATGCTGAAGAGGAAATATGAGGTAATAAAACATCTCTTTTCCATACTGTATATATCATATGTAGCCGCCAAGTCTTAGACAGAAACAGACATGAGTGTGTGAAAGACTTGAAATATGCTTATCTTTTCCTTGAACCGTAGCCCCCAAGAACCGGGTTGGCATGCATATAACGAGCTGGTGCTTAAACTTCGTCTTTTAAACTGAATTGACATGTAGCCCCCAAGGGCCGGCTTGCTTCTATGAAACAGCCGGATCTTTCAACAATTATAGAGCAAAATGTCGTGTAGCCCCCAAGGGCCGGCTTGTTTCTGTGAAACAGCTGGGTCTTCAACAATTAGAGAGCAAAATGTTGTGTAGCCCCCAAGGGCTGGCTTGTTTCTGTGAAACAGCCGGGTCTTCATAATATTGATTCAGTATGTAGAAGAAAATTGACTGTGATAGCCGCCAAGGGCCGACTCATTGTACTGAGATGAGTTGGAGCTTTCCCTTGATATTTGTAAAAAAAATGAACTTGCATTAGCCCCCAAGTGCCATGTAGATTGCTAGCAACTGCTTGGGACTTTAGTTGAGAAAAGTGTGGTTGTATCCAAACACCAAAATGACCAAATTTGTAGGCTCATTGTACCGATGTGACTTGATGATGACAGGATCTTCTGAATGATGCCGAGTCAAGAGCGGCCGGCTTGCAAGAGCAACTTAAGGTGGAGAAGAAACTTCGAGCTGATGCCGAATCAGCAGCCGCGTCTCTAGAAGAAGCAGCATCAACTACCGCTGAAAAACTGAGAGCGTTGACGGCCTCTCATGAGAAAGAGAAAAACTTGCTGTTGAAACGTGCTGAAGAAGCGGAAGATAAACTCAAGCCCCTTTCCGATGAGTTGGCCGGGTTAAAGCGTCACCTCAATCACATGACCCAAGCCATCTTTGGTAAGTGACCCGCCAATCTGAGTTGATTCATATTTGGTACTGTTAACTCGCCTGCAATCATTAGTTGATTCATACTTGGGCAAAAAATTGCAGGGAACCGGACTGTAAATCTTGGACAAGAGCCGCTGGTCAAGCTGAAGGCGATGTACACCTTTGTTGAGCAACTCTATGCAGGGAATTTGTTCACAATTATGTCAGTGATGACACATAAAGAGCCGCCAAAATATATCAAGGACGTGTTGAATCAACTTTCCACCGTGCTGAAGTATATTGAGGAGCTCCAGAAATCAGCCGCCCGATCAGCCAGCATGCTATCACTGAGCCGAGCCAAGGCGTATGTGCCAGATATGGACTTGTCTGAGCTGGCTGGCGGGTTTCTGGAATTTAAGACGGACGGCAGTGAATTCAGTTCGGCTGACTATTCCAGCTGTTTAAAAGAAACTCGTGTTGTGGCGAGTCAGATTGCTGAAGAAGTGAACTTGAAGAGGTACCAGGCAGCTTATACTGAGAATAACCAACGGGTCACACCGCCAATCTTCAAGCCAATCGACCTAACTCCAGCATGCCGTAAGCACATCTTTGCTCCTGATGTTGATCCATCAATTATCATGGGAGAGGACGCCGAGTTCCAAGCCTTGACCACCCTCGACTAGGACTTCGAAAATCTTCAGATAAGAGGAAGAGCAGAGCCGGAGCAGGGTGACCCGGAGACTCAAGCCGCCAAGAAGCAGCAAGAAGAAGCGGACCCGGCAACCAAAGACCCGGAAGGCGCAGAAACGGGTGCGTAATAGTAGTTGACTCAAAACTGTGAGCATAATAGAGCCCAGCTGAGGCTTGTGTAATAGTATAGTTGAAACACTTGGGTGCTCTGACGTGCCTTCGCGCACTTGAATATTTTGCAGTATCTTGGAACAGCTGCACTGGTATGATTGAATATTAACCCGCCCAATCTCTTTTAGAAGAAACTGCTTCATTGAATATCAGAATGGCAAGTCATGTTTGTATGAACCAGCAATAGCTTGTCCTGCTCTGCAGAACACAGGCGTAGAATAATCCGGGTCGCTTAATAGCTGGCCGGCTTGTGGTTAGCACGTCAGAAATAACCTGTTTAGGATTTTTGTTTAACCCGGCTCATCTATGATCCGGCGGCTCATGGCCCAAAGGGGAAACAAAGATAACCCCTGTGAAATTTTGAATAGAAATCATGAATAAATATCAATGGTAAGTTGGCTTTCGAGGCACGACAATATAGACCGGCTTTCGAGGCTCGAGTCTCGCTTCAATGAAGCTGGTGTGATAGCCCATGGTTTATCCTCGCTCTCTGTAAGCCGGCTCTCACGTGACAGCTGATGTTTTAACCAAGACAAGTTCAGGGTCATAGAAATGATTGACTTGTCAAGAGTACACCGGGTCACCTAATCGGAGTAGCATCAAGCAGACAGGCAGGTTTAACCAAGATAATGTGGCGTTAATTGCCGGGTCAAGAGGGTGAGATAGCTGAACTCGGTGAGTTGGAAGCCCCCAAGTGACCAATGATCAAAAACGAAAAAACTCATGCACAATATTTGAGATGAAACGACAGAGGCCCCGAGGTTCGAGGATGCCGGCTTATGTTTATTGACCATAATATATACAAAGGTATGTACAAGCAACTTGAGCCAGTGGCTCTAAGTATAGTAAGGACGGAGATGAGCGATATTCCAAGGCCTGTTGGTCTCCTCCTCCGACGTACGTGACATATTGTGCTCACGTATATCCATCAGGTAATATGAACCGTTGTTGAGATTCTTGCTGATGACAAAAGGCCCTTCCCAGGGAGGGGCAAGCTTGTGCATACCCGCCTGTTCTTGAATTAGACGGAGTACTAAGTCGCCCTCTTGGAAAGTACGGTTGCGAACCCGGCGGCTGTGATAGCGACGAAGGTCTTGCTGATAGATTGCAGAGCGTGCTGCTGCTAAATCGCGTTCCTCCTCCAATGCATCAAGAGAATCTTGACGAGCCTACTCGTTATCTGCTTCGACATAGGCAGTGACCCGGGGGGAATCATGATGAATATCGCTGGGCAAAACAGCTTCTGCACCATAGACCATGAAGAAAGGCGTATAGTCTGTTGATCTGTTAGGGGTAGTCCGTATGCTCCAAAGAACAGAAGGGAGCTCTTCGACCCAACAACCCGGTGTGCGCTCGAGTGGGACCATAAGCCTAGGCTTGATGCCTCGTAAAATCTCCTAGTTAGCACGTTCTGCCTGGCCATTGGACTGAGGGTGGGCAACCGATGCAACATCAAGCCGGATATGCTCTTTTTGACAAAACTGCTTCATAGCTCCCTTGGAAAAATTTGTGCCATTATCAGTGATGATGCTATGTGGATAACCAAAGCGAAAATCAGTTTTTTCAAGAACTTGACTGATGTGGCTGCATCACAATTGCTGATTGGCTCGGCTTCAACCCACTTGGTGAATTTATCAACAACGACCAAAAGATGGGTCTTTTTGTCCTTGGACGGTTTAAACGGACCAACCATATCAAGCCCCCACATGGCAAAGGGCCAAGTTATTGGGATCATCCGGAGTTCTTGAGCCGGAACATGAGCCTGGCGAGCAAACTTCTGGCAACCATCGCACTTCTACACGATATCCTCAGCATCTGCGTGAGCCGTAAGCCAGTAAAAACCATGCCGAAAAGCTTTTGCCACTAAGGACCGTGAGCCGGCATGATGACCACAATCGCCAGAATGAATCTCATTGAGGATCTCTCGCCCTTCATCAGGGGAAACACAACGCTGGAAAACTCCTGTGATGCTCCTCCTATGTAACTCGCCATTAACAATGGACATAGACTTGGAGCGGCGGACGATCTGACGAGCCATGAGTTCATCTTGCGGGAGCTCGCCTAGAGTCAAATAATCCAGATAAGGAATTGTCCAGTCCGGAATAGCGCGAAGAGCCGCCACAAATAGTGCCTCCGGGTCAGGGACGGCGAGATCTTCCTCGGAAGGCAGTTTAACAGAAGGATTATGAAGCACGTCAAGGAACACATTAGGAAGGACCGGCTTATGTTGAGAGCCGAGTCGTGACAATGCATCAGCCGCCTCATTGAGTCGCCGATCAATGTGATCAACTTGATATCCTTTGAAGTGTCCGGCCACATTGGTTACCTCTTGCCGATAAGCCGCCATAAGCGGGTCCTTGGAATCCCACGTTCCTGAAACTTGCTGAGTGACCAAATCTGAGTCGCCTAAACACCCGACCCGGCTGAGATTCATCTCTTTAGCCATCCGAAGACCATGGAGAAGAGCCTCGTATTCAGCTGTGTTGTTAGTACAAGTAAACAGGATCCTCAGGACATAACAAAATTTATCACCTCGAGGGGAAGATATGACCACTCCAGCCCCCGAGCCTTCAAGCTGTCTGGAACCATCAAAATGTATAGTCCAATACGTATTATCTGGCTTCTCCTCTCGAGTTTGAAGTTCTGTCCAATCATTGATGAAATCCACGAGCGCCTGGGATTTGATAGCCGTGCGAGGCACATATTTCAGATGATGTGGGCCAAGCTCAATCGCCCATTTGGCAACCCGGCCTGTAGCTTCCCTGTTCTGGATAATGTCTCCCAAGGGTGCTGAACTGACCACAGTAATGGGGTGCTCCAGAAAATAATGTCGAAGTTTGCGACTAGCCATGAAGACGCCAAACACCAGTTTCTGCCAATGTGGGTACCTCTGCTTGGACTCAGATAGTACTTCGCTGACATAATAGACTGGCCGCTGCACTGGATATTCCTTCCCTGCCTCTTTCCTCTCGACAACAACTGCAACACTTACTGCTTTGTTATTGGCAGCAATGTACAGGAGCATAGGCTCTTTGGCGATGGGAGCAGCGAGAACAGGCGGCTCGGCCAATTGCTTTTTGAGGGCTTCGAAGGCTGCATCAGCAGCGTCACTCCAGACAAAGTCATCAGTCTTTTTCAGCATCTGGTACAGGGGGATAGCCTTCTCACCAAGGCGGCTTATGAACCGGCTTAAAGCAGCGATCCGACCCGCCATCCGTTGAACGTCATTGATATTCTCCGGTTTCCCAAGTGAGGTTATTGCCTTGATTTTATCCGGGTTGGCTTCAATGCCTCGTTCTGATACTAGGAAACCCAACAGCTTGCCTACAGGAACACCAAAAACACACTTATCCGGGTTAAGCTTCATCTGGTAAGTCCGAAGATTAGCGAAAGTTTCCTTGAGATCATCCAGCAAGGTTTCCTTCTTCAATGACTTGACCACGATATCATCCACATAAGCATGAACGTTGCGCCCAATCTGCTTGTGGAAGCAATTCTGGACCCACCGCTGATAAGTCGCCCCTGCACTTTTAAGTCCAAAAGGCATAGAAACATAGCAAAAGGCCCCAAAAGGTGTGATGAAAGCCGTCTTCTCCTGATCCTCGACGGCCATCTTTATTTGATGATAGCCGGAGTAAGCATCCAGGAAACACAAACTCTCACAACCCGCCGTGGCATCGATGATTTGATCAATGCGAGGGAGGGCAAACGGGTCTTTGGGACAAGCCTTGTTGAGATCTATATAGTCAATACACATGTGCCAAGTGTAGTTTTTCTTTAGAACAAGCACTGGATTAGCCAACCACTGAGGGTGAAAAACTTCAACGATAAACCCGGCAGGTAGGAGCCGGGCTACTTCTTCCCCAATAACCTTCCGTCTCTCCTTGTTAAAACGGCGGAGGAATTGTCGAACATGCTTCATTTTTGGATCCACATTAAGGTGGTGCTCAGCGAGTTCTCTCGATACACCTGGCATGTCAGAAGGTTTCCACGCGAAGATGTCCCGATTCTCACGGATGAACTCGATGAGCGCGCTTTCCTATTTGGGATCCATACCAGTCCCAATAGTGAACGTCTTGGACGGGTCGCCAGGGACAAACTCAACCTGCTTGGTGTCCTCGGCCGACTTAAACTTGAGCGGCGGGTCAGACTCTGCGGTGGGTTTCTTCAAAGGCGTCATATCGGCCGGGTCAACATTCGCAGTGTAGAATTTCAACTCTTCCGCAGCGCAAGCTGTCTCGGCATAGGCTGCATCCCCTTCCTCGCACTCAAGGGCAATCTTTCGATCTCCATTAACTGTGATGGTACCTGCTGGTCCAGGCATCTTGAGTTTGAGGTAGACGTAGCAAGGTCGAGCCATAAAGCGAGCGTAAGCCGGCCGTCCAAACAGGGCGTGATAAGGGCTCTTGATTTTGACCACCTCAAAGGTCAATGACTCACACCTGTAGTTATCATCAGTGCCAAACGCGACGTCTAGCTTGATCCGCCCGATAGGATATGCAGACTTTCCGGGAACAATCCCGTGAAACACGGTGGAAGACGACTGGAGCTGTTTTTCAGACAGATTCATCCGTCGAAAAGTGTCATAGTACAAGATGTTTATGCTGCTGCCTCCGTCCATGAGCACTTTCGTGAGTGAATAGCTGCCCACTTGAGGCGCCACCACCAAAGCCAAGCAACCCGGACTGTCAACCCGGGGAGGATGGTCCTCTCTGCTCCATGTAATGGGTTGTTCCGACCAACGTAGATATTCCGGGGCCGCCGGCTCAACAACACTGACGGCTCGTTTCCGGAGTTTGCGATCTCACTTGTCAGTATGGGTTGTAAACACATGATACTGCCCACTATTCAACTATTTGGGATTGCTCTGAAAACCAGACTAATTGCCTTGTTGTTGATTACCCTGCTGGTGATTTCCTTGCCCCGGATGCTGATTGCCTCCGTTGTTGCCAGAACCCTGGTAACCTGCACTTGAGCCGCCCGGGCCATGGAATCCCGGGTTGTGAAAACCACCGGACGAGCCGGCTCCAGGCTGCCCCGGGTTGCCTCCGCCGCCGCCTTGACGGTTCTGAAAGAACTGCTCGCCAAAAGCCTGCATTATGTGACAGTTCTCCCAAGAGTGGGTTGACGGCTTATTAGGGAGGCTGTGCTTTGGGCATGGGCCTTTGTGGGCTTCCTCAAAATTACGGGGCTTGTTGCCACTATAGGATCTTCCCGAATTATCCCCCTTCGGGTATTTGTAACCAGTGTTGGTATTAGCAACCAAATCTGATCCTCCTTCCAGGTTCTTACGCTTTCCACCATTGCCCGGGTTTCCATTGTTTCCTGAGTTATTCTACTGGTTACCTTTGCCACCATTGTTTTTCTTTCCCTTGCCAGTCTGATCGTCATCTGGGTTGGGATCCTTCGTGGTGTCTGACTCGGCATACCTAGTGAGGACGTCCATGAGCTCGCCCATATCCTGAACCTTCCGCTTAAGCCGGCCAAGCTTCTGTACGAGGGGCTCGAAGTGACAGTTCTTCTCCAGGATCAGGACTGCCTGAGCCGCCGTGATGCTGTCAGAGGCGTGAATAATGTCTGCGACCCGGCGCGTCCAGTGATGGGCCGACTCACCCTCACGTTGGATGCAGTGCTGAAGATCGACGATCGTCATTGGGCGCTTACAGGTTCCCTGGAAATTCTTGATGAAACGGTCCTTCAACTCCGCCCAGGTGTTAATAGAGTTAGGGGCAAGTTTTTCAACCATGTACGAGCCGGCCCCTCCAACATCATCGTGAGGTACTTGGCGCAGACAGCGTCGCTGACATCCAGTATGTCCATGGCTATCTCGTAGCTCTCAATCCAAGCGGCCGGCTCAAGGTCAGCCGTGTAATTTGGAACCTTACGAGGGCCTTTGAAGTCCTTGGGCATGCGCTCGTTGCGTAAAGCCGGCACCAAACACGATATCCCAATGGTTCTGCTACTGGAAGTCAATTGGGTTGTGACATGTGGCGCTTGAGCCGCCGCATTCGCCGCCTCCGCCGCTCGCTGAGCCCGAGCCATGTCAACAATCTCCTGGGTGTTAAGGGGCCCAAGGCGCGGCGGGTTATGAGGTTGTTCACGATGTCGACGAGCGCTGCTAGAGACGGCCGGCGACTCATCGTGGCGGCTCCTGCTACGGCTTGGAAGCGGGGTAGAGTGGAGTCGCTGCCGACTGTAGGAGTAGTTCGCCTGCTGGGCGACCGCCGTTTTTAACATCTCAATGGAATTCCAGGCTTCGATCTCAACCGGCGAGTTTCCCGTGATTGGGAGCGCAGCCAAGTTGGTTGCTGCTACCACCAAGTTATCCAAAGGGTTGATGAAGTGACCCGGCAGTGTGAGGAAGCGATGCGAAGGCGTCTGAATCGGCAGGAGTCGCTGGGCCGGCTCTTGCGGGCGCTGCTGAGCCGGTTGATGGAGTTGACCCGGCGGCGACTGCCTGCCTCCGCTCGGGGGTACAAACGGAGCTTTCGGGGTGCCTGCCCTAGCCCCCTGAATGGGTGCATCCTGCGGCGTGTTAAACAGACGCATGGGCTCGTAGTCAGGCGGTAGACGGCTCATATGCCGCCTCTGATGGACCGCCTCAGAAGCATTCTGATGGAGCCCCATGCGCCAGGCTTCGGTTTTCAGGCGCTCTACCTCGCTTTGGAATTAGGACTGTAAATCCGCCATACGAGTGTTTTCGGCGTTGATATCTGCATGTACCTTAGCCATCTGCTCGCGAAGTTTTGTCACCTTCGTGTTGCGTTCCGCCTGGTTCTCTGCAGTCACCGGCGTCGCAAGGAGACTTGCCAACGCGGTTGCCAATTCTGTCAAGGCCTGAGCCGGCGGTACGGCTAAGCCGGCCCCTGAGGTACCGGTTCCCGTCGCGGCGCCAGCCACCGTGGAATTAAGAGCCGGGGCCGAGCCTGCCATGTAGACAGCAGCCCGGGAGGGCGTTTTGAAGGAGTCCTGAGCTTGCTGGTCATCGTAGTAACCCCCAAGCCCGCCATCGTAAAGCGGGAGGATCGACTCGGTCTCGCCTACCGAGGATTCGCCATCAGAGTAGACGAGGGTATCGCCGCCGGACGCAGAGTTATCTGTCCAACCCCTGAGTGAAGCCGACGAGGACGTGCTTCCGGCCGGCCTGAGCTTGGGCGGGTTGCACGCGCCGAGCCGGCTCGACGATGTCGGTGCAGATGTTCGGCTCGGGTTCAGATCCGCCGGCTTTGCCGATGAAGACGTGGATTTTGCCGAAGGGGACCCGGTACCCGTACTCGATTGAGTCGGCCTCGGGGCCCCAGCCTGAATCATTCATGTAGAGCTTGCCGCGGCGACTCTTGGTCATGCGGCCGATCGCGTACCCCTTGATCCCTGCGGGAGTTCCCTTCAAGTACTCAACACCACCGAGCGATAGCCACACGGTGGGCGCCAACTGTCGTGGTTTTGTCACGGCAGATGTCCTCGTGAAAGGACTTAGTCGTGAGGCCATCGTAGCTAGGTGGTAACTCGAACGGGGTTGATCGGAATCGAGAGACAAGGGTTTACCCAGGTTCGGCCCCTCGCGGTGGAGGTAAAAGCCTACGTCCTGCTTTGGTTGTATTGATGATGATGATCTCGATTACACGGGTGCAACTTGGCTAACCTAGTACTCGAGAGAGTGTTACTTGGTCTTTTCCGCCTTAGGGGCTCGCCTTTATATACAGGTCGAGGCCCTGGGTTTACAACAGAGTCCGGGTCATAACATGACCCGTGATCTAGTCTATTTCCTACTCATCGTCCTCCTCAAGAAAGGAAAACATATCACGTCCTTAGATTAGCCGCCGCCTCAACTATTGGGCCCTAACCCAGCCTACATCATGAGTTGCCTGATGGGCCACCTGATCGTCGAATGCTGCGTCTTTATCCTTTAAGCCGCCAATCAGTAACCCGGCCCTGAACGGGCGGGTTATATCGGCGGGTTATATTCCCGACAATGGCGTTGCTACGTATGGCTTTTCTAATGCATATGCATCGCGATCTTGGATGCTGATCGAATCGGGAGTCCTTGAGATCATGCAAGTTTTCTGTCCCGACGCTTGCTTCGGCAGCGATTGGTGTTCTGTCCTGACGTTGGTTTAGACGATGTTTGGTTTTCTGTCGTGCAGTGCTTGCCGGTTTCTCGGCAAGGTCCGTGCAGTCTTGATATCCGTCCACTCTACTCCTTGCGAGTTTGGGTCTGGACATACATCTGTTTGGCTAGTACTATAATGAAACTGATCAGTTGGAACTGTCGGGGCCTCCTCGGCGCCCCAACGGTTCGTTCGCTTCTGGACATCCAGAGGCGGCATGAACCGGATGCGTTTTTCTTGTCCGAGACACATCTGGTTAAAGATAGGGCAGAAATTTTGATGAAGAAACTTTGCATGGACCACATGCTAATAGCTCCAAGTGTTGATGGAAGGAAAGGTGGATTGCTCTTGGTCTGGAAGAAGGAGGTTAGGATCTACTCCCGAACTACCACCTTAGATTTCATCGATGTTTCAGTGGAAGATATGAATGGTGACACGTGGAGGCTCACGGGTATATATGGTGAACCAAGCTGGGAAAACAAAGAACGTACATACCGCATGCTTCGAGATTTACATGCCCAGTCAAATTTACCATGGATTGTATTGGGGGACTTTAATGAGATTTTATTTTCCCATGAGAAGGATGGTGGTGCCCCTCGCAACAACTCAAGGTTGCAAGATTTTCAAGATACTCTTTCTGATTGTGGTTTGGAGGACACAGGATACACAGGAGACAACTTCACTTGGTTTCGTGGAGGTCTTCGTGAGAGGCTTGACCGGGCAGTATCAAACTCAGATTGGATGTTGCTGCACCCTTTTGCGAGTCTTGCTAATTTTGAGATGGGCAAATCAGACCATAGGCTGACCTGTCTTGATACCAAGTACCTGGCGGGGGTTGCTAACAACAGACCTGGTCGCTAAAAAAAATTGAGGCTTGCTGGCTTGCGGAGGAAACTGTGGAAGAGATTGTCAAGACGGCGTGGCAGAAGGCCGTTCAGCAAGGGCTATGCCCGAAAGCCAGAGAAAAGTTAGACTCGGTTCATAGGGACTTACACACAGTGGGATTGAAGGGTACTTAAGGAGCCTCGTAGTCGGCTTCGAAATGCACAAAAAGAGCTTGATGACCTTATGAAAACGCCACCAAGGTGCGAATGAAGCAAAGAGAGCTAGTTATTGATACGTCTCCAACGTATCTATAATTTTTTATTGTTCCATGCTGTTATATTATCAATCTTGGATGTTTTTATATTCATTTACAGCAATTTTATATCATTTTGGAGACTAACCTATTAACCTAGTGCCCAGTGCCAGTTGCTGTTTTCTGCCCTGTTTTTGTTTTACAGAATATCAATATCAAACGAAGTCCAAATGCCACGAAACCTTTTGGAGATTTTTTTCTGGACATATACAACACTAGAAGCTTCGGGACAGGGCCAGAAGACCCAAGAGGTGGCCACGAGCCACCAGCAGGCGCGCCCTGGTGCCTCGTGGGCCCCCCTTTGCTCCGTTTGACCTAATTCCAACACTATAAATTCAGGAAAAATCAGAAACCCTAAGGGGAGTCCACGAAATACTTTTTCCGCCGCCGCAAGTTTTTGTTCTCGAGAGATCCCATCTGGAGGCCTTCTCCGGCACTCTGCCGGAGGGGGAATCGATCACGGAGGGGTTCTACATCAACCTTGCTGCCTCTCCGATGATGCGTGAGTAGTTTACCACAGACCTTCGGGTCCATAGGCAGTAGCTAGATGGCTTCTTCTCTCTTTTTGATCTTCAATACAATGTTCTCCTCGATGTTCTTGGAGTTCTATCCGATGTAATCACTTTTTGCGGTGTGTTTGTTAGGATCCGATGAATTGTGAGTTTATGATCAGATTATCCATGAATATTATTTGAGTTTTCTCTGAACTCTCTTATTCATGATTATTATAGCCTCGTATTTCTTCTTCGATCTATTGATTTGGTTTGGCCAACTAGATTGATTTATCTTGCCATGGGAAGAGGTGCTTTGTAATGGGTTCGATCTTGCGGTGCTCAATCCCAGTGACAGAAAGGGACATGACACGTATGTATCGTTGCTATTAAGGGTAAAAAGATGGGGTTTATTCATACGTGAGTTTATCTTGTCTACATCATGTCATCGTTCTTAAGGCGTTACTCCGTTCTTTATGGACTTAATACACTAGATGCATGCTGGATAGCGGTCGATGTGTGGAGTAATAGTAGTAGATGCAGGCAGGAGTCGGTCTACTTATCTTGGACGTGATGCCTATATACATGATCATTGCCTTGGATATCGTCATGATTATTTGCTTTTCTATCAATTGCCCAACAGTAATTTGTCTACCCACCGTATGCTATTTTCTCGAGAGAAGCCTCTAGTGAAATCTATGGCCCCCGGGTCTATCTAAATCATATTACTAAAATCCTAAAAATATTGCTGCCATTTTCTTTTATTTATTTTATTTTGTATTTTTGTTTCAATCTATCTATCTATCACATACAATTTAATTTTGCAATTGACCACCGAGGGATTGACAACCCCTCGTTTGCGTTGGGTGCAAGGATTTGTTGTTTGTGTGCAGGTGCTGCTAACGAGGTGTTGCGTGATTCTCCTACTGGTTCAATAACCTTGGTTTCATAACTGAGGGAAATAATTATCTCTACTGTGCTGCATCATCCCTTCCTCTTCGGGCAAAATACCAACGCAAGCTACAAGTAGCAGGAAGAATTTCTGGCGCCGTTGCCGAGGAGACATCATCAACATCTATCAAGTACCTTTGCATAAACTCTCATCTCCTTGCATTTATTTGCCATTTGCCTCACATTTTCATCTCCCCCACTTCTAAAAAGTTTTTACAAAACTACAAAAATATTTTCCGTTTGCCTTTTTCTTGTTTGCTATCTTTGCTTGTTTTGCCATGTGCCTTCTATTTGCTTGCATCTTCGCTTGCTAAAAATCTATTGATATGGATCCTCGTCCACTTGCTAATCATTTCAAAAGACCCAATTATGTTGAACCAATTGCTAGTGAGTTGAGTGCACTTGATTTCCTCTATGCAGTTTTGCTTGAAAATCATGAATCTGAAAATTGTGATGAAGTGCTGAAAGAAGAAGTTTATAAAGTGATTCTTGATAGCTCCTTGATTGAAAATCATGATTGCAATGATGTTTCTATAAATTCTATTAATGTGAATTGTGCTAATAATATGCAAAACTATTAGCTTGGGGATGATAATTTTGTTATGTCCATTAGTTATTGCAATGACCATGATTGGGGTGATAATGCTTTTTATGATCTTGAAAATTTATTTAAGCCTCATGATGAATGTGTTATTGCTAATAAAATTTGCAATACTATTAAAAGTCGGTTTGGAAGAGCGTCAACTTTAGGTAATAATGATCCCACTACTTTGGAGAATTATCAACCTTATGAAATTTTTGATAAAAGTGGGTTTGGGGTGGTCATGACTTTCGTTGATGATAATCCCACTATTTCGGAAGATTATAAAAAAATTTATGCATGTGGATCATAAAGAGAGTATTGTTTATGATAACTATATTGTTGAATTTGAGTATGATCCTACATGTAATTATTATGAGAGAGGAAAATATGGTTGTAGAAATTTTCATATTACTAAATTACCTCTCGTTATGTCGAAATCATCAATGTTTTATTCTTCTCCTTTGCATATGCTAGATATTGCTTGTCTTGATAATTTGTCTTCCTATAAAATTCCTATGCATAAGAAGTATGTTAGACTTAAATGTGTTTGTCACATGTTTTATGATGCTCTCTTTGTGCTTCAATTCTTGTCTTTGACGTGAGCATCATTGAAATCTCAAGCCTATCTTAATGGGCATAAAACAATAGCGCTTGTTGGGAGGCAACCCAATGAATAAAATATATATTTTCTGTTATTGTGTGTTTTCACAACTATGCTACAGGTATGATTGTGTTTTTGTGTTTTTAATTAGTGTTTGTGCCAAGTAATACCTTTAGGATGATTTGGAAGATAGTATAATTGATGCTGTTTGGAAAACAGAAAGTTTTGCGTCCAGTGCCCGAATTTTGTTTCTGTACTGGAGCGTCGAAAACATCTGAAATTTTTACACAGTATTGGTATATGAATTTCCCACGTTTTACTAATTTTTCAGAATTTTTGGAGTTACAGAAGTATGGATTTTAAATAGATTGCTATAGACTGTTCTGTTTTTGACAGATTCTGTTTTTGATGCACTACTTGCTTGTTTTGATGAATCTATGGATTGTATCGGGAGGTATAAGCCATGGTGAAGTTATAGTACAGTAGGTATAATGCAAAAATAAAATATGAATGGGTTTGCAACAGTACTTAAAGTAGTGATTTATTTTGTTATACTAACGGATCTCACGAAGGTTTTGTTGAGTTTTGTGTGATTGAAGTTTTCAAGTTTTGGGTTAGATCACGATGGATGAAGGAATAAGGAGTAGCAAAAGCCTAAGCTTGGGGATGCCCGATGCACCCCAAGGTAATATTCAAGGAAGACTCAAGCGTCTAAGCTTGGGGATGCCCCGGAAGGCATCCCCTCTTTCTTCTACCAACCATTGGTAATTTTACTTGGAGCTATATTTTTATTCGTCACATGATATGAGTTTTACTTGGAGTGTCTTGTATTATATGAGTCTTTGCTTTGTTTGCTTTTTAGTTTGTCACAATCATCCTTGCTGAACACACCTATTTTGAGAGGGCCACACGATCATCATCATTTGTTAGAATACTCTATGTGTTTCACTTAAATTTTTTGAGCTAGGCAGTTGCTCTAGTGCTTCACTTAAATCTTTTTGAGCACGGTGGTGGCTATATTTTGAAGAAATAAACTCTCATGCTTCACTTATATTATTTTGAGAGTTGATTAAAATTTTGAAGAAATAAACTCTCTTGCTTCACTTATATTATTTTGAGAGTTGATTAAAATTTTGAAGAAATGAATTCTCATGCGTCACTTATATTATTTTGAGAATTGATAAGATTGAAATTTTGAAGAAATATTTGCACTCTCATGCTTCACTTAAATCTTTTTGAGAGTTGATGATAGTAACGGTAATTTGCACAAGATATGAATTTGGTCCCAAAGTGATGAATATTCAAGAGGGATATAAATAAAAACTTTCATATAGATCATTGGATATGATAAGTGTGATTCCTTGCAATAGTTTTGCGATATGGAAATGATAATATGTGAGTCATGTTAGTGAGTAATTGTAATTTAGTAAGAATATTAGTGTTAAGGTTTGTGATTCCCTATGCATGCACTTTAAGTCAATAGTTATGCAATGAAATTATATCCTACTTATGGTGCATTATTCGGTGTTAGTTATGTTCAATGCATGTTTATGACCGTTTTTGTTTTTTTGTTGGTTGCTTCTCAATCTATTTGCTAGCCTTCATTTGTACTAAGCGAAAATACTGCTTGTGCATCCAAAATCCTTAAACCCAAGTTGTGCCAATTGAGTCCACTATATCTACCTATATGCGGTATTTCAATGCCGTTCCAAGTAAATTTGCGTGTGCCAACTCTAATTTTCAAAATAATTTTTCCGGTTTGTGTGCCTGTACCGCTCATGAAGCGGCAGGGGGTGGCCATTATTTTCCATGCTAGGTGTGTTATTCTCACGATGAGTGTTTATTCACTTGTCATTGCACGAGATGATGGTTGGTAATAGGGATGCCCAGTCCCACAATGAAATCAAAAATAATAACAACAAAATTCCTTGGAAAGTGTTGGTTTGGAGGGCACCCGTGGATACGGCTAGCCATGGATTGTGAAAGAAATGGTGGAAAGGAAATAAACTTTACTTTCTATTTGGGAACCGCCTATGATGTGTCTAGCATGGAAAATATTGGGAATTCTCGGTCGTTTTCATTGACAGGAAAAGCATGCCTCTCAAAATATTTTTATCTCTCTAATTTAAGCTTTGAGCTCTGGCACATTTGACAAATCTCTGCTTCCCTCTGCGAAGGGCCTATCTATTTACTTTTATGCAATTTTTATTTTTATTTGAGTCTCCATCTTCTTTTATAAAGCACCAACTAGAGAGCACTATTGTCATACTTGTGCATTGGATGTAGCTAATATTTGAGTGTGTTTCATGAATGAATCAATGATTGAGCATAATGGGCTAGGGATAACTTTCTTTAGCGTTGATATTTTGAAAGACATGGTTGCTTCTTAGCATGTTTGGGTATTTATATCTTCATGTCAAATTATAGACTATTGCTTTGAATCATTCAAGTCCCATGTCCATGCTATAAAAGAAAAGAAAATGTGATGAATATGTTAGGCAGTATTCCACATCAAAAATTCTGTTTTTATCATTTACGTACTCGAGGACGAGCAGGAATTAAGCTTGGGGATGCTGATACCTCTCCAACGTATCTATAATTTTTGATTGTTCCATGCTGTTATATTATCAATCTTGGATGTTTTTATATTCATTTACAGCAATTTTATATCATTTTTGGAGACTAACCTATTAACCTAGTGCCCAGTGCCAGTTGCTGTTTTCTGCCCAGTTTTTGTTTTACAAAATATCAATATCAAACGAAGTCCAAATGCCACGAAACTTTTTGGAGATTTTTTTCTGGACATATACAACACTAGAAGCTTCGGGAGAGGGCCAGAAGACCCAGGAGGTGGCCACGAGCCACCAGCAGGCGCACCCTGGTGCCTCGTGGGCCCCCCTTTGCTCCGTTTGACCTAATTCCAACACTATAAATTCAGGAAAAATCAGAAACCCTAAGGGGATTCCACGAAATACTTTTTCCGCCGCCGCAAGTTTCTGTTCTCGAGAGATCCCATCTGGAGGCCTTCTCCGGCACTCCGCCGGAGGGGGAATCGATCACGGAGGGGTTCTACATCAACCTTGCTGCCTCTCCGATGATGCGTGAGTAGTTTACCACAGACCTTCGGGTCCATAGTTAGAAGCTAGATGGCTTCTTCTCTCTTTTTGATCTTCAATACAATGTTCTCCTCGATGTTCTTGGAGTTCTATCCGATGTAATCACTTTTTGCGGTGTGTTTGTTGGGATCCGATGAATTGTGAGTTTATGATCCGATTATCCATGAATATTATTTGAGTTTTCTCTGAACTCTTTTATGCATGATTATTATAGCCTCGTATTTCTTCTCCGATCTATTGATTTGGTTTGGCCAACTAGATTGATTTATCTTGCCATGGGAAGAGGTGCTTTGTAATGGGTTCGATCTTGCGGTGCTCAATCCCAGTGACAGAAACGAACATGACACGTATGTATCGTTGCTATTAAGGGTAAAAAGATGGGGTTTATTCATACGTGAGTTTATCTTGTCTACATCATGTCATCGTTCTCAAGGCGTTACTCCGTTCTTTATGGACTTAATACACTAGATGCATGCTGGATAGCGGTCGATGTGTGGAGTAATAGTAGTAGATGCAGGCAGGAGTCGGTCTACTTATCTTGGACGTGATGCCTATATACATGATCATTGCCTTGGATATCGTCATGATTATTTGCTTTTCTATCAATTGCCCAACAGTAATTTGTCTACCCACAGTATGCTATTTTCTCGAGAGAAGCCTCTAGTGAAATCTATGGCCCCCGGGTCTATCTAAATCATATTACTAAAATCCTAAAAATATTGCTGCCATTTTCTTTTATTTATTTTATTTTGTATTTTTGTTTCAATCTATCTATCTATCACATACAATTTAATCTTGCAATTGACCGCCGAGGGATTGACAACCCCTCGTTTGCATTAGGTGCAAGGATTTGTTGTTTGTGTGCAAGTGCTGCTAACGAGGTGTTGCGTGATTCTCCTACTGGTTCGATAACCTTGGACATAACTGAGGGAAATACTTATCTCTACTGTGCTGCATCATCCCTTCCTCTTCGGGGAAAATACCAACACAAGCTACAAGTAGCAGGAAGAATTTCTGGCGCCATTGCCGGGGAGACATCATCAACATCTATCAAGTACCTTTGCATAAACTCTCATCTCCTTGCATTTATTTGCCATTTGCCTCTCATTAGTTATTTGCAGACGACTCCCTTATCTTGATGAAAGCAGACACACAAAATGCAAACACTCTAAAAAAGGGTGCTTGAGATATATTGTTCTAGCTCGGGACAGATTGTGAGTAATGCTAAGTCAATTATCTTCTTTAGTCCCAATACCAGTGTCATCACAAGGGAAAATTGTTTTAGAGAGCTTAATATTGTGGCTGAAGCACTTTCAGATACTTATTTGGGTCTACCAACAATGGTTGGGGTGGACAGATCAGATTGTTTTCAACACCTGATTGACAGAGTGTGCTAGAGATTGAAGGGATGGAAAGAAAAAACTCTGTCCATGCAAAGTAAAGAGATACTAATTAAGTCTATCGCCCAAGCTATTCCTTCATATGCTATGTCTGTTTTCAAGCTACCAAAAGGAATTTGTAAGGCAATCACATATGAAATTTCTTGTTTTTGGTGGGGAGACAATGATGATCAGAAGAAAATGCATTGGTTTGCATGGTGGAAGTTGTGTATCCCGAAGAAGAAAGGGGGATTGGGGTTTAGGGACCTTCACAGTTTTAACCTTGCTATGTTAGCAAAATAGTGTTGGCGACTTCTCCAGAACCCAGATTCTTTATGTGCGCAAGTTCTTCGTGCTAAATATTACCCAGGTGGAAATTTATTTAAAGCTGGTCCTTAGAAGGGATCATCTTACACTTGGCAAAGCATTGTGGCAGGCATTCAAACTTTCCAGCGAGGATGTATTTGGAGGGTTGGTTCTGGAACACGCATTAACATTTGGCAGGACCCTTGGATCCCAACAAGTGCAACTCGTAAGGTAATTACCCCAAGATGGGCAATAATGTTGTCAAAAGTGGAGTAGCTTATTGATCCTTACACTGGAAATTGGGATGATGTGCTTTTGAGAGACTGTTTCTCACCAGTAGATGTGCAAAGGATATTGCAAATTCCGCTTAATACACATATGACGGAGGACTTTGTCGCTTGGAACTATACAAGGTCTGGTACCTTCTCAGTACGATCGGCTTATTACAGCGAGTTGGAACACCAATTTGGTCTTCGTCTTATAAGAGCTGATGGGCAAGGTAATGTCCATATAAATAAGGTATGGAAAGATGCATGGAAACTTAAGGTGCCTGGCAAAGTAAAACACTTCGCATGGAAAGTGCTTTATGGAGTTCTACCATGTTCTGGCGTTCTTGTTGGCCGACATATCCCCATATCGCCACAGTGTCCTCGATGCTCAATTGATGCAGAAGATGTGCAACACACACTTTTTGGCTACCTTAAGGTAAAGGAAGTTTGGAAATTCTTAGGCCTCTTGGACACTGTGAAGAAAGCAATGGCAGAAGATAGATCTGGCGCCATCACCTTGGAGGTACTGCTCAAACTTACAGAGACAGTCGATGGCCACCCGGTGGCAGAACTGACAAGAGTTGCAGCATGGTTTCTATGGTGGCAGCGACGCCAGCTTGTGAAAGGAGTGGACATCCAAGGCCCAGATAAAACGGCGATGTCAATTAAAGTCCTTGCAACAAACTATATCCGATCTTTGATGCCCAAGTTGCTAGCGAGGAGTGGTAATCATATGTGGAAAAAAAACCTCATGGTGTGGTGAAGGTGAATGTTGACGCATCTTTTCATGCGGACACACTGTCGGGAGCTAGTGGTGCAGTTCTACGTGATGACCGTGGCGATTTCATCGCTACGGCATCCTGGTTCTTCCCGCATGTCCTATTAGCAATCAGAAATGGTATGTTCCTTCTGGCAAGTATGGGATGTTCGGCAAAGGTGGAATCGGATAGCTCCTTTGCAGTTGAATCGGTTAATTTGATGGATGAATATTTGGGACCTGATGCCGCCGTTGTTGCTGAATGTAAGCAGCTATCTCTCGATTTCTCAAAGTTATCTTTCAAACATTGTTTCAGAAGCGAATCAGGTGGCTCACGAGTTAGCAAGACACTCCTTTACTACTAGATCTCCTGATTCTTGGGATGTTGTATCCCTGATTTTATTTCTCATTTCCTTGTAAACGATATGACTATTATATGAGAAATAAAGTCTAGTTACTGTCAAAAAAAAAAACTCTGTCCAACCTACCCTTCAAAAAAAAAAAAAAACCTCTGTCGAACCTAGAATAAGAATGTTAACATATCCGATCTCTCCCAGAATTATAACATATCGTGATCAGAAACTAAGAGACACAGTTCCAACATGCGAAATTCCTTTTTCGAAGGAGAAAACATACAAAATCCGGCCTACCGGCAAAACGGCAGAATAACAGAGTACAGCTCGGTTCCTTGCCCGCACGTATGGGACGCCGTACAAATCTCCACGATTTCTCGACTGCGTGCAGGCACGACTTGGCCCGAAGACTAAACGATATATGTTCCTCCTCAATCATCACCGGCTGATCTAACCACCACACTGATTGATCCAATCCGACGTTGTGCACACTATAAATCCACTCGCCCCATGCCATCTTCTGCAGAGCTCAGCCAAGAAGAGAGCACTACAAGGCAAAGCGAACCGAAGGCAATGGCTTCTGCTGCGTCCAAGTCCGCGGCCATCTTGGTCCTCCTCGTCTCCATTGCCGGCGTGGCCACCACCGTGGACGCCAGGTTCAGGGCCATGCAGTGGACTCCCGCCCACGCCACGTTCTACGGCGACGAGGCTACGGCCGAGACGATGGGTACGTAGCCTGCACTGCACACATACTACATTGGTCAATGACCATCCATGCTTGTTTCTTGTTATGCTGATGTATAGTGCTTGTGTTCTCGCAGGCGGGGCGTGCGGGTACGACATCACGGCGGGGTACGGCGTGGACACGGCGGCGCTGAGCTCGACGCTGTTCCAGGAGGGCTACGGGTGCGGGACGTGCTACCAGATTCGGTGCGTGAAAGCCACGGCCTGCTACAGGGGGTCGCCGGTGATCACGGTGACCGCGACCAACCTGTGCCCGCCCAACTGGGCGCAGGACACCAACAACGGCGGCTGGTGCAACCCGCCGCGCACCCACTTCGACCTCGCCATCCCGGCCTTCAAGAAGATGGCCGACTGGCACGCGGGCATAGTCCCCGTCATGTACCGCAGGGTGCCGTGCATGCGCAAGGGCGGGATCCGCTTCGCGTTCCAGGGGAACCCGCACTGGCTGCTGGTGTACGTCACGAACGTCGGCGGCGCCGGCGACGTCGGGGAAATGTGGGTGAAGGGCGGTGGCGGCATGGGGTGGCTGCGCATGAGCCACAACTGGGGCGCCTCGTACCAGGCGTTCGGGCAGCTAGGCGGCCAGGCGCTCAGCTTCAAGCTCACCTCCTACACCACCGGGCTTACCATCGTCGCCGCGGACGCCGCGCCGGCGAGCTGGAGCATCGGGCTCACGTACCAGGCTCGCGCTAACTTCAAATAGGACTCGAAGCGACACTCTGAAGCACGGCACAAGTAGCAGGAGCTGTGACACTGACAACGTTCTGCGGTGCTATGCTTAGGACGATTGTTGCCCTCACAAATTTCGTTGCTTCGTTGCTTATTTTTCAGTTATCTCTAGGACACTGTCCCGCGTTGCCCCCGTCCATGTGAAGAGCGGGGGGTTTGACGCACGCACTGACAGTGAAAACTCTGCAGCACGATCAAAGCAAAAGTTTTGCAGATTGTATTGTGCCTAAAAAAACCTAGTTCAATTAAGAATTTTCCGCGTGCACTTCTTTGTATGCCATCAGAGGTGGCTGGTGGACAGACTAAAGTTGGTACAACCCTGAGGCCAACTCCAACCGGTCGACACAAATGGACATGGGATTTGTCCGTCTTTTGTCTGTTTGGGTGGTCAGGAGGAACAACATCCGTTCATTGTCTGCTCTTTTCTGACCAGTGCGTCCAATGGGGCGACTCATTTGGTCCGCACCGGCAGTTTTTTTATCTAAATTTTCTCATTTTAGACATTCAACACATTTACATCAAAATTATTTAACAAATAAGTCAGATAATTCACAACAACATAAATAGAAATCACATAGTTTTACAACCACATAAATTTAAAATTGTAGCAAATAAATTGAAAGAAAAAGAACATATACAACTATTGGTTTCCTATGTGAGTCCACGTATGCTCAACCAAATCGTCATGAAGTTGAATGTGTCCGATCACGCACTTCATGTTGAAATTTGAGGAACTGTGCAAATGATATCCTATGTGAGTCCACATATGCTCAACCAAATCATCGTGAAGTTGAATGTGACTTGTCCGATCACGCATTTCATGTTGAAATTTGATGAACTGTGCAAACGTTGCCGCTCCGCCCTCGGGCTCAACCAACTCACCCTCGTAATCCCATCCTTGGTCATAGAAGTTGTCATCACGCGCATCGTCTATGATCATGTTGTGCATGATCACACAACATGTCATCACCTCTCAAATAGTGCTAGTGCTCCATGTTTTAGCAGGGTGCTGAACAATAGCCCAGCGAGATTGGAACACACCAAATGCACGCTCCACATACTTCCTAGCACTATTTTGTTCTTTGGCAAACCTAGGCCTCTTCTCTCCTTGGGGCTCGGAAATTGTCTTCACAATCGTAGACCACTAAGAATAGATATCATCCGCTAGGTAGTATTCTTTGTTGTATTGGTGACCATTGATCTCATAGTTGATCTCTGGGAATTGCCTTCCAAAAGCCTCGAGAACATCGAAGAGCGCTGAAACACGTTGATGTCATTGTGAGAACCTGCCATGCCGAAAAATGAGTGCCGAATCCAGAGATCTTGTGATGCCACAACTTCAAGTATGACCGTGCAACCATTAACATGTCTCTTATACTGCCCCTGCCAAGCAAATGGACAGTTCTTCTATGTTCAGTGCATACAAACTACGCTTCCAAGCATCCCGGAAAGCCTCTCGAAGCATTGACCGATAACAACCGGGTTGTATCCTCAACATTTGGTTCTCTCAAGTACTCCAGCCAAACACTCTAACCGTAGCTTTGTAGAACCTGTATAATGACTCAAGGCATGTGCACTCATGCGTATGTACTCATCAGCTAGATCATCGGGAACTCCGTATGCAATCATCTGAACAGCTGCAGCGCATTTACGATAAGAGATGAAGCCAACCTTTCCAAGGGCATCATACTTGGCAGTGAAGTAATCATCATAATTCATCACTCCCTGCTGAATACGGTTGAACAATGGTCTCCCCATCCGGAAGCGTCGCCAGAAAAGCTTGGCAAGGAATAGTGGTTTTGTCCGATGGAAATAGTTGTTAGAGAGTAGGCCATGGCCGTTTTCTGTGTTACAATTCAACCCAGGCGCATGGCCGAGTATCCCCTGAACAATGGCCGCTGCCTCGCAATGTATTCATGCACGAGAAGTGTAGCAATCACAACATCATTATCAACATCAGACGACGATGAACATAAGAAGTTATTGTAAAAAATACTCGTCTGAGCTATCCGCCATAATCCTTCCGAATGATGTGAATTTGTACCTCATTGGACATCGGTGGGCATGGACGAGTCTCGGCCGGGCAAACAGCCGAATACCTTGTGGCCGCGCGTGGACGAGTCTTGGCCGGTGGCCGCCCAGTCCTTCCCGTTCAAGCAACAGGGCTTGTCCTTGGCCGGCGAACCGCACATCCTCTGGCGGTGACCGTGTAGGTGGCATTGGGTGTGACGAAAGGGCGGCGATGACCCTAGGTAGGGTGCGGGCAGAGAGCTACACTGTCGGCGGCAAAGAAGTGGAACCAACGTTGGTGAGGGGGTGGATGCGGGGTCTGTGGATGCGGCGGCTGCGACGAGGGTGGAGGTGACGAAGAGGCCTGAAGTTGGATGGCGGCGATGAGGGTGATGAGGCAGGGGAGGCCGAGCTCGTTTTGGGAGGGGTGATATGACCTTTGTGCCACTGATATGCTGGCCAGGGGAGGACAAGGGGAAGACGCCGCAGGTGTCCGTTGCGTGTCCGCGTGGACCCAAATCAAGACCAAATTTGGGCTGGAAATGGGTCGAAGCGGACAAGAAAACGTACAACTGTCTGGTTGAGTCGGCGCGTTGGGACGTGTTTTTGTTCGCGCGGACCCAAATGGACGCGAGCGGACAAAATGCGTCGGCGAGTTGGAGTTTCTCTAATAACACGTAGCAAGAGGGCAAGCCACAAGTAGGGGCAGGCCCCAACCAAAGATCTTGGCCCAATCCATATATACAAGCTAAAAAATAGGAGAAAATAAAATAAAAGGCCCAGCCCAACTTACCTCAGCCCCACCCTAGCATTTTGGGCTGGATCCACATACTGGTTTGTGAAAAAAATCAGCACAAATTCTCCCGACGAGAAATGGGAAATGTTGTTGTAGAAGTGTTTGCGGAAACATGGCATGTATTATGAACCTTTCACATTATGTAGAATGTTGTCAAACATCTACACGAGGAGAAGAATGAAGAGAAGAAAATTGAGAAGAAAAAAGAGAAGAAGAAAGATAAGAATGATGAGAAGAATGAAGAGGAGAACGAAGAAACAAGTACTCTAGCAGATTTTAGTGCGTGCGTGTTTGAGTATGAAGACATAGCAGAGCTCGAGCAAAAGTTTGACCTACCGAGGAAAAAGGTGAGCAAACAAACTTGGCTGGATAGTATATATATAAGTTCAAAGAAGAGGTAAAAGAAGGGATCCATATCCTCTAACGTAGCTCCGGCTACTGCAGAGAGACGTGATGTGCTTATCCTCCATTCGTAAGCCATCGAACGGTAGAAGCATTCACCGTACCGAAGCTGGAGGAAACTTATATTTCCTGTCAATGGTTACTAGAACCTGGTCAAGTTTTTCGTAAGTGGGAACCGACCAGCTGTCCGGCCGAACTGGCGACAAAACATAGTGATCTTTCGTAGGTCCAAGCTATGAATGACATCACTTAATATGAAAGATCATAAGTTGTGAAAACGATCATTGTTCTTCTCATGCTGATAACAAAAGATGTTGATTATCATGAAATGTATTAACAAGCTTCTTAAGAAAAGCATACCTACAATCCTCTTAAGCGGCGCCATAAACGACTGCCAAACTCAACAAGTTATTAGACTTGTTCTTATGGTGAAACTTAATACGATATTCAACCTTGGACGTAGCCAAAAGTCCCATGGACGTTGAGTGGATGCCAAGCAAGATTGCGCTGGACCTCCTAGAGAAGGGTAAAACGCGCAACACACAATTGGAACGCACACAAAAAACGATCTAGAACATGTGTGGGGAAGTCACGTGTACCGGAATTAGTAATGGCACACCTCACATAATTGACAATGTGTTTATGTTTAGTTAAGTCATCAAAATCTCTGCTATTCCAAAACATACCTCTCATGATGAATCACAATTAGATTTTGAAACATTGGCCTTCTTGAATAAGTATCAACGGTGATTACATTAAATAAATCATTATTAAGACCTTATTTTTTTCGAGATATCCTCTTCAGCCTGTGTTAGCAGTGCTAGTTTTGAGTTTGTTTTTAGTACCTTACTTACTTAGGGAGATCTATCGAAAGGCTTAGAAGATCCTAAAGTGCTAGTTTATGTTGAAATTGATTTGCTCTTTTCTTTACAGCTCAAGCAAATAAGCTTGAAAGAAAATGCTTTTATTTGAGTGAGGTCCGGCCATGCATGCCCGTGGCTACTTAATCGTTGATCCGACGGCCAAGATCAGCCGCTTCTCGGGAAAGGGAGCCGCGGGGAGACACCCGGCGTGTTCATCCTATATGTAATTCTGTCCAGCCTAGAATAAGCATGATAACCTATTCCATCTCTCCCCGTTAAATAACATATCGTGATCAGCAATGAAAAGACACAGTTCCAACATGCGAAATTCCTTTTCGAAGGAGAAAACATACGAAATCCGGCGTACCGGCAAAACGGCAGAATAACAGAGTACAGCTCGGTTCCTTGCCCGCACGTATGGGACGCCGTACAAATCTCCACGTTTTCGCGACTGCGTGCAGGCACGACTTGGCCCGAAGACTGAACGATATATGTTCCTCCTCAATCATCACCGGCTGATCTAACCACCACACTGATTGATCCAATCCGACGCAGTGCACACTATAAATCCACTCGCCCCATGCCATCTTCTGACAGAGCTGAGCCAAGAAGAGAGCACTACTACAAGGCAAAGCGAAGCGAAGGCAATGGCTTCTGCTGCGTCCAAGTCCGCGGCCGTCTTGGTCCTCCTCGTCTCCCTCGCCGGCGTGGCCACCACCGCGGACGCCAGGTTCAGGGCCATGCAGTGAACTCCCGCCCACGCCACGTTCTACGGCGACGAGGCCACGGCCGAGACGATTGGTACGTAGCCTGCACTACACACGTACGTTGGTTAATGGCGCGCCACGCTGACGCTGCCATGCATGCTCGTTTCTTGCTATGCTAATGTGTAGTGCTTGTGTTCTCGCAGGCGGGGCGTGCGGGTACGACATCACGGCGGGGTACGGCGCGGACACGGCGGGGTACGGCGCGGACACGGCGGCGCTGAGCTCGACGCTGTTCCTGGACGGCTACGGGTGCGGGACGTGCTACCAGATTCGGTGCGTGGGAGCCACGGCCTGCTACAGGGGCTCGCCGGTGATCACGGTGACCGCGCCCAACCTGTGCCCGCCCAACTGGGCGCAGGACACCAACAACGGCGGCTGGTGCAATCCGCCACGCACCCACTTCGACCTCGCCATCCCGGCCTTCAAGAAGATGGCCGACTGGCATGCGGGCATCGTCCCCGTCATGTACCGCAGGGTGCCGTGCATGCGCAAGGGCGGGATCCGGTTTGCGTTCCAGGGGAACCCGCACTGGCTGCTGGTGTACGTCACGAACGTCGGCGGCGCCGGGGACGTCGGGGAGATGTGGGTGAAGGGCAATGGCGGCATGGGGTGGCTGCGCATGAGCCACAATTGGGGCGCCTCGTACCAGGCGTTCGGGCAGCTCGGCGGCCAGGCCCTCAGCTTCAAGCTCACCTCCTACACCACCGGACTGACCATCCTCGCCACCGATGCCGCGCCGGCGAGCTGGAGCATCGGGCTCACATACCAGGCTCGCGCCAACTTCAAATAGGAGTCGGAGCGAAGCTCTGAAGCACAGCACAAGAAGCAGGAGCTGTGACACTGACAACGCTCTGCGGTGCTATGCTGGGGTGATCATTTTCGTTCCTCGTTCCTAATTTTCAGTTATCTCTAGGACACTGTCGCGCGTTGCCCCCGCCCATGTGAACAGCTGGGGGTTTGACGCACGAAATGACAGTGGAAACACTGCAGCACGATCAAAGCAAAAGATTTGCAGATTGTATTGTGCCTAAAAAACCTAGTTCAATTAAGAATTTTCAGCGTGCATTTCTTTGTCTGGTATGCAATCAGAGGTGGCTGGCGGGCAGAGTGAAGTTGCTACAACCCTAATAGCACCGAGAAAGAAAATGCCAGTGTTCACATGATCACATCTAATTATTTTTGAAGAGATCACCGAAACAATCACAAACCAAAAAAAATCAAGAGAAGACACAATCAAGGAGTTAAGTTCAAAAGTATCCATACATCCATCATTCAAGCAGGACCTGATTTTTGTTTGGTCAACACCAGACCACACGTCACAAATGTCCACGGTCACAATGGAAAGCTCTCCACAATACCCCGCTTTCGGTTATATTTAGTCAAACCTCATATTTTCAGGTGCGGTAATTTATGATTTTAGACTGCTATGTGGATCCTCAAACCAGAGCAGGGTACTGCTTGGCCTGCAGCCGAATACGCCTCTTATACTCTGCTGGATCCTGCAAAGCAGAAGAAAATAATGTGAATGCATTATACTGAAGGACTAATGGATGAAAGAATCTTGTTTAGTTTTTAATTCTAACCTGGATAAAGAGGTGATAACCATCAGTCTGGGCAGGATCAGCTGGATTAGGCTGATCAAGCAAATCCTGTATTCCAACTAGAATCTGCTTAACAGTGATGGCAGGTCTCCAACCCTGAGAATATGCAACTTGAACTGTAAATTCAGTGGTGTGTCATTTCAATAAAACCTAAGAAATAGCTTGCTGGGCTTACACTATCCTCGTTAAGAATTGAGAGGCAGACTGTCCCTGAAGGATAGACATTTGGGTGGAAAAAACCCTGTGGGAACTTGCATTTGGGAGGTTTGCTAGGGTAGTCCTCACTGAAATGGAGGGTAAGTGGGTAGTATCCACTTTCCCAATCAGTCTGCATAAATGACGAGGGAGTAGTTAAGACACTTCAGTCAAAAAATCCAGACCTTTTGCAATGAATTAACAGGGACGGCAAACAAGAAAGAGATATAAAAAGTGAGCAAGGAGTTAACAGGAAGACAAAACAAGAAAGAGAAATACAAAGTGAAGAACATATATTCACTACAACAGTCATATCACAGAACTGGGAAAACAGATGCGAGAGATTAGCAAAGTCCACCAGATGCAAGGCAGAATGGTTTGACTATGAAGACATAGTGCAAGAGTGGTAGTGACAGCACATTATCTATCTACAGAAATTCCGTCCTACTCCTCCCCCTGTTGATCCAACAACTTTGCATGTCTGTGGCATTGTTGTGAATCCTTTCCCACTCTACTCTCAGAAACGGCAGCGGGAAAGCATGGCATCTGCTAACAGGTCGTATTCAGCCTCTCCTGCCTACATTTGCCATTTTAGGGATCCTACTGTAGTGTCAACCTCACCAAGGTCTGGACTATGAAAATGGAACATAAGTACCGATACTTTCTTTGGCTTTGGCTTCAGGAAAGGCTTCTCACCAATAAAAATATTTCTAACCATGGCATCCCAAACAACAGCATGTGCTCCCTATCACCCTATGTGATCAGCTTCCTGAAAACTCTACATGTCTGATCCTAGTGTGACCATACTCCCTTGGCATGTGGACTCTCATGGCCAAAACTGGTTGGATAAGCTAACTTTACACCTTGCACATCATCAGTTCACTTCGCCAGCAGCCTGGACGTTTTCTTTTTCGGCAGCTATCAGTGACAAGCTGACGACTCTTTGATCTCAGTGCAAGCAGCAATTACCCTAGCTGCACGTTCTGGTCCCACGCGGCCACGCACGCCGCACGCGATCACCACTTCTCGCGCACGTCGTGCCTTGTGAAAACTGCGGACTGCACTCTGTGCCTCTTTTGTAAAGTATACTATATATACACATGAATGGATGAGCAGCACCGTAAGGTGCATTGCATACTCCTATGGCTTGTCTACGCTCAGCTGTAGCATATAGCTACTGCAGTTGGCACATATTAAGGAACACAACAGACGCGTTTTTGAGCAATGCGCACCTACAGAAACGTCTAGCTGAGCGCATTAAGCATGATGTTTATCTTCTGAAGCTCGGTGCAGTTTGGGTTTCAATGGGTTTGTTTCGCAGACCCCACTACCACTAGACAGGAGTAGTCATTGTTAATTTTCTTTTCTTGAGGTCTGATCTTGTTGGACCTGACTATTTGATCATGTAAAAAGTTCTTTTCTTCTTAAATGCATTGCAGTACTACACCTGCCTGATTCCTCAAAAAAAAAAAGTCATGGCCAGATAACTTGAATTCCCTGGTCACATCAGAATGGGTAAAGGCGAACCGTGTTAGAGAACAGTATCTATCCTCATGTGACCAAAATTATTAACTTTTTGTTTGGGTTCGTGTGGCTCATGTTGTGTGTCATCTCTAGCCTGCACAAACATGCTTGGGAATGAATGCTTTGTTGCTGCTGCTGTTGTATAATTGTATTACTGTTTTGTTGTAAGCAAACTATGGACAAAAACTACATTAGTTCTATAGCTCCTAGGTTGGGATAACAGGTAAGCGATGAGGAAGGATGGAAGACCAGTAATTTGTCACGAATAACATCACAGTTCCTAATACCCAATCAAACCAATAGGTAACATAATAATTCATAGATGAACCACCAGACACAGACCAGAGCACCCATCGAACCTACTTTTAGTAGTCTACTATAATAATACCACGAAAGTCCAGAAACCCTCAATTTTCATACACGCGCAAGAGGCGATTGCGCAATATATCACTATCAAAGACAGACCCTTTGCCTCACAAACCAAACCAGATCGAGGGGCCACAGTTACTCAGGTACTTACCCCCTGCTTTCCGGGGATGGTGCAATTCCAGATCATGAGATTCACCGACCCGTCGGCCACCGTCTCCGGCTTCGCGACGAATCCCTGCGAACCAGAAGGATCAGATCAAGACCCGAATCGCCGGTAGGAGGGGCGGGGGTGAGACACGAAGAGGGAGGGGGATGATACGAACATGGGGGTGATTCTTGCGCCAGGCCTTGCGCTCCTCCGCGAGGCGGCCCCGCGCGATCCCTCCTCCTGACATGGGCGGCGGCGGAGGAGGCTGCTGGCTGCTCTCTGTCGCTGAGTCTGGGGTTTGGGTTTCGCAGTCTTCGCAGATGACGGTGTGTTAGTTCTTCCTTTCCCTTTTATCTCTTTTCTTCTCTTTTTTCCAGGGAAATATCTGTTCTCCCGAAAATTCGATTCTAGCCCAGACTCAGTTGCTCCTGAAATCTCAGCCGCCCGCTCGCATTTAGATCAGCGCCTGTGTCTCAAAAAAAAAATTAGATCAGCGCATTCCTTGTATTTGAAGATGTATTCTTTTTCCCAAACGTGTGACACTTATCAACTTGGTCCAAACACGTCCAGAGCCATTAGATGAAAAAGTACGGATCTTGAAGCGCATCCCCAGCCACGTCATCGACTGAGCGTTCGGTCGCAAGGGCCAACGTCCCGAACGACTAAAACGCAGCCCACTCGCCTCCCACCGCCCACACGCAGCCCACTCCCCCACCCATAGCCGTATCAGTTTCTCAAAAAAAAAAAAAAACACAGCCGTATCTTCTTCCCCCACTCCTCACCACCACATTTGAATCCCTCGTGGTGAGGTCCTGGCCGGCGACCAAAGCAAGGGGACGGCGAGGGGATGCTGAGGAGAGGTCCTGCTGGCCGGCAATGGACTCGCCCAGCCGCTCCTCTGGCGACGGAGTGGAGGACGGGGGGAGACCGGAGGTGGCGGGGAGGGGGAGCATGTTGACGTCATAGTGAGGCGTGGTCCTCGCCGGCGACGGACTCGCTCGGCTGCTCCCCCGACGACGGAGCGGAGGACAGGGGACAACTGGAGGTCGTCAGCGTCCGCGACGGCGGCCGCCTCCGCACATTGGGGGCGGACTCTCCTCCAATACGGTCGAGCGCGAACATAGGCGTGGGTACATGATACGTCTCCGTCGTATCTATAATTTTTGATTGTTTCATGCCAATATCCTACAATTTCCACATACTTTTGGCAACATTTTATATTATTTTTGAGACTAACCTATTGATCCAGTGCCCAGTGCCAGTTCCTATTTTTTGCTTGTTTTTTGTTTCACAGAAAATCCATATCAAACGAAGTCCAAATGCAATAAAATTTTACGGAGAATTATTTTGAAATATATGTGATTTTTGGGAGGTGAAATCAACTCAAGGAGGTGCTCGTGGGCCCCATGAGGCACCAGCGCGCCCTGGTGCCTCGTGAGTCCCACGAAGGTCGGTTGGTGCTCTACTTCGGGCGCAAGGAAGCTAATATCCATAAAAAAATCGTGTTAAAATTTCAGCGCAGTCGGAGTTACGGATCTCCGGGAATTTAAGAAACGGTGAAAGGCCAGAAAACAGGAACGCGAAACAGAAAAGAACAGAGAGAGAGATCCAATCTAGGAGGGGCTCCTGCCCCTCCGCCGCCATGGCGGCCATGGACCAGAGGGGAAACTCTCCTCCCATCTAGGGAGGAGGCCAAGGAAGAAGAAGAAGGAGGGGGGCTCTCTCCCCCTCTCTCCCGGTGGCGCCGGAGTGCCGCCGGGGCAATGATCGTGACGGCGATCTACATCAACAACCTTGCTACCGTCAACACCAACTCTCTCCCCCTCTATGCAGCGGTGTAACACCTCTTCTCCCTGCTGTAATCTCTACTTAAACATGGTGCTTAATGCTACATATTATTATCCAATGATTTGTGGCCATCCTATGATGTTTGAGTAGATTCGTTTTGTCCTATGGGTTGATTGATGATCGTGATTGGTTTGAGTTGTATGTTTTATTTTGGTGCTGTCCTATGGTGCCCTCCGTGTCGCGCAAGCGTGAGGGATTCCCGCTGTAGGGTGTTGCAATACGTTCATGATTCTCTTATAGTGGGTGGCGTGAGTGACTGAAACACATACCCGAGTAAGGGGGTTGTTGCGTATGGGAGTAAAGAGGACTTGATACTTAATGCTATGGTTGGGTTTTACCTTAATGATCTTTGGTAGTTGCGGATGCTTGCTAGAATTCCAATCATAAGTGCATATGATCCAAGTACGGAAAGTATGTTAGCTCACGCCTCTCCCTCATATAAAATTGCAATAATGATTACCGGTCTAGTTATCGATTGCCTAGGGACAAATAACTTTCTTGTGTTACAAAAGCTCTCTACTAATAACTAACTTTTATTATCTTGCAATTTACTCGTAGTTTTATTATCTCGCAAATTACTTCTAGTTTTATTCTTGCAAACTATTCTATCCTATCACCTACAAAATAGTTTCATACTTGTTCTAGGTAAAGCGAACGTTAAGTGTGCGTAGAGTTGTATCGGTGGTCGATAGAACTTGAAGGGAATATTAATTCTACCTTTAGCTCCTCGTTGGGTTCGACACTCTTATTTATCGAAAAAGCTACAATTGATCCCCTATACTTGTGGGTTATCAAGACCTTTTTCTGGCGCCGTTGCCGGGGAGCAATAGCGTGGGGTTGATATTCTCGTGTGTGCTTGTTTGCTTTATCACTAAGTAGATTTTATTTTCTGTTCTAAGTTGTTCTCTATCTTTAGTTATGGATATGGAACACGAAATACCAAAAAAATTAGTTGTACTTGCTACTCATGGAGATGGGGAACCTCCTAAAACCCTCGATGCTCGTTATGTGGAAAACATTAAATACTACTTTGATAATCCTGATAAAACTCCATTCAACTTGATAATGGGAGTTACTTTGGATCAACGGGAATACTTTAGGGATTATCGCTTGTCTCAAAAAGGAAAACTCTTATGGGATCAAATTCATTATTTGCATTGGTATGCTCGGAATTTATGCTTAAGATATGATTATACTTGTTGCTCTAAGATGAAGGCTCCACACCTTCCCTTTTCATGTGAATTTAATGATAATGAAACCTTAGCTTCTTATGCTAATGGTATATATGACTACTATGATGTGGAACAAATAGAAGAATTTGTTGCTTTTAAGGGTGCTTATGAAATTGAATCTTTGTTTGAAAAGTATAAAGATTGTGATGATGCTGTCTACCGATCTGAATTTTTTGCTATACTTAAATATTGCTATGAGAATTATGAATACAATGCCTATATTGATCAATTTATTGAGAAAGTCTCTGCTGCCTTGGAAGAGACTAATATTTTGCAGGAATCTATGGAAGAAGAAATTGATGACACTGTGAGCTCATTAGATGAAAAAGATGACGAGGAGAGCGAAGAACAAAGGGAGGAAGAGCGGATTAGCTACCTGTGCCCACCTTCTAATGAGAGTAACTCTTCAACTCATACATTGTTTAATGTCCCTTCGTGCTTACCGAAGGATGAATGCTATGATAATTGCTATGATCCCTTTGATTCGTTTGAAATATCCCTTTTTGATGAAATTGATGCTTGCTATGCTTGTGGCCATGATGCCAATATGAATGATGCTTATGGAGATGAACTTGCTATAGTTCCTTATGTTAAGAATGAAATTGTTGCTATTGCACCCACACATGATAGTCCTATTATCTTTTTCAATTCTCCCAACTACACTATATCGGAGAAGTTTGCTCTTATTAAGGATTATATTGATGGGTTGCATTTTACTACTACACATGATGATTTTGATGGATATAATATGCATGTGCTTGCTGCTCCTACTTGCAATTATTATGAGAGAGGAACTACAGCTCCACCTCTCTATGTTTCCAATACGATAAAATTGCAAGAAACTGTTTATACTATGTATTGGCCTTTACTTGATGTGCATGAATTGCTCTTTTATGACATGCCGATGCATAGGAAGAGAGTTAGACTTCGTCATTGCATGATATATGTTGCTTTGTGCTCACTACTAAATTTCAAATCATTGTTAATTAAAATTGGCTTTGATATACCTTGGGATCCGGGTGGATCGGTTACATGAGCACTTTATGCCTAGCTTAATGGCTTTAAAGAAAGCACTGCCAGGGAGACAACCCGGAAGTTTTAGAGAGTCATTTATTTCTGTTGAGTGCTTTTATAAAGTTTAAAAACAAAAAAATATAGAGGGGAACCTAAAACTTTTCAAAAAGAAAAGTGAAAGTAAGAAAGACGAACACCGTTGAAGTGGGGGACGTCCTTGAACTTTGTTCATGCCCATGGAAACTTTGTGAATCTTGAATTACAGAAACTTTTCAACAAAAATAATTATCCCCTTGTACAAATCCATTGTATTATAAAAACAATGTGCCAAGATTTGCCTTTAGGATGTTTAAATTGCTTGTTTGGTATGTGCGGTGCAAAAACAGAAACTTTTGTTGTAGTGCGTGAATTTACATTTTTTACTGGAACGTGCAAAAATTCTGAAATTTGTGTACAGTACTTATATGAAAATTGTTTATTTTTTCCTAATATTTCAGAATTTTTAGAGTTAAAAAAGTATGGTCAAGGTTCAGATTGCTACAGACTGTTCTGTTTTTGATGCATTGTTTTGCTTGTTTTGATGAAACTATGGATTGTATCGGAAGGTATAAGCCATGGGGAAGTTAGAATACAGTAGGTATAATGCAAAAATAAAATATGAATGGGTTTGCAACAGTACTTAAAGTAGTGATTTGCTTTATTATACTAACTGATCTCACGAAGGTTTTGTTAAGTTTTGTGTGGATGAAGTGTTCAAAGATCGAGGAGGTATTGATATGAGAAGAATGAGGAGAGGCAAGAGCTCAAGCTTGGGGATGCCCAAGGCACCCAAGTAAATATTCAAGGAGACTCAAGCGTCTAAGCTTGGGGATGCCCCGGAAGGCATCCTATCTTTATTCAACAATTATCGGTATGTCTCGGTTTTTGTTTTGTTCACATGATATGCGTAAATTCTTGGAGCGTCGTGTGCATTTTATTTTTCTTTTATGCACCATGCTGGTATGAGATAGTCCTTGGTTGATTTATAGAATGCTTCATGCACTTCACTTATATCTTTTGAGTATGGCTTTATAGAATGCTTCATGTGCTTCACTTATATCATTTGAAGTTTGGATGCCTGTTTCTCTTCATATAGAAAACCGTTATTTGTAGAATGCTCTTTTGCTTCACTTATATTTGTTAGAGCATGGTATTTTGTAGAAAGAATTAAACTCTCTTGCGTCACTTATATCTATTTAGAGAGTCAACAGGAATTGGTCATTCACATGGTTAGTCAGAAAATCCTACATAAACCTTGTAGATCACTGAATATGATATGTTTGATTCCTTGCAATAGTTTTGCGATATGGAGATGATGATATGTGAGTCATGTTAGTGAGTAATTGTGATTAAGTAAGAATATTGGTGTTAAGGTTTGTGATTCCCTATGCATGCACGTAAAGTCAATAGTTATGCAACGAAATTATATCCTACTTATGGTGCATTATTCGGTGTTAGTTATGTTCAATGCATGTTTATGACCGTTTTCGCTTTTTGGTTGGTCGCTTCTCAATCTATTTGCTAGCCTTCATTTGTACTAAGCGGGAATACTGCTTGTGCATCCAAACTCTTTAAACCCAAGTTGTGCCAGATGAGTCCACCATACCTACCTATATGCGGTATTTCCATGCCGTTCCAAGTTAATTTGCGTGTGCCAACTCTAATTTTCAAAATAATTTTTCTGTTTTGTGTGCCCGTACCGCTCATGAAGCGGAAGGGGGTAGCAAATATCTTCCATGCTAGGTGTGTTATTCTCACGATGAGTGTTTATTCACTTATCATTGCACGAGAGTGTGGCGGTAATAGGGATGCCCAGTCCCGAAATGTGAAATGAAATGAAATGAAAAATCTTATGTGATCACAATAATAAATTCCTTGGAAAGTGATGGTATGGAGGGCACCCGTGGATACGGCTAGCCATGGATTGTGAAAGAATTGGTGGAAAGGAATAAACTTTATTTTCTGTTTGGGAACCGCCTATGATGTATGTAGCATGGAAGATATTGGGAATTCTCGTTCGTTTTCGTTGACAGGAAAAGCATGCCTCTCAAAATATTTTTATCTCTTTAATTTCAGCTTTGAGCTCTGGCACATTTGACAAATCTGTGCTTCCCTCTGCGAAGGACCTATCTATTTACTTTTATGCAATTTTTATTTTTCTTGAGTCTCCATCTTCTCTTATAAAGCACCAACTAGGGAGCACTATTGTCATACTTGTGCATTGGATGTAGCTAATTTCGAGTGTGTTTCATGAATGGATCAATGATTGAGCATAATGGGCTAGGGATAACTTTCTTTAGCGTTGATATTTTGAAAGACATGGTTGCTTGTTAGTATGCTTGAGTATTGATGTCTTCATATCAAATTATAGACTATTGCTTTGAATCACTCGTGTCTTAATATTCATGCCATGATTAAATTATATGATCAAGATTATGCTAGATGGCATTCCACATCAAAAATTATCTTTTTTATCATTTACCTACTCGAGGACGAGCAGGAATTAAGCTTGGGGATGCTGATACGTCTCCATCGTATCTATAATTTTTGATTGTTTCATGCCAATATCCTACAATTTCCACATACTTTTGGCAACATTTTATATTATTTTTGGGACTAACCTATTGATCCAGTGCCCAGTGCCAGTTCCTGTTTTTTGCTTGTTTTTTGTTTCACAGAAAATCCATATCAAACGAAGTCCAAATGCAATAAAATTTTACGGAGAACTATTTTGGAATATTTGTGATTTTTGGGAGGTGGAATCAACTCAAGGCGGTGCTCGTGGGCCCCACGAGGCACCAGGGCGCGCCAGGGGGGCCAGGCGCGCCATGGTGCCTTGTGAGTCCCTCGAAGGTCGGTTGGTGCTCTACTTCGGGCGCAAGGAAGCTAATATCCAGAAAAAAATCGTGTTAAAATTTCAGCGCAATCGGAGTTACGGATCTCCGGGAATTTAAGAAACGGTGAAAGGCCAGAAAACAGGAACGCGAAACAGAAGAGAACAGAGAGAGAGATCCAATCTAGGAGGGGCTCCTGCCCCTCCGCCGCCATGGCGGCCATGGACCAAAGGGGGAACTCTCCTCCCATCTAGGGGGGAGGCCAAGGAAGAATAAGAAGAAGGAGGGGGGCTCTCATCCCCTCTCTCCCGGTGGCGCCGGAGTGCCGCCGGGGCAATGATCGTGACGGCGATCTACATCAACAACCTTGCTACCGTCAACACCAACTCTCTCCCCCTCTATGCAGTGGTGTAACACCTCTTCTCCCCGCTGTAATCTCTACTTAAACATGGTGCTTAATGCTACATATTATTATCCAATGATTTGTGGCCATGCTATGATGTTTGAGTAGATTCGTTTTGTCCTATGGGTTGATTGATGATCGTGATTGGTTTGAGTTATATGTTTTATTTTGGTGCCCTCCGTGTCGCTCAAGCGTGAGGGATTCCCGCTGTAGGGTGTTGCAATACATTCATGATTCTCTTATAGTGGGTGGCGTGAGTGACTGAAACACATACCCGAGTAAGGGGGTTGTTGCGTATGGGAGTAAAGAGGACTTGATACTTAATGCTATGGTTGGGTTTTACCTTAATGATCTCTGGTAGTTGCGGATGCTTGCTAGAGTTCCAATCATAAGTGCATATGATCCAAGTACGGAAAGTATGTTAGCTCATGCCTCTCCCTCATATAAAATTGCAATAATGATTACCGGTCTAGTTATCGATTGCCTAGGGACAAATAACTTTCTTGTGTTACAAAAGCTCTCTACTAATAACTAACTTTTATTATCTTGCAATTTACTCGTAGTTTTATTATCTCGCAAATTACTTCTAGTTTTATTCTTGCAAACTATCCTATCCTATCACTTACAAAATAGTTTCATACTTGTTCTAGGTAAAGCGAACGTTAAGTGTGCGTAGAGTTGTATCGGTGGTCGATAGAACTTGAAGGGAATATTAATTCTACCTTTAGCTCCTCGTTGGGTTCGACACTCTTATTTATCGAAAAAGCTACAATTGATCCCCTATACTTGTGGGTTATCAGTACACAGCGACAGCCTCGAGTGCGTGGAAATGGTGGCGGCCTCAAGCTCAGGGAGAAGCGCGGGGACACTGTGGTGGCTCGAGCGCGTCCATTCTCCGGTGACGTTCGTCCCCCGCCGTGGTTCCCGTCGATGGGCGTCCCATATGCCCGCTGTCGCCGTGGGTCGTCCCACATGTAGAGCTACATCCAGGAGCGCGAGCGCGAGGTTGCCGAGAGGGAGGCCGAGAGGGAGGCCGCCTGGAAGGCCGAGCTCTCCTGCCGCGAGGTAGTAATCGGACCACCATACTCTCTGCCCCGAGCTGATCTCGCGTGGGCCGTCCTCGTCGCCGGCGGCGGCGCCATCCGGTACGCGAGGTTTTCTGGTCGTGCAGATTTATTGTTCAGTGCATTACTTGTGTCTCGACTCGCATGCTGTTTTTGCTGGAGTAGTTGCCTGTAAATTGTGCTGAGGTTGGTGTGAGTCTTTTTGGGCCTGATTTAATCAAGAAACAATCAGTAGAGAACAGAGCATTTTTTTTGCTTTGCTAACATTAGGAATCCTAATACAGTATACCTGAGCTTGTAGAGCCTGGATTTGTAAAGTGCAGGCTGTCGGAGAGAAGTAAAGAAGTAGGAAAATGTTCTTCAAACTGAAAGAAAGAAGAAGGAAGTATGTTCTTAACAAGGGAAACGGGTAATAGGATCGGGTATAGCACGTAAAATAGGATAATACCATGGTTTGAAGAACATTTGCCATGACTGTTCATTTTGGAAAAATAATAATCAGTAACTTGCCATGTTATTTTCATACATTTGCCATGTTGTTTTCCATACTTTTGCCATGGTGTTTTTCATACAATTGCCATGTTGTTTTTCATACAATTGCCATTGTCTGGATATCAACAGCTTTTTGAACTTGCCACTTAATTAGCAACTTCAAAAAAACGGCAAACTTGCCATGTCAACCTAAGATGTTCAAAAAACATGGCAAACTTGCCATGTCAAACTTGCCATGTAATCTTAGTCACATGGCAATTTCCAGGTAGTTCTATTTTCGACATCTTTTCTACTTCACCATGGTAATTTCATTTTTAATATGATGGCAAATCTAATTCATACAACATGGGAATTTCTATCCTGTTCTTTTCCCATATCATGGCATTTTTACTCCATGTGCTTTTTGCTCCTAGCAAACTCCACATTATGTGTGTACTTAGTTTATAGCCATCTAAAGATGTTTTTTGGGTCCATCTAAGGACCAGGAGTAGTGAAATTGATGATTGGGAGTAGTTTTTGTTCACACCTTAGTGGTGGCAATTTTTTATTTTTAGTAACGGTGTCATCATTTTTCTCGTGGCCATTTTTTTACATAAGCATGGAAAATTTGATAAAATACTTTCGTCAAATTTGAATATGCATTTTGCCATGGAAAATTCGAATATACACTTTTGCCATGACAAATTTGATCATTTTTTTGTCTTATTTCACATACACAACAAATTAATCACACAAAATATGGCAAGTTTTGGTAAAATACCACGGCAATTTTGAACATGCTTTTGCCATTGCAACTATTGAACATTTTTGTATTATTTCACATTCATGGCAAAAAAAATTATATTATCATGGTAATCACACAAAATATGTCAAGTTTTGGTAAAATACCACGACAAATTTGAACATGCTTTTGCCATGGCAACTATTGAACATTTTTTGATTATTTCACATTCATGGCAAAAAAATTTATATTATCATGGCAAATTTGATAAAAAATTCCACAACAAATTTGTATAATGCGTTAGCCATGGCAAGTTTCATCTCTGTCCTTGTTCGTAAACAATGGCATTTTGCTATATATGATTTTTTATGTGATTTGCCATGGCACTTTCTTTATCTAAAAACATGACAAACTTGCCATGGCAACTTTGCCATGTTCAAAAACATCACAAATTTATAGATATTCAAAAAAACATGGCAACTTAATATGTTCAACAACATGGCAGACTTGCCATGGCAACTTTACCATGTTCAAAAACATGGCAAAGTTGTAGATATTAAAAAACATGGCAACTTATTATGTTCAAAAACATGGAAAACTTGCCATGTCAAACTTAACGGGGCATGGCAATTCTAGTTCACGGGGCATGGCAAAAATACTTTAATTCACAACCAAAAGTGGGATTTTTCTACATTTTCTTTTGCGGTGGTAAATTTTACTTTTTTTTGACATGTCAATTTTTACTTCATTTTTTTGACATGGCAAATTTATTATACAGAACATGGGAATTTTAATTTAAATACGATGGCAAATTTAACATTAATAGAACAGGACAATTTTTAATATGTAGCATGGAAAATATACTTGTGCATCCATGGCAATTTTTAATTTATTCCCATGGCAAAATTACTCTATTTTTGCCATGGCAAATTTTAATCCATTTTTTCCATGGCAAAATTTACTCCTTTTTTTCCATGGCAAATTTTACTTTATTTTTGCCATGAAAATTTTATTATAATGAGCATGGCAATTTTAATTTAAATATGATGGCAATTTTATATATTTTCCGGAACATGGCAAATTTTACTATGTAGCATGGTATATACTTGTGTTCCTATGGAAATTTTAATTTATTTTCCATGGAAATTTTAATCCATTTTTCGCATGGCAAATTTTATTTAAAATAACATGGAATTTCTCTTCTACATTTTTTTAATTTTAACCTTTTGTATTTTTTCACAATGGCATTTTTTGCATACATTATATGGAAACTTAACTAAAAAATTATATGGAAACTTAATTAAAAATACCATGGCATTTTTAGCTTATGAATTTTCCATGGCAATTTAATCTTTTGTTTGTATGATGGGAATTGCCATGTCTTGATTCTTTTGGGTCATAAAAAAGTCTTTTTCACCGTCAGCATTTTTCTGCTTTTTATAGGTGCTGGTATTTACTTTTTGTATCATAGCGAAAACCGGGCTTTAATATGCCTCAGCAAAAAAAATCTAGGCTTTTCATTTTTTGGTTACTGGGCTTTTTTCTTTTTTTCTTTTACAGGAAAACAGCGTGTTGGGCGATCGGGAGGCCGTTCGGGCATGGGGGAGATTGTACCGAACGATTTCGTTCGATCGTTGCCCCCCCTGCCGCACGTCAGGTGGATATCAGGACCCTTCTTTTTCTTCCAGAAACTTGCCATATGTTGATCATTAATCATGGTAGTACAACGAATACCGAAAATAATATTACATATTCATAGACCGCCTAGCGACGACTACAAGCACTGGAGCGAGCTGAAAGCGCGCCGCCGTCATCACCCTTCCCTCGCTGGAGCTGCGCAAAACTTGTTGTAGTAGACAGTCGGAAAGTTATCATGCTAAGGCCTCATATGACTAGCGCACAAAGAGCAACAACCACCGCCGTTGAAGAGAAGCGTAGATCGAAAGGATCCAACCTGAAGACACACTGACGTGGACGAACGAAGAACGGATCCGAGCGGATCCACCAAAGACAACCACCGACCAAATCCCGCGAGTCTACCGAAGACACACCTCCAAATGCCCTCCGATGATGCTAGACGATGATTAAAAAAACTAGACGCACCACCGGGACGGGGGCTTGGCGGGGACAACCTTATTTCGTCTTTAGGGAGACGTCACCGTCTTGTCTTTCTGAGCAGAACAGAAACCCTAGCACAACTCAACGAACATATAAAAACGAAGTCTCCCGCCGACAAGGGCCGGGATCCACCACGCCCCCATGGCCCTAAAGCCACAGGAGACGATGCGAGTACTCTTATTTGTTAGTATTGTAAGATGTATTCGGTATGTATTTGATCTGAACTTCACGTGGGCATGAGCGCATTCAATTGTGATGGGCGGTATTGATGGTGTCCTGGATTAGGGGTAACTCACCACATCGTCTCCTGGCCAGGTGAGCCGGGCCGAGGACCTCCATGGCAGTTCACCAGCAGACCATTTCAAGACGGCCCACGGCGCGTAGAAAGAACATTCCTGAAGACTTGGCACATACTCCAAGACTTAGAAGTCGTCTACAACATGTTTTACCTTCTACGTAGCCGACCTAATTGTAACCTGATATGTCCCAAACGTATCTAATTTTCCAAACACTTTTGCTCTAGTTTGGACTCTAATTTGCATGATTTGAATGGAACTAACCCGGACTGACGCTGTTTTCAGCAGAATTGCCATGGTGTTGTTTTTGTGCAGAAATAAAAGTTCTCGGATGGACCTGAAAATTTACGGAGAATTATTTTAGAATATATAAAAAATACTGGCGCAAAGGTCCACCAGAGGGGGGGCCACCAGGCGCCACAAGCCTGGGGGGCGCGCCCGGCAGGCTTGTGGGCCCCTGGCAGCTCCGTTTGACCTAACTCCAATGCTGTAAGTACCTATTCGTGGAGAAAAAAATCAGAGAGAAAGAATCATCGCGTTTTACGATATGGAGCTGCCGCCACCTCCCGTTCTTCATCGGGAGGGCTGATCTGGAGTCCGTTCGGGGCTCCGGAGAGGGGGATTCGACGCTGTCGTCATCATCAACCATCCTCCATCACCAATTTCATGATGCTCACCGCCGTGTGTGAGTAATTTCTTCATAGGCTTGCTGGATGGTGATGGGTTGGATGAGATTTACCATGTAATCGAGTCCATTTGTTAGGGCTTTGATCCCTAGTATCCATTATGTTCTGAGATTGATGTTGCTATGACTTTGCTATGCTTAATGCTTGTCACTAGGGCCCGAGTGCCATGATTTCAGATCTGAACCCTCTATGTTTTCATGAATATATTTGAGTTCTTGATCCTATCTTGCAAGTTATATGCACCTGTTACGTGTCATGATCCACATACCCCAAGGTGACAATAATTGGGATTCTTTCCGGTGATTGCCGTAGTTTGAGGAGTTCATGTATTCACCATGTGCTAATGCTTTGTTCCGGTTCTCTATTAAAAGGAGGCCTTAATATCCCTTAGTTTCCTTAAGGACCCCGCTGCCACGGGAGGTTAGGACAAAAGATGTCATGCAAGTTCTTACTATAAGCATGTATGGCTATATACGGAATACATGCCTACATTATATTGATGAATTGGAGCTATTGTGTATCGCCCTAGGTTGTGACTGTTACATGATGAATGTCATCCAGCATAATTATCCATCACTGATCCAATGCCTACGCTTTTCGCATATTGATCTTTGCTAAGTTACTTTCGTTGCTGCTGCTGTCACAATTACTACAAAACTGCTTCTGTTACTGTCACTACTATTACTATTGCTCTTGAAACTATCATACTACTGTGCTACTAAACACTTTGCTGCAGATATTTAGTTCTCCAGGTGTGGTTGAATTGACAACTCAACTGTTAATACTCGCAAATATTCTTTGGCTCCCCGTGTGTCGAATCAATAAATCTGGGTGAAATACTACCTGCGAAAACTGTTGCGATCCCCTATACTTGTGGGTTATCAAGACCTTTTTCTGGCACCGTTGCCGGGGAGCATAGCTCTATTTGTTGAGTCACTTGGGATTTATATCTGTTGATCACTGCTACTTGTGAGCTGCGTTGGGATTTCCCCAAAGAGGAGGGGATGATGCAGTACAGTAGAGATAAGTATTTCCCTTAGTTATGAAACCAAGGTTATCAATCCAGTAGGAGAATCACGCAACAACTCGTTAGCAGTACCTGCACACAAAACAACAAATCCTCGCACCCAATGCGAACAAGGGGTTGTCAATCCCTTGGCGGTTAATTGCAAGATTAAATTGTATGGTGATAGATAGATAGATCGAACAAAAATACAAAATAAAATAAATAAAGTAAAATTGCAGCAAGGTATTTTTGGGATTTTTAATATATGATAAAGGTAGACCCGGGGGCCATAGTTTTCACTAGAGGCTTCTCTCTTGAAAATAGCATACAGTGGGTAAACAAATTACTGTTGGGCAATTGATAGAAAAGCAAATAATCATGACGATATCCAAGGCAATGATCATGTATATAGGCATCACGCCCGAGACAAGTAGACCGAAACGATTCTGCATCTACTACTATTACTCCACACATCGACCGCTATCCAGCATGCATCTAGAGTATTAAGTTCATAAAGAACGGAGTAACGCCTTAAGCAAGATGACATGATGTAGACAAAGTAAACTGACGCATGAATAAACCCCATCTTTTTACCCTTAATAGCAATGATACATACGTGTCATGTCCCTTTCTGTCACTGGGATTGAGCACCGCAAGATCGAACCCATTACAAAGCACCTCTCCCATTGCAAGATAAATCAATCTAGTTGGCCAAACCAAATTAATAGATCGGAGAGAAATACGAAGCTATAACAATCATGCATAAAAGAGTTCAGAAAAAACTCAAATAATATTCATGGATAATCTGATCATAAACTCACAATTCATCGGATCCCAACAAACACACCGCAAAAAGTGATTACATCGGATAGAACTCCAAGAACATCGAGGAGAACATTGTATTGAAGATCAAAAAGAGAGAAGAAGCCATCTAGCTACTAACTATGGACCCGAAGGTCTGTGGTAAACTACTCACGCATCATCGGAAGGGCGGCAAGGTTGATGTAGAGCCCCTCCGTGATCGAATCCCCCTCCGGCAGAGTGCCGGAAAAGGCCTCCAGATGGGATCTCTCGAGAATAGAGACTTGCGGCGGCGGAAAAAGTATTTCGTGGACTCCCTTGTTGGTTTCCCAATTTTAGAGAATTTATAGAGGTGGAATTAGGTCAAACGGAGCAGAGGTGGGCCCATGAGGCACCAGGGCGCGCCCTGGTGGCTCGTGGCCACCTCCTTTGTCTTCTGGCCCTCTCCCGAAGCTTCTAGTGTCCCTTATGTCCAAAAAAATCTCCAAAAAGTTTCGTGGCATTTGGACTTCATTTGGTACTGATATTCTGAAAAACCAAAAACAGGCAAAAAACAGCAACTGGCACTAGCACTAAGTTAATAGGTTAGTCCCAAAAAATGATATATAATTGCTTGTAAGTGTATAGAAAACATCCAAGATTGATACTATAATAGCATGGAACAATAAAAAATTATAGATACATTGGAGACGTATCAAGCATCCCCAAGCTTAATTCCTGCTCGTCCTCGAGTAGGTAAATGATAAAAACAGAATTTTTGATGTGGAATGCTACCTATCATATTCATCATATACTCTTTTCTTTTGTAGCATGGATATTTAGACTTGAATGATTCAAAGCAATAGTCTATAATTTGACATGAAGACATAAATACTCAAGCATACTAACAAGAGAATGATTTGTCCATAGGCAATCGATAACTAGACCGGTAATCATTATTGCAATTTTATATGAGGGAGAGGCATGAGCTAACATACTTTCCGTACTTGGATCATATGCACTTATGATTGGAACTCTAGCAAGCATCCGCAACTACCAAAGATCATTAAGGTAAAACCCAACCATAGCATTAAGTATCAAGTCCTCTTTACTCCCATACGCAACAACCCCCTTACTCGGGTGTAAGCTTCTGTCACTCTAGCCGCCCACTATAAGAGAATTATGAACGTATTGCAAACCCTACAGCAGGAATCCCTCACGCTTGCGTGACACAGAGGGCACCATAGGACAGCACCAAAATAAAACATACAACTCAACCCAATCACGATCATCAATCAACCCATAGGACAAAAAGAATGTACTCAAACATCATAGGATGGCCACAAATCATTGGATAATAATATGTAGCATTAAGCACCATGTTTAAGTAGAGATTACAGCGGGGAGAAGAGGTGTTACACCGCTGCATAGAGGGGGAGAGAGTTGGTGTTGACGGCGGCAAAGTTGTTGGAGTAGATCGCCGTCATGATGTTTCCCCCGGCGGCACTCCGGCGCCACCGGAAGAGAGGGGGAGAGAGCCCCCCTCCTTCTTCTTCTTCCTTGGCCTCCCCATAGATGGGAGGAGAGTTTCCCCTCTGGTCCATGGCTGCCATGGCGGCGGAGGGGCAGGAGCCCCTCCTAGATTGGATCTCTCTCTCTGTTCTCTTATGTTTCGCGTTCCTCTTTTCTGGCCTTTCACCGTTTCTTAAATTCCCGGAGATCTGTAACTCCGATTACGCTGAAATTTTAACACGATTTTTTTCCGGATATTAGCTTCCTTGCGCATGAAGAATAGCACCAACCGACCTACGAGGGCCTCACGAGGCACCACGGCGCGTCAGACCCCCTGGCGCGCCCTGGTGCCTCGTGGGGCCCACGAGCACCGCCTTGCGTTGATTCCACCTCCCAAAATTCACATATATTCCAAAATAATTCTCCGTGAAATTTTATTGCATTTGGACTTCGTTTGATATGGATATTCTGCGAAACAAAAAACATGCAACAAACAGGAACTGGCACTGGTCACTGGATCAATATGTTAGTCCAAGAAATCATATAAAATGTTGCCAAAAGTATGTGAAAGTTGTAGAATATTGGCATGAAACAATCAAAAATTATAGATACGACGGAGACGTATCAGCATCCCCAAGCTTAATTCCTGCTCGTCCTCGAGTAGGTAAATGATAAAAAAGATAATTTTTGATGTGGAATGCCACCTAGCATAATCTTGATCATATAATTTAATCATGGCATGAATATTAAGACATGAGTGATTCAAAGCAATAGTCTATAATTTGATATAAAGACACCAATACTCAAGCATACTAACAAACAACCATGTCTTTCAAAATAACAACGCTAAAAAAAGTTATCCCTAGCCCATTATGCTCAGTCATTGATCCATTCATGAAACACACTCAACATTAACTACACCCAATGCACAAGTATGACAATAGTGCTCTCCAGTTGGTGCTTTATAAGAGAAGATGGAAACTCAATAAAAATAAAAATGCATAAAAGTAAATAGATAGGCCCTTCGCAGAGGGAAGTAGAGATTTGTAGAGGTGCCAGAGCTCAAAGCTTAAATTAGAGAGATAAAATTATTTTGAGAGGCGTGCTTTTCCTATCAACGAAAATGACCGAGAGTTCCCAACATCTTCCATGCTAGACACATCATAGGCATTTCCCAAACAGAAAATAAAGTTCATTTCCTTTCCACCATTCTTTCACAATCCATGGCTAGCCGTATCCACGGGTGCCCTCCATACCAACACTTTCCAAGGAATTTTGTTGTTATTAATTTTTTGATTCATTGTGGGACTGGGCATCCCTATTACCTGCCACTCTCTCGTGCAATGACAAATGAATAAACACTCATCGTGAGAATAACACACCTAGCATGGAAAATATTGGCCACCCCCTGCCGCTTCATGAGCGGTACGGGCACACAAAACGGAAAATTATTTTGAAAAATTAGAGTTGGCACATGCAAATTTACTTGGAACGGCATGGAAATACCGCATATAGGTAGGTATGGTGTACTCATTTGGCACAACTTTGGTTTTAAGGAGTTGGATGCACAAGCAGCATTCCTGCTTAGTACAAATGAAGGCTAGCAAATAGATTGAGAAGCAACCAACCAGAAAAGGAAAACGGTCATAAGCATGCATTGAGAATAACTAACACTGAATAATGCACCATAAGTAGGATATAACTTCGTTGCATAACTATTGAATTTACGTGCATGCATAGGGAATCACAAACCTTAACACCAATATTCTTACTAAATCACAATTACTCACTAGCATAACTCACATATTATCATCTCCATATTGCAAAACTATTGCAAGGAATCAAACATATCATATTCAGTGATCTACAAGTTTTATGTAGGGTTTTATGACTAACCATGTGAATGACCAGTTCCTGTTGACTCTCTGAATAGATATAAGTGAAGCAAGAGAGTTTAATTCTTTCTACAAAAGACCATGCTCTAATAAATATAAGTGAAGCAAAGGAGCATTCTATAAATAACGGTTTTCTATATGAAGAGAAACAGGCATCCAAACTTCAAATGATATAAGTGAAGCACATGAAGCATTCTATAAAGCCATACTCAAAAGATATAAGTGAAGTGCAAAGAGCATTCTATAAATCAACCAAGGACTATCTCATACCAGCATGGTGCATCACTAAAAGAAAAATAAAAGGCATGATACGTCCATTTTGCAACATGTTTTGCTACTGTTATTTATAATGTTTTTAATCAATATAACACTTTGTGGAGCAATTCTAATGCCTTTTCTCTCTTAATATGCAAGATTTACACAAGGAGGGAGATTGCCGGCAGCTGGAATTCTGGACCTAAAAAAGCTATGTCAGAGATACCTATTCTGCACATCTCCAAAAGAGCTGAAATTTTGAAGAGATTTATTTTGGAATAAATAAAAAATACTGGAAGCAAAAAGTACCAGAGGGGGCCACCCAGGGGCCCACGAGGCACCAGGGCGCGCCACCCCCCCCCCCAGGCGCGCCCTGGTGGCTCGTGGGGCCCCTGGCCAGCCTCTGGCCCCCATCTTCTGGTATATAAGTGCATTTGCCCTAGAAAAAATATAGAGAAGACTTTCAGGATGGTGCACTGCCGTCTCGAGGCGGAACTTGGGCAGGAGCATTTTTGCACTCCGGCGGAGATATTCTACCGGGGATACTTCCCTCCGGGAGGGGGAAATCGTCACCATCGACATCACCAGCGATCCTCTCATCGTGGGAGGACTAATCTTCATCAACATCTTCACCAGCACCATCTCATCTCAAACCCTAGTTCATCTCTTGTATTCAATCTTTGTCTCAAAACCTCAGATTGGTACCTGTGGGTTGCTAGTAGTGTTGATTACATCTTTTAGTTGATGCTAGTTGGTTTATTTGGTGGAAGATTATATGTTCAGATCTATTATGCTATTCAATACCCCTCTGATCTTGGACATGATTATGTTTTGTGAGTAGTTACTTTTGTTCTTGAGGACATGGGAGAAGCCTTGTCATAAGTAATCATGTGAATTTGGTATTCGTTCGATATTCTGATGATATGTATGTTGTTGATTCCCTTAGTGGTGTCGTGTGAACGTCGACTACATGACACTTCACCATCTTTGGGCCTAAGGGAATGCATTGTGGAGCAGTAATTAGATGATGGGTTGCTAGAGTGACAGAAGCTTAAACCCTAGTTTATGCGCTATTCCGTAAGGGGCTGATTTGGATCCATATGTTTAATGCTATGGTTAGAGTTATCTTAATTCTTCTTTCGTAGTTGCGGATGCTTGCGAGAGGGGGTAATCATAAGTCGGAGGCTTGTTCAAGTAAGAACAGCACCCAAGCACCGGTCCACCCACATATCAAATTATCAAAGTAGCGAACGCGAATCAAACAAACATGATGAAAGTGACTAGATGAAATTCCCATGTGTCCTCGAGAATGCTTTGCTTACTATAAGAGATCGTTCCAGCTTGTCCTTTGCTATAAAAGGGATTGGGCCAACTTGCTGCACTCTTTGTTACTATTGCTACTTGTCACTTGTTACAAATTATCTTGCTATCAAACTACTCGTTACCGATAATTTCAGTGCTTGCAGAAAATACCTTGCTGAAAACCGCTTGTCATTTCCTTCTGCTCCTCGTTGGGTTCGACACTCTTACTTATCAAAAGGACTACGATTGATCCCCTATACTTGTGGGTCATCAAGACTCTTTTCTGGTGCCGTTGCCGGGGAGTGAAGCGCCTTTGTTGAGTGGAATTTGGTAAGGAAACATTTATATTACGTGCTGAAATTTACTGTCACTTGTCACTATGGAAAGTAATCCTTTGAGGGGTTTGTTCGGGGTATCTTCACCTCGACCGGAAACACAAATAGTTGCTCATCAACCTACTGCACCTACTGAAAATTTTCATATGAAATTCCTCCGGGTATGATAGAGAAACTGCTAGCTAATCCTTATGCAGGAGATGGAACAGTACATCCTGATATGCACTTAATCTATGTGGATGAAATTTGTGGATTGTTTAAGCTTGCAGGTTTATCCGGAGATGGAGTTAAGAAGAAAGTATTCCCTTTATCTTTGGAGGGAAAGGCATTAATGTGGTATAGGCTATGTGATGATACTGATACATGGGACTGGAACCGATTGAAACTAGAATTCCATCAGAAATTTTATCCTATGCATTTGGTTCATCGTGATCGGAATTATATATATAATGTTTGGCCTCATGAAGGAGAAAGCATCGTTCAAGCTTGGGGGAGGCTTAAGTACATGATGTCCACATGCCCCAATCATGAGCTCCCAAGAAAAATTATCTTACAGAATTTTTATGCTCGGCTTTCTCATGATAATCAAACTACGCTCGATTCTTCTTCAACTGGCTCCTATATGAAGAAAACTATTGAATTCAGATGGGATCTTCTGGAAAGAATTAAATGCAACTCTGAAGATTGGGAACTCGACAAAGGTAATGAGTCAGGTATAATACTTAACTTCGATTGTGTTAAATCTTTTATGGCCACCGATGCTTTTCATAAGTTTAGCACTAAATATGGACTTGACTCTGAGATAGTAGCTTCCTTTTGTGAATCATTTGCTACTCATGTTGATCTCCCTAAGGAGAAGTGGTTTAAATATCATCCCCCTGTTAAGGAAAATAATGAGGAACCCGTTAGTGTTAAAGAAGAAACAATTGTTTACCATGTTGATCCAGTTGTGCCTACTGCTTATATTGAGAAACCACCTTTTCCTGTTAGGATTAAGGAACATGCCGCTGCTTGTAGCTTGCGTTGGTATTTACCCGAAGAGGAAGGGATGATGCAGCACAGTAGAGATAAGTATTTCCCTCAATTATGAAACCAAGGTTATCGAACTAGTAGGAGAATCACACAACACCTAGTAAGCAGTACTTGCACACAAACAACAAATCCTTGCACCCAACACAGACATGGGGTTGTCAATCCCATGGCGGTAAGATTGCAAGATTAAATTGTATTTGATAGATTGATAGATTACAGAAAAAATACTAAATAAAATAAATAAAAGAAAATGGCAGCAATATTTTTAGGGTTTTAGTAATATGATTTTGATAGACCCGGGGGCCATAGATTTCACTAGAGGCTTCTCTCGAGAAAATAGCATACGGTGGCTAGACAAATTACTGTTGGGCAATTGATAGAAAAGCAAATAATCATGACGATATCCAAGGCAATGATCATGTATATAGGCATCACGTCCAAGATTAGTAGACCGACTCCTGCCTGCATCTACTACTATTACTCCACACATCGATGGGCTATCCAGCATGCATCTAGTGTATTAAGTACATAAGAACGGAGTAATGACTTAAGAACGATGACATGATGTAGACAAGACAAACTCACGAATAAATAAACCCAATGAATAGATCCCATCTTTTTACCCTTAGTAGCAACGATACATACGTGTCATGTCCCTTTCTGTCACTGGGATTGAGCACCGCAAGATCGAACCCACTACAAAGCACCTCTTCCCATGGCAAGATAAATCAACTTAGTTGGCCAAACCAAATCAATAGATCGGAGAAGAAATACGAGGCTATAATAATCATGCATAAAAGAGATCAGAGAAGACTCAAATAATTTCATGGATAATCTGATCATAAACTCACAATTCATCGGATCCCAACAAACACACCGCAAACAAAGATTACATCGGATAGATCTCCAAGAACATAAAGGAGAACATTGTATTGAACATCAAAAAGAGAGAAGAAGCCATCTAGCTACTGCCTATGGACCCGAAGGTCTGTGGTAAACTACTCACGCATCATCGGAGAGGCAGCAAGGTTGATGTAGAGCCCCTCCGTGATCGATTCCCCCTCCGGCAGATTACCGAAGAAGGACCCCAGATGGGATCTCCCTGGAACAGTGGCTTGCGGCGGCGTAAAAAGTATTTCGTGGACTCCCCCGAGGGTTTCTGATTTTTCTAGAATTTATAGTGCTGGAATTAGGTCAAACGGAGCTTAGTGGGGCCCACGAGGCATCAGGGCGCGCTTGCCCCCCCCAGGCGCGCCCTGGTGGCTCGTGGGGCCCACCAAGGTCTTCTGGCCTCCCCTCGAAGCTTCTGGTATTCTTCTTGCCCAAGAAAAAATCTCCAAAAAGTTTCACTGTATTTGGACTTCGTTTGATATTGATTTTTTGTGAAACAAAAACAGGGCAGAAAACAACAACTGGCACTGGGCACTAGGTTAATAGGTTAGTCTCCAAAAATGATATAAATTTGCTGTAAATGATTATAAAAACATCCAAGATTGATATTATAATAGCATGGAACAATAAAAAATTATAGATACGTTGGAGACGTATCAGCATCCCCAAGCTTAATTCCTGCTCGTCCTCGAGTAGGTAAATGATAAAAACAGAATTTTTGATGTGGAATGCTGCCTAACATATTCACCACATATTCTTTTCCTTTTTGTAGCATGGACATTGGACTTATATGATTCAAAGCAATAGTCTATAATTTGACATGAAAACATAGATACTCAAACATACTAACAAGCAACCATGTCTTTCAAAATATCGACGCTAAAGAAAGTTATCCCTAGCCCATTATGCTCAATCATTGATCCATTCATGAAACACACTCAAATATTAGCTACAACCAATGCACAAGTATGGCAATAGTGTTCTCTAGTTGGTGCTTTTGTAAGAGAAGATGGAGACTCAAGAAAAATAAAAAATGCATAAAAGTAAATAGATAGGCCCTTCGCAGAGGGAAGCAAAGATTTGTCAAACGTGCCAGAGCTCAAAGCTGAAATTAAGGAGATAAAAATATTTTGGGAGGCATGCTTTTCCTGTCAACGAAAACGAATGAGAATTCCTAATATCTTCCATGCTTCATACATCATAGGCGGTTCCCAAACAGAAAATAAAGTTTATTCATTTCCACCAATTCTTTCACAATCCATGGCTAGCCGCATCCACAGGTGCCCTCCATACCATCACTTTCCAAGGAATTTATTATTGTGATCACATAGGATTTTTCATTTCATTTCATTTCACATTTCGGGACTGGGCATCCCTATTACCGCCACACTCTCGTGCAATGACAAGTGAATAAACATTCATCTTGAGAATAACACACCTAGCATGGAAGATATTGGCTACCCCCTTCCGCTTCATTAGCGGTACGGGCACACAAAACAAAATAATTGTTTTGAAATTTAGAGTTGGCACATGCAAATTTACTTGGAACGGCATTGGAATACCGCATATAGGTAGATATAGTGGACTCATAAGGCAAAACTGGTTTTAAGGATTTTGGATGCACAAACAGTATTTCCGCTTAGTACAAATGAAGGCTAACAAAAGATTGAGAAGCAACCAACCAAAAAACGAAAACGTTCATAAACATGCATTGAACATAACTAACACCGAATAATGCACCATAGTAGGATATAACTTCATTGTTATTGACTTAACGTGCTTGCATAGGGAATCACAAACCTTAACACTAATATTCTTACTTAAGCACAATTACTCACTAACATGGCATCACATATCATCATTTCCATATCGCAAAACTATTGCAAGGAATCACATTTGTCATATCCAATGATCTATATGAAAGTTTTTATCTATATCCCTCTTGAATATTCATCACTTTGGGACCAATTGCATAACATGTGCAAATTACCGTTACTATCATCATCTCTCAAAAATATTTAAGTGAAGCATGAGAGTGCAAATATTTCTTCAAAATTTTAATCTTAACAATTCTCAAAATAATATAAGTGAAGCACGAGAATTCATTTCTTCAAAATTTTAATCAAGTCAATTCTCAAACTGATATAAGTGAAGCATGAGAATTTATTTCTACAAAATTTCAATCAACTCTCAAAATAATATAAGTGAAGCATGAGAGTTTATTTTTACAAAATTTCAGTCAACTCTAAAAATAATATAAGTGAAGCATGAGAGTTTATTTCTACAAAATTTCAGCCACCACCATGCTCAAAAGGATTTAAGTGAAGCACTAGAGCAACTGCCTAGCTCAAAAAATTTAAGTGAAGCACATAGAGTATTCTACAAATTATGATGATAACGTGTGGCTCTCTCAAAATAGGTGTGTGCAGCAAAGATGATTGTGACAAACTAAAAATCAAACAAAGCAAATACTCATATCATACAAGATGCTCCAAGCAAAACACATATCATGTGACGAGTACAAATATAGCTCCAAGTAAAATTACCGATGGTCGGTAGAATAAAGAGGGGATGCCTTCCGGGGCATCCCCAAGCTTAGACGCTTGAGTCTTCCTTGAATATTACCTTGGGGTGCCTTGGTCATCCCCAAGCTTAGGCTTTTGCTACTCCGTATTCCTTCATCCATCGTGATCTCACCCAAAACTTGAAAACTTCAATCACACAAAACTCAACAAAACCTTCGTGAGATCCGTTAGTATAACAAAACAAATCACTACTATAAGTGCTGTTGCAAACCCATTCATATTTTATTTTTGCATTATACCTACTGTACTCTAACTTCACCATGGCTTATACCCCCCGATACAATCCATAGATTCATCAAAACAAGCAAGTAGTGCATCAAAAACAGAATCTGTCAAAAACAGAACAGTCTGTAGCAATCTATTTAAAAACCATACTTTTGTAACTCCAAAAATTCTGAAAAATTAGGACAAAGTGGGAAATTCATATACCAATACTGTGTAAATAGTTGAGATTTTTCTGACGCTCCAGTACAGAAACAAAATTCGGGCACTGGATGCAAAACTTTCTGTTTTCCAAACAACATCAATTATACTATCTTCCAAATCATCCCAAAGGTATTACTTGGAACAAACACTAATTAAAAACACAAAAACACTATCAAACCAGTAGCATGACAGTAAAAACACACCATAACAGAAACTTATAAGAAAATTTTATTTTATTCATTGGGTTGCCTCCCAACAAGCGCTATTGTTTTATGCCCCTAGCTAGGCATAATGCATAGTTTCAAGTATTGTCATCTTTCTTCTTCTTATCCGAAGGTGCACTTTTATCAAGGGGTTTTTCAAAGGTAATATGAAATATATCATCCAGAGAAATTTAAGCATTAGCAAGTTGTCCATCTTTAAATCCCTCTTGATTACCGGCTACAATCCAAGAGTATTGCCTATTGACGCTATTGAAAACTTGTTGAATTATATTCAAAGGAGGAACTTCCTTTTTAATATTCTCATCAAAGATGTGGTCATTGCAGAACAAATATCTCAGCAAGTAATCATTATTATAGAGGATCTCATCTATTACCGGTTTTTCATGGCTCATACCATAAAAATTAAAGATTTCTCTAGCTTCTCGCACTATATGATCAAATTCATTCATGAGAACAAGGGTAGCTATTTTCTTAGCTCTAGGATCTTTTATAACCGGTAACTCATAAAACAATCTTTGCAAAGAAGTATGGGTGAGAATAAATCTTCTTTCAAGTTTAAGAACAAGTGCGGAAATAGCATCGGCATAATTATTGGTTTCTTTAAGTATAGGTGCATCATCAAAAGCCAAGGTCCCAATGCAATTAAAGAATTCTTGGATGACACTTTTTCCTATAACATTACCATGTCCCAACACAAAAGTTTTAGCATCAAGATTGATAGAACCTCCCTTTTTAGGAGTTTTACCATCATCAGTTTCCGCCATGCCAAAATCACTCATGATAACAAGTTTCAAGCAAACGAATAAGCAAAACAAGAAAAAGGCAAACGAAAAATATTTTTGTATTTTTGTAAAAACGTTTTAGAAGTGGGGGAGATGAAAACGAGAGGCAAATGGCAAATAAAGTAAATGCAAGGAGATGAGTGTTTGTGTAAAGGTACTTGATAAATGTTGATGATGTCTCCCCGACAACGGCGCCTGAAATTCTTCCTGCTACTTGTAGCTTGCGTTGGTATTTCCCCGAAGAGGAAGGGATGATGCAACACAGTAGAGATAAGTATTTCCCTCAATTATGAAACCAAGGTTATCGAACCAGTAGGAGAATCACACAACACCTAGTAAGCTGTACCTGCACACAAACAACAAATCCTTGCACCCAACGCAGACAAGGGGTTGTCAATCCCTTGGCGGTAAGATTGCAAGATTAAATTGTATTTGATAGATTGATAGATTGCAGAAAAAATACTAAATAAAATAAATAAAAGAAAATGGCAGCAATATTTTTAGGGTTTTAGTAATATGATTTTGATAGACCCGGGGGCCATAGATTTCACTAGAGGCTTCTCTCGAGAAAATAGCATACGGTGGCTAGACAAATTACTGTTGGGCAATTGATAGAAAAGCAAATAATCATGACGATATCCAAGGCAATGATCATGTATATAGGCATCACGTCCAAGATTAGTAGACCGACTCCTGCCTGCATCTACTACTATTACTCCACACATCGATGTGCTATCCAGCATGCATCTAGTGTATTAAGTACATAAGAACGGAGTAATGCCATAAGAACGATGACATGATGTAGACAAGACAAACTCACGAATTAATAAACCCAATGAATAGATCCCATCTTTTTACCCTTAGTAGCAATGATACATACGTGTCATGTCCCTTTCTGTCACTGGGATTGAGCACCGCAAGATCGAACCCACTACAAAGCACCTCTTCCCATGGCAAGATAAATCAACTTAGTTGGCCAAACCAAATCAATAGATCGGAGAAGAAATACGAGGCTATAATAATCATGCATAAAAGAGATCAGAGAAGACTCAAATAATTTCATGGATAATCTGATCATAAACTCACAATTCATGGGATCCCAACAAACACACCGCAAAGAAAGATTACATCGGATAGATCTCCAAGAACATCAAGGAGAACATTGTATGAACATCAAAAATAGAGAAGAAGCCATCTAGCTACTGCCTATGGACCCGAAGGTCTGTGGTAAACTACTCACGCATCATCGGAGAGGCAGCAAGGTTGATGTAGAGCCCCTCCGTGATCGATTCCCCCTCCGACAGATTACCGGAGAAGGACCCCAGATGGGATCTCTCTGGAACAGTGGCTTGCGGCGGCGTAAAAAGTATTTCATGGACTCCCCCGAGGGTTTCTGATTTTTCTGGAATTTATAGTGCTGGAATTAGGTCAAACGGAGCTTGGTGGGGCCCACGAGGCATCAGGGCGCGCTTGCCCCCCCAGGCACGCCCTGGTGGCTCGTGGGGCCCACCAAGGTCTTCTTGCCTCCCCTCGAAGCTTCTGGTATTCTTCTTGCCCAAGAAAAAATCTCCAAAAAGTTTCACTGTATTTGGACTTCGTTTGATATTGATTTACTGTGAAACAAAAACAGGGCAGAAAACAACAACTGGCACTGGGCACTAGGTTAATAGGTTAGTCTCCAAAAATGATATAAAATTGCTGTAAATGATTATAAAAACATCCAAGATTGATATTATAACATCATGGAACAATCAAAAATTATAGATACGTTGGAGACGTATCACATGCTAAAGCTTCAACTGTGGTTAATAAAAGTAAAATTAGAGCACCTAGACCCTCTGAACAAATTAAAGTTGAACCTAGTGTTGCTATGGTTAAAGATCTCTTGGTCGATAATATAGATGGGCATGTTATTTATTTCTGTAATGAAGCAGCTAGAATTGCTAAACCAGATCCTAAAGATAAAAACAGACCCGTAGTAGGCATGCCTGTTGTCTCTGTTAAAATAGGAGATCATTGTTATCATGGCTTATGTGATTTGGGTGCTAGTGTCAGTGCTATTCTGTTTACCTTATATCAAGAAATTATGAATGATATTGCACCTGTTGAAATAGAGGACATTGATGTTACTATTAAGCTTGCAAACATAGATACCATTACACCACTTGGGATTGTTAGAGATGTTGAAGTCTTGTGTGGAAAAATGAAATACCCTACTGATTTTCTAGTCCTCGGTTCTCCACAAGATGAGTTTTGTCCCATTATATTTGGTAGACCTTTTTTGAACACTGTTAATGCTAAGATTGATTGCGCTAAAGAAACTGTCAGTGTTGATTTCGGTGGTACATCTCATGAATTTAATTTCTCCAAGTTTCGTAGACAACCTCATGATAAAGAATTGCCTATTAAAGATGAAATTATTGGTCTTGCTTCTATTGCCGTACCTCCTACTGATCCGTTAGAACAATATTTGCTAGACCATGAAAACGATATGCATATGAATGAAAGAAATGAAATAGATAAGATGTTCTTTGATCAACCACCTATCCTTAAACATAATCTGCCTGTTGAAACTCTTGGAGGCCCTCCTCTGCCTAAAGGTGATCCTGTATTTAAATTGAAGCAATTGCCCGATACATTGAAATATGCTTATCTTGATGAGAAGAAGATATATCCTGTTATTATTAGTGCTAACCTTTCAGCTCATGAAGAAAAGAGATTACTGAAAACTCTAAGGAAGCACCGAGCTGCTATTGGATATACTCTTGATGATCTTAAGGGCATTAGTCCCACTCTATGCCAGCACAAAATTAATATGGAGCCAGATGCTAAACCAGTTGTCGACCACCAGCGATGATTAAATCCTAAGATGAAAGAGGTGGTATGAACCGAAATATTAAAACTTCTGGAAGCACGTATAATCTATCCTATAGCTGATAGTAGATGGGTAAGCCCTGTTCATTGTGTCCCTAAGAAAGGAGGTATTACCGTTGTTCCTAATGATAAAAATGAACTCATTCCACAAAGAATTGTAACTGGTTATAGGATGGTAATTGATTTTAGAAAATTAAACAAAGCGACTAGAAAAGATCATTACCCTTTACCTTTATTGATCAAATGTTAGAAAGATTGTCTAAGCATACACACTTTTGTTTTCTAGATGGTTATTCTGGTTTTTCTCAAATACCCGTATCACAACCCGATCAAGAGAAAACCACCTTTACTTGTCCTTTTGGAACTTATGCTTATAGACGTATGCCATTTGGTTTATGCAATGCACCTGCTACCTTTCAAAGATGTATGACTGCTATATTCTCTGACTTTTGTGAAAAGATTGTTGAGGTTTTCATGGATGATTTCTCCGTTTACGGAACTTCTTTTGATGATTGCTTAAGCAACCTTGATCGAGTTTTACAGAGATGCGAAGAAACTAATCTTGTCTTGAATTGGGAGAAGTGCCACTTTATGGTGAATGAAGGCATTGTATTGGGGCATAAAATTTCTGAAAGAGGTATTGAAGTTGATAAAGCTAAGGTTGATGCTATTGAGAAAATGCCATGTCCTAAAGATATTAAAGGTATAAGAAGTTTCCTTGGTCATGCTGGTTTCTATAGGAGATTTATTAAAGATTTCTCTAAAATTTCTAGGCCTCTTACCAATCTTTTGCAAAAAGATGTTCCATTTGTTTTTGCTGATGATTTTCTAGAAGCCTTTGAAACACTTAAGAAAGCCTTAACCACTGCACCTATTGTTCAACCACCTGATTGGAACTTGCCTTTTGAAATTATGTGTGATGCTAGTGATTATGCTGTTGGTGCTGTTCTAAGACAGAGAGTTGATAAGAAATTAAATGTTATCCATTATGCTAGTAAAACTCTAGACAGTGCCCAAAGAAATTATGCTACTACTGAAAAAGAATTTCTAGCAGCTGTGTTTGCATGTGATAAATTCAGATCTTACATAGTTGATTCTAAAGTAACTGTTCACACTGATCATGCTGCTATTAAATATCTTATGGAAAAGAAAGATGCTAAACCTAGACTCATCAGGTGGGTTTTATTGCTACAAGAATGTGACTTGCATATTACTGATAGGAAGGGAGCTGAGAATCCCGTAGCAGATAATTTGTCTAGAATGGAAAATGTTCTTGATGACCCACTTCCTATTAATGATGATTTTCCCGATGAACAATTAGCTGTCATAAATGCTTCCCGTAACACTCCATGGTATGCGGACTATGCTAATTACATTGTTGCTAAATACATACCACCTAGTTTCACATACCAACAAAAGAAAAAGTTCTTCTTTGATTTAAGACATTACTTCTGGGATGACCCACATCTTTATAAAGAAGGAGTAGATGGTATTATTAGACGTTGTATACCTGAGCATGAAAAGGAACAAATCCTACGGAAGTGTCATTCCGAAGCTTACGGAGGACACCATGCGGGAGACAGAACTGCACATAAGGTATTACAATCTGGTTTTTATTGGCCTACTCTTTTCAAGGATGCTCGTAAGTTTGTCCTATCTTGTGATGAATGTCAAAGAATTGGTAATGTTGGTAGACGTCAGGAAATGCCTATGAATTATTCACTTGCTGTTGAACCATTTGATGTTTGGGGATTTGATTATATGGGACCTTTTCCTAAATCCAATGGGTACACTCATATTCTAGTTGTTGTTGATTACGTTACTAAGTGGGTAGAGGCTATTCCAACTAGTAGTGCTGATCATAACACTTCTATTAAAATGCTCAAAGAAGTTATTTTCCTGAGGTTCGGAGTCCCTAGATATTTAATGACTGATGGTGGTTCACATTTTATTCATGGTGCATTCCGTAAATTGCTCGGTAAATATGATGTCAATCATAGAATTGCATCTCCCTATCACCCTCAAACTAGTGGTCAAGTAGAATTGAGTAATAGAGAAATAAAATTAATTTTGCAAAAAACCGTCAATAGATCTAGAAAGAATTGGTCTAAGAAACTTGATGATGCTTTATGGGCTTATAGAACTGCTTATAAAAATCCTATGGGTATGTCTCCTTATAAAATGGTTTATGGAAAAGCATGTCATTTACCTCTTGAGTTAGAACATAATGCATATTGGGCAATTAAAGAACTAAACTATGATTTTAAACTTGCCGGTGAAAAGAGGTTATTTGATATTAGCTCATTAGATGAATGGAGATCCCAAGCTTATGAAAATGCCAAATTGTTTAAAGAAAAAGTTAAAAGATGGCATGATAGAAGAATCCAAAAACGGGAATTCAAAGTGGGTGAACAAGTTCTATTGTACAATTCTCGTTTGAGATTCTTTGCAGGAAAACTCTTCTCTAAATGGGAAGGACCGTATATCATCGAAGAAGTTTATCGCTCCGGAGCCATCAAAATAAACAACTCCGAAGGCACTAATCCAAGAGTGGTGAATGGGCAGAGAATCAAGCACTATATTTTAGGTACCCCCATTAATGTTGAAACTAATATTATTGAAACAATTACACCGAAAGAATACATAAGAGAGACCTTCCGGAACACTCCCGAACCCTGAAAAGGAAGAGGTATGTGATACGGTAAGTAAACCGACTCCAAAAATTCCATAAAAATACTTTCTGTCGGTTTTGGAATATTAGAAAAAATACAAAAATAAGAAACAACCGAGGGGACCCACCTGGTGCCCACGAGGCGCCAGGGCGCGCCACCCCCCCAGGCGTGCCCTGTCTGCTCGTGGGCCCCACGTGAGCCTTCCCGACTCTGATTTCTCCTGGATTAATTGTTTTGCAAGATAAAAAATCTTTATATATACTCCCGGATGTTTTGACCACCGTATCGCAGAAATCTCCTCTGTTCTTGTTTCGTGCTATTTTTCTGATAGATTTAGATCGCCATGGCTCCCCAAAAGCTCCGCGCCAAGCACCACATTGTGCAACCATCGCCGGGCAAACGCCCTTACAGCGAGGTTTACTATGAGTTGTCGTCGGGAGAAGAAGACAATGGCAAGGAGGACAAGGTCGAGGAAGTTGCAGGAGCCCAGGCTCCGGAAGGAGGGCAAGCCACCCCCATGGAGGAGACAGCAGAGAAGGGAGATATCCTTCAACCTTTATACGATCATCTCTCCCCATCCGTAATTGAAGCCCTAAGAGTCTTTGAAATAGTTAGTGCTCAGAATACATCTCTCACTCGTGAAGTTATTTTGTTGGAAGAGCAAAACATCGCCCTTCGGAGCATTAACCGCAGATTGATGTATCTGTTTGCGGTGAAGGACAAGCTCGCCACTTCATCATCACCATCATCCCCGAAGAAACAAACTTGAGCACATGGGTATGGGCACTCCCCTTGGCTTGCGCCAAGCTTGGGGGAGGTGCCCCGGTATCGTATCACCATCACTTTTATTATCATTACCTATTTTTAGTTTGATCCTTAGTTATTTCGTGATCTAGTTGAATAAAAGTTTAGTATGATCTATTTTCGAGTATTAGCTTTGTGATCTATCTATCTATGTAATCGAGTTGAGAGTTATATAATAAAGAGTAGTTTGAGTTTTTGTCCCTTTACTTTCATGTTTCAATTATAGCAATGAAAATAATGAAAAAGATCATATGCTAATCTTATGGAAAGTAATGACATTACATAAAGAAAAGTATAAGTGGTAAAATTTATTGGAAGTTAACAAACATAGCATTAGTCAATGATGCAATTCATGGAAGAATTAATAGGGAAGAGAAGATTCACATGCACATATACTATCTTGGACATCTTTTATGATTGTGAGCCCCCATTAAGTATTTTATGTCAAATTGTTGACGTTGGACAAGGAAGACAACGTAATGAATTATGTTTGTTCATATTCACATAGAAGTTATATTGTTATAGATCGTCCAACATGTGGTGCTTGCCCAATATCTTTGCTAGCCAAAAATCCGCACCAAGTAGAGATACTACTTGTGCATCCAAAACCCTTAAACCCAGTTTCATGTCATGAGAGTCCACTATATCTACCTATGGATTGAATAAGATCCTTCAAGTAAGTTGTCATCGGTGCGAAAAGCAAAAAAAATGCCTCTAAATATGTCTGAACTTTTATTGTAAGGGAAATAAGCTTTGTACGAACTTGTGATGGTAAAGAAATAAAAGCGACAGACTGCATAATAAAGGTTGCTATCACAAGGGGCAATATAAAGTGATGTTCCTTTGCATTAAGAGCTCTTGCATCCAACAACAAAAAGCGCATGACAACCTCTGCTTCCCTCTGCGAAGGGCCTGTCCTTTACTTTTATGTATTTACTTTTTATGCAAGAGTCAATAGTGTTCTCCTCTATTTCCTTTTTATTTTTCTCTTTTGCAAGCATCATGTGGTGGAGAAAGATCTAGGCACATATATCCAGTTGAATATGAGTGATCATGAGTTATTATTGTTGACATCACCCTTGAGGTGAATAAGTTGGGAGGCGAAATCACAAGCCCCTATCTTTCTATGTGTCTGGCTGAAACTTTTTGCTCCATATATACGTCGTGAGTGTTAGCAATCATAGAAGACTAAATGATGGTTGAGTATGTGGACTTGCTAAATAGCTCCTACATGAGACCCTTCCTTAAAATATGATGAATTGCAATTGCATTGTTGACTAAGAACATAGTTTGTTAGTTTTCAAGAAAGTTTATGCCTTATACTCAATTGTTGTGATGAATTGTTACTTGCTCATGAGAAGTTTATGATAATAAATATTGTTGTTATAATAATGATCATGATGCTACTATGTCCGTATTTTGTTTTTATCGACACCTCTCTCTCTAAACATGTGGACATGATTATCGATATCGGCTTTCGCTTGAGGACAAGCGAGGTCTAAGCTTGGGGGAGTTGATACATCCATTTTGCATCATGTTTTGCTACTGTTATTTATAATGTTTTTAATCAATATAACACTTTGTGGAGCACTTCTAATTCCTTTTCTTTCTTAATATGCAAGATTTACACAAGGAGGGAGATTGCTGGCAGCTGGAATTCTAGACCTGAAAAAGCTATGTCAAAGATACCTATTCTGCACATCTCCAAATGAGCTGAAATTTTGAGGACATTTATTTTGGAATAAATAAAAAATACTAGAAGCAAAAAGTACCAGAGGGGGCCACCCAGGTGCCCACGAGGCACCAGGGCGTACCACCCCCCCCAGGCGCGCCCTGGTGGCTCGTGGGGCCCCTGGCCAGCCTCTGGCCCCCATCTTCTGGTATATAAGTGCATTTGCCCTAGAAAAAATATAAAGAAGACTTTCGGGATGGTGCGCCGCCGTCTCGAGGCGGAACTTGGGTAGGAGCACTTTTGCACTCCGGCGGAGAGATTCTGCCGGGGATACTTCCCTCCGGGAGGGGGAAATCGTCGCCATCGACATCACCAGCGATCCTCTCATCATGGGAGGACTAATCTTCATCAACATCTTCACCAGCACCATCTCATCTCAAACCCTAGTTCATCTCTTGTATTCAATCTTTGTCTCAAAACCTCAGATTGGTACCTGTGGGTTGCTAGTAGTGTTGATTACATCTTGTAGTTGATGCTAGTTGGTTTATTTGGTGGAAGATTATATGTTTAGATCTATTATGCTATTCAATACCCCTCTGATCTTGGACATGATTATGTTTTGTGAGTAGTTACTTTTGTTCTTGAGGACATGGGAGAAGTCTTGTCATAAGTAATCATGTGAATTTGGTATTCGTTCGATATTTTGATGATATGTATGTTGTTGATTCCCTTAGTGGTGTCGTGTGAACGTCGACTACATGACACTTCACCATCTTTGGGCCTAAGGGAATGCATTGTGGAGTAGTAATTAGATGATGGGTTGCTAGAGTGACAGAAGCTTAAACCCTAGTTTATGCGCTATTCCGTAAGGGGCTGATTTGGATCCATATGTTTAATGCTATGGTTAGAGTTATCTTAATTCTTCTTTCGTAGTTGCGGATGCTTGCGAGAGGGGGTAATCATAAGTGGGAGGCTTGTTCAAGTAAGAACAACACCCAAGCACCGGTCCACCCACATATCAAATTATCAAAGTAGCGAACGCGAATCAAACAAATATGATGAAAGTGACTAGATGAAATTCCCATGTGTCCTCGAGAACGCTTTGCTTACTATAAGAGATCGTTCCGACTTATCCTTTGCTATAAAAAGGATTGAGACAACTTGCGGCACTCTTTGTTACTATTGCTACTTGTCACTTGTTACAAATTATCTTGCTATCAAACTACTCGTTACCGATAATTTCAGTGCTTGCAGAAAATACCTTGCTGAAAACCGCTTGTCATTTCCTTCTGCTCCTCATTGGGTTCAACACTCTTACTTATCGAAAGGACTACGATTGATCCCCTATATTTGTGGGTCATCAAAGCACACGACGCTCCAAGAATTTACGCATATCATGTGAACAAAACAAAAACAGAGACATACCGATAATTGTCGAATAAAGATGGGATGCCTTCCGGGGCATCCCCAAGGTTAGACGCTTGAGTCTCCTTGAATATTTACTTGGGGTGCCTTGGGCATCCCCAAGATTGAGCTCTTGCCTCTCCTCATTCTTCTCATATCAATACCTCCTCGATCTTTGAACACTTCATCCACACAAAACTTAACAAAACCTTCGTGAGATCCGTTAGTATAATAAAACAAATCACTACTTTAAGTACTGTTGCAAACCCATTCATATTTTATTTTTGCATTATACATACTGTATTATAACTTCTCCATGGCTCATACCTTCCGATACACCCATAGTTTCATCAAAACAAGCGAAACAATGCATCATAAACAGAATCTGTCAAAAACAGAACAGTCTGTAGTTATATGAACATTGACCATACTTTTGTAACTCCAAAAATTCTGAAAAATTAGGACAACGTGGGAACTTTGTATATCAATTATGTGTAAAAACTTCAGATTTTTTTGATGCTCTGGTGATTTTTAAGATTTTCTGCACTAGACGCAAAAGTTTCTGTTTTTGCACAGAATCAAGTCAACTATCATCCAAATCATCCCAAAGGCTATACTTGGCACAAGCACTAATTAAAACATAAAAACACAATCATAAAATAGGCTATAATTATGTAAACACACAAGAATAAACATTGCAAAAATAAATATTGGGTTGCCTCCCAACAAGCTCTTTCTTTATAGCCATTAAGATAGGCTTGAGATTTCAATGATGCTCACATCAAAGACAAGAATTGAAGCACAAAGAGTGCATCATAAAACATGTGGCAAACACATTTAAGTCTAACATACTTACTATGCATAGGCATTTTATAGGAAAACAAATCAATGCAAGAACTATTTAGCATATGCAAGGAAGAAGAACGAAACAATAGCAATCTTGACATGAAAAGAGGTAATTTAGTAACATGAAGATTTCTAAAACCATATTTTCCTCTCTCATAATAATTACATGTAGGATCGTAATCAAATTCAACAATATAGCTATCATACAAAATATTCTTTTCATGATCCACATGCATCAAAAAATTATAATCTTCCAAGATAGTGGGATCAACATCAACTAAAGTCATGACCTCTCCAAACCCACATTTATCAAAAATCTCATAAGATTGAACACTCTCCAAATATGTGGGATTCTTTTTGCCTAAAGTTGACACTCTTCCAAACCCACTTTCAATATTATTGCAAATATTATTATCAATAACATATTCATCATGAGGCTTAAATAAATTTTCAAGATCATAAGAAGCATCACCCCAATCATGATCATTACAATAAGTAGTGGACATAACAAAATTATCATCCCCAAGCTTGTAGTTTTGCATATTATTAGCACAATTCACATTAATGGAGTTTATAGTAACATCATTGCAATCATGCTTTTCAATCAAGGAGCTATCATGAATCACTTTATAAATTTCTTCTTTTAACACTTCATCACAATTTTCAGATTCATGATTTTCAAGCAAAACTTCATAGAGAAAATCAAGAGCACTCAAATCACTAGCAATTGGTTCATTATAATTGGATCTTTTGAAAAGATTAGCAAGTGGATGAGGATCCATAGTGATCTTAAATTTTTGTTTTACTTTCTGTTCTTGTGTGTTGACATGGCAATAAAAGCAAGCAAGCAAATAAAATATTTTTGTGTTTTTGTAAAATTGTTTTAGAAGTGGGGGAGATGAAAACGAGAGGCAAAGGCAAATAAAATAAATGCAAGGATATGAAAGTTTATGTGTAGGTACTTGATAGATGTTGATGATGTCTCCCCGGCAACGGCGCCAGAAATTCTTCCTGCTACTTGTGAGCTGTGTTGGGATTTCCCCGAAGAGGAGGGGATGATGCAGTACAAAAGAGATAAGTATTTCCCTCAGTTATGAAACCAAGGTTATAAATCCAGTAGGAGAATCATGCAACAACTCGTTAGCAATACCCGCACACAAAACAACAAATCCTCTCACCCAACGCGAACAAGGGGTTGTCAATCCCTTGGTGGTTAATTACAAGATTAAATTGTATGGTGATAGAGAGATAGATCGAACAAAAATACATAATAAAATAAATAAAGTAAAATTGCAGCTAGGTATTTTTGGTATTTTTAATATATGATAAAGGTAGACCCGGGGGCCATAGTTTTCACTAGAGGCTTCTCTCTTGAAAATAGCATACAGTGGGTAAACAAATTACTGTTGGGCAATTGATAGAAAAGCAAATAATCATGACGATATCCAAGGCAATGATCATGTATATAGGCATCACGCCCGAGACAAGTAGACCGAAACGATTCTGCATCTACTACTATTACTCCACACATCGACCGCTATCCAGCATGCACCTAGAGTGTTAAGTTCATAAAGAACGGAGTAACGCCTTAAGCAAGATGACATGATGTAGACAAAGTAAACTCACGCATCAATAAACCCCATCTTTTTACCCTTAATAGCAACGATACATACGTGTCATGTCCCTTTCTATCACTGGGTTTGAGCACCGCAAGATCGAACCCATTACAAAGCACCTCTCCCATTGCAAGATAAATCAATCTAGTTGGCCAAACCAAATTAATAGATCGGAGAGAAATACGAAGCTATAACAATCATGCATAAAAGAGTTCAGAGAAAACTCAAATAATATTCATGGATAATCTGATCATAAACTCACAATTCATCGGATCCCAACAAACACACCGCAAAAAGTGATTACATCGGATAGAACTCCAAGAACATTGAGGAGAACATTGTATTGAAGATCAAAAAGAGAGAAGAAGCCATCTAGCTACTAACTATGGACCCGAAGGTCTGTGGTAAACTACTCACGCATCATCGGAAGGGCAGCAAGGTTGATGTAGAGCCCCTCCGTGATCGAATCCCCCTCCGGCAGAGTGCCGGAAAAGGCCTCCAGATGGGATCTCTCGAGAATAGAGACTTGCGGCGGCGGAAAAAGTATTTCATGGACTCCCTTGTTGGTTTCCCTATTTTAGAGAATTTATAGAGGTGGAATTAGGTCAAACGGAGCAGAGGTGGGCCCACGAGGCACCAGGGCGCGCCACCCCCCTGGGGCGCGCCCTGGTGGCTCGTGGCCACCTCCTCTGTCTTCTGGCCCTCTCCCGAAGCTTCTAGTGTCTCTTATGTCCAGAAAAAAATCTCCAAAAAGTTTTGTGGCATTTGGACTTCGTTTGGTACTGATATTCTGAAAAACCAAAAACAGCAACTTGCACTGGGCACTAAGTTAATAGGTTAGTCCCAAAAAATGATATATAATTGCTTGTAAGTGTATATAAAGCATCCAAGATTGATACTATAATAGCATGGAACAATAAAAAAAATTATAGATACGTTGGAGACATATCAATCACTATGAAGAATCTGAAAGACGCTAAGACTAAGATTGTCCCCTCTATGACTAGAGGAGGTAAGGAACTGCCATCACACTCTGCTCTTGATTCACCTTCTGTTTTGAGTAGGCTTGCGACACCACCACCTGCTATTCCTTCTGATATGTCGCAAGTTATTGATGATACTACTTCTGCTATGAATGATACTTATGATGATGCTAGTACTATGTTTGATAATAATGTGCCACTTGGTGAATTTCTTAATGAGCAAATTGCTAAAGCTAAAGAAACTGAAAATGTTGAAACTCTTGAAAATTATGATTCACCTATTCTGCCTAGCTCTCCTACTAGAGTTGAAATGCCTGAAACATCTGATGGTTATGTTTTTGATAGGGAGACAGCTAGGGCAATTCTTGCTTGTAATGATAGAGATGAGGTTATAAAATTGCTTGCTGAGTTGAAAGAAAAGTCTATGAGGGAGAGAATGAAATATGATCCTAAGTTTGCTACCTCTCCCATATTTGTTACTGATAAGGATTATGAATTCTCTGTCGATCCTGAGTTAATTACTTTGGTTGAATTGGATCCTTTTCATGGTTATGAAACTGAAACTGTTGTGGCACACCTTACTAAGTTGAATGATATTTGCACCCTATTTGCTCACGAGGAAAAAATTCATTATTACTATATTCTTAATTTGTTTCCTTTCTCATTAAAGCGTGATGCTAAGAAATGGTTTAATACTCTTGCTCCTGGTTGTGTGCGTAGTCCCCAGGATATGATTTATTACTTCTCTGAAAAATATTTTCCTGCTCATAAGAAACAAGCTGCCTTACAGGAAATATTTAACTTTGTGCAAATTGAAGAAGAGAATCACCCTCAAGCTTGGGGGAGGCTTCTCCAACTACTTAATGCTTTGCCTGATCATCCTCTTAAAAAGAATGAAATACTTGATATCTTTTATAATGGACTAACCGATGCTTCAAGGGACTACCTAGATAGTTGTGCTGGTTGTGTTTTCAGGGAACGAACCGTTGGACAGGCTGAAGTACTATTGAATAATATATTGAGAAATGCCGATGATTGGACACTTCCTGAACCACCACCTAAGCCGACTCCGAAGAAGAGAGGTATTCTATTCCCCAGTCCAGAAGATATGCAAGAAGCTAAGAAATCTATGAAAGAAAAAGGTATTAAAGCTGAAGATGTTAAGAATTTACCACCTATTGAAGAAATACATGGGCTGGACATCCCGACATAGGTAGTGGAGGTAAATTCTCTCACTAGATTTGATGAAGGTGATATTCCATATAATAAATCTCCTAGTCAATGCCTGTATGAGTTTGATAATTACATCATTAAACATGAACACTTTAATATGTATGTTAGCAATCAAGTAAAACGGAATGCCATCATGATTGAACGCTTGAGTGATTTGATGTTTAGAACTGCTAATGATGTTAAATGCTTGAGTAAACATGCTTCTATGGTTCAGACTCAGTTAGAACAAATTGCTAAGTCACAAAATGATTTACTTGATGAAATGAATAATAAAAAGAATGACCATGCTGTTAGATTTGTTACTAGAGGAGGTAGCATGACTCAGGATCCTCTATATCCTGAAGGTCATCCTAAAAGAATTGAACAAGATTCTCAAAGAAATAATATTGATGCACCCAGTCCATCTATTAAGAAAAAGAAAAATGATAGGACTTTGCTTGCTCCTAGTGAATCTGAGATAGAAAAACCTCCTGAGAATCATAATGATGCTTCTATTTTTGATGCTGAGACACAATCTGGTAATGAACATACACCTAGTGATAATGATAAGGATAACGATAATGATAATAAAGATGTTCATGTTGATGCTCAACCAGATAATGATGTAGAAATAGAACCTGCTGTTGATCTTGACCCACATCCTAAGAATCAAAGATATGATAAAAGAGACTTTGTTGCTAGAAAACATGGAGAGGAGAGAGAACCATGGGTTCAAAAACCTATGCCTTTCCCTACTAAACCATCTAAAAATAAGGATGATGAAGATTTTGAACGCTTTGTTGAAATGCTTAGACCTGTCTTTTTGCGTACTCGCTTGATTGATATGTTGAAAATGTCTCCCTATGCTAAATATATGAAAGAAATTGTCACAAATAAAAGAAAAATACCCGAAGCTGAAATTTCCACCAGGCTTGCTAATTATTCTTTTAAGGGTGGAATACCCAAGAAACCAGGAGATCTGGGAATACCTACTATACCATGCTCCATTAAAAGAAGTTATGTTAAAACTGCTCTATGTGATTTGGGAGCCGGTGTTAGTGTTATGCCTTTCTCTTTATATAGAATACTTGATTTAAATAAGCTCACACCTACTGAAATATCTTTGCAAATGGCTGATAAATCCACTGCTATACCTATTGGAATTTGCGAGGATGTTCCCGTTGTAGTTGCAAATGTTACTATCTTGACAGAATTTATTATACTTGATATGCCCGAGGACGACAACATGTCGATTATCCTTGGTAGACCTTTTTTGAATACTGCAGGGGCTATTATTGATTGCAACAAAAGCAAGGTCACTTTTCATGTCAATGGTAATGAGCATACGGTTTATTTCCCGAAGAAACAAACTTCAGTGAATGGTATCAATTGTATTGAAAAGGTTTCGACAATCACTATTGGAGGTTTCAAATTTCCTCTTCGTACTGTCAAAAATAAATATGAAATTCTTATTGTTGGGGAGATGCATATCCCCATTGAGGTAACCTAGTGTTATACGAAAATTCTTCGGTTTCATGTCACTCGGAAATAGTTTGTTAATAAGACTTGATCAACCTTATTAATGGATTCTTTTTGAAGGGCATGTGGTCGATGAATTTAGTAAGCACAACTTTCTATACCCACCTTTTGTTCTCTGTTATTTTTAGTAGAATAAAATAAAATGCCACGATTATCCTGTTTTCTGAATTTTCCATGCAATAAAACATGGCCCCAAAATAAAAGTTCTCAGAATGCCATGAAAATTTAGTATGATTTTTTCCAGAATATTTAAGAATTTTTGGCACTGAACACACCCCAGGGGGGTGCACCTGTGAGCCACAAGCCCACAGGGCGCGCCCACCCCCTAGGTGCGCCCAGCAGGCTTGTGGGTCCCACAGGGACCCACTCACTTATGCCAGCCACCCATCTCCTTCTTCTTCCTCCAGAAAAAATCAAACTTGCTCCCAAGCCCGTGTTCTTGTTCACTTTGCTGTGATTTTCGATCTCCTTGCTCGGAACTCCGTTTCCAAAACTGTTTTGAGGAATTACTCCTTGGTATGTGACTCCTCCAATGCTCCAATTAGTTTTTGTTCTAGTGCTCTATACTTTGCAAATTTTTGCTGTTGTGGTGACCATGTTTATGAGCTTGCATGTTGAATTTGTATGGTCCAAAGTAGTTTTGATGCATGATATAGCTTCTAGATACATGTGGGAGTAGTTGGTATCAATTTTGTTGAGTTTTGTTCACTTTTATTTTGAGTCACTAAAAATTTCAGAAATTTTCAGAAAAAGAAAATGCTTAAGTGGAGGTTGAGGGGTTCTTCGAGCCGGAACCCCAAGGAGGCTCCTAAGCCCAAGTATACACTTCCTCGTGCGGCCGAGGTGCGGCCGTGCGAATGGCCATGCAACACGTTCTTGAGGGATGCGGGGATTTACGACGATTTCTACCATTTGGCGAACAATGCCGGCATTATCCCGTTCCTCGAAGATAAGTGTGACCAGTGTCTTCTCCTCACTAATACTTTCGTGCAAAGCTTTCATTTTCATGCTAGGAGAGATACACCCACCGTGACATATAATTTATGTGATGTTCCCCAAGAGATGACACTTGAGGATTTTTGCGAGGTTTGCAAGCTTCCCAACGAGGGTAGCCCATTAGAGCCACATCCCAGGGATGTCGCGGAGTTCACCCCTGAGGTTACTGTGGGGGAGTCGAGGGGAGTTTCTGAGGCTAGGGTTGCTAGTTTACATTTCCCTGTTTTGCGCTATTATTCATTATTTGCTGGGAGGTGTTTGACTGGTCGGTGGGAGAGTGGCACACTCAGTTGGCCTCACCTTGCTATTTTACACCATGCTCCTTACGCTGATAGGACCTTCAGTTTGGGTGCTATGGTTGCCCAGCGGTTGCACACCAACCGTTCGAGGGGCGCTATTTATGGTGGTATTTATGCCTCCCGTCTCGCTAAACATTTCGATATTCCTATTAGGCACGACAAGAGGGAAGAGAGGCATTTACCCGTTATGCATCTTGATTACGACAGTATGGTTGGGCATGACTTCATTGATGAGGGCCCCGTTCGTTTTAGATATAACTTGGTGTTTAGTTAGGGTACTCGTGAGGTTATTATTTTGCCTGCACCTACTTTGTTTGATATTCACAGGGGCAGATACATTATCATGCCTGAGGACATTTATGCTTATTGGGGCTTGGACCAGCCCCAAGCACCTGAGCCAGAGCCGTACCAGGAGCCCATCTATCAGTGGGAACCTCAGGAGGCCATTTACCAGTGGGATCCTCAGCAGCCTCAACACTATCCAGGAGGTGCTGATTTCGACCCATGGCCGTAGACCAACTTAGGCCAAAAGCCTAAGCTTGGGGGAGTACGTATTTCTCACCAACATTACATTCATGTTCACACACTTATTCCAGTTGTCGGTGTTTATCCTTTTTCATTGTATATCCATGCTAGTTTTATTTTCGTTTTCTCCTTGTGTGTTCGGAAAACTTTCGAAAATCCAAAAAAATTGGTTGTAGTTTCTTTCTTGTCTAGTTAATTCGTAGTAGTAAAAGAAAACCCAAAAAGATTTCTCGTTTCCTCTTTTACTTGTTGGGAGCTTTCCCGTGTAAATAGTTTTTCTCGTTTTTCGTTTTTCCTTCGTTAATTTGCCTTTCTTCAGAAAAACCAAAAACTCTAAAAATATTTCAGTGTGTTTCTCTGAATGTCTTTTCTTTTCGTTGAGTCGTTGCAAGGAGAAGACCACGATGAAAATGTTGAGTGGCACCCATATGCTTTATTGTTGATCTAACAAAGAGCCACAATTACTTTGTCTTCTCCTTTGAATAAATGTTTGCAGATTCCAGCTTAGTCCACGGCACACTTGCACCATTCTTATTATTATCACATCATTCAGTCGTGCAAGTGAAAGGCAATAATGACTATATTTGATGAAGTGATTGCGGTGAAGAAAAGCTAGTATGAACTCTTCTTGTTTTTGTCTTTGTAAATATGTTTAGCTCAGTATTCATGATTCAGCATTATTATGAGTAAACATATTTGTGATGAAAATTAGAGATTATAGTTGCTCATGCCATGCTTAAATAGCTAGGAGTGGATAATGATTTATCTTGAGTGTCAACATGCATTAAATTGGTTGTGATGTAGTATGTTAGCATGGTATCCTCCTCTGAGTAACTCGAGTGGCTTGACTGGGCACATGTTCATACATGTAGTTGAATCAAAACCAACATAGCCTCCATGATATTTATGTTCAGGGTGTTGATATCCTACTCATGCTCGTATTCAATGTTAATTATTCACAATGCATGTCTATGACCGTTTTCGCTCTCTAGCTGGTCGCTTTTCAATCTATTTGCTAGCCTTCGCCTGTACTAAGCGGGAATACTGCTTGTGCATCCAAATCCCTAAACCAAAATTGTTCCAGATGAGTCCACTATATCTACCTATATGCGGTATTACTCTGCCGTTCCAAGTAAATTTGCAAGTGCCACCTCTAAATATTCAAACGAACATCTGTTTTGTGTGCCCGTACCGCTCATGGAGCGACAGGGGGCGGTCAGTATCTTTCATGCTAAGCGGGTTACTCTCAGATGAGTGTTTATTCACTTGTCATTGCACGAGAGAGGATGGTAATCGGGATGCCCAGTCCTATGCTCAAATCAAAATCATATAATGCAAACAAACTCCCCTGAAAAGTTGTTGGTATGGAGGGCACCCGTGAATTCGGCTAGCCATGGCTTGTGTTGGTACGGTGGAGGGGGAGTAAACTTTACCTTTCCGCTTGGGAAATGCCTATAATTTGTTTAGCATGGAAGATATTGAAAACTCTCGGTCGTGACGTTGACAGGAAAAGCATACCTCCCAAAATTATTTTCATCTCTAATTTAAGCTTCGAGCTCTGGCACCGCTGCAAATCCATGCTTCCCTCTGCGAAGGGCCTATCCATTTACTTTTACGTTATTTTATTTTTATTGTTGAGTCATCACCCTCTCATTTAAAGCACCAGTTGGAGAGCACTATTGTCATTTTTATGCATTGAGTATAGTTAATGTCGGGTGTGACCATGACTGGATATCCTCTACCCTGAATTACAATGTTTAGTCATTGCTTGAATCTCAAAGGTGCTCTGCATTTATGTTTTGCGGTCTCAGAAAGGGCTAGCGAGATACCATGTTATCATATTATATCATGATTGTTTTGACAAAGTGTTGGCATCCGAGATATCTTATTATTGCTCGCTAGTTGGTTATGTTATTGCCATGAGTAAACGTGAGACCTAAGTGTTATCATCAATATGGTTAGTTCATAATCTTTTCTGAAAACTTGGATGCTAGTTAAGTATATATACAAACAACAAGAACAAAAGAGTTTGAAAAGTTTTTCTTTATCACTTTCAGTTTGTCAACTGAATTGCTTGAGGACAATCAATGAGTTAAGCTTGGGGGAGTTGATACGTCCCAAACGTATCTACTTTTCCAAACACTTCTGCTCTAGTTTGGACTCTAATTTGCATGATTTGAATGGAACTAACCCGGACTGACGCTGTTTTCAGCAGAATTGCCATGGTGTTGTTTTTGTGCAGAAATAAAAGTTCTCGGATGGACCTGAAAATTTACGGAGAATTATTTCAGAATATATAAAAAATATTGGCGCAAAGATCCACCAGAGGGGGGGCCACCAGGCCCCACAAGCCTGGGGGGCGCGCCCACCCCCCAGGGCACGCCCGGCAGGCTTGTGGCCCCCTGGCAGCTCCGTTTGACCTAACTCCAACGCTATAAGTACCTATTCATGGAGAAAAAAAATCAAAGAGAAAGAATCATTGCGTTTTACAATATGGAGCCGCTGCCACCTCCTGTTCTTCATCGGGAGGGCTGATCTGGAGTCCGTTCGGGGCTCCGGAGAGGGGGATTTGATGCTGTCGTCATCATCAACCATCCTCCATCACCAATTTCATGATGCTCACCGCCGTGTGTGAGTAATTTCTTCATAGGCTAGCTGGACAGTGATGGGTTGGATGAGATTTACCATGTAATCGAGTCAATTTGTTAGGGCTTTGATCCCTACTATCCACTATGTTCTGAGATTGATGTTGCTATGACTTTGCTATGCTTAATGCTTGTCACTAGGGCCCGAGTGCCATGATTTCAGATCTGAACCCTCTATGTTTTCATGAATATATTTGAGTTCTTGATCCTATCTTGCAAGTTATATGCACCTGTTACGTGTCATGATCCGCATACCCCAAGGTGACAATAATTGGGATTCTTTCCGGTGATTGCCGTAGTTTGAGGAGCACATGTATTCACTATGTGCTAATGCTTTGTTCCGGTTCTCTATTAAAAGGAGGCCTTAATATCCCTTAGTTTCCTTAAGGACCCCGCTGCCACGGGAGGGTAGGACAAAAGATGTCATGCAAGTTCTTACTATAAGCACGTATGACTATATACAGAATACATGCCTACATTATATTGATGAATTGGAGCTATTGTGTATCGCCCTAGGTTGTGACTGTTACATGATGAATGTCATCCAACATAATTATCCATCACTGATTGATAACCCACAAGTATAGGGGATCGCAACAGTTTTCGAGGGTAGAGTATTCAACCCAAATTTATTGATTCGACACAAGGGGAGCCAAAGAATATTCGCAAGTATTAGCAGTTGAGTTGTCAATTCAACCACGCCTGGAGACTAAATATCTGCAGCAGAGTGATCAGTAGCACAATAGTATGATAGTTTGATAGCAGTAGCAATAATAGTAATAGTAGCAGTAACGGTAACGGCAGTAGCAGTAGCAATTGTAAGAGCAGCAGCAACAATAGTAACTTAGCAAGATTCAATATATGAAAAGCTCGTAGGCATTGGATCGGTGATATTCATTGGATAGCATTCATCATGTAACAGTTATAACCTAGGGCGACACAGAACTAGTTCCAATTCATCAATGTAATGTAGGCATGTATTCCGTATATAGTCATACGTGCTTGCGATAAGAACTTGCATGACATCTTTTGTCCTACCGTCCCGTGGCAGCGGGGTCCATAAGGAAACTAAGGGATATTAAGGCCTCCTTTTAATAGAGAACCGGAACAAAGCATTAACACTTAGTGAATACATGAACTCCTCAAACTACGGCAACCACCGGAAAGAATCCCAATTATTGTCACCTTGGGGTATGCGGATCATAACACGTAGCAGGTGCATACAACTTGCAAGATCGGATCAAGAACACAAATATATTGATGAAAACATAAAGGGTTCAGATCTGGAATCATGGCACTTGGGCCCTAGTGACAAGCATTAAGCATAGCAAAGTCATAGCAACATCAATCTCAGAACATAGTGGGTACTAGGGATCAAGCACTAACAAAACTAACTCGATTACATGATAAATCTCATCCAACTCATCACCGTCCAGCAAGCCTACGAAGGAACTACTCACTCCCGGCAGTGAGCATCATGAAATTGGTGATGAAGGATGGTTGATGATGACGATGACGGAAGATCCCCCTCTCCGGAGCCCTGAACGGACTCCAGATCTGGCCTCCCGATGAAGAACAAGAGGTGGCGGCGGCTCCGTATCGTGAAACGCAATAAAACTTCCTCTCCTATTTTTTTCTCCGGAAAACTGAATTTATAGCGTTGGAAATAGGTCAGACGGAGCCACGTGGGCCACACGAGGTACCAGGGCGCGCCTGGGGGGTGGCGCGCCCTGGTGCCTCGTGGGCACTGGGTGGCCCCCCTCCAGTAGTTCTTGATGCCAATATTTTTTATTTATTCAATAAAAAATCTCCAGAAAGTTTCATCCAATTCTAAGAACTTTGATTTTCTGCACAAAAACAACATCATGGCAATTCTGCTGAAAATAGCGTCAGTCCGGGTTAGTTCCATTCAAATCATGCAAATTAGGGGCCAAAACAAGAGCAAAAGTGTTTGGAAAAGTAGATACGACGGAGACGTATCACTGATCCAATGCCTACGCTTTTCGCATATTGATCTTTGCTAAGTTACTTTCGTTGCTGCTGCTATTACAATTACTACAAAACTGCTTCTGTTACTGTCACTACTGTTACTATTGCTCTTGAAACTATCATACTACTGTGCTACTAAATACTTTGCTGCAGATATTTAGTTCTCCAGGTGTGGTTGAATTGACAACTCAACTACTAATACTCGCAAATATTCTTTGGCTCCTCTTGTGTCGAATCAATAAATCTGGGTGAAATACTACCCGCGAAAACTGTTGCGATCCCCTATACTTGTGGGTTATCATAACCCTAGATCCCTCGGTACCTATATAAACCGAGGGGTAGGGCTCGTAGATGACACACAATGATCTCGTGGTAGATCAACCAGTACTTTGTACTCCATCCAAATCAATGCAACCCAAGCAGGACGTAGGGTTTTATCTCTTCAGAGAGCCTGAACTTGGGTAAACCTTGTGTCCTTGTTACCATCGCATTTAGGCTACTAGCTCATAACTCCCTACCAAGATCTGCCGGAATTGACTCCGTCATTGGTGGCCCACGCAGGTCCTCACTGAGTAGCTGCCAGGATTCGATGGGGGTCAACATGGGTGAGAAGCAACAAGATGGGTGAGACGCAGGTCCGCATGACCTTTGTGCCAGACCAGCTCTTCATTTTCGGCAGCATCACCTTCTTCGCTGACTCAACCGTCCACCTAGGCCAGGTCGAGACCTTCACTTTCGGCCGAGTCATTCGATTCGGCAACTTGGAGTATACCGCGGATTCCCCGGAGAGCTTTCTCAAGCTGGGTGTTAGACCAGGTCGAGGAGCAGCAAGATGCACCCGTCCCGACGCCGATGTCAGATCCGACTCAGGACAAGAACCTCTCGTCGGACACAACCATAGGCTTGGATCCGACGACGCAGCCTGGGAGCCAGGTAACAGATCTTGTCCCACGCGAGGATCCCAGATTGGTGTCAGATCGGATCCTAGGAAAGCTTCCCATGGCACCGATGTCAGATCGAGCCATGGAAGAACGCGTGCTACTTGTAGCTTGCGTTGGTATTTCCCCGAAGAGGAAGGGATGATGCAACATAGTAGAGATAAGTATTTCCCTCAATTATGAAACCAAGGTTATCGAACCAGTAGGAGAATCACACAACACACCTAGTAAGCAGTACCTGCACACAAACAACAAATCCTTGCACCCAACGCAAACAAGGGGTTGTCAATCCCTTGGCGATAAGATTGCAAGATTAAATTGTATTTGATAGATTGATAGATTGCAGCAAAAATACTAAATAAAATAATAAAAGAAAATGGCAGCAATATTTTTAAGGTTTTAGTAATATGATTTTGATAGACCCGGGGGCCATAGATTTCACTAGAGGCTTCTCTCGAGAAAATAGCATACGGTGGGTAGACAAATTACTGTTGGGCGATTGATAGAAAAGCAAATAATCATGATGATATCCAAGGCAATGATCATGTATATAGGCACCACGTCCAAGATTAGTAGACCGACTCCTGCCTGCATCTACTACTATTACTCCACACATCGATGGGCTATCCAGCATGCATCTAGTGTATTAAGTCCATAAGAACGGAGTAATGCCTTAAGAACGATGACATGATGTAGACAAGACAAACTCACGAATTAATAAACCCAATGAATAGATCCCATCTTTTTACCCTTAGTAGCAACGATACATACGTGTCATGTCCCTTTCTGTCACTGGGATTGAGCACCGCAAGATCGAACCCACTACAAAGCACATCTTCCCATGGCAAGATAAATCAACTTAGTTGGCCAAACCAAATCAATAGACCGGAGAAGAAATACGAGGCTATAATAATCATGCATAAAAGAGATCAGAGAAGACTCAAATAATTTCATGGATAATCTGATCATAAACTCACAATTCATCGGATCCCAACAAACACACCGCAAAGAAAGATTACATCGGATAGATCTCCAAGAACAACAAGGAGAACATTATATTGAACCTCAAAAGGAGAGAAGAAGCCTTCTAGCTACGGCCTATGGACCCGAAGGTCTGTGGTAAACTACTCACGCATCATCGGAGAGGCAGCAAGGTTGATGTAGAGCCCCTCCGTGATCGATTCCCCCTCCGGCAGATTACCGGAGAAGGACCCCAGATGGGATCTCTCTGGAACAGAGGATTGCGGCGGCGTAAAAAGTATTTCGTGGACTCCCCTGAGGGTTTCTGATTTTTCTGGAATTTATAGTGTTGGAATTAGGTCAAACTGAGCTTGGTGGGGCCCACGAGGCATCAGGGCGCGCCTGCCCCCCCAGGCGCGCCCTGGTGGCTCGTGGCGCCCACCAAGGTCTTCTGGCCTCCCCTCGAAGCTTTTGGTATTCTTCTTGCCCAAGAAAAAATCTCCAAAAAGTTTCACTGTATTTGGACTTCGTTTGATATTGATTTTCTGTGAAACAAAAACAGGGCAGAAAACAGCAACTGGCACTGGGCACTAGGTTAATAGGTTAGTCTCCAAAAATGATATAAAATTGCTGCAAATGATTATAAAAACATCCAAGATTGATATTCTAACAGCATGGAACAATCAAAAATTATAGATACGTTGGAGACGTATCAGCATCCCCAAGCTTAATTCCTGCTCGTCCTCGAGTAGGTAAATGATAAAAACAGAATTTTTGATGTGGAATGCTGCCTAACATATTTATCACATATTATTTTCCTTTTTGTAGCATGGACATTGGACTTATATGATTCAAAGCAATAGTCTATAATTTGACATGAAAACATAGATACTCAAGCATACTAACAAGCAACCATGTCTTTCAAAATATCAACGCTAAAGAAAGTTATCCCTAGCCCATTATGCTCAATCATTGATCCATTCATGAAACACACTCAAATATTAGCTACAACCAATGCACAAGTATGACAATAGTGTTCTCTAGTTGGTGCTTTTTGTAAGAGAAGATGGAGACTCAAGAAAAATAAAAATTGCATAAAAGTAAATAGATAGGCCCTTCGCAGAGGGAAGCAGAGATTTGTCAAATGTGCCAGAGCTCAAAGCTGAAATTAAAGAGATAAAAAATATTTTGGGAGGCTTGATTTTCCTGTCAACGAAAACGAATGAGAATTCCCAATATCTTCCATGCTACATACATCATAGGCGGTTCCCAAACAGAAAATAAAATTTATTCCTTTCCACCAATTCTTTCACAATCCATGGCTAGCCGTATCCACGGGTGCCCTCCATACCATCACTTTCCAAGGAATTTATTATTGTGATCACATAAGATTTTTCATTTCATTTCATTTCTCATTTCGGGACTGGGCATCCCTATTACCGCCACACTCTCGTGCAATGACAAGTGAATAAACACTCATCTTGAGAATAACACACCTAGCATGGAAGATATTGGCTACCCCCTTCCGCTTCATGAGCGGTACGGGCACACAAAACAGAAAAATTATTTTGAAATTTAGAGTTGGCACACGCAAATTTACTTGGAACGGCATTGGAATACCGCATAAAGGTAGATATAGTGGACTCATAAGGTAAAACTGGTTTTAAGGATTTTGGATGCACAAGCAGTATTTCCGCTTAGTACAAATGAAGGCTAGCAAAAGATTGAGAAGCAACTAACCAAAAAACTAAAATGGTCATAAAAATGCATTGAACATAACTAACACCGAATAATGCACCATAGTAGGATATAACTTCATTGCATAACTATTGACTTAACGTGCTTGCATAGGGAATCACAAACCTTAACACTAATATTCTTACTTAAGCACAATTACTCACTAACATGGCATCACATATCATCATTTCCATATCGCAAAACTATTGCAAAGAATCACACTTGTCATATCCAATGATCTATATGAAAGTTTTTATCTATATCCCTCTTGAATATTCATCACTTTGGGACCAATTGCATAACATGTGCAAATTACCGTTACTATCATCATCTCTCAAAAAGATTTAAGTGAAGCATGAGATTGCAAATATTTCTTCAAAATTTCAATCTTAACAATTCTCAAAATAATATAAGTGAAGCACGAGAATTCATTTCTTCAAATTTTTAATCAAGTCAATTCTCAAAATGATATAAGTGAAGCATGAGAATTTATTTCTACAAAATTTCAATCAACTCTCAAAATAATATAAGTGAAGCACAAGAGTTTATTTCTACAAAATTTCAATCAACTCTCAAAATAATATAAGTGAAGCATGAGAGTTTATTTCTACAAAATTTCAGCCACCACCGTGCTCAAAAGGATTTAAGTGAAGCACTAGAGCAACTGCCTAGCTCAAAAAATTTAAGTGAAGCACATTGAGTATTCTACAAATTATGATGATAACGTGTGGCTCTCTCAAAATAGGTGTATGCAGCAAAGATGATTGTGACAAACTAAAAAGCAAACAAGAAAAGACTCATATCATACAAGACGCTCCAAGCAAAACACATATCATGTGACGAATAAAAATATAGCTCCAAGTAAAATTACCGATGGTCGGTAGAATAAAGAGGGGATGCCTTCCGGGGCATCCCCAAGCTTAGACGCTTGAGGCTTCCTTGAATATTGCCTTGGGGTGCCTTGGGCATCCCCAAGCTTAGGCTTTTGCTACTCCGTATTCCTTCATCCATCGTGATCTCACCCAAAACTTGAAAACTTCAATCACACAAAACTCAACAAAACCTTCGTGAGATCCGTTAGTATAACAAAACAAATCACTACTATAAGTACTGTTGCCAACCCATTCATATTTTATTTTTGCATTATACCTACTGTACTCTAACTTCACCATGGCTTATACCCCCTGATACAATCCATAGATTCATCAAAACAAGCAAGTAGTGCATCAAAAACAGAATCTGTCAAAAACAGAACAGTCTGTAGCAATCTATTTAAAATCCATACTTCTGTAACTCCAAAACTTCTGAACAATTAGGACAACGTGGACAATTCATATACCAATACAGTGTAAAAATTTCAGATTTTTCTGACGCTCCAGTACAGAAATAAAATTCGGGCACTGGACGCAAAACTTTCTGTTTTCCAAACAGCATCAATTATACTATCTTCCAAATCATCCCAAAGGTATTACTTGGCACAAACACTAATTAAAAACATAAAAACACTATCATACCAGTATCATGACAGTAGAAACACACCATAATAGAAACTTATAACAAAAATTTATTTTATTCATTGGGTTGCCTCCCCACAAGCGCTATTGTTTTATGCCCCTAGCTAGGCATAATGCATAATTTCAAGTGTTGTCATATTTCAATTTGATTCCATAAGTGGCCCTCATAATTGATTCATATGGTGCTTTAATTTTCTTTCTAGGGAAGTGTTCCATACCCTTATTTAATGGGAACTGAAATTTTATATTCCCTTCTTTCATATCAATAACGACACCTATAGTTCGTAGGAACGGTCTACCAAGTATTATAGGGCAAGAAGAATTGCATTCAATATCAAGAACAATAAAATCAACGGGCACATAATTTCTATTTGCAAGAATAAGCACATCATTAATTATTCCCAAGGGCTTTTTAATAGTAGAATCCGCAAGATGCAAATTAAGAGAGCATTCATCTATATTGGTAAAACCTAGCACATCACATAGAGATTTTGGAATTGTGGAAACGCTAGCACCCAAATCACATAAAGCATTGCACTCATAGTTTTTAATCTTAACTTTAATGTTGGGTTCCCATTCATCATATAATTTTCTAGGAATTGAATTTTCTAGTTCAAGCTTTTCTTCTAACACTTTCATCATGGCTTCTACTATGTGTTTAGTAAAAGCTTTGTTTTGCTCATAAGCGTTGGGTGAATTTAACATGGATTGTAACAAAGAAATACACTCAATCAAAGAGCAATTATCATAATTAAAATCTTTGTAATCCAAAGTAGTGGGCACATCACAATTTAAAGTTTTTACCTCTCCAAACCCAATTTTAGTAATTTTTTTATCAAGATTATCACCCTCCGAATTATGGGGACGCTCTTTATCTAAAGTTGAATCTTCTTCAGTCCCTTTTTCATCAAGCTTAATATTGCTAAATAAAGAATCAATAGATGAAACACCAATCATTTTAATATCATCATCATTACTACGATAGAAACCAGGAGGAATCGCTTTTTCTAAAAATTCTCGTTTAGCTCTTAGCATGGCGGTTCATTTCTTACTTTCATACATGGAGACATATAAAGCTTTGATTGATTCACTAATATCAATTTTAGGTGGCAAAATTTTAGTCTTAAGATTTTCCACATCATGAATAATTCTATCGATGCTCCTAGACATATCATCAATTTTACTCAATTTTTCTTCTATCGTAGTGTTGAAAACTTTTTGAGCATTAATAAATTATTTAATATTACTTTCAAGATCAAAAGGTATCCTATTATTATTGTAGGAATTACCATAAGGATTGCCATAATTGTTAGAGGAATTTCCAGGAAATGGTCTAGCGTTGAAATTACCTCTATAAGCATTACTATTAAAATTGTTTCGTGAGACAAAATTCACATCTACGGTATCATTATTTTGCTCAATCAAAGTGGACAAAGGCACATCATTAGGATCAATAGGAGCATTTTTACTAGCAACCAATTTCATAAGAGCATCAACTTTATCACTCAAGGTATTAATTTCTTCAACGGAATTCACCTTTTTACTAGTAGGAGTTCTTTCAGTATGCCATTATGAATAATTTGCCATAATATTATCAAGCAATTTAGTAGCTTCACCCAAAGTAATTTCCATAAACATACCACCCGCGGCGGAATCTAAAAGATTTCTAGAGACAAAATTCAATCCCGCATAAAATTTTTGTATGATCATCCATAAATTTAAACCATGAGCAGGGCAATTTCTTATCATTAATTTCATCCCCTCCCAAGATTGGTCAACATGTTCATGATCAAGTTGCTTAAAATTCATAATTTGATTTCTTAGGGAAATAATTTTCGCGGGAGGAAAATACTTAGTAATAAAAGCATCTTTACACCTATCCCAAGAATCGATACTATTTCCTGGTAAAGATGAGAACCAGATTTTAGCACGATCCCGCAATGAGAACGGGAATAATTTCAATTTCACAATATCATTGTCCACATCTTTTTTCTTTTGCATGTCACACAATTCTATGAAAGTATTAAGATGGGATGCGGCATCTTCATTAGGACTACCGGAAAATTGATCTTTCATAACAAGATTTAGCAAAGCGGCATTAATATCACAAGTCTCCACACTAGCGGCGGGAGGAGCAATCGGAGTACTAATAAAATCATTATTATTAGTATTGGAAAAATCACACAATTTGGTATTTTCTTGAGACATCGTGGCTACCCAAATAAAATAGCAAACAAGCAAACAAGCAAACTAGAAAAAAGGCAAAAAGGCAACGGAAAATATTTTTTTATTTTTGTAAAAACGTTTTAGAAGTGGGGGAGATGAAAACGAGAGGCAAATGGCAAATAAAGTAAATGCAAGGACATGAGTGTTTGTGCAAAGGTACTTGATAAATGTTGATGATGTATCCCCGGCAACGGCGCCAGAAATTCTTCCTGCTACTTGTAGCTTGCGTTGGTATTTCCCCGAAGAGGAAGGGATGATGCAGCACAGTAGAGATAAGTATTTCCCTCAATTATGAAACCAAGGTTATCGAACCAGTAGGAGAATCACACAACACCTAGTAAGCAGTACCTGCACACAAACAACAAATCCTTGCACCCAACGCAAACAAGGGGTTGTCAATCCCTTGGCGGTAAGATTGCAAGATTAAATTGTATTTGATAGATTGATAGATTGCAGCAAAAATACTAAATAAAATAATAAAAGAAAATGGCAGCAATATTTTTAGGGTTTTAGTAATATGATTTTGATAGACCCCGGGGCCATAGATTTCACTAGAGGCTTCTCTCGAGAAAATAGCATACGGTGGGTAGACAAATTACTGTTGGGCAATTGATAGAAAAGCAAATAATCATGACGATATCCAAGGCAATGATCATGTATATAGGCATCACGTCCAAGATTAGTAGACCGACTCCTGCCTGCATCTACTACTATTACTCCACACATCGATGGGCTATCCAGCATGCATCTAGTGTATTAAGTACATAAGAACGGAGTAATGCCATAAGAACGATGACATGATGTAGACAAGACAAACTCACGAATTAATAAACCCAATGAATAGATCCCATCTTTTTACCCTTAGTAGCAACGATACATACGTGTCATGTCCCTTTCTGTCACTGGGATTGAGCACCGCAAGATCGAACCCACTACAAAGCACCTCTTCCCATGGCAAGATAAATCAACTTAGTTGGCCAAACCAAATCAATAGATCGGAGAAGAAATACGAGGCTATAATAATCATGCATAAAAGAGATCAGAGAAGACTCAAATAATTTCATGGATAATCTGATCATAAACTCACAATTCGTCGGATCCCAACAAACACACCCCAAAGAAAGATTACATCGGATAGATCTCCAAGAACAACAAGGAGAACATTGTATTGAACATCAAAAAGAGAGAAGAAGCCATCTAGCTACTGCCTATGGACCCGAAGGTCTGTGGTAAACTACTCACGCATCATCGGAGAGGCAGCAAGGTTGATGTAGAGCCCCTCCGTGATCGATTCCCCCTCCGGCAGATTACCGGAGAAGGACCCCAGATGGGATCTCTCTGGAACAGAGGCTTGCGGCGGCGTAAAAAGTATTTCGTGGACTCCCCTGAGGGTTTCTTATTTTTCTGGAATTTATAGTGCCGGAATTAGGTCAAACGGAGCTTGGTGGGGCCCATGAGGCATCAGGGCGCGCCTGCCCCCCCCCCAGGCGCGCCCTGGTGGCTCGTGGGGCCCACCAAGGTCTTCTGGCCTCCCCTCGAAGCATTTGGTATTCTTCTTGCCCAAGAAAAAATCTCCAAAAAGTTTCACTGTATTTGGACTTCGTTTGATATTGATTTTCTGTGAAACAAAAATAGGGCAGAAAACAGCAACTGGCACTGGGCACTAGGTTAATAGGTTAGTCTCCAAAAATGATATAAAATTGCTGTAAATGATTAGAAAAACATCCAAGATTGATATTATAACAGCATGGAACAATCAAAAATTATAGATACGTTGGAGACGTATCAACGCGACAAAGCTCTCCTGAATGAGAAGTTAGATCGGATTCAGAATCTCGCAACGTCAAATGACGAACCCTCGGCTTATGATGAAATCTGGGAGTCACCCGGCAAGGTTGGATTTTTCATCCCACCCACCACCCACCTTGTCGCTAACATCGAAGACCTAACCGAGGTCCTACAAAGCGGCTCGGATGAAGCCGAAGATAGGCTAACTATGAACTTAACGTCACGATCGCAGCTATCAACTAACTAAAATACAAACTCGCTTTGCCCATTAAAGATAATATAAAAAAAGTAGCTTGTCAAACTTTAATGTTTTACATTTTTCTCCTCGGCGTACCAAGGGCTTATAGCTAATGGATTTAACTTATAATTTTCTTCAGGCGGCAATCCTGCTCGGTAAGCCAAGCATATGGCAACACCCGCTCAAAGTTGGCATTTGGCTTGATCTCCTTACCATCGGCTCCCTTGGGACCAACATCGGCAACCTTGTCCGTGTCCAAGGTCAGATAGTGTGTCTGCAACATCGCCCAGGCTTGGCGAGCACCCTCCTGAGCAGACGATGCCTTCCACACTCGATCCGAGCATGCGCCTCCTAAAGACGTCACGAGAGTTCAAAGAGCATGGCAGGAATTTCCTCCTCGGGCCACAACGCCTTGAAGACCTTCTGCATCTATGATCGAGCCAAATTTTGCTGCTCCTCGAGCTGCTTCAATTATCTCTGAGTACCACGCTCCATGTCGAGTCCTGAATAGAAGCCAGAATCGCCTGGCCTACTCATGATCTTCATGTTGGCTACCACTATAAAAGTGGCATGCCTACACCGCACTGGCGGGCAGGTTAAAGAAGGTGGCTTGAGAACGCCACACTTGAGTTAACTCAGGAAAAGCTCAACTCCCAAAGATGCACTGCAAAAAGATATGGCTTACCGGATGCGATTTCTGAAGCCTGCTTCAGTTCTTCCTTGGTGGATGATGTGTGGAAACAGGCTTTCTTCAGGTCCAGACTGAGCTGCTTGACACCGGCGTCCAGGGTGTCCCTCTCGGACCTCAACAAATTGCATCCTTTCACGTGATTATCGAGGTCCTCCTCGACAACAATCACCCTTGCCTGGGTGGCCTTGCTGATGGCCTGCAAGTGCACAGGGTTTAGTTGTAGCTTTCTCGAAGTAAGAGTATCGATCCCACAGGGAGCACAGGAACCGAGCGGTTTAAATAGCAATGCCTGCAAGTTAGATGCGATCCAAAGCAAAGTGGAACGGGATAAAAATATTGGGTGATTGCGGTGAACAGAGAAATAAACTTACAAAAGTAAAATAAAGTGACACAGGACGTAAGTGAAGCTTGTTGAGATTCATATGACTAAAGCGTTCCCAGGGAGTCTGGATTCCCCACTAGTATGGGTCTACATGCCCGATGCCTAAGCATAATGCTACGTCGGATTCCTAAGCCACTTTATATGTTTTTATTTGTGGGCGGAGCCAAATACAGATACGTGCATGCACGCGTCACCCCCGTATCATATACGCCACTACCATTCATCCCCACTCCGGTTATTAAATGATAATTAAGGGATCTTCCCCCGTGGACGCAGCTTAAAGGCGGTCTCCGTTTACCCCTTGCTGCAACGATCAGGGACTAAGGGAGATAGGCTCTGTCACTAACCTACCTCCGCAACTAGCCGTCACACCAGTAGTAATAACCTTCCATCCAAAATTGGCATATGTTAGATGGTCGACTTCACCCAACATCAAGTAGACTATTAACATAAACATATAAAGAGGTCTCAAATCCTAATACCAAACGATCTAAACCATGGTATTTTTTGCTAGTAGCATGGTAATTTCATTATTTACAGCATGGCAAGTTTTTTAATTAGACCATGGCAAATTTATTAATTAGTCCATGGCAATTTTATTTTAAAAACCATGGCATTTTTTCTTCCCACTACATGGCAAAATGCACATAATTTCAAATAGCCATGTTATTACATGTAGCATGGCAAACACATTATTTAGACTATGGCAATTCTATTAATTAGACCATGGTAGTTTTTTGTAGGTAGCATGGCAATTTTAATTGTTTAGACTTATTAATTAGCTCATGGTAGCTTTATTGTAGGTAGCATGGCAATTTTTAATGGCAATTATGCTTCCTACTACATGGTAAACATACATAATTTTAGTTCATTTCACATGGAAAAAATATTATTTTTTGTGCACTAAGTCATGGTATTTTTAAAACAAATGTTTATGCTCACATGATAAATTCATTTTTTTCTCCCGCAAAGTGGTGTCAATTATTTCATAAAATTATAATGTCACATGGCAAATTGATGATTTTTTTTCTAATTCATGGCAAACTTTTTTTTGGGAATATGTAATGCTAACATGGCAAACTTTTAGAAATTTTTGTATTAACACATGACATTCTGTATTGGTCCATGTCAAAAGTAAAGAAAAGATGTTCATGTAAACATGGTGATTTTTGCTCAGTGACATGGCATGAAACATTTTCACGGCAAAATTCATAAATTCCTTTTTCAAGTATGTCACTCGCAATTTTTTGAATTTTTTTTGTAGAGTCAAATTTTGTTCTTCGGGATGGCAATTATTTAGAGTAAAATCATGACAACTTATTAGGTACTTGAAACCTGGATCTAGTGATAATTCAAAGTTTTTCATCTGTACACATCAAAATACATAGAATATATTTATTATTATTTCGAATTACTGGCTATGCGGTTTCTTTTATTACAAAAGGATGGCATTTTTGTATGTTTTTAGTTAATTAATTTGTGTGCGAATTATTTTTAGCCTTTTAAGGCCTGTTTTTTTGGTGCTAAAGCTGGGCGTTTTTTTGGCCCATTTTTTCTGCCACGTGCCGGGATGGTTTCCCAGCGAACAAAAACATTCCCTGGCTCCTTCCTCCTGGGGAAAAAGATTGTTTCACCAGGGTCCTCTCCGGAAAGATCGCTGGCTATGTGGGTCCAAGAAAAGCAATCCCAGACTTATCCCACCAACTTGGTATCTGCATGGGCGAACCAGAACAAAAGCGTCCCGGTGTCCATGTTTGCACCATACATTGGTGGATAGCAAGCAATAACAACATACATAAAAGTTTGCGGGTTCATTTTCACTTAGGACGGGCTACTCTCATCAATAACTAAAAAAAATGTCCGGCAGTAAAAATGCTCACGGAAATGAAGCATTCCACTTAAAATATTAGTTGATTACGTAAAGTTTAATAATATTGCATCGGAACCCCTAACAATAAAGACAAATATGATCAACAACGACAATAATACACCTCGATTGCCCACCAAAAAAATAGATCAATTGGTACATATTAGATAGAGTTGTGCAATAATGTATGAAGTTAAGAGCATTACTTTTAAAATAGAAACAATAAATAAAGCATATTGATTGGAATTGTACAATTATGAAGATAAACTTACTCGACATTGTGTTTAACTGCTCTCGCGTGCGGTCGGGAAATAAATCAAAATAGATGTGAATCACTAGAAAAATGAGCACATCACAACAATTCGTTTCCCAATTGCAATTTAATTACCCAAATGATAAGTGCCACACGTCAAGATTTTGATGTCCCAGCCCGAACGCCTCCTTTATCATTGGATTTTTCGCACGAATCTTGAAGCCCACAAAGTCGCCACATCAGCCCATGAACTCGTTCGGGTTGAAACTAATCGAACCAAATGCTGCCCACTCCTCTGTCTCACCCTTCTCTTCCCCACTCACCCATGTTAGAGATACGACACCCAATCGAACACGATGAAGAACGAAAACAAGCAGGAGACACGAGATTTTAACGTGGAAAATCCCTCCAACACGAAGGGGGAAAACCACGGGCACCAGCCAGCAAATATTCACTATATCGAGGGAGGTTACAAACGCCGGGGATTTACCACTGATCAACTCATCCCATGCAGCGGCTTACAAAGGATATATATAACACAGGTGACCTAGGTCAATACCCGCAAACCCCCCCCCCCCACCCAAATTCCATCTTGTAGAATGAATGAGAACCTCCTCCCTGAACAACAAAGAAAACACTTTCGGAGCCAAACAGCCGGTAGGGCTAATGTGTTATACCAACTAAGTCTGAGCAAAGCTCAAACTTAGCAACATGAACTGGCTTTGTTATCAGCAGAATTATCATGAGTACTAATCTTGCATACCTTCAGTTTACCTTGCTCAACAGTATCTCGAACATAATGATATTTGACATTAATGTGCTTTGTTCTCTCATGGAACATCTGATCCTTCGTGAGGTATATGGCACTCTGACTATCACAAAAAAAATTAATACAAGAATTATCTCCACAAAGCTCAGCATACAAACCTTTCAGCCAAACTGATTCTTTACATGCTTCTGCTATAGCCATGTATTCTGCTTTAGTGGTAGATTGGGCAACTACTGGCTGCAATTTTGCCCTCCAACTCACGGCACAACCACCAACAGTGAACACATAACCTATAAGGGAGCTCCTCTTGTCCAAATTGCTGGAAGTAAAATCTGAATCCACATAGCCAGCTAGTCCCTCACCAGTCCTGCCGAATTTCAAACAAGCATTGGAAGTACCATGAAGGTACCTGAAAATCCATTGAACAACCTCCCAATGTTCTTTACCAGGGTTAGCCATGTATCTATTGACCAAACTCATTGCAAATGACAAATCAGCCTAGAACACACTATGGCAGACATTAAAGAACCGACAACACTAGAATATGGAACTCTTGACATATACTCAAAATTGTCATCCATACTAGGACATTGAGAAGATGATAATTTGAAATGAGGAGCAATGGGAGTGCTTACTGACTTAGCATCATGCATGTTAAAACGATGAAGAACTTTCTTAATGTAACTCTGCTGACTAAGAAATAACAAAGCAGAATTTCTGTCCCTCGTAATTTTCATACCTAGAATTTTCTTAGCAGCACCAAGATCCTTCATCTCAAACTCACTACTTAACTGTGCCTTTAAAACAGTGATCTCATTCTTGCCCTTGGCAGCAATCAACATATCATCAACATATAACAGCAAGTATATAGGTGATCCATCAACAAATTTAACGTAAACACAACTATCATATGCAGACCTCTTAAATTCACGTGTTATCATAAATGAATCAAACCTTTTATACCACCGTCTCGGAGACTGTTTCAAACCATATAGGGACCTCTTTAACTTGCAAACGAATTTCTCCTTACCAGGAACTATGAAACCTTCTGGTTGGTCCATGTAAATCCCATCCTCCAGTTCTCCATGCAAAAAAGCAGTCTTGACATCTAACTGCTCAAGCTCAAGATCATGCATAACAACAATACTGAAAAATGCATGAATGGAACTATGCTTCACAACTGGAGAGAACACATCATTATAATCAATACCTGGTATCTGACTGAAGCCCTTAGCCACTAACCTAGCCTTAAACCTTGTGGGCTCACTAGGAGACAAACCCTCCTTTCTTTTGAAGATCCATTTGCAGCGAACGGTCTTCTTTTGTTTAGGCAAGCACATAACATCCCATGTGCCATTTTTCTCAAGTGACTGCATCTCTTCCTGCATAGCAGCAATCCACTTCTCGCGGTCACAGGAAACAACTGCTTCAGTGTATGTGGGTGGCTCATGGATGTTCTCAACCTGTTCTGCACAACTGAAAGCATAATGAACAATGTCACACTCTTCAATTAGACGTTTAGTTTTCTTAATGACTCTTCAGACTTCGCTCCGCTCCGCTTCGGCCCAAGCCTACCGGCGACGGGCCTCGCTCCGCTCGCTCATTAGAAGTTAGCCTTTATCTTTATACTTGAATTTGGATCGTAACATAACAACCACGTCTCTTCCCCTGTCCTCCCTGACCGCCTCTAATCCCGGCAAGGTCCGCGGATCCCGGCGACTGCTGGTGAGGCCTGTGCTAGATGCGCGGTGGGAGGGCCCAGGAATGGAGGTAGATGGCTGGAGAGGCGGGCGGTGGCGGGCAGAGGCCACGGCGGCGGTGAACATCAACTATATCAAGGCCGACGGAGAGGGAAGGCACGACAGAGAAGGAAGGCGCGTGCGCGGCTACTGCTGGGGTTGGATGGAGGTAGATGGCTGGCGAGGCGGGCGGTGGCGGGCGGAGGCGGCGCGACGGTGAATAGCAACTGAATCGGGCCAAAGGCGAGGGAAGGCGCGGCGGAGGAGGAAGGCGCATGTGCGGCTGGGGTCCTGGCGCGGCTTGGCCTCCACGGTGGACGCCGACGTGGGACAGAGCTCTTCGACCCCGAGGGCAAGCACCACACGCGCACGTCGTCGACGTCGTCGGGCCGGCGGTCATGGTGGACAACGGCTGGTTCGCTAGGGCTCTTCGACCCCGACCACCTCTCCTGCCAGGCCGCGTCACCGAGCCAACCCAATGGCAATGGGCACCGCATCCACCGCAGCACGCTTCGTCCACAGCTTGGTTGTTAGTAAGTTTGTGTATACAACTTACAACCATTTCATGATATCTATTCCATGAATCGTAGTTAAACTAGGCCTGAATGCAGTTTTTGTCCTAAAAGAGAGTGTGCTAGTAATAAACCCAGAGTTAGTAAGTTTTGATTAGTTTTAACATAGCTAAGAGACAAATATGGGTTCAGAGTTCAGTATGTGAAAGAGACATGTCACAGAAGAGATCAGGCTCCTGCTGGGTAGTTAGGTGCTTAGTTAACTTGCGTAGACAAATACTGAATATTTTTGCCATGGCACTATTTATGAGCATCTGTTGTCAAACTGACAGGCACACTATACTTGTCCATGCCATCTTCTACTGTTTTTTTGGCGTTGCAAATTTTAGGCAACGGATGCATCAAGAATATGTGGTTATAGCTTTAGATGGTCTTTTGGCAAACACTTCTAGTGTGGCTTGGCATTTTGTATTTTTCAGAACCAAGTTTTTCACATGTCAAACTAAAAGATATGTCGCCATGGTAACTACACATACCTCCTTTGCCATGGCAAATAAATTGTGTGTTGTCATCCAAACTAATAGATGCTTGACAAAATTACTTCATGGCCCCGTGACAATTTTTGTTTTATGAACCATGGCAGTTTTAGTTTACGAATGCTGGTAAATTGTAGCATATTGATACGTCCATTTTGCATCATGTTTTCCTACTATTATTTATAGTGTTTTTAATCAATATAACACTTTGTGGAGCAATTCTAATGCCTTTTCTCTCTTAATATGCAAGATTTACACAAGGAGGGAGATTGCCGGTAGCTGGAATTCTGGACCTGAAAAAGCTATGTCAGAGATACCTATTCTGCACATCTCCAAATGAGCTGAAATTTCACGGAGATTTATTTTGGAATAAATAAAAAATACTGGAAGCAAGAAGTACCAGAGGCGGCCACCCAGGTGCCCACGAGGCACCAGGGCACGCCACCCCCCCCCCCCCCAGGTGTGCCCTGGTGGCTCGTGGGGCCCCTGGCCAGCCTCTGGCCCCCATTTTCTGGTATATAAGCCCATTTTCCCTAGAAAAAATAGAGAGACGACTTTTGGGATGGTGTGCCACCGTCTCAAGGCGGAACTTGGGCAGAAGCACTTTTGCTCTCCGGCGGAGAGATTCTGCCGGGGATACTTCCCTCCGGGAGGGGGAAATCGAAGCCATCGACATCACTAATGATCCTCTCATCATGGGAGGACCAATCTTCATCAACATCTTCACCAGCACCATCTCATCTCAAGCCCTAGTTCATCTCTTGTATTCAATCTTTGTCTCAAAACCTCAGATTGGTACCTGTGGGTTGCTAGTAGTGTTGATTACATCTTGTAGCTGATACTAGTTGGTTTATTTTGTGGAAGATTATATGTTCAGATCTATTATGCTATTTAATACCCCTCTGATCTTGGACATGAAGATGATTTGTGAGTAGTTACTTTTGTTCTTGAGGATATGAGAGAAGTCTTGTCATAAGTAATCATGTGAATTTGGTATTCGTTCGATATTTTGATGATATGTATGTTGTTGATTCTCTTAGTGGTGTCATGTGAACGTCGACTACATGACACTTCACCATCTTTGGGCCTAAGGGAATGCCTTGTGGAGTAGTAATTAGATGATGGGTTGCTAGAGTGACAGAAGCTTAAACCATAGTTTATGCGCTATTCCTCAAGGGGCTGATTTGGATCCATATGTTTAATGCTACGGTTAGAGTTATCTTAATTCTTCTTTCATAGTTGCGGATGCTTGCGAGAGGGGGTAATCATAAGTGGGAGGCTTGTTCAAGTAAGAACAGCACCCAAGCACCGGTCCACCCACATATCAAATTGTCAAAGTAGCAAACGCGAATCAAACCAACATGATGAAAGTGACTAGTTGAAATTCCCATGTGTCCTCGAGAAGCTTTACTTATTATAAGAGATCGTTCCGGCTTGTCCTTTGCTACAAAAAGGATTGGGCCACCTTGCTGCACTCATTGTTACTATTGCTACTTGTCACTTGTTACATATTATCTTGCTATCAAACTACTCGTTACCGATAATTTCAGTGCTTGCAGAAAATACCTTGCTGAAAACCGCTTGTCATTTCCTTTTGCTCCTCGTTGGGTTCGACACTCTTACTTATCAAAAGGACTACGATTGATCCCCTATACTTGTGGGTCATCAAGACTCTTTTCTGGTGCCGTTGCCGGGGAGTGAAGCGCCTTTGTTGAGTGGAATTTGGTAAGGAAACATTTATATTACGTGCTGAAATTTACTGTCACTTGTCACTATGGAAAGTAATCCTTTGAGGGGTTTGTTCGGGGTATCTTCACCTCGACTGGAAGCACCAAGTGTTGCTCCTCAACCTACTGCACCTACTGAAAATATTTATTATGAAATTCCTTCGGGTATGATAGAGAAACTGCTGGCTAATCCTTATGCGGGAGATGGAACGGTACATCCTGATATACACTTGATCTATGTGGATGAAATTTGTGGATTGTTTAAGCTTGCAGGTTTATCCGGAGATGGAGTTAAGAAGAAAGTATTCCCTTTATCTTTGGAGGGAAAGGCATTGACATGGTATAGGCTATGTGATGATACTGATACATGGGACTGGAACCGATTGAAATTGGAATTCCACCAGAAATTTTATCCTATGCATTTGGTTCATCGTGATCGGAATTATATATCTAATTTTTGGGTTCGTGAAGGAGAAAGCATCGCTCAAGCTTGGGGGAGGCTTAAGTACATGATGTACACATGCCCCAACCATGAGCTCTCAAGAGAAATTATCTTACATAATTTTTATGCTCGGCTTTCTCATGATAATCAAACCATGCTCGATTCTTCTTCGACTGGCTCCTTTATGCAGAAAACTATTGAATTCAGATGGGATCTTTTGGAAAGAATTAAACGCAACTCTGAAGATTGGGAACTCGACAAAGGTAATGAGTCAGGTATAATACTTGAGTTTGATTGTGTTAAATCTTTTATGGATACCGATGCTTTTCGTAAGTTTAGCACTAAATATGGACTTGACTCTGAGATAGTAGCTTCCTTTTGTGAATCATTTGCTACTCATGTTGATTGCCCTAAGGAGAAGTGGTTTAAATATCATCCCCCTGTTAAAGAAAAGATTGAGGAACCCGTTAGTGTTAAAGAAGAAACAATTGTTCACCATGTCGATCCAGTTGTGCCTACTTCTTATATTGAGAAACCACCTTTTCCTGTTAGGATTAAGGAACATGCTAAAGTTTCAACTGTGGTTAACAAAAGTAATATTAGAGCACCTAAACCCTCTGAACAAATTAAAGTTGAACCTAATATTGCTATGGTTAAAGATCTCTTGGTCGATAATATAGATGGGCATGTTATTTACTTCTGTGATGAAGCAGCTAGAATTGCTAAACCAGATCCTAAAGATAAAAACAGACCTGTAGTAGGCATGCCTGTTGTCTCTGTTAAAATAGGAGATCATTGTTATCATGGCTTATGTGATTTGGGTGCTAGTGTGAGTGCTATTCCGTTTACCTTATACCAAGAAATTATGAATGATATTGCACCTGTTGAAATAGAGGACATTGATGTTACTATTAAGCTTGCAAACAGAGATACCATTACACCACTTGGGATCGTTAGAGATGTTGAAGTCTTGTGTGGAAAAATAAAATACCCTACTGATTTTCTAGTCCTCGGTTCTCCACAAGACGATTTTTGTCCCATTATATTTGGTAGACCTTTCTTGAACACTGTTAATGCCAAGATTGATTGCGCTAAAGAAACTGTTAGTGTTGATTTCGGTGGTACATCTCATGAGTTTAATTTCTCCAAGTTTCGTAGACAACCTCATGATAAAGAATTGCCTAGTAAAGATGAAATTATTGGTCTTGCTTCTATTGCCGTACCTCCTACTGATCCGTTAGAACAATATTTGCTAGACCATGAAAACGATATGCATATGAATGAAAGAAATGAAATAGATAAGATTTTCTTTGATCAACCACCTATCCTTAAACACAATTTGCCTGTTGAAACTCTTGGAGGCCCTCCTCCACCTAAGGGTGATCCTGTATTTGAATTGAAGCAATTGCCTGATACATTGAAATGTGCTTATCTTGATGAAAAGAAGATATATCCTGTTATTATTAGTGCTAACCTTTCAGAGCATGAAGAAAAGAGATTACTTAAAACTCTGAGGAAGCACCGAGTTGCTATTGGATATACTCTCGATGATCTTAAGGGCATTAGTCCCACTCTATGTCAGCACAAAATTAATATGGAGCCCGATGCTAAACCAGTTGTCGACCACCAACGATGATTAAATCCTAAGATGAAAGAGGTGGTAAGAACTGAAATATTAAAGCTTCTGGAAGCAGGTATAATCTATCCCATAGTTGATAGTAGGTGGGTAAGTCCCGTTCATTGTGTCCCTAAGAAAGGAGGTATCACCGCTGTTCCAAATGATAAAAATGAACTCATTCCACAAAGAATTGTAACTGGTTATAGGATGGTAATTGATTTTAGAAAATTAAACAAAGCTACTAGAAAAGATCATTACCCCTTACCTTTTATTGATCAAATGTTAGAAAGATTATCTAAGCATACACACTTTTGTTTCCTAGATGGTTATTGTGGTTTTTCTCAAATACCTGTATCACAACCCGATCAAGAGAAAACCACCTTTACTTGTCCTTTTGGAACTTATGCTTATAGACGTATGCCTTTTGGTTTATGCAATGCACCTGCTACCTTTCAAAGATGTATGACTGCTATATTCTCTAACTTTTGTGAAAAGATTGTTGAGGTTTTCATGGATGATTTTTCCGTTTACGGAACTTCTTTTGATGATTGCTTAAGCAACCTTGATCGAGTTTTGCAGAGATGTGAAGAAACTAATCTTGTCTTGAATTGGGAGAAGTGCCACTTTATGGTGAATGAAGGTATTGTCTTGGGGCATAAAATTTCTGAAAGAGGTATTGAAGTTGATAAAGCTAAGGTTGATGCTATTGATAAAATGCCATGTCCTAAAGATATTAAAGGTATAAGAAGTTTCTTAGGTCATGCTGGTTTCTATAGGAGATTTATTAAAGACTTCTCCAAAATTTCTAGGCCTCTTACCAATCTTTTGCAAAAAGATGTTCCATTTGTTTTTGATGATGATTGTGTAGAAGCCTTTGAAACACTTTAGAAAGCCTTAACCACTGCACCTATTGTTCAACCACCTGATTGGAATTTGCCTTTTGAAATTATGTGTGATGCTAGTGATTATGCCGTTGGTGCTGTTCTAGGACAGAGAGTTGATAAGAAATTAAATGTTATCCATTATGCTAGTAAAACTCTAGACAGTGCCCAAAGAAGTTATGCTACTACTAAAAAAGAATTCTAGCAGTTGTGTTTGCATGTGATAAATTCAGATCTTATATAGTTGACTCTAAAGTAACTGTTCACACCGATCATGCTGCCATTAAATATATTATGGAAAAGAAAGATGCTAAACCTAGACTCATTAGGTGGGTTTTATTGCTACAAGAATTTGACTTGCATATTATTGATTGAAAGGGAGCTGAGAATCCCGTAGCAGATAATTTGTCTAGAATGGAAAATGTTCTTGATGACCCACTACCTATTAATGATGATTTTCCTGATGAACAATTAGCTGTCATAAATGCTTCACGTAATACTCCATGGTATGCGGACTATGCTAATTATATTGTTGCTAAATTTATACCACCTAGTTTCACATACCAATAAAAGAAAAAGTTCTTCTATGATTTAAGACATTACTTTTGGGATGACCCACATCTTTATAAAGAAGGAGTAGATGGTATTATTAGACGTTGTATACCTGAGCATGAACGGGAACAAATCCTACGGAAGTTTCATTCCGAGGCTTACGGAGGACACCATGCGGGAGACAGAACTGCACATAAGGTATTACAATCTGGTTTTTATTGGCCTACTCTTTTCAAGGATGCTCCTAAGTTTGTCTTATCTTGTGATGAATGTCAAAGAATTGGCAATGTTGGTAGACGTCAGGAAATGCCTATGAATTATTCACTTGCTATTGAACCATTTGATGTTTGGGGATTTGATTATATGGGACCATTTTCTAAATCCAATGGGTATACTCATATTTTAGTTGTTGTTGATTATGTTACTAAGTGGGTAGAAGCTATTCCAACTAGTAGCGCTGATCATAACACTTCTATTAAAATGCTTAAAGAAGTTATTTTCCCGAGGTTTGGAGTCCCTAGATATTTAATGACTGATGGTGGTTCACATTTTATTCATGGTGCATTCCGTAAATTGCTTGCTAAATATGATGTCAACCATAGAATTGCATCTCCCTATCACCCTCAATCTAGTGGTCAAGTAGAATTGAGTAATAGAGAAATAAAATTAATTTTGCAAAAAACCGTCAATAGGTCTAGAAATAATTGGTCTAAGAAACTTGACGATGCATTATGGGCTTATAGAACTGCTTATAAAAATCCTATGGGTATGTCTCCTTATAAAATGGTTTATGGAAAAGCATGTCATTTACCTCTTGAGTTAAACATAAAGCATATTGGGCATTTAAAGAACTCAATTATGATTTTAAACTTGCCGGCGAAAAGAGGTTATTTGATATTAGCTCACTTGATGAATGGAGAACCCAGGCTTATGAAAATGCCAAATTATTTAAAGAAAAAGTTAAAAGATGGCATGATAGAAGAATTCAAAAACGGGAATTCAAAGTGGGTGAGCAAGTTCTATTGTACAATTCTCGTTTGAGATTCTTTGCAGGAAAACTTCTCTCTAAATGGGAAGGACTGGTTATCATCGAGGAAGTTTATCGCTCCGGAGCCATCAAAATAAACAACTCCGAAGGCACTAATCCGAGAGTGGTGAATGGGCAAAGAATTAAACACTATATTTCAGGTACCCCCATTAATGTTGAAACTAATATCATTGAAACAATTACACCGGAAGAATACATAAGAGAGACCTTCCGGAACGCTCTAGAACCCTGAAAAGGAAGAGGTACGTGATACGGTAAGTAAACCGACTCCAAAAATTCCATAAAAATACTTTCTCTCAGTTTTGGAATATTATAAAAAATACAAAAATAAGAAACAGCCGAGGGGACCCACCTGGTGCCCACGAGGCACCAGGGCGCGCCACCCCCCCCCCCAGGCGCGCCCTGGTGGCTCATGGGCCCCTCGTGAGCCTTCTCGACTCCGTTTTTCTTCTGGATTACTTGTTTTGCAAGATAAAAAATCTTTATATATACTCCCGGACGTTTTGACCATCGTATCGCAGAAATCTCCTCTGTTCTTGTTTCGTGCTGTTTTTCTGACAGATCTAGATCGCTATGGCTCCACCAAGCTCCTCCAAGGACAAGTTCTACGAGAAGGTCATCAACCCCTACCTACCAGAGGTGATGAAACACCCTCAAGCCATTGAGATGCGTGAGGGGGTGCTTCACATCCGGGATGTGCAAGGACCCAAGAAGACCGGGAGCATGGAGTCCAGGCTCGAAGCGGTGGAGCAGGAGATCTTCAAGTGCCAAGGGATGGTGGAACGTGGACTCAGCGCCAACCACTCCATGATCACGGAGTTCACCCGTGATCGCAAGGTGGACGACCGATCGATGGGGGACATCATCTTCAAGCTCAATGAACGAATCGACTATCTCCAAGGCCAAATCTATGATCTTCAAAATCAAAATTATGAGTATGAGGCAAGATTCAAAGGTATGAGTTTAGCTGCAAGTTTCAGGACTCCGGAGACTCGTTCGGGGAACCTATGCCATGGAAGCCGGAGGACAAGCCCATCACTTCATCACCACCACCATCACCGAAGAAGGGAACTTGAATACATGGGTATGGGCACTCCCCTTGGCTTGTGCCAAGCTTGGGGTAGGTGCCCCGGTATCGTATCACCATCACTTTTGCTATCTTTACCTATTTTTAGTTCGATCCTTAGTTATTTCGTGATTTAGTTGAATAAAAGTTTAGTATGATCTATTTTCGAGTGCTAGTTTCGTGATCTATCTATCTATGTAATCGAGTTGAGAGTTATATAATAAAGAGTAGTTTGAGTTTTTGCTTCTTTACTTTCATGTTTCAATCTTAGCAATGAAAATAATGAAAGAGATCATATGCTAATCTTATGGAAAGTAATGACATTACATAAAGAAAAATATAAGTGGTAAAATTTATTGGAAGTTAACAAACATAGCATTAGTCAATGATGCAATTCATGAAAGAATTAATAAGGGAAGAGAAGATTCACATGCAAATACACTATCTTGGACATCTTTTATGATTGTGAGCCCCCATTAAGTATTTTATGTCAAATTGTTGTCATTGGACAAGGAAGAAAACGTAATGAATTATGTTTGCTTATATTCACATAGAAGTTATATTGTTATAGATCCTCCAACATGTGGTGCTTGCCCAATATCTTTGCTAGCCAAAAATCCGCACCAAGTAGAGATACTACTTGTGCATCCAAAACCCTTAAATCCAGTTTCATGTCATGAGAGTCCACTATATCTACCTATGGATTGAATAAGATCCTTCAAGTAAGGTGTCATCGGTGCAAAAAGCAATAAAAATTGCCTCTAAATATGTCTGAACTTTTATTGTAAGGGAAAATAAGCTTTGTACGAACTTGTGATGGTAAAGAAATAAAAGCGACGGACTGCATAATAAAGGTTGCTATCACAAGGGGCAATATAAAGTGACGTTCCTTTGCATTAAGAGCTTGTGCATCCAACAACAAAAAGCGCATGACAACCTCTGCTTCCCTCTGCGAAGGGCCTATCTTTTACTTTTATGTATTTACTTTTTATGCAAGAGTCAATAGTGTTCTCCCCAATTCCTTTTTATTTTTCTCTTTTGCAAGCATCATGTGGTGGGGAAAGATCTAGGCATATATATCCAGTTGGATATGAGTGATCATTAGTTATTATTGTTGACATCACCCTTGAGGTGAATAAGTTGGGAGGCGAAATTATAAGCCCCTGTCTTTCTATGTGTCTGGTTGAAATTTTTTGCTCCATATATATGTTGTGAGTGTTAGCAATCATGGAAGACTATATGATGGTTGAGTATGTGGACTTGCTAAAAAGCTCCTACATGAGACCCTTCCTGAAAATATGATGAATTGCAATTGCATTGTTGACTAAGAACATAGTTTGTTAGTTTTCAAGAAAGTTTATGCCTTATACTTCATTGTTGTGATGAATTGTTACTCGCTCATGAGAAGTTTTATGATAATAAATATTGTTGTTATAATAATGATCATGATGCTACTATGTCTGTATTTTGATTTATCGACACCTCTCTCTCTAAACATGTGGACATGATTATCGATATCGGCTTTCGCTTGAGGACAAGCGAGGTCTAAGCTTGGGGGAGTTGATACGTCCATTTTGCATCATGTTTTCCTACTGTTATTTATAGTGTTTTTAATCAATATAACACTTTGTGGAGCAATTCTAATGCCTTTTCTCTCTTAATATGCAAGATTTACACAAGGAGGGAGATTGCCGGCAGCTGGAATTCTGGACCTGAAAAACCTATGTCGGAGATACCTATTCTGCACATCTCCAAATGAGCTGAAATTTTACGGAGATTTATTTTGGAATAAATAAAAAATACTGGAAGGAAGAAGTACCAGAGAGGGCCACCCAGGTGCCCACGAGGCACCAGGGCGCGCCAACCCCCCCCCCTAGGCGCGCCCTGGTGGCTTGTGGGGCCCCTGGCCAGCCTCCGGCCCCCATTTTCTGGTATATAAGCCCATTTGCCCTAGAAAAAATAGAGAGAAGACTTTTGGGATGGTGCGCCGCCGTCTCGAGGCGGAACTTGGGCAGGAGCACTTTTGCTCTCCGGCGGAGAGATTCTGCCCGGGATACTTCCCTCCGGGAGGGGGAAATCGAAGCCATCGACATCACCAACGATCCTCTCATCGTGGGAGGACCAATTTTCATCAACATCTTCACCAGCACCATCTCATCTCAAACCCTACTTCATCTCTTGTATTCAATCTTTGTCTCAAAACCTCAGATTGGTACCTATGGGTTGCTAGTAGTGTTGATTACATCTTGTAGTTGATGCTAGTTGGTTTATTTGGTGGAAGATTATATGTCCAGATCTATTATGCTATTTAATACCCCTCTGATCTTGGACATGAAGATGATTTGTGAGTAGTTACTTTTGTTCTTTAGGACATGGGAGAAGTCTTGGCATAAGTAATCATGTGAATTTGGTATTCGTTCAATATTTTGATAATATGTATGTTGTTGATTCTCTTAGTGGTGTCATGTGAACGTCGACTACATGACACTTCACCATCTTTGGGCCTAAAGGAATGCATTGTGGAGTAGTAATTAGATGATGGGTTGCTAGAGTGACAGAAGCTTAAACCCTAGTTTATGCGCTATTCCGTAAGGGGCTGATTTGGATCCATATATTTAATGCTATGGTTAGAGTTATCTTAATTCTTCTTTCGTAGTTGCAAATGCTTGCGAGAGGGGGTAATCATAAGTGGGAGGCTTGTTCAAGTAAGAACAACACCCAAGCACCGGTCCACCCACATATCAAATTATCAAAGTAGCGAACGCGAATCAAACCAACATGATGAAAGTGACTAGATGAAATTCCCATGTGTCCTCGAGAACGCTTTACTTATTATAAGAGATCGTTCCGGCTTGTCCTTTGCTACAAAAAGGATTGGGACACCTTGCTGCACTCTTTGTTACTATTGCTACTTGTCACTTGTTACAAATTATCTTGCTATCAAACTACTCGTTACCGATAATTTCAGTGCTTGCAGAAAATACCTTGCTGAAAACCGCTTGTCATTTCCTTCTGCTCCTCGTTGGGTTCGACACTCTTACTTATCGAAAGGATTACGATTGATCCCCTATACTTGTGGGTCATCAAGACTCTTTTCTGGCGCCGTTGCCGGGGAGTGAAGCGCCTTTGGTGAGTGGAATTTGGTAAGGAAACATTTATATTACGTGCTAAAATTTACTGTCACTTGTCACTATGGAAAGTAATCCTTTGAGGGGTTTGTTCGGGGTACTTCACCTTGACCGAAAGCACCAAGTGTTGCTCCTCAACCTACTGCACCTACTGAAAATATTTATTATGAGATTCCTTCGGGTATGATAGAGAAACTGCTGGCTAATCCTTATGCAGGAGATGGAACGGTACATCCTGATATACACTTGATCTATGTGGATGAAATTTGTGGATTGTTTAAGCTTGCAGGTTTATCCGGAGATGGAGTTAAGAAGAAAGTATTCCCTTTATCTTTGAAGGGAAAGGCATTGACATGGTATAGGCTATGTGATGATACTGATAAATGGGACTGGAACCGATTGAAATTGGAATTCCACCAGAAATTTTATCCTATGCATTTGGTTCATCATGATCGGAATTATATATATAATTTTTGGGCTCGTGAAGGAGAAAGCATCGCTCAAGCTTGGGGGAGGCTTAAGTACATGATGTACACATGCCCCAACCATGAGCTCTCAAGAGAAATTATCTTACAGATTTTTTTTGCTCGGCTTTCTCATGATAATCAAACCATGCTCGATTCTTCTTTAACGGCTTTTTCATACACATTATTTTTTAATACTTTTTTGTATACGTGATAATTTTTTTTCTCTATACACAATTTACATTTTTTAAATGCTCGGTCAACATCTTATAAATATTTTTTGTGTAGTGTTTTTTGTAATATATATATTTATAATATTTGAAAGTATAAGAAAAAAATAAAAAAATAAGCACAAAAGGGAGACAGAAAACATAGACAAAAACCGAGAAAAAAGAGGCTGTGGCCTCCCGCGCGCCTGGGCTAGCCCATCTCGCTCTTTCCTTCAGTGAGGGTTGCCCTAGGTCTCACTAGAAGCGAGACAGGGGGGCCCGCTTGCACGAGTTTCCGCTCGAGTGTAATTGCGTGGCTAGCCGGATGGGCCGGTGCGCGTGAGATGGGTTGTCACTGCGTGGCTGGTCTCTGGCTAGTTAGCTGGCCGGTGTGCAGCTCTAAAATCTACGCGAGCACTATGTCTCGCATTACATGAGACGGGAGCAACTCTCGCTGAGGGTTTTCCTCTCCCCGCGTCGTATTGGGCCGGCCCATTCGCTCACGCATATAGTAAGAAAAAGAGCCAAGGAAAAGAGAGAAGCAGGGATCGATCCCTGGTCTTAGGGCGACCGCGGGTGCTACTACCACTTTACCCAAGTCCCGTTCGTGATTGGTAGGTGCGCGTCGTACTTGAGGTGATTCAAGCCGGTTTTCTTTGAGTTTTTTTCTTCTTCTTTTCGTTTTCTTTTGTTTATTTTATTTTTTCTTCTCCATTTTTTCATTCTTTTTTGCACTTTGGGTCGTTGTATTTTCATTTCTTTTTTTTCTTTTGTTTATTTTCTTTCCTTTTTTGGTTTTCTTTGTTCCTTTGGTTATTATTCTACATTTTTTGTATATGTCAACAACATTTTTCTAATACACGTCTAACATTTTTCCAATACAAATTAAACATTTTTGTAATGCATGGTCGATATTTTTTCTATACATATTTTTTTAATTGCTTGATTAACATTTTTCAAATACAAGATTAACATTTTTTCAATACATGGTCAAAAAAAATTCTATACATGTTTACAAAAATTTTAAATGCTTGATTAACATTTTTTTAATACATGGTCAACATTTTTCTATACACATTTAACATTTTTCAAACCCTTGTTCAACATTTTTTTAAATGCTTGATTAACATTTTTATATACATGATTAATTTTATCATCATTTTTTAATACATGGCCAATATTTTTTCTATACACATTTAACAATTTCCCAATTGTTTATTAACATTTTTCAAATACTTGTTCAATTTTTTTTCAAATGCTTGATTAACATTTTTATATACATGATCAATTTTTCCATCATTTTTTAATACATGGTCAAAAAAAATTCTATACACATTTAACATTTCCCAAATGCTTGAGTAACATTTTTCAAATACTTGTTCAACATTTTTGTTTCAAAATGCTTGATTAATATTTTTATGTACATGATCAAAAAATTCATCATTTTCTAATACATGATCAACAATTTTTCTATACACATTCAACATTTCCCAAATGCTTGATTAACATTTTTCAAATACTTGTTCAATATTTTTTTTTCAAAATGCTTGATTAATATTTTTATATACATGATCAAAAAAATTCATCATTTTTTTAATACATGATCAACAATTTTTCTATACACATTCGACATTTTTCTGAATGTTTGATTAACATTTTTTAAATACTTGTTCAACATTTTCCAAATACTTGTTTAACATTTTTCAAAAGTTTTTTGAAGAGTGTTTTTTTGTAATATATCTATTTAGATCATTTTAAAGTATAAAATAAAGCAAAAAAACTAAAACAGTAAACAAAAAAATAAAATAAAATAAAATAAGGGCCTGTGGCCTACTGCGCACGTGGGCCGGCCCATCTTGGTCGCCCCTTCAACGAGTCCGAAGATGGACTCGCTGAAGGCGAGACATATGGACACCCTAAAATCTACCTCTGGTACATGGGTTGTATATAAGGTGCGGGAAAAATCTATCCGATGTCCAGTGACACTGGTTGCCTCAACGTAAGGGCAACTCCAACACGCCGACGCAAATTGTCAACGCGCGTCCGTTTGGGTCAAAACGAACGAAAACACCGGTCCAGTGCGCCGACGCAAACCCAAAATCCGTCCGCTCGCTGTCCGTCTGGACGCATTCCCGGCTCATTTTTGCGCCCGATTTGCGTCCACGCGGTCACGAGACGGACGCGCCGCGAGTCCGCTCGGTATCCGCCTCGGGCCTGCGTGTCGGCCGCATAACTACCCGACGCGGTCGTAGTCAATGCGTCCACCTACCCTGGGCCCGCATGGCAGCGTCTGGAAGTCTCCGGAGTCCACGTCTTTTTAAAATGGAGACGTGCGGGGGGAGGGGGGTGGGGGCTCATCCACTTCTCCTCCCACTCCCATCCACATCTGGCCACCCCCGCTCCCTCGCCGGCGACAGAAAAACCCTCGCTAGCTAGCCCGCACGTCCGCCATGGGGTTCTTCAGCAACAAGGGCAAGGGCAAGTGCAGGTTCGACACCGGTGCTGGCTCGTCTCGCGCGCCGCCACCGGACGCCTTCTCGATGGTGCCGCATGCGGGGAGGGGTCGCCGGCCACGGGGCCGGCTCTACGTCGACCTCACCAGCGGTGCCGTCGCCGCCGCAGCCTAGGGCAGCGTGCTGGGAGGCTGGGAGCCGCATGTTTTTTTAGTTTTTAAATTTATGTTTAATTATGTTTAAGTGGACTTTGGCTGGCGGTTGACCGGCCGTTTTAATATTTAACTAGTAGGCGGAGGCGCGGCGACACGCCGCGCCCGTCATGAAGCCTGTGTGCATGGCTGCGTTGTTTCTCTTATAGAAGAAAAGAAGGCATGGGTAAGCGAGCTGGCAGTTGGTAATGTGCAAGCCAATTTAACTTCGATAAATACCGAAAGGTACCAAAAAACAGTTCACCTATGGTTACATACACTTCGCTATATATGTTAAATGTTCCAGCCAAAGCTGTTCCTACCAAGATAGTTGAAGTCTGAAAATCTTCTGATGCAACCAAAAGTTGTACAAAATGAAGCTTCCTTCGAACTGAAAGAAAATTGCTCCGGTATAGATTTTAAAGATCACATTTTACATATAATACCCCATCCTACAATAGATGAAATTTATATTAGTGAACGAAGCAAGATACAGAAGAAGGAAAAACAAAAAAAAAAGTGAATTAGAAAATAGAAAGGATTAACCTTTAGAGAAAGGTCCACTCTTTTAGGCTCAGTGTCGGCAGCCCAGTCAAAAAACCAATAATGTCATTGTTTTCTGTAATGCATACAAACTTTAGTTCACAAAACAACAAAAATCGAACGAAGATACTCTAGTAAAAAGATAGGACATTTGGCATTACAGTGCAGTGACGATTTCTTTATATATGATATTTTGAGTAATATCTGTTGCAACCCGTAACCCTTAGTCGTGAAAAATAGCATGCATGATCAATCGAATTAGAGATGCATTATCAGTCCAATCAAGCCTAATTCTCCCGGCCTAAATGGTACTAACCTGGATACTCTAAGGAACATATTTTCTTTAATTTGCTTATCCTATGGTGTCCTGTAGAAAAAAAGTTGCTAGATATTGCATCATAATTAACCTAACTTTACATAGAAGGTAGATTGAGAAAAAACTACTACAGTTTATACAACTCGCAGAGTTATAGGGGTAAGGTGTGTGTGCGCGTTCACATGGGTGAGTGTAACTGTGTTGGCATTGGTGCTCGCATTTTCTTGTATTTATTCCAGGCTCTCCGGATAGCGTTATAGGGGTAGGGTGTGTGTGGGTGCATTCATAGGGGTGAGTGTATGTGAGCATCTACGTTGTACTGAGTTGGCACCGGTGCTCCCACTTTTCTGGATTTATTTAAGTCTCTCTGGTGATAGTCATTCAGTCGGAGGAGACATCCCCTCAACCACGAAAGCACGTGCAGTGACTTCGTCGGTCTCAAGATGTAGTGTCGGCTCAGTATCTCAAAGGTTCTCATAAAGATAGGGTGTGCATGTGTGCGTTCATGGGAATAAGTCTACGTGCAGTGACTTCGTCGGTCTCAAGATGTAGTGCCGGCTCAGTATCTCAAAGGTTCTTATAAAGATAGGATATGCATGTTTGCGTTCATAGGGATAAGTCTATGTGCGATTGTGCGTATATATGAGCATTTGCGTTGTACTGTGTTAAAAACAGTATCTAACACTAAAAAAACCTAATAGTGAGTTAAATAAAAACCAACACGTGTCAAGTAGCGAAGCATTCGGGATAAGTCTATGTGCGTATATATGAGCATTTACGTTGTACTGTGTTAAAAGTCAGTATCTAACACAAAAGAAAAACCTAATAGTGAGTTAAATAAAAACCAACACGTGTCAGTTAGGGAAGCATTCAAGGCAAAGTACCTCAAATGCTGAGAGTGGAGCTAGCTTAGCAGCTTTAATTCTTTTATATATTATGTTTAATTTGTGTGCACGTTTTAAATTTATTTTTCATTTTTTTCTCGCCGAAAAATGCGTCAGGCATCGTTGTGCGCACCTGCTCACCCAAACGAAAAAACGAACAAGTCCGTCCACTTGGCCGACCCAAACGGACAAAAAGCGGACAAAATTCGCGTCCGTTTGCGTCGGCGCGTTGGAGTTGCCCTAAGTCCGCCCCTGTGTGAAGGGGGCACGACGTTAATACGTGGTGTCGCGAACCGTGAGAGTTAGATATCATCATCTAACTCAAACAAGCAACAGTCCAATAGAATCGAAAACAGCAACACTTTAGATGTTTTTTACTATTTTTTTACCTTACTATAGATATCGATCAGTTCATTTATTTTCCGAAAATGCACAAGCTTAGCAGGTCGACATATTAGAAGTAGAAACAGCAAACAGTTCAGGGGATCCGGCGCCACAGAGGGGCGCGGCTACAAGGAGAACGAACCACGATCACCGCTAATTTACAACGACAATGCCCGGAAACGAAGAAACAATAGGGACATGAGAGACAACAACTTGGTAATTTCTATATATACAGCCAGCAGCCAGGCCAGGAAACAATTGGTGTGCTGGGCGCTTCAGCTTCAGTCGTTAGAGGTTCTCTGCAGGTTTGTCATCGTCGCAGCCGCTAATTTAGCTTTGCAAGAGATTACAGATTCGTCTAAATATAGAGAATAATAGAAACGGTGGACTACTGCTTGGGCACTTGATGCATCTGTAGAGAGTTTATTGGTGTGAGGCTCAACATTCCGGCTGGTTAGCTATTTGGCTTGACCTGACAGCCGGCTGGAGCAGCGAACCCCGGGCAACCACGTCCTCGTCGCCCGGTACCGGATCCTGCTCTGGCGCCGGCTCGCCACGTGGCTGCAGCGGCGCGGCGCAGTTCAGGGTAGGAAGCAACGGCGGCGCCTCAAGGTTGCACTGCTGCGGCGACAAGATCGACGTCAGTGACTGATTGAAATTGCATACATGATACATGATGGGTGCGATATTAATTTGCTATGCTCTTTCTGTCTCTTGCACATAAGATATCAGGCACTCTGCAGTTTGGAGTTTGCACTGTGAGACTGACTGATAAGAGTTTGTTCAAATTCATCACCTTTCCGCGCAAGTCTTCGTTGTCTTTGAGAAGCGTCCTCTCCTGAACATAGAGTTATGTATATAGGCTGCTGTAAGATTTTTTCTTTAATGAAAAAAAAACACGCCAGAGGTTACTCTGGCCTTTGGGGTTATGAATCAGTTGGGAATATACCTTCTCTTTCAGGTTAGCTATCTGCTGTTCGAGCAGCTGGGTCTGGCGGCAGTGGAGTGAACACATGCACAGATTCATGTTAGTTCGTGTAAAATTGAGCAGCTCAGCTGTTTTGTGGAAATTCAAGAGCTTTGAACAAGCCAACCTTCTTTCCTCTGATGATGCGGAGACTCTTCTCAATTTTTCCTTCCAGAAAATGCAGTTCTTCAGCAGAGCATGCTCCTAAATTTTCGCCCAAGATCTTTCTGCACCTCATATTACACAGCATTATTTTTGGCTGTCTAAGTATAATTAGGCTTCAAAGTGACAAGATTGCTTACCGCTTCGAATCTTCAAGAGCTTCAAGTTTCTTTGCCAAGCTTAGAGCATCAGCTTTGACTTGCTGCAGTTCAGAATCCAGATGATTCAGCGTAAGAATGTGTGTCGTCACATCACATGCCATACTATAATGCCCAGAGCAAACATTAAGTCCTTATTATACAGAATACTAAAGGGCAGTATATATCATGTTTTTGCTCGTAACAAGCATCCATGTGATATTGCAATAGTGAGCTGGCATAAATTAGTTGCAACAACATTGATGGCTCCTGAGTCCTGATTTTTAATTGGTTAAATGAAGAATGGCATAATCCTCGAGGGTCAATAGTGAGAACTTTAGATGCACGACCATGTCAATATTAACATTTGTTTTGCTGTATTCATTGAAGGTGTAGAAAAGTGCATCCAGTTATTACTCAACATGGTAAATACAGTACTAAAGAGAGCATATTGTGATCATATTCCTACATTAATTAAGTACATTATAAGGGTCGTGCAGGTTTGCCTTTTAGCTATTACTATGTATCAATTGAATTTACAGTGGCGTGGATTGTTGAAGGTCCTAGCTTAGGAAAATAGAACTGTGTAGGGGCTAATATGTAACTTGTACATTGTATATACAGAGATGAAGGAAGAGCACCTGGGGTGATAGAAGCTTCAGGAAATTTCCCCATTCAACATGGCATCGGAGCTAGGTTCATTGGAGGCGGCGGCGCCGGCGGTGTAGTTGCCGGTGAGGTGGCGGAGTCCGGCGAGGAGAGCGCGGCGCATCTGGGCGTGTGCGAGCGCGCGCGTGCGCGGAGCCTGGTGGGTAGTGTGCGACGCGAGGCATGGCGGGGCTGTGCTCGAGGAGCAGCGCGGGCGCGGCAGAGGAGGAAGAGGAGGTGCAGCTCGTCAGTGGCTGCAGGAGGAGCCGCAGCTGCTGCTGCTGAGGAGAGGAGAAGGGGCGCATCTGGTAGCCGATTCCCGGCGCGGCTGCGCGGCGACGGCGGGCCGGAGAAGGGAAGGAAGCAGCGGGAGGAGGAAGTGGAGCTGCTGCTGACTGCTACTGCGAGGTGGTGCTGAGAGCAGCTGCTGAAGGCTGCTGCTGCTGATTGCCCAAGGAGGAGGTCGTGTTGCTGCCGTGTCTGCTGGTTGAAGACTGCTGCTGCTGAATTTGCTGGATCTGCTGCTGCTTGCTGTGCGTGTGTGCAGGGGAGTGCTGCGGGTGTACTGTGTGAAGCTTGCAAGAGAGGAGGTCCAGTACACTTGAGGTGGAAGAGAAGAGGAACAATATGTTGTTTGGTGCAAATCGCAAGCAGGGGGAGAATTCAAGGTTTGGAATGAACCTAAGAAATAGGAGTTGCTTTGGATACAATCAACCTGGGCAATGGCAGAATTGGTATAGCAGAAGACGTGTTGTTGGTACTGAGAAGTCTTGGCGACGAGATGGGGATTGGCTGTGTCCAAATGCAAACTGTGGAAATGTAAATTTTGCTTTTCGCAGAATCTGTAATATTTGTGGAGTTACACGACCAGCTGGTGATAGTGGAACCACACAGCTTGTGAGTGTGAGAATGACTGCAGAAGATATGGTGAAGTGGCAGTGGTTTAAGAAGATGAGTTCAAGTGAAAATTCTTCAAAGGAAGCACCTGTTTCTGCTGGTCCTTGGACTAATGTTTCTAAAGCTGTAAGTTGTGAGCGACCATGGTTAATTGATTCTGGTGCATCAAGACATATGGTGGGATCCTATGAGGACTTCTTAAAATATGTACCTAATGTGATGGGGCAGGATGTGAAGTTGGCAGATGGCTCTACCCAAGCTATTATGGGATCAGGGACTGTCATATGTGGACCTAATATGTCTCTGTCATCTGTTTTACATGTTCCCTCATTCCCAATTAATCTATTATCTATCAGCTGTATTACAAAGGAACTTAATTGTGCTGCAGTTTTCTTCCCAACTCGGTGTTTGTTTCTGCAACTTGGGACTTGGAAAATCCTCGGGACAGGAATTATGCGAGATGGTCTATACTACTTGGATGATGATATGGCACCTATGGCTGCTGCTGTGCTGTCTCGGTCACCATTGGAAGAATTTCTTCTTCATCATCGCAGGCTGGGACACATGTCCTTTAACACCCTGGGTCAGTTGTATCCTAACCTCTATAATAAAATTTGCAAAGAAAGCCTAGTATGTGATGCCTGTCAGTATGGAAAGCTAACCCGTAGTATATATACTTCATCTGATCACAGAAGTATGGTGCCATTTCAAACTATCCACTCAGATGTGTGGGGTCCTAGTGGGGTGTGGTCACTTTATGGATACAAATCTTTTGTGACATTTATTGACTGTTGCACTAGGACTACTTGGGTTTATGTACTGAGAAATAAAAGTGACGTGTTTGAATGCTTTAAGGATTTCCACAACTTAATCAAAAATCAATATGATGCACGGGTGAAAATATTTCGAACTGACAATGGTACAGAATATGTAAATAACCAATTTGATGAGTATTTGTCAAGCTTTGGAATTATCCATCAAACTAGTTGCCCGGGTACTTCTCAGCAGAATGGGTTGGCTGAAAGGAAAAACAGACATCTCTTAGAAATCACCCGGTGTATCATGTTAGCTATGAATGTTCCTAAATATTTGTGGGCTGAAGCTGTGATGACAGCGGCTTATTTGATGAATAGAATGCCATCCCGGGTGCTCAATAACAAGACACCGATTGAGTGTCTAACTGGTGAAACTACATATGTTGTGCCACCAAAGGTATTTGGATGTGTATGTTTTGTGAGGGATCATAGACCATCGGTTGGCAAGCTTGACCCTAGAGCAGTGAAATGTGTATTTGTGGGATACTCTGGAAAACAAAAGGGTTATAAATGTTGGTGCCCACCAGAAAAACGGATGTTTGTGAGCATGGATGTAGTGTTCAGGGAACATGAACCATATTATGGGGAACCAGTAGATTTAACCGATGTCTTCCCTGATGATGTTACAGACTTGGACAACGAGACAGGGGGAGATGACAGCAGAGAAGACAATGATGTAGCACCAGAGAAGATGATAGTTGGGGTTATACCTATTGAAGATGTGCAAGATGATGCAGGGCAAGAACATGAACAGAGGGAACAACAAAGTGACTCTAATGGAGCATTACAATGGCCAAAACCGAATGAGGAATGAGAAGTTCAAGTGTTTACACGGAGGCATAGATGGCCAAAACCAAATGAGGAACGAGAAGTTCAAGTGTTTACACGGAGGCATAGAATTGAGAAGGAGCAAGTGCAGAGACAAGAACCTAACCCACCGGAGTGTGGTACAGAAACTCAAGAGCTTACTGATACACATGGTTTAGATGATGGTACGCTTCCTCATTCTCTTCCACATGAAGATTTAGATGCTCCTATTGCTCTTAGGAAGCAACCCCGCACTACTGCTAGGAAATTACCATCAAAGCTATCTCCATATGATGTCTCAAATTATGTATCATATGCATCCTTGGGTTCCAAGTATAAGTCATTCATTTGCAGCTTTAGATTCTATAGATCCTATACCACATGACTGGCAAGTAGCAATAAAGGACCCAAGATGGAGAACAGCAATGTTTGAAGAGATGGAAGCACTTGACAAAAACAATACTTGGATCCTCACCACTCTTCCTGCAGGGAAAAAGACTGTGGGTTGTAAATGGGTATTCACTGTAAAACAGACTCCAGAAGGTAAAGTGGAGAGGTACAAGGCCAGGTTAGTAGCAAAGGGGTATAGCCAAACCTATGGAGTAGATTATGATGAAACTTTTGCCCCAGTAGCAAAAATGAACACCATCAGAACAATAATCTCAATTGCAGCAAACCGTAATTAGAAATTGTTTCAAATGGATGTTAAAAATGCATTCCTCCATGGAGACTTGCAGGAAGAGGTGTATATGGAGATTCCTCCAGGATTCAATAGCCGTGAGACTGAAGGCAAGGTTTGTAAACTAAAAAGATCCCTTTATGGTCTAAAACAATCACCTCGAGCATGGTTTGGAAGATTTAGAAAAGGAATTTGCTCCTTGGGGTATAAACAAAGCAATGCTGATCACACTCTCTTCTTTAAACGTCATCATGATAAGATTACTATACTGACTGTATATGTTGATGATATAGTAATCACAGGGGATGATGTTGAGGAGATATCATACTTGAAGAAGATGATGGCTAAAATATTTGAAGTTAAAGACTTGGGCTATCTTCATTATTTTCTGGGGATTGAAGTTGCTTATGGGGCACAAGGTATGTACCTCTCTCAAAGGAAGTATGTACTTGATCTTCTTAATGAAACAGGTATGTTAGGATGCAAACCAGCGGCCACACCTATTGAGCAAAATCATCGTACCTTGGTAGACTCAGGTGACCCCGTAGATAAATACCAATATCAGAGGTTAGTTGGCCGTTTAATCTATTTATCGCACACAAGGCCAGATATTGCATATGCAGTTAGTGTTGTAAGCCGTTATATGCATGATCCTCGTTCAGGCCATCTAGAAGTGGTAAATCGAATTTTGAGATATCTAAAAGGCTGTCCAGGGAAGGGAATCTTATTTTCTAATCATGGACATTTGAAGGTAGAGGGATATACTGATGCAGATTGGGCTGGATGTCTAGATGATAGACGATCTACATCAGGCTATTGTGTGTTTGTTGGAGATAATCTAGTTTGTTGGAGAAGTAAAAAACAAAATGTGGTGGCACGATCTACTGCTGAGGCAGAATTCAGGTCTATGGCTTCTGGTTTATGTGAACTCATGTGGTTGAGGATATTACTATCTGAGCTCGGTCTATTTGATGGAGGACCACTACAACTCTATTGTGATAACCAAGCTGCAATCAATATAGTGCATAATCCAGTTCAGCATGATAGAACTAAGCATGTTGAAATTGATAGACATTTCATTAGAGAGAAGTTAGATGAGGGGAGCCTTCGTGTTACTTTTGTTAGATCTGATAGTCAATTGGCAGATGTACTTACAAAAGGTGTTAGTGTTGTGTCTTTTGTGAACTTATGTAGCAAGATGGGACTCATGGATATATTCGCCCCATCTTGAGGGGGAGTGTTGAAGGTCCTAGCTTAGGAAAATAGAACTGTGTAGGGGCTAATATGTAACTTGTACATTGTATATACAGAGATGAAGGAAGAGCACCTGGGGTGATAGAAGCTTCAGGAAATTTCCCCATTCAACATGGATCAATATGTATAGTTGTCATGCCGGTCACTGACAAATTAATATACGGCTGTAAGAGACAGAGCAAACTGCGCCACTGCTATTACTGTGTCATGGCTATATTCTGAATAAGAAGGCCTCAATATATACAAAATGAAGATGTACATAACTTTGATCTCACTTGTCAGATATTATTCACATAATTGTAATGGATGATTCAAGTCTTAATCAACCAGGAAGTTCATATATTAGGATCTTCACCTGTATATCTGGCTGTACTGTCTTGTTATTAACAGTATCCTTTGTATAAGCCTTATAGCGGTCAATCGACTTCTGCAAGCTGAATCGCACATACAATAAAAAAACTTAAGTTAGAACTTAATAATTACTTTCTGAAAAAAGAAATAAAGATTTTAGCCATATTTTGGTTGAGCACCAAGAATGCAATATTTTGTCACAGAGATTATGGACATCAAGATATAGAAACAATGTCGAAAATGATAAATATTTTTAAGGACAAATAAAATCGATAATGATATGCAACATCAAAATATACAAACATTATTGGAAATGCTATTTAGTTTTCAAGAAAAAATAAGGTCAAAAATGAGATACTAAAGAATGTAACATCTGGCTTAAAATATCCTTCTTGAACTTTGCTTGGGTACACCCTCCTAGAAAAGTTTACAGATTTTGATGCATATTAAAAGTTACCCCTTCAGTAAAAAAGAGTATATAGTCTTTTGTATACAAATCAATCTATTCAATACGTTTGATCTACAGAACCACATGGCCCATGTGGTAAGCTACCTGAAAACAAACAATGACAATGTCAATACGTTTGATCTGCAGGCTAATATGGCGATAACCTTTTTAAGTAACTTTAAGATTCGTGTAATCTTTTTTTTGGGGGGGGGGGGGGGGGGGGGGCAAAATTCATCCTTCTTATGATTAGGTAATTACAGAGGGGATAATGGTGGGATCGATGTCAGAGGAGGGGGAGAGGCTGTTTGGGCTTTGGATTATTTCTTCAATGCTAGATTACATGGCATAGCTGGCAATTAGGAAGGAAAGATCCAAACAAAAAGGAACAGCCCAAAGAGAATCCAAACTAACAAGACTTTTTTTGACTTGAAGCCCAACAAAACACTAATCTGAGAATTTAGCTCTTGATGGTTTGGCTGGTCCTGGACTTTGTGGCGGTGGCAGTATTTTGCCCCACATGGCCACTCCTCCCTTCAACATAGCTTGTCCTCGAGCTTGAAAGTGGTCAATGTTGGAATTCTACCATGTCTTCTCGGGAAGCTTCAGAAGCAGCTGCTCCTTCACAATGAATAGGAGGTGATGGAATGACACTTCCATGATGTATCGCAGGTGGCAGAGGTATAACTCGTGGTTCGCCGTTCGCCATGGTAAACCTTCAGCTAGGTAACTTGAAACATGTAGTGGAGACAAGCCATAGGCACTGAACCAACTCTAACCGTGACTTTATAAGGACCATAGTAGCATGACGCTAACTTTTTTCAGAAAGGATGATAGCACGACCCTCTGCATCGATTGATGCACACATCCATATATTATTAATTATTTAATGATGTCGAGCAAGGACTAACACCGATGCCGACTGAATCGGCTTATAAAAAGCAAAGGAAAACCCGAGGCCATCCAAAATCGATGAGCCTCGTGGCAGGACCTCCGCAATACTACCACAAACCCTATGACACGCGAAATATGTTACTCCTGGACAAAGCCTTCAAGAAGGGATCATTGTACGTGCGCCGCCGATGACGACGAGTTCAACCAAGATTGAACATTGGATCCCCCCAGTACATGCATACTTGTCATCTAATCCATCACTGACATCGACCACTCTACCGGTTGACGACGCCTCGCTAGCTGGGTCATGGTGCCGAGATATCCCAAGGACCAGGCTGCTGGAGAAGACGCGGGGATATTGGTTTAGGACCACGATGTGTTGCTTTGGGTCACTGGTGCACCTCCTTCGATCCTCGTTGATGCGCGCGCGAGAGAGAGAGAGACACTTGGATTTAAGCTGGTCTTCAGGTCATGTCGGTTTTCCAGGCACCTCGCAAATCCCTGTCGTTGTAGCTACCTTGCATCCCCAGGGTCACCACCCTTGCATCCTCTATCATGGACCCCATCACTCGCCAGATTCAGAAAGTGCCCGCACTGGGGCGTTGCTGCCAAGACCTACACATGCCAACCATGGTGCCAACCACCGCCCGCGACTGCATGACCAAGAGACAAGCGAGGTCCGGCTAGCTACAGACCCCATGGCCGCACACTACGCCCCTCGACGCAGCCATGTCGGTACCAGCTACAAGACACTGCTCTGGATTGGAGTCAGATCCGCACCTCTGCACGCACAATCTGGCGGCACTTCACAGCCAGAAGCGTGGGGTGTTATAGAACATATGGGTTAATAGGATTGATAGATTGCTCATATCAACAAGGTGCACCTTCTTTTCTGGAAGCTTATCTCCAAAGAACCTTCAGGTTAAGCATGCTTGGCCTGGAGTAATTTGAGGATGGGTGACCTATTGGGAAGTTGATCTCGGGTGCACATGAGTGAGGACAAAGTTTGCAGGGAAGACTAGTGTTGGTCTGTGAGGCCAGTTTAGTTCACAGGTGGTAGACAGGCGTGGCGGCCTTACACCCGGTAGCCAGTCCGAGGGCGTTACATAATGGTATCAGAGCTGACCCTCGCGGTTACCTGACGTGTACAAGTTAGTGGCGCAGACATGTGCATGGCATGTGTGGACTGTCATGGCACACAACATGGCACATGTGAATGCTGGCACTGGCACACATAGATGTCTGCTAGGAGGAACGTTGCTATTGGGCCGATGATGACTGCGGATCCTTTAAGGGGGGCGTGGGTGTATATAACATTCAGGTTAAGATGATTGATAGACTACTCATATCAACAAGGTGCGCCTTCTTTTCTGGAAGCTCATCTCCAAAGAACATCCAAGTTAAGCATGTTTGGTCCGGGGTAATTTGAGGATGGATGACGACTCGGAAGTTGATCCCGGGTGCGCACGAGTGAGGACAAAGCGCACAGGAAAGACTAGTGTTGATTTGTGGGGCAAGTCTAGATCCCAGGTGATAGCCAGGTGTAGCGGTCTTATACCCGGTAGCCAGTCCGGGGGCGTTACAGATGTCAACACTAGTGACCTCACATTCCTGGAGGCGGTGACATCTCGGTATCGGTGGGTGCCATGGTCGTGCCAACCTCTGTCTTTGGCGAGCACAACACTGAGCCGTTGGCGACAACATGGGAGTTGGAGGTGCGAGTTTGGCAATGAAAGGGAGAGTGATGTTGTAGGTGGTGCTCATGTACGGCGAGCGGAGCATGGACTTGGGGACAGTTGTAGTGTAACCGTTGCCGGGGGTACGCAAGCAACATGTCGTGGTGGCCTACCGCGTGGACGTGGCGCCAACTTTCCATGATGTATCAAAGAAGCCATTGAATGGTGTGTAGGTCGGGCTAACCCATTGATCAATATTCAAGGAGAGTTCACAATGCTTGGCATCATAATATTACTTATCACGACATTGGGCCTGAAGAAGGTCTTGAGCATTAGCAATGAACTCATCTAGGTCTTAAAGTAAGGAATCAACTGCTATGCAGGCTGCACCAGTATCATAGAACCATAGAACCAGGGGGCATGCACAATACAACCTTGAATGGAGTAGGCCTTATTGCACTATGAAAGGGTGTGTTATAGCATAGTTCTACGCAAGGAAGCCATTGGAGCCAAGTGCGGCGATGACCGCTTATTATACATCGCAGATACATTGCAATTACATGATTGCCAAACTTTGTTTGGTATTCAGGCTGAGGATGGAAGGGTTGTAACTAACTTGTAAAGACAGGGTCTTGATCATACACTATCATCTCTAGTAGGCCGTGAAGCCATACAATGTCGGTGAAGAAAGCATGGGTTACTATTACTGTTAGGAAGGGGATGAACAAGCAAAATGAAGTGTGCCATCAATGAGAAACGATCCACCACTTAAAGAATGACTGGTTTTCCACGCACTCATGAAAGGTGCTAATATCTACCCAAATCTGGGATGGGGGTGGCATGGACTTCTTAGGTGCATATACTCAAACTTAATCTGTTGGGAAATGGGCAAATACCCACAAATTCCTTCATAGCACACTGAGCACCTGGCACATGGAAGTCAGTACATAGGCATTGCAATGTCTTTTGAATCCCCTCATGGCCAGTATCATGTGCCAAGGCAAGTATGGTGGGAATGGCGGAGAGGACGACAAGATGTAGATGCGTCCACCAAATCTTAGAAGACCATCAGTGCAACCCTACAGATCCCCGAGGATACCTGCCTCTTATTGTTGTTGCAAATCTACGAGTGTCAGGTATGTGGCCATAGATGCGCGCATGGTGACAAGAGCATGAAGGATGGGCTACACAGTGTTGTCAACAATCCTTGGTGTTCTTTCCAAGAGGTCAAGGCATTAACCAGAATGTTTAGCTTGCCCATGCGGAATTCAGCTAAGAAATAATAGCCGAGGAGCTTGCTAACCTGGTGGTGTTGAGGGATGGCGGATAAGCATTGATCGAGGAGGTACTTCAAGTACTCCCTCCGTACCGGTGCATAAGTCATCTTACGAAAACCAAATAATCCCAAAACACTTAGGCGTGGTGCATTAACTCCCACCTCGTGTCTTGTTTCTTGACGTGAATAAAGGAATCAACCAATAAGAGACGTGGGGCGTGTATGTTTTTAATGACTTGAGACTACCTAGCACGGCATGCAGTGCTCAGTTCATTGCATGCAATAGTATTAATTAGCAAATAAACATTAAGTTCTCTCGTTTTCCCCTTCGCCTTGGTCGCGGTGCACAATGTAAGATGATGACTTATGCACCGATACAGAGGGAGTAGTCACGACCTAGATTATGGAGGGATAATCGTGGGATGTTGGAGGATGGGGATGAGGGCGTTTGGGCTTTGGCGTCGTGGCGCCTCGAAGGGGGGGGGGGGGGGGGTAGATTGATCTTGAGGTAAACCCTCCACTTTTCTATTTATTTCTTTGATGCCGGAATTACACGAGGATTGCCTTGCCTACTAGAGATGGTTCAGCCGGGCCCAAGACTTTGTGCTGGTGGCGGTAATGCTTGCCCCACATGAGTGCGAGGCCGGGTGGTAATTTTGATTACCGCCAATTGCATTTTCAACCGCTCGTTAAATGGGCTTACGGAGACAAAAATGAACTACCTTTAGTTCTCATAATTGAGTGGTTACCGAGCAGTTACCAGAATTTTAATTATTTAGAGAACTGATGTAATTTTCAGCATATTTATATTCTTTTTTTGCGAAAATGAAGCATATTCATATTCTGTAACCATGGTAACCGCAAACCCTGGCCCCTTTAGTAAAAAAAGATCACTCGGTAGCCAAAACATTGCTACTAGTATGCCTGCTCTTTAAATTACGATGGATGAAACTCTAATGGTGATTTATCAATTGTAAACCCATATTTGGATGCTATTTTGCTAACTCAGTTCAGCCGTTGGATATCATTTGATGAACCAGATTGGAAAGTTATGTGACCATGTGAGGATCGCATGGCCGAAGCAACACATCCAAGAATAAATAAGGACTTGTTTGGCTCAAAGCTGACTTTGTCATAACGAATAGTACTACGTGAGAAATCCCATGCAACATTCTTTAGTTGTACTCGCTTAGGTTAGTTAGCCCTAATATATTGTACTTCGTAAATATGTGTGTTAATCGGTTTTAAATCCATGCATCAAACTTTGATTAATGTTACTACTCCCTCCGATCCATATTAATTGTCGTTGCTTTAGTACAACTTTAGTATGGATCGGAGAGAGTATAATGTTTTTAGGCATTGGTACACTTATTAAACGGATAACTTGTGACTGTTGAGCTACGGTCTGTGCAAAGCCAAAGTACATAGTATATACATGTGCACGTACATGTGCGCATAAATCCAGATTATAATACATTCATAAGCCAAATCAGTTTCAGGAATGAATGGCATAGCTAGCTTTGATTGGTTAAACTATGAACAACAATTAATATTAAATTGCATGTTCAGATTAATTACATAAAAATTACAGCTTTAGACTGTGAAAGGTAATTTGATAATTTTAAAGGGGTATTCGTATTCACACTGTGGTCGGCTATGATTATCTTTCATGATACAAAGGGGCAGTGTGTCAATAAAGGCAAGCAATCTGGCAACAGTGTCTTATAATTGGTTAAGGTGTCTCCGAGAACCATAAGTAGACATTACACATCTTTAGAATTAGTTGCGCCACAAGTGCAGGAAAATCAGAAAGGCTGGATAACATTTATTGATTAATGCCCACTATTGCGCGCAATAGACCTTATTGCATATAAATATTTTCAAACATATGTGGATAAGAACAAACTAAATATTAGCCTATACCAAGCTAATAGCTGATAAGATGGGGAACAAATGATTATTATTTAAGGAAACAAATTTGTCATACTCAACGAAAAAATAACTTGGTTGGGAAAATAATCATCATAATTAATGCTCAATGTTTAGTCCAATTACTACAGTACCATCGACAAAAATATAATTCCATTAAAAGTGGACATGGACAATAAATATTGCATGCGATGTTTACAATAATAGAAAATGCTATACAAAATAAAAACATTTTCTATTTCTTATAAATACTTTCATTAATAATTTTCTATAATAAATTAAAATGTAGTATAGTAAAGTAAGTTCCTTCAGTGTGTAATTGTTCAAGACCTATCATTAACTTGTTATTAAGCATACAATATAGAAATCAACACTTTATCTCACGAAATGTAGTCTAATTATTCCATAGACTAGTGTAAGTACCACCTGAACATATTTTCGTGAGTTAAATAATAGTCTAATAACATGAATTTTAGCAAAACATAGGCAACACTCTATTTTCGGGTAATATAATTGGATTCATTTATCAATAGTTACATAACAGATAACATGCATGTTTGTTTCGAATTCGAAGTGTGTGAAACCTATGTCTGACCGTACTGTATATAACTGTTAAAAGATAGAATACTCAATCTAGAAAGTATACTTGTCATGCCAAACAATCGATTTATATAGTATTACCTCCATCCCAAATTAGTTGTCTTAGATTTGTCTAGATACGGATATACCTAACACTTTAACGTGTCTAAAAAGTCTTATATTAGTTTACAGAGGGAGTACAACTTAGTTCTTTGAGTATTGTTGCCATGGTTGCCTGCTATCGAGTTATTATTTTGAGAAATATCTTTTAAGATTAAAAAACAAGAATTAGAGAATTAATAGTAATTGGATAAAAAAAAAAGGGAGCTTCGTGTTTTCCATGGAACTTCTCATAATAATTAATGTCGTTATCAAAACAGTTCCTTCTTTAATTCTGAAACACTGATCGGTTATTTTAAATTGTTACTTGGTTACAACGGAGTGATCATTGATTACACAATACTAAAGAATCTTGGAGAAAACAAAGAAAGTACATCATATGGTGCTTATAATTCTCAGCGCAAATAAAAGTTCCCAGAGTTGATACTCACACATACACACATAGACATGACACACATCTGCTTTATATGGTCTTTTATATTTGAGGCTATATCTTGGCACAAGCTTATGTTACCAGGACTTGGTTCTTTTATAGACAAAGAAACTAACTCTACTAAGCACAGCCAACTTTACAGGCAATGGTAAGCACATCAACTTTGCTTCTACTACTCTTTCTTACCAACATGAAACATCTAACTATGTTGAATGCCTGAATACATCGCTAACTTGCACATATTATTTCGTTGGTAAGGCTGTAGAAAATATCCTTAATTCATCCTAGTAAAATTACAGTTTGCTTGTTAGCTTCAAGTACAGAGATGAATACATATACTCCCTCCGATCCGTCCCAAAATAAGTGTCGTTGATTTAGTAACTCAGCGACACTTACTTTGGGACGGAGGGAATATAAACTATATGACAAAATTAATAGTAACAAAAGGGATGTACTGTTATTATCGCATCTACCAATTGGCTATGCACGAACCTATCCGAAGGCCTGCCTGGTACGTTTGAACGTGGTTTGGTTCAGTCACACAATATATAGCCAAATTTAAAGACATGACTACATACTTGGTTGGGAGAAGTGATGTGTTTAACAGTGTTGGCAGGAAAATTCTACCAACATGGAGATAGAAAAATGACCAAGTATGGCTAGATCATATGTACTGAAAGTTTAGGCCAAAACATAGAAAAACGGCCTGTCATAATATATTAATGATCGAAACATACTACTATGATTTCATACAGAACTGAAGTTTAAGCTTGATTAACCCGCGGTCTACCAAAGTAAAGCACTCTATCGTACACTTAAATTAAGACGAATCAGCTGATGAGGGTCAACGCATGAAACCCTACAGGCCCAGGCGAAACATGCAGTTTTCCTGCTTAGGATTAAACTAGCTAAAACTCGTCAAATGCGAAGGACAGTCGGATCAGAAAGCTCCCCGAAACTACAGTATCGCATGTACCACACAACATGACGAAGGAGCGCGGACCCCAACCAATCAAGAAATCAGCGTACGGTGGCCACTTTGACCAGGGTCACACAGCCGAATCACAGCCCATACCTCGAACGGAACCGACGCGACTGGAGAGCGGAAGAGAAATCAGGTCAAATCAGCGGTCGTGCTGCGAAGTGCCAACACAGGAGAAATTATTACTTTGCTTCTATAGGTGAAGCTCGCAGACCCGAGTCCGGCCGTCACATGAGCTTTTTTCTCCATTTGTAGCCGCAGCCTTCCTTCCCCGGCGGCACCGCAATTGCTGGGCACGCCTGCCTCCTTTTACTCCCAGCCTCGATCCCATTGGCTGCTCATTAATTTCGGCCTTGCGCTCCTTGTACCAGCCTCGATCTCATGTGTGTCCTTCATTTCTCAGAACCTCTTTGACTCGCTACCAGCCGTGATCGAAAGGAAAGAAAGAAGGAGAAGAGGCCAGGGAGAAAGCCGGCGGCGAGGCTCCATGAGATCCTGCGGGGGGAGTGAGAGGGAGCTGGAGAAATCAAGGGGGAAAAGAAAAGCAAAAGCCAAAAGCCAAAAGCCAAAAGGTGCGTGTGCGTGTGTGTGTGTGTGACAAAAGTGAGAGAAGGAAGAGCGGCCTCAAAGGGTGTGGGTGGTGTGTGTGACATTTGTGAGAGACGGAGACAAAAGGGAGAGCGAGCTAGCAGGCCTGTGCTTTTTAATTAGCTGTGTGCACCAAGTCCGTACGGACACTTTGGGGAAGAATGGCAGCAGCTACAAGAGTTCGCGGCCTCCAATAATAGCAACCGCAGCATTGCAAACGCCGGCTAGACGGACGGCCGGTGTCGTCGCCTCGCCCATGGACCCAAGAACCCAAGCAGCAACCGGATTTCAATCAGCAGCAGCAGCAGGGAAACTAGATTCAAGATTTGGCGTTTGCGTGGGGGTACCTGGTGGCGCTGGCGAACTCGTAGAGCCTGCCGCGAGGGGAGAAGACGACGAGCGCGACCTCGGCGTCGCAGAGCACGGAGAGCTCGAAGGCCTTCTTGAGCAGCCCGTTCCTGCGCTTGGAGAAGGTCACCTGCCGGCTCGTCGCGTTCTCTATCCGCTTCATCTCCGTCTTCCCCCGCACCATCCTTCCTGCAGCTGGCGGAGCTCGATCGATCCCCTCTCCTCCGCCGAAAACGGGCCAATCACCAACTGCACAGCGCGGTAAACAACGGACGAATTAAGTGAGTAAATTCGAGGCAGCGGAGATCAAACGCGGCAAAAGTGGGTAGATCTGAGAGGGCAGGGCGCTCACCAGAAATGGCTAAGCGAGCGAGGAGAAGGAGAGGAGCGGGGAGGGACGGCGCGTCCGCGGCTTCCCTTTCTGGTCCCTGCCCGCGTAGCCCGGAGAGGAAAGGGCGTGGTGTGGGGTGGGTGCGGGCACTGTGCACTGGATTTATAAGGTAGGGAGGAAAAAAACTCGGCTGCCGATTAGGCCTTGTACAATGCAAAGTGCTTAGAGGAGATGCTTCGAGAAATAAACCAGATTTTTCTTAAGCACCGGTGCTTATTTCTATAGGAGAGGTGCCTAATTAAGCGTCTATCCTGTACAAATAAGCACCGGTGCTTAGAAAAAGTCTGGTTTATTTCTTTAAGCGTCTCCCCTAAGCACCTTGCATTGTACAAGGCCTTAGTGGACGGGGTGGGAAGGCGGCCGGAGGGAGGGAAGGCATCGAAGGGGTCACAAAAGGAAGCCACCCGGCCAAATAAAGAAGGCGACTGCGCGAGGAATTTCCCGTCCTAGGAAAAATCAGGGGACCCGCCCAGGAGCCCCCGTTGGAGCGCCATTGGCCGTCGTCGTTGGTTCGCGGAAATTAACGTGGAACTCCCGCCCGGAGGATGACGATTTTGTGGCCGGGACCCTCCAACACCTGCGTATTTGCAAACTAAGTTTACCTTTGTGGATGTGTCCCGGCGATGACGCTAGAAGCACCATCGGGACGGGGGCTAGGCGGGGAGAACCTTATTTCATCTTCAAAGAACCACCGTCGCCTCGCCTCTCTAAGGACACAAACCCTAATAGAACTCAAAAAGCACCTAAAAACGGAGCCCTCCTGCCGGCAAGGGCCGAGATCCACCACGCCTCCATGGTCCTAAGACCACACGAGACGAGGTAGACCGGCGACAGTGACGGTGCCATGCATCGGGGGTGGCTTCTCCAAAGGGAGCCCGTCAATTGAATCAACACTAGGCACCTCAGGTCCACCAAGAAGACAAAGATAAGTAGGGGGTCAGGGCAACCTATAAGCAGTTCTGGGACCTTCGTGGACTCCAAGCAAGGAGGGCGGCTGGATAGATCGCATCTCCCCCATGTAAACCCTAGCTCCCACCGTGTATATAAGGTGAACCTAGAGGCCTTCAAACGGATTTACTCTTTCGTAGGACAACTCTCGGTAGCAATCTCATCTACACCATTGTAATCCCTCACACGAGGTACTCCCACCATGAATAACAACAACGAGCAGGACATAGAGTATTACTCTCCGGAGGCCCGAACCTTGGTAACTTGTGCGTGCGAGCTCCGTCCGGTACTTCCGGCCATGCCAGGCACCCTACCGAGGGTACTGACAATTTTTCGCTCCGTCAGTTAGCGCGCCAGGCACGGGCTGTGCTGGTCGGAGACCGAATCTGGGGGCAGAGATCTAGATGAGCCCGACGAGTTCACGCCAGGTCAGACCTTCACCTTTGGCTCCTTCGAGCTAGAGGCCAACGGTTGGGGGCGACTCTTCGACGTAGCGCCCCCGCCCTACATCGACTATATGCGCTTCGGGACGATCGAGTTTCTCTTCAACAAGCACGGGAAGACTATGGCGTGCCACACCAACTCAACCCGCGTGGCGAGAAAATACGCGCGGGGCGCTGCCCGCCGTAGAAAAGCTGGATCTTCTTCAACCCACCAGCCCTCCCAGTCATCCACTATCAATATGATCTACCCGGTGGCAGAAACACGCCGGAACCAGAAGCTCACCCGGCATGCGATCTACGCAACGGAGTCGGTCCCAAGCGAACACCTCGCATGGTCTGACACCATGGTCACCTTCGATGGCAACGACCACCCAACACTATTCCTTATCCCGGTAAGTACGCCCTGGTGGTGGATCCGGTCGTCGGGATTACCGCCTCCCACGCGTCCTGATGGACGGTGACAGCGGGCTCAACATCATATTCCCCGACACCCTGGCAAAGATGGGGATCTCCCCATCTGGCCTCCAATCGTCAAGCACCGGCTTCCACGACTTTGTCCCAAGCCGTCCTGTCCGCCCCCTCGGGCGGATAGAGCCCAAGGTCATCTAAGGAAACGAGGAGAACTTCCGGTCGGAACAGATACAATTCGATGTTGCCCGTTTCACAACGGCTACAACGCGATCTTCAGTAGGCCGGCGTATGCTAGGTTCATGGCAGTATCATCATACGCCTACCTACTAGTGAAGATGTCGGGTCCGAACGGCACGATCACATCCCATGACAGCCCAGAGAGGGCGCTCGAGGCTGAGGTCGCTAACATGGAGCTCGCTGAGGCCTCCCTGGCCTCCACGGAGTTCGAGAAAATCAAGCAATCTGTGGACACCTCGACAATGGCCCTTCCGGCCAAACCAAGGCCGGGCCTGGTGTTCTAGCTAGCAAAATACAACAAGAAGTTCCAGGTACACCCGGAGGACGCAAAGAAAACAGTGACAATCGAAGGAGACCTATCGAAGGAACAAGAGGCCAAGCTCCTCGCATTCCTTCGGACTAATTGGAACATATTCACGTGGAAACCCGCGGACATGCCCGGAGTAACCGCTGAAAAGCCACAACACAGCCTCGATGTCCGCAAGGACACAAAACCAGTCAAGGAGGCCCTCCGCCATTTCTCCACAGAAAAGCGGCAGGACATTTGAGAGGAGATCGCTCGGCTCCTAGTTGTTGGGTTCATCAGAGAGGTCACACACCCAGAGTGGCTCGCAAACCCAGTCATGGTGCACAAGAAGAACATGTCCTAGCGCATGTGCATCAAATACACTGACCTCAACAAGGCATGCCCCAAGGACCCGTTCCCGCTCCCATGCATCGATCAGATCATCGACTCAACCGCGGGATGCGAGAGGTTGTGCTTCTTGGACGCCTACTCAGGGTATCACCAGATAAGAATGAAGGAATATGACTAGGAAAAGACCTCATTCATCACGCCATATGAACCCTTCTGCTATATCACGATACCCTTCGGGCTAAAGAACTTCGGAGCAACATACCAGAGAACTATGCATAAGTGCTTCCATGACTAGATCGGAATCAATGCAGAGGCCTACGTCGACGATGATACGTCTCCAATGTATCTATAATTTTTGATTGTTTCATGCTATTATATTATCATTCTTGCATGCTTTATATGTCGTTCTACATTGTTCTTATGGACTAACCTATTAACTTAGTGCCTAGTGCCTGCTCCTGTTTTCTGCATGTTTTTGGTTTTCCAGAAAATCCATACCAAACTAAGTCCAAACACGATGAAACTTTTTGACGATTTTTTTCTGGACAAAAAGAGACCCTGGAAGCTTTAGGAGGAGACCAGACAATACATGTGTGATTTTATATCTATGTGTGATTTTATAGCCTCGTATTTCTCTCCGATCTATCTATCTCTTTTGTCCAATTAGATCAATTTATCTTCAGTGGGAGAGGTACTTGGTAGTAGGTTCAATCTTGCGGTGTCCTTACTCTGTGACTGGAGGAGTTTAAAGGCACATATTTTTATTGTTGATACTAAGGATAAAACGATGGGGCTAGAACTGTTGAAAATATGCCCTAGAGGCAATAATATTGTATTATTATATTTCCATATTCATAATTAAGTGTTTATATTTCATGCTATAACTGCTATGATCCTGGAATATGTGATTCAGTGGAAAACTCATATGCATGTGTGAAATGATAAACGGATAAAATAAAGATTTCTAGTCTCGCCTCTAAGACTTGCTCAAGTGTTGTTGGTGATCATGTTTTCTGGATCTTAGGATATCGTTAAGTGTAACGATAGTCCTAAAACAACATTGAGATTACGTTGGAAGAACGATCATATTGAATCGACCCAAACTTGTTTGTTATGAATTGAGATAATATCATCTGTAATCAATTGTAATAACACGGAGTGTTAACATGTGATTTTGCTCCTTGGACCATGAGAGTATCGTAGTCACTTGTTACTGTATGGTGGACTTTGGGTTTGCTCAAACGTCACCTGTAACACGGTGATCATAACGACAACTTACAGGTTCATCGAAAAGTTTGACAAGGGACTAGATAGCTCGAGAGTGGGATTTGCTCCTCCGACGATGGGGAGATATTCTTAGGGCCCTCTCGGTGTGACGACATCCATCATCGTCTGGCCAGACACAGGTGACTACGTCACGGGGATGCCGGAACATGACAACGAGAAAGAAGAACAAAACCGGTAACGAGGATAACGGTATAATGAGCATGTGATGACTCAGGAGCAGTACAAAAAAAGACACATCCGTGACACTATGGCCCGAACGAAAACTTTTTCTGTCATGGATATGACACTTCTATGACGATAATTGTGACAAAAACACGTATCATCATAGATGTGGTGGGCTCCTACTTCTATGACAGAAAATGGGCTTTTCGTCCTGGGCGGGCCGGATACACACCTACATGACATTCTTTGGGCCGTCCATGACGTAAAAAGTCGTGGTAGAAGTGAGGGCGAGGAAATTTTCGGGGAGTTCCCGGTTATGGTGGGCAATCGGTGGGTGGTCGGACCCGAGCGAGGCGTTCGCTTACTGAACCCGAGCGAGGCGTTCGCTTACTGAACCCGAGCGGTCACACTAGCTACGTACTGAACACGAGCGATCGATCCCACTACGTACTGAAGCCGATCGATCCCTTTGCTGCTAACTGAACCCAAGCGATTCCTTCGCTGCTAACTGAACCCGCTCGATCCTTCTCACTGCTTACTGAAGCCGATCGAGCGCCCGTGCGAGACGTAGCCAGCCGGTGTTGGGTTGCGTCTCGATGAATAGTGCCCGTTGCTACCACGCGCGTGATACGTAGAACATGTCGAGACTGCTATTGCATCGATCGAGCCCCTTGCGTGAGACGTGGTGAGTTGACCTAGCCAGTTGGTTGGCTGTTGATGAACAGTTCCCATTGCTGCTGCCCGCTCGTACGCCCCACCCCAGCCGGTGGGTTGGTTGTGGATGAATAGTACCCTGGCGGTGTGAAGGTGGTTGGTGCTGGATTAACAGGACCCCGATCGATCGAGGACCGCCACACCCCAGCCGGTTGAGGGTGGATGAACAGGAGCCCGTGGAGGCCGTAGGCAGTTGCGGATGAACAGTACCCGTGAAGGTGCGCGGTTGGAAGTCGACGGTGATGAACAGCAGCCCGTGGAGTCCCGTTTTGCGGTACGCCACACCCCTCCCGATGAATAGGACCTCCGTTTCAACCGTAGGCGGTTGGAGAGAAGTCTGTTTCGTCCATTTTGCGGTACGCCACACCCCTTCCAAGGAACAACACCCCGTTTCGACCGTAGCTGGTTGGAGAGAAGTCCGTTTCCTCCATTTTACGGTACGCCAGACCCCTCCCGATGAACAGGACCCCGTTCGACCGTACGCGGTCGAACAGAAGGCCGTTTCCTCCATTTTGTGGTACGCCAGACACCCAGCCGATGGGGGGGGTCAATGAATAGCACCCCGTTTTGGCTTTTTCGTCCAAGCCGGTTGGCTCTCGATGAACAGGATGCATTCCGTCCCAGTCGGTTTCCCCCCGATGAACACGACGTTGTTTCTCCGTTCCGACCCAGCCAGTTGGCTGCTGATGAACAGGACGACGTTGCTGCCGTACGTTGCCTCTCCATGTACACGAGTCCTGGCCGTACGTATGTGCGAGTACGCGTTCGAGACCCCGCCCGTATGTATGTACGTGTCTGTATTCTTTGCCGTGTGGCTGTACGTACATGTACATGATTTAGACGGGACTATTTGAACTGCTACGTCGGGGGCTCTACTACGACACGTGCCGCTACTTACTCAGCCACGGTTCATCCTTGAAGAGAGACCGATCGACTAGTATGTACGTACACGTTCGCGACCATACAGACAACGCTACGTATGCTTCGACCGGGTGGGTCCCAGCTGTCAGGGAGGATAAGGAGGCACTTCATTGCGTGCGAAGATATAGCTGGTGGGTCCCAGCTGTCAGGGGGAGAAATCATTTTTTTTGCGCGTAATAAGGAGGCACTTCCTTGCGTGCGAAGATGTAGCTGGTGGGTCCAGCTGTCAGCCTCACCGCGTACAGTACTCTTCCGATGGCTCTCGTTTATTGACTACGTTGACAATGGCGTGGCACCCAGATGTCAAACCATTAGGATGAATCATCTTTTTTGGCTTGTTATAAGGAGGCACTTGCTTGCATACTGCCATGACCCTCATGGGTCCCTACTGTCATCCTCTCCATGTACAGTCATCTCCTGATTCCTCTCGGTTGTTGACCATTTTGACAACGCCAGACGGCGGCGCCGCGATGAGGGAACCAAGGCGGAGGATGACGGCGAGGCCTCGGACGGGAACGAATAGGAGTCGTGGAAGATGCGGCAGTGTAGTGGCAGGCGGAGGGGAGTATGAGGGTTGACTGGTTCGGGTGCGGGTGTGGGTTGGGGCTGACGTCGCTAGACAATAACAGGACATGTGGGGGAGTAGAGGGATGGACTGGCCAACGTTTGAGGGTACGGCGGGGCGGCAATGCATGGGAGGAGGCGCAGCCAGCCGTGGGAGGCGGGAGCAGGTGGGACCGACGGCGTGGTTTCGTTTGGGCATGTGGAGGAAGAAGACAAGAGATAGAAGAAACACGACAGATGTTGGATGTCAATCCAAGGGCTGGCAGGCAGAATCGTTTGTTGACTAAGTCGACACCACCTTGGATAGGCTTTTTCCTTGTGGGTCCGAAATTTCAGAATCCAAATTTGTCGTGACCATGCAGCCTTTCTTATTAGGAATTACAGCCCATTTGGTGTGCTAGCTCAAAATAAGTTTGTGGGTGCTGGCAGGCGCTAAGCACTTGGGTTCTGTAATGCACAATGAGGTCAAGGAGCCGGCGAAAGTGATGTTATTTCCCTTGGTTGGGATTTGTTACAATATTTCTCTCTTAATTAAAGAAATGGCAAGCCATTTGCCTTGTTTCAAAGAAAATATGACAGCCACAACCAAGTTGAAAAGGGCAACAACATCAAACTCCCGCTTACAAACTGTACAAAAGCACGAGGGTTAATTGTTCATCAGTTTAGACAAAACCCAGATTGAAAGGGCAACAACATCTAACTGCAGCACTGTTTTCGGCAGTCACAATCAAATGAATCGGTCAGATCCATAAAATGAACATTCCGGGTCGTAAAATTTAATGGAATATGACCACAAGATGATGTAAAAAGAAGCCTGGCTCGTTCAGAAGCCCTGTTGTCCACCTGAAACTCCTTTTTTTGCTCTTCGACATATCCATCCGTCAAAACTTCGTTGTTAATAAATTTAAACCTGATGGACAATAGTACCCTCGCATTCAGCAGGAAGAATGTGACAAATCTAGTGTTTGCATGGGTGGTTACATATCCTTCTAGCTTTGTTGTCTTCAAACGAATGTCATGAGAACTGAGAAAATCCCGGTGCTTACGATGCCACCGATTGGTTATACCTTTTGTACCCCGTCCTGCTGCCTAAATAGACATGAAGATTGAAAATAGTTAAGGTCTAAAAAAAGAGTATGTCGAAAGAGCAACAACTGAACGGTTAATTCTAGTACACTATATATGGGCTTCCAATGTGCGTGAAATCATCACCTTTATGTACAACTTCTCTAGACATGGAAAGCATTGCAACAACCCAATAATCTTGTTTAGATCAAAAGTATTCATACTGATATATAAGATCTTGACAGAATCGAGCACCACTGATAGACTATCCATGGACAAACTCTTCATTGAGCATAGAACATAATATTAGTACAAAAAGTGTACTCCAAGATGATATAAAACTTATGCGCACAAATGAAAAATCTAGCTTATGATTACAAAAGTGTAGTTGATAATATACAGTACCTGGATAACTGTGGAGCCAAACACCATCTTGAAATGATCATAGAGATCATGAATTACACCCAAGGTCTCCAGTTTAGGCGCAGAGACGACAGTTATTTGCGAAGGTGAATAACAAGAATCAAGGATCAACCTTTGAAGTGAAGGGGCATCTTCGATGATGAGCTCCCCTACGTCAAAAGAAATTCCAATTCTTACAAGGTTAGGCGACTTTATTCAGAGAAAACCGATTTTAACTGTCAAAACAAGCACTAAGCACTCCAGGGTAGGGCAACTGGATTGGATGATGCTGTGCAGTGAGGCCTCCGACATACGAACCAGCACAAGTGAAAGTTTATTGAGAAATGGTGGTCGAAGCTTTTGTACTAGATTGTCTGGTAGTTTGCACAAGGCAAAGGAGGCGGTGTGGAGAGAGGAGAAAAACCACGAGATGGACATCGGTGGCGACGGGTCAGATACATGGCGTTCGGTTCGTGGTATGTGAGTTTCGTAGGAATAATAGAACTCAAGCATCTGGAGTATGCGAAATTCAGTGGATGTCAGCCAGGCGTCCATGATACGTCTCCATCGTGTCTACTTTTCGAAACACTTTTGCTCTTATTTTGGACTCTAATTTTCATGATTTGAATGAAACTAACCCGGACTGACGCTGTTTTCAGCAGAACTACCATGGTGTTGTTTTTGTGGAGAAATAAAAGTTCTCAGAATTGGACGAAACTTTTTGGAGATTTTTTATGGAATATATAAAAAATATTGGCGCAAGAATCTACTGGAGAGGGGCCACCTGTTGCCCACAAGGCAACAGGGTGCGACCCCCCTGGGGCGCGCCGGGATACCTTGTGGGGCCCACAGATGGCCGTCTAACCTAATTCCAACGCTATAAATTCTCTTTCCCCGAGAAAAAAATAAGAGAAGAAATTTCATCACGTTTTACGATACGGAGCCGCCGCCACCTCCTGTTCTTCATCGAGAGGGCTGGTCTGGAGTCCGTTCGGGGCTCCAGAGAGGGGGATTCGTCGCCATCGTCATCATCAACCATCCTCCATCACCAATTTCATGATGCTCACCACCGTGTGTGAGTAATTTCTCCGTAGGTTTGCTGGACGATGATGGGTTGGATGAGATTTATCATGTAATCGAGTCAGTTTGTTAGGGCTTGATCCTTAGTATCCACTATGTTCTGAGATTGATGTTGCTATGACTTTGCTATGCTTAATGCTTGTCACTAGGGCCCGAGTGCCATGATTTCATATCTGAACCCTCTATGTTTTGATGAATATATTTGAGTTCTTGATCCTATCTGCTAGTTGTATGCACTTGTTATTGTTCTGATCCGTAGACCCCAAAGTGACAATAGTTGGGATACTCTCCGGGGATGACTGTAATTCGAGGAGTTCATGTATTCACCATGTGTTACTGCTTTGTTCCGGTTCTCTATTAAAAGGAGTCCTTAATATCCCTTAGTTTCCTTATGGACCCCGCTACCACGGGAGGGTAGGACAAAAGATGTCATGCAAGTTCTTATTATAAGCATGTATGACTATATACGGAATACATGCCTCACTACTGGAATTAGGGAATTTCCCGTCAGCCAGTTCTTTGCCGTCTGCTAGCAGACGGCAAAGAATGTCTTTGACGTCCGCTTACATAAAACTGACGGCTAAGAACAGGCTGATGGCAAAGATATAGTTTACCGTCAGCTAGTTCTTTGCCGTCGGCCAGCAGACGGCAAAGGGCCCAAAGGCAGACGGCAAAGAGACCAGCTGGGCCCCACTGGACCCTGGAGATGGTTAGGTCAGACGGACGGGCTGGATGCCGTCCGCTTCATCTTTGCCGTCCGCATGTTTCCTCTTTGCCGTCCGCCAGCTGACGGCAAAGAACGATACCTAACTAACGGCCATTCTCCCCGGCCCCACCCCTCTTTGCCGTCTGCTAGCCGACTTCTTTTGCCGTCTGCTAGCAGACGGCAAAGAAGTGACCTAACTAAAATACACTGTCCCCCCCCCGACCCCACCCCCTCTCTCTCTCCCCCTCTCTCTCTCGCCCCCACCTCACCCGCGCGCGCGCCGCCCTCCGGAGACAGAGCCGCCGCCGGCCAGCCCCGCCCCCCGGAGCCAGACCCGCCGCCGGCCCGCCCGCCCGCCCCGCCCCATCGCCGGAGCAAGGCCGCGCGGCCCCTGCGCCGCCCCGCTCCGCCGCCGGAGCCGCGCCGCCCCGCCCCGCCGCCGGAGCCACCCCGCGCCGCCCCTCCCAGCGGCCTTCCTCCACCGGCCCCCTCCCCGCGGCCATCCTCCACCGGCCGACCTCGCCGGAGCCAAGCAAGGTGAGGTTCATTTTTTCTGTTTTTTCCTGTTTAGGTTATTGCTAGGTGTAGGTCACTAATAGGTTTAGGATTAGGTTTAGGTTTAAATAATTAGAAGAGGAAGAAGAAAGATGAAAAAAAAGAATAAGTTGAAGAAGAGGAAAAAGGAAAAGAAGAAGAAGAAGAAGAAGAAGAAGAAGAAGAAGAAGAGGAAAAAGGAAAAGAAGGAAGAAGAAGAAGAAGAAGAAGAAGAGGAGGAGGAGAAGAAGAAAAGAAGAAGAGGAAAAAGGAAAAGAAGAAAGAAGAAGAAGAATAAGAAGAAAGAAGAAGAAGAAGAAGAAGAAGAAGAAGAAGAAGAAGAAGAAGGAGAAGAAGAAGAAGGAGAAGAAGGAGAAGAAGAAGAAGAAGAAGAAGAAGCAGAAGAAGGAGGAGGAGAAGAAAATTAAAGAAGAAGAAGACGAGAAGAAGAAGGAATAAAGGAGAAAAAAATAGAAAATAGTAGTTATATGCAGTTGTTCTATCGGAATTGAATATTCGTGTTGATCGTGTGGATTTAAATGTGCAGTGTTTCGTCGCTGCGAGGGTCTGGTGTTCGACGACCTCCACGTGCGCGTTTGACGAGCTCCCCTGCGTTCGTGGGTGAGCACAAATGACATCTCCTCCTCCCCCCTTCATTATTTGCTCTGTTCCGGTCTTCGTGTCGATGAAACTTGCTAGCTATAGGTGTCTTCAATCATCAGTATGCGTGACCAGTATGTGTCTCCCGTTCGAAAGGGCGGCATCTATAAATATGCATGTCTTTGCATATTTATAACCGCCATCCTTTCGAATTGTCCAACGTTATCCATGGACAGCCCGAGTATGTGTAGATTGGGTTCGTTTTCCCATGCTCTGCTCCGGATCCGATGCAGAATTTCGTCAGTGCCTCCCTGTTGTTCTCCGGGTACACATCCTCTCTGTTTATTGCTGAGACGTGTATCGGGAGAACAGCGGGGAGGTGCTGCCGAAATTCTGCGTCGGATCCGGAGCAGAGCATGGGAAAACGAACCCAATGTACACATACTCGGGTGGGATTAGGACCTATCTTTACCTATTAGCGTGTAGGTTGCATGGGCGTAATAAAATTGACAAACTTAATTAACTGATGAATTATATATATATTTCTTGTGTGTTTAGTAGGTAGGCAAGATGAGTGATCGTGCGTGGATGTACACCGGCCACACTAGTCAGGAAGACATGAGCACTGAATGGTTAACAAAAACCAAGGGGTTTGTGAAAGCCGCATTTGCAAATGGCCAGAGAAAAACCTGGTGCCCCTGTCTTAGGTGCGACAACTTTAAAAAGAGGACAGAGGATGAAATGGGTAAACACCTGCAGAAGTGGGGTTTTACGCCTGATTATACGGTGTGGACATTTCATGGTGAGTCTGCCCAACGTACCAGAGCTGAGGTGGTTCGTCGTCGCACCGACGAGCATGGTACCGGGATCGACGATATGGTGCAAGACTTTCATGATGCTCGGGATTGACGAGGAGATGGAGGAATCTGCAAAGGCCTTCAATGAAATGTTGGAGTCTTCAAAACGTCCTCTCCACGAGCACATTGAGCTTTGTCAGCTGGATGCCATCGCACAAGTAATGGCTCTGAAGGCTCAATTCAACTTGGGCAGAGAATGCTACGACGCGATGATGACACTATTTGGATGCTTTCTACCCAAAGGCCATGTAATGCCTGCAAACCTGTACCAGTCGGACAAAATCCTCCGTGCACTTAAGATGCCCTATGAGAAGATAGATGCCTGTGAGAACAGATGTGCCTTATTTAGGCTTGAGTATGTGGGCTTGAACTATTGTCCCATTTGCAAGTCTTCCAGGTATGTTGTGGTAGACAACGGTATGGGTGAGAAGAGGCAGACCAAAATCCCCGTTAATGTTCTTCGGTATCTACCAATCATACCAAGACTTCAACGTCTTTTCATGGTCGAAGAGACGGCCAGACAGATGACATGGCACAAATTGGGCAAAAGAACCGAACTAGATGCAGATGGGAATCAGATGATGGTACACACATTGGATGCTTTTGCGTGGAAGAAGTTCGATGAATTACATGGGGATAAAGCGGCAGATCCAAGGCATCCTTGAGCCTGCATCGGCACGGATGGGTTCAATCCATTTGGTATGACGGCAACCCAATACAGTTGTTGGCCTGTATTTGTCATTCCACTCAATCCCCCCCCCGGACAGATTATGCAAAGAAAGAACATTTTCCTGACATTGATAATTCCAGGGCCCAACTATCCGGGGAAGAATATGAATGTGTACATGCAGCCGCTTAAGGATGAATTGCAAGAAGCTTGGGATAATGGGTTCAAGACATACGATGCCGCTAGCAAACAAAACTTCATAATGCGTGTCTGGTACATGTACTCGATGCATGACTTGCCGGCGTATGCGCTATTCGTTGGCTGGTGTGTGCATGGAAGGTTCCCATGCCCCACATGCAAGGCAGCTCTTCAGTTTCGTTGGCTGGAGGTGGGTCGCAAGTATTCTTGCTTTGACTTGCATAGACCGTTCCTGGATCCTCGCCATAAGTTCAGAAAAGACAAGAAGAACTTCATCAAAGGTAGAGTTGTCAAAAACTCTGCACCACTTGCGTTGACAAGCCAACAGATCCTGGATCAGTTAAACGCTCTCGAGCCTGATCCAGAGCATCCAGGGTATTTCAAGGGGTATAATTCGGAACACGCCTGGACTCACAAGACATGCTTGTGGGATCTGCCTTACTTCAAAGACCTCCTTCTTCCACACAACATCGACGTGATGCACACTGAAAAGAATATCGGCGAGGCCCTTTTTGGTACATTGTTCGGCATAGAGGGGAAGTCAAAGGATAATCCTAAGGCTAGAGTCGATCAGCAGACTCTATGTGATAGACCGTTACAGAACATGCGACAACCGAAAGGAAAGAAGAACTGGACGAAGCCAAAGGCCTGGTTCAATCTTGGAAGGCCAGCTATGAGGGAAATTATCTTGTGGGTGAAAATGCAGTTGATGTTCCCCGATGGGTATGCAGCGAATCTAAAGAGGGGAGCGAGTCTTAAAAAATTGAAAATATTTGGTCTCAAGAGTCATGATTGGCACATATGGCTTGAGCGGGTAATGCCGGTGATGTTGCGTGGCTTCATCCCTGAGGATGAATGGCTAGTACTGGCAGAGCTGAGCTATTTCTTCCGTGTTCTTTGTGCGAAAGAACTATCGCCTGCGGTGATAGATGACATGGAAAAGTTGGCGCCGGAGTTGCTCTGCAAGTTAGAGAAGATCTTTCCACCGGGCTTCTTTAATCCAATGCAGCATTTGATTTTACATCTCCCGACCGAGGCAAGATTGGGGGGGCCCGTGCAAAATCGTTGGTGCTATGCAACTGAGAGGATGCAGAAGACGCTTCGAGCAAAATGTAAAAATAAACGTAGAATTGAAGCATCGATGGCCGAGGCATTCATTACTGAGGAGGCGGCAAACTTCGTGACAGCACACTACGAAGCCAAAAATCGTCATTTGCATAATCCGAAGCCTCGGTACAATGATGGCGACCCTAAAAAAGGTGGATCCAACCTCAGCCTATTCAAAGGGAAGCTCGCGCCAGCTGGTGCTTCGAAACCAATAGAGTTGGATGTCGAAGAATGGCGGACCATTTCATTGTATATCTTCAACAACCTAACAGAAGTGCGGCCGTACATCGAGTAAGTTGTCGGTACATTGTTTCGCAACTTCTAATTATTCCTTTGAACTGCTCTTATTCCCGGATATTTGATACAGTCGATACGTCGCCAAATTCTCGGATGGAGCGGTGATCCAAAAGGATTCCGTCGAAGAGTATGAGCTTCTGGCAAAGCATGGAGGCGGCTATCCCGGTTTCATCTCTTGGTTCAAACAAACGGTAATTAGCATTAATAGACCATTTCATTTCTTGGTCTAATTTGCGGCTAATGCAACAATTCTTTCGTATTAAACGTGTAGGCTAATTCAGAGTCTATGGACGCCGAATTGAGACAAGCCGCTAATGGCTTTGACTATAAGGTCCATTCATTTGAGAAATACGACATGAACGGGTATCGCTTTCGTACCTTTGGCAAAGAGCTATCTATGGCCGACCGAAAATCTACAAATTGTGGTGTCTCTGCTATCGGCGAAGGAGGTACCGAGTATTATGGAAGAGTTGAAGCAATTTATGAACTTCAATTCTATGGTGAAAACCCACCGAACGTCGTAGTCTTCAAATGTTATTGGTTCCAGCCGAAGGAGACTAGAAGGACTCATGAACATATAGGGCTAGTAGAAATCAAACAAAGCACCCATTTAGATGTTCCCGATGTCTATATTAAGGCTCAACAGGCGACCCAAGTTTTCTATCTACCGTGGGCATGCCAAAGTAATGCAAATCTGAAGGGTTGGGATGTCGTTTATGAAGTGCTGCCACGTGTTAGACCACCTCCCCCCAATGAAGAGGATTATGAACCTCACATTAACCCAGACACATATGATGGAGAATTCTTCCAAGAAACACGTCTTTCCAAAAAACGTTTCAAGAACCGCTCTACTTCACCCCAGAACATGGAAGTAGACAGCGACAGTGAATCCGACAACACCCCTGAGCCGGAACAAGAAGAGTTGGAACAAGAAGAGTTGGAACAAGAAGAGGTTACTGCTGCGGATGACCTGTCAATGCTTGACCGATTACAGAACGGCCTTCCACATGTTGATGCCGCCGAACACGATGAGCACGTCATTCATGACGACACGCGTGATAGTGATGATGATGATGATGATGATCCCGGAGCATATATAGACGATCCAGACTATTATTAGTTTGTATGCATCCCAACTTAAATTATATACATATTATTATTCATGCCAGTTATTCAATTTTTTTATGTTGTACTAATTATCCTCCAAAATGACATAATTAGCTTATTTAGTCCATTTATGACATAATTAGCTTATTCGTTGGAAAATGGCATAATAACCTTGCTTACCTCATAAATGTCATATACTTAGCTTATTATCCTCCAAAATGACATAATTACCTAAGTTAGCTCTAAAATGACCTATACTTACCTAATTTAGCTAAAAAATGGCATAATTACCTAGGTTAGCACAAAAATGACCTATACTTACCTTATTTTCCTAGGTTAGCACAAAAATGGCATACTTACCTAGGTTAGCTCTAAAATGACACAAATAAGGAATAAGATGAAGAAAAAGAAGGAGGAGGAGAAAAAGAAGGAATAGAAGAAGAAGAAGAAGAAGAAGAAGACTAGAAGAAGAAGAAGAAGAAGAAGAAGACTAGAAGAAGAAGAATTAGCTTCAAAATGACATAATTAGCTTATTTTCCCCAAAAAAGACATACTTAGCTAATTATCCTCCAAAATGACATAATTAGCTTATTTAGTCCATTTATGACATAATTAGCTTATTCGTTTCAAAAATGGCATAATAACCTTGGTAACCTCATAAATGTCATATACTTAGCTTATTTTCCTCCAAAATGACACAATAAGCTTAGTTAGGTCAAAAATGGCATAATTACCTGGGTTAGCTCTAAAATGACACAAACAAGCAATAAGAAGAAGAAAAACAAGAGGAGAAAAAGAAAGAGAAGAAAAACTCTTCTTCTTCTTCTTCTTCTTTTTCTTCTTCTTCTTCTTCTAGTCTTCTTCTTCTAACTTTCTTATTTCCCATTTTGCAGATTTGATTCACTTCACGGAAGCTTGCATTGATGGAGTGCTTGTGTTTACTTTCTGTTTTGATTTTGTATCCATGAACAATGTGAAACTTGCTACCTATGGATGAAACTATTGTAATATGGTGAAACTTGCACATTTTGTTTTGGTATATCTGTTGGATGATCATATCCATATGGCAGGGATATAGTTTCTTATGTGTTGGATATCATATACCTGTTGTGAAACTTGCACATACTGTTTGCCCTGTGAAATATATATATATATATATATATATATCATATATTTGCTGTGAAAATGCTTGGATATAACAAAAAAACAGAATAAAAAGGGGCAATACAGGCACTTTGCCGTCTGCCAGCGGACGGGAAAGGTCTTTGCCGTCAGCCAGCGGACGGCAAAGGTGCCACGTGGCAGCAACCTGTGCAACCTGGGAGAACTGGGTCTGACCCATTTGGTCATTATGCCGTCCGCTGGCAGACGGCAAAGGCGAGTGGTTCTTTGCCGTCCGCAAGCAGACGGCAAAGAAAAAGAGCGGCAGACGGCAAAGAGCGTCGAGGAGTGACGTTATGCCACGGGTCTGCTGACGTCAGGAAGCAGACGGCAAAGGGGAGAGCACGTTTTCCGTCCGCCGGCACACGGCAAAGTCTCCCGTTAGCCACCTAACGTGGCTAATGTCTATTCTTTGCCGTCCACTTTCTTTGCCGTCTGCTTGGCCAGGAAAGCTGACGGCAAAGGTCTTTGCCGTCCGCTGTACGAATGCAGATGGTAAAGAAGCTCATTACCGTAGCTTCCAGTGCCAGAAGCGTTTGCCGTCTGCGGCAGACCGCAAAGACCTTTGCCGTCCGCTTTCTTGTCCTTTGCCGTCTGCCTTGGCAGACGGCAAATCAGCTGATTCCTGTAGTGGCTACATTACATTGATGAATTGGAGCTATTGTGTATCGCTCTAGGTTGTGACTGTTACATGATGAATGTCATCCAACATAATCATCCATCACTGATCCAATGCCTACGCTTTTCGCATATTGATCTTTGCTAAGTTACTACCGTTGCTGCTGATGTTACAATCACTACAAAACTACTACTGTTACTGTTTCCGTTACTATTGCTTTTTTTACTACTGTGCTACTAAACACTTTGCTGCAGATATTTAGTTCTCCATGTGTGGTTGAATTGACAACTCAACTGCTAATACTCACAAATATACTTTGGCTCCCCTTGTGTTGAATCAATAAATTTGTGTGAAATACTACCCTCGAAGACTGTCGCGATCCCCTATACTTGTGGATTATCAAGACCATTTTCTAGCGTCGTTGCTGAGGAGCATAGCTCTATTTGTTGAGTCACGTGGGAATTATATCTATTGATCACTATGAAGAATCTGAAAGACGCTAAGACTAAGATCGTACCCTCTAAAACGAGTGGTGGTAAGGAACTGCCATCACACTCCGCACTTGATTCACCTTCTGTTTTGTGTAGGCTTGCGACACCGCCACCTGTTGTTCATTCTATATGTCGCAAGTAATTGATGATACTACTTCTGCTATAAATGAAACTTGTGATGATGCTAGTACTATGCTTGATAATACTGTGCCACTAGGTGAATTTCTTGATGAACAAATCGCTAAAGCTAAAGAAATTGAGAATGCTGAAACTGTTGAAACTGATGAAAATTATAATTCACCTATTATTCATAGCTCTCCTACTAGAGTTGAAATGCCTAAGATACCTGATGGTTATGTTATAGATGGAGAGACAGCAAGGGAAATTCTTGCTTGTAATGATAGAGATGATGTTAGAAAATTACTGGTTAAGTTTAAAGAAAAGTCTATGATGGAGAGAATGAAATATGATCCTAAGTTTGCTACCTCTCCTATCTTTGTTACCGATGAAGATTTTGAGTTCTCCGTCGATCCTGAGTTAATTACTTTGGTTGAATCTGATCCTTTTCATGGTTATGAAACTGAAACTGTTGTGGCACACCTTACTAAATTGAATGATATAGCCACCTTATTTGCTCATGAGGAAATTTTTTGATACTATTACATTCTTAAGTTGTTTCCTTTCTCATTAAAGGGTGATGCTCAGAAATGGTTTAATACTCTTGCTCCTGGTTGTGTGCGTAGTCCCCAGGATATGATATATTACTTCTCTGGAAAAAAAATCCTGCTCATAAGAAACAAGCCGCCTTACAGGAAATATTTAACTTTGTGCAAATTGAAGAAGAGAATCTCCCTCAAGCTTGGGGGAGGCTTCTCCAACTACTTAATGCTTTTCCTGATCATCCTCTTAAGAAAAATGAAATACTTGATATCTTTTATAATGGACTCACCGATGCTTCTAGGGACTACCTAGATAGTTGTGCTGATTGTGTTTTCAGGGAACGAACTATTGGACAGGCTAAAGAACTATTGAATAATATATTAAAGAATGCCAATGATTGGACACTTCCTGAACCACTGCCCAAACCAACTCCAAAGAAGAGAGGTATTCTATTCCCCAGTCCAGAAGATATGCAAGAAGCCAAGAAATCTATGAAAGAAAAATGTATTAAGTCTGAAGATGTTAAGAATTTACCACCTATTGAAGAAATACATGGGCTCGACATCCCGACACAGGTAGTAGAGGTAAATTCTCTTATTAGATTTGATGAAGGTGATATTCCGTATAATAAATCTGCTAGTCAATGTCTTTATGAGTTTGATAATTACATCATTAAGCAAGAACACTTCAATTTATATGTTAGCAATCAATTAAAACACAATGCTTTAATGATAGAGCGTTTGAGCGATTTGATGTTTAGAACTGCTAATGATGTTAAAGGCTTAAGTAAACATGCTTCTATGGTTCATACTCAGTTAGAACAAATTGCTAAGTCACAGAATGATTTGCTTAATGAGATGAATAATAAAATGAATGATCATGCTGTTAGAGTTGTTACTAGAGGAGGTAGAATGACCCAGGAGCCTCTGTATCCTGAAGGTCATCCTAAAAGAATTGAGCAAGATTCTCATAGAAATTATATTGATGTGCCTAGTTCATCTAAAAAGAAAAAGAAAAGGAAAAATGATAGGACTTTGCATGCTCCTAGTGAACCTGAGATAGAAAGACTTCCTGAGAATCATAATGATGTTTCTATTTCTGATGCTGAGACACAATCTGGTAATGAACACCTACTTAATGATAATGATAATGATAATAATAATGATAATGATAATGATAATGATGTTCATGTTGATACTCAACTAGATAATGATGTAGAAATAGAACCTGTTATTGATCTTGATAACCCACCTCCTAAGAATAAAAGATATGATAAATGTGATTTCATTGCTAGAAAACATGGAAAAGAAAGAGAACAATGGGTTCAAAAACCCATGCCTTTTCCTACTAAACCATCTAGAAATAAAGATGAGGAAGACATTGAGTGCTTTGTTGAAATGCTTAGACCTGTCTTTTTGCGCACTCGCTTGACTGATATTTTGAAAATGCCTCCATATGCTAAATATATGAAAGATATTGTCACTAATAAAAGAAAGATACCTGAGGCTGAAATTTCCACCATGCTTGCAAATTATTCTTTTAAGGGTGGAGTACCTAAGAAGCTAGGGGATCCAGGAATACCCACTATACCATGCTCCATTAAAAGAAGTTATGTTAAAACTGCTTTATGTGACTTAGGAGCCGGTGTTAGTGTTATGCTTTTCTCTTTATATAGAAGACTTGATTTTAATAAGTTGACACCTACTGAAATATCTTTGCAAATGGCTTATAAATCGACTGCTATACCTATTGGAATTTGCGAGGATGTGCCCGTTGTTGTTGCAAATGTTACTATCTTTACAGACTTTGTTATACTTGATATGCCCAAGGACGACAACATGTCGATTATCCTTGGAAGACCCTTTTTGAATACCGCAGGGGCTGTTATTGATTGGAACAAAAGCAAAGTCACTTTTCATGTCAATGGTAATGAGCATACGATTTATTTTCCAAAGAAACAAACTTCTGTGAATGGTATCAACTGCATCGAATTTTTTTCGACAATCACTATTGGAGGATTTAAATTTCCTCTTCCTACTATCAAAAATAAGTATGGAATTCTTATTGTTGGGGAGATGCATATTCCCGTTGAGGTAACTTAGTGTTATACGAAAGTTCTTCGGTTTCATGTTACTCAAAAATAGTTTGTTAATAAGACTTGATCAACCTTATTAATGGATTCTTTTTGAGGGGCATGTGGTCGATGAATTTAGTAAGCACAACTTTCTATAATCATAGTTTGCTCTCTGTTATTCATAGTTTAATGAAGTAAAATGCCATGATTATCCTGTTTTCTAAATTATCCGTGCAATAAAAAAATGACCCAAAAATAAAAGTGCTCAGAATGTAATAAAATTTGAACATGATTTTTTCTGGAATATTTAAGAATTTTTGGGACTAAAAATAACCCAAGGTGGTGCCCCCGTTGCTCACAAGGCAACAGGGCGCGACCCACCCGGGCCGCACCAAGATGCCTTGTGGGTCCCACAGGGACCCACTCACTTATCTCTTCAGCCCACTTCATCTCCTACCTCTAGAAAAAAATCGTGGTAGCCTTTGTTCTCGTGTTCTTGTTCCCAAACCTGAGATTTTCGATCTCTTTGCTCGGAGCTGCATTTCCGAAACTATTTTGGGGGATTGCTCCTTGGTATGCGACTCCTCCATTGCTCCAATTAGTTTTTGCTTTAGTGGATTATATTTTGCATAATTTTCTACTATTGGTGCTACTGAAAATGAGCTTGCATGTTGAATTCTTTGAGTTCTAAGTAGTTTGAATGCTTGATATAGCCTCTAGGCACTTGTATGAGTAGTTGCTATCAATCATGTGAACTTTTGTTGACATTATTTTGTGGTCCAAAATTTTTCAGAAATTTGTTCGTAGGAAAATGAACTTCTTTTGGAGAGGTTCTTCGAGCCGGAGCCCCAAGGGGATCACTGGGAATGCCCCGGACCGTGACCTTAACATTCCGTGTAGGACGGAGGTCCGGCCATGCGAATGGCCACACAACGCCTTCATGGACGAAGCCGGGTTTCACCAAGTGTTTGCGCAATTTGCCGTGAACGTCGGGCTAACTGACTTCCTCGCAGATGAGTGTGACCAATATCACCTCCTCACAAATTCCTTTGTGCAAAATTTCTATTTCCTGCCTAGGCTCGATATTCCCATGGTACATTTTGATTTGTATGCTGAACATCATGAGATACCACTTACTGAGTTTTGTGAGATATGCCTGATTCCCTCTGATGGGGAGTTGAGGGAGCCTCGGCCTGAGGAGTTCGAGGACTTCCTTCTCACTTTGACAGTGGGAGAATTTAGGGGCGTGTCGAAGGCCCGACACTACAAGAAATATGTCAATTTGCGACCATCAATATTGGTCACTGAATGGTCATTGTTTTCCATTTGTGACCTATTTGTGACCAAAAACAGTTGGTCAAAAGCTGGCTGTCTTTAATGAAACTTAACGACCTTTGTTCTGAAATGGTGGTAGACAGCTACGACCAAAATAAAAGGTCGTAGGTTCTATGACCAATTGTTTTGGTCACTGGCAGCCTGCCCACACCACGTCAGATCCAACGTGGCAAGCTGACGTGGCAAAATTGCTACCAAATGAAAAGGTCGTAGATTAGAATCAGCCCGGTCCAGTTCGACCGTCTATATGGGCCGAGCCCAATAATTCAGCCCATTTAATATTATTTTTTGTTAATTTTTCTTAGCTACATGGGCCTGGCCCAACAATTCAGCCTCTTAATTTATGGGTGTGGCCTTTTACAGTGTATGATATTTTATATTTTGCGCCATTTTATTTTGATGCTGGTCCCACTAGTCAGATTGATCCCAAATGTCATAATCTCGTACATTGGTCCCACACGTCAGAAATTTCAAATTTGCTCAAATTATTTTGATAGGTGGGTCACATGAGTCAGGTTTCCATCGCACACATTTTCAAATCACATACATAATCACTATTTCAAATGAAACAGAACAAATTGTAATTCTGAAACATACAATATTTCATTCCGAAACAGAGAGAAGATACATCAAATTCTGGAGCTCACAACGCCCAGATAACCCAGCTATTATGATATAACTTGTTATACAAAAATGTCTTGGGGCTTCTTTAAACATCTTCTTTCGTCTTGAATTTAGGCAAAATATCTGCCATCAAGAAAATAGAACAGCAAGGATAGAGTGAATAACAACAGCAGCAGGTGATGGGTTGCTATTTAGTAAAATCAAGTCCGGAAAAAACATGCATGAAAATTAAGAAGAGCTAGAGCAAGTCTGCATGAAAACTAAGAAGTGCTATTTAGTATGAATGCCCTCAAGTTTTCGTGCACATCATGACAAGTCAACGAACATGTAGCATGCATGTGGGCCATCAAAAATGATCAAATGGGGAAGGACTAAAGCCAAACAGTGGTTCCTCCTTGCAATGATCACAGTTCAGCACCTGCAGCAGCCTGACACAACAGATCAAGCCATGAAGTGAGAATAACAGTGTGTGATGAGAAACTGACCACTCCTATTAATTACTATGAGCAACAAAAACATCTAGTTTCAGATACTCGACGGGATTCATTCATATACTTATTATGCTGACGAGATTGTAGAGGTTAACAACAACAAAACTAAAACTGGAACTTGATACCATTTGTGATGCGCGACATAAGCTAACAAAAAAACACATTCCAAAACTAGCTGTATAAAACATTTATGGATGGATACATTCAAGAACTAGAAAAGTTCAAATAGGTTTGCAAATGCACAAATAACTTGAGGAAAAGTAGACAATTTATGTACTGATCCAGTTCACTGGAGCATTTTATGAAAAAATATGATGGCCATGGAACAGAGCAAGGTACTACTATAGCATCACAAGAGAGGGAGCTAGACGTAGGAGATGGGCTCACCGGAGAGGAGGCTATACTCGATGCCGCAGACAACCGCGGCCGATGTACGCAGTAGACGAGGTTGTAGCCGAGTTGGACCATGTGCGGGGCGTCGTCGTGGCGGTGGATGCCCTGGTTGTCATCATCATCCACGGAGGATGTCTGCTGCTCCAAAACAAACAAACAGGTAAGAGCTCGTGTTGTTGCGCTAAGTATAGAAATTAATCAAGCTAGTATAGGAGACACATACGTAATGCTGCTATAACTATAGAAATCAAGCAAGCTGCATGTGTGTGTGCTTGAGCTAGCTTATTAGTACATACATGGCTGGGATCCAAAACAAATAGAGCATGCTTGCCTTAACAGAATGAATCACACGGTTAATTTTCGTTGTTGCTAACACTGCTAGGCTGCTAGCTGTGTGTGTTCATCCATCCATCCATGGACCTAACTAATGTTGGTGTATCTCTAGACTAGAATCAAATGATCATTAGTGTTATTATTAACTTGATGGTGGCATCTTCTAGTAGGGTACAGATTTCACACAAGACATGAAAAATAGATGTGGCAAGCATCATCAAACAGCACAATCACAATCGAATTACGCATAAAAACTGAACCAATACATGCTGTTATGTTGTGGCCATAACAATTGCAATTGATGCCCACTTCATATCAGATCTGCAAGGGGTAGAAGGAGGGGTGGAGCTCACCATGTTAGGGGGGTGGTGGGGGGGAGGAGGGCATCCTGTAGCAGCAACTTCTCCTCATGAGAGCAACCTGCACAAAACAGAGCCTTCAACATGTTTAGATCGGGAAGAGAAAAAAATACGGAACAAAAACAGAACCTATTCCCTCATTCTTCCCCTATTCTTCCTATTTCTATTTTTCTCCTCGCTGTACATGTCCTGCCACTATAGCACGGTTCAACGATCGACGCAGAAGGCAGAATCCCAAAACGATAGCACTGTATGTTACCCTTACATAGACATCTACTGAACCAATGGTGAATAATAGGTTATTGTAGGGAGAATCATTTGGATACGAAAAGATTATGTTCTTGTCATCACTAAAGAAAAATCTGCAGGGCAATTGGTACCTACACTACACATAGCTCGGAGTCTGTTCTTATGTGCACGCATTTAGACAAAAACAAGAGCTTGCACTATACACATTAATTAGAACAGGATCGCAAGACACCAACACAAGCTAGAAGGACTCTCTTTCAATTTCAAAAAAGAGGACATTTGAAACTTTTAACAGGCGTAATCTTGAGTTTGACAAGTACACATTAATTTTAGCATAGCATCACTAGCTCTGTTGTTGTTTGCATATTATACGAGTAGTTGTCCGCCTAAACAAACACAAATGTGCAATGCTTGAGATACAGGTATGCAACAACAGCAGGCAATGCGATGAAAGTCTGAGAGCACTATAGCTCTGGAAGTAAAAAGAACATAAATAATACATACAACAATATCTGGAACACATAGGTAGTAACTAGTATGGTTGCTTGTTGTTCATGAGTGACAATCATTTGTGTGCGTACATAAAAAAAAACAGCAGGATTCAATTCGTCTTGCCCATATATAGCAACCAGCAGATATCTAATATCATTATATTACCGCAAAAGAAAAGTCTAGAATTCCCAAAAGGTTGCATTCTCACAAAATTCCAGATTCGCCTAAGTGAGATTAATGGATGTCACCTGCAAGCAAAGCAGTGGCAAGGTACCTAGTTTCTTGTTGCCATGCCTCCTCCTTATCCCTCTCCATCTTCTTCTTCTTCTACCTAGCCCGCCTAAGTAAAAAAAAATGTTTCAATCATATTTTCTTTTACCATAACACAGAACAAAGAACCGTTACTTGACATCATATGATCCGACAGAATTATAGTTTATAAAACAAGGAAGGGGATATAATTGTTTCCCTTGCTCAGTTTCTTAAGCCTACATATAGCATTAGTTTTTGAAAGCACACATCACACATATTTCTAATCTGGACAAAACAGTAGATAGAAATCAAAGTTTCTACGACACAACAGTAACATCTTTAAGTAAAGTAAATTGTTCCTATAGCTAATTAGGCTCTAGCACACGACCATAGCAACCGCTGAAATACAAATAGAATATTAGTAAACTTATTTAAGAGAGGCATTCAATTCCTAATGGGTGTCCTGGTTCACCAAGTACACATGCATAATGATGATGACACAAATCAGTAGCAAAAACCTGAATCTTCCATCATGCCATGCTGACAACATGTCATCTAACTAGTCTAGACACGTGTGTGATTACCACGTGAGTCATGACACAAGCTATGAGGCATTCCAGTTGGAGCATGTGCCACATGACAAGGAGTGAGTTGCAGCGGAGGAAGCGTCTAATTTGACTACCACAATAGTTGAGTGAAAACAAACAACAGAGAATTCAGAAATTTTCTGAACTGAATGCAAGCAAGTTTGCACATCACAGGGCAAGTATGCAGTCACTAATTAGATTAGATGTTCTGACTTATGATCTGCATACATAGACACTTACTGGAATCTGCTAATGCTTAAACTAGAAAGAGAACAAAAGAAAACAGAACCTATCTATGCAGCAGAGAGAGATAGCAGGGGAGGCGGACCTATGGATCAACTTGTCCTTCACCAGATTGTTCAAGGGGAGCACAACAGCAGCAGTAGATCGGCCTTGCTTGTTCCCCTTCAAACAACCAGATTGGAGAAACCTGCAAAAAATCGCATGGATCGGATGCATAGATGGAGAAGAAAAAGAGAATAGAAGGGGAGGAGGAAGTGACGAACCTGAGCCGGTGGTGCTCCTCCTAGGCCGCCATGGATGATCTGATGCCTGCAGGATCTTCTCCATGGCCGGCCCCTTCCTTCACAAAACCAGATCGGCTCTCTTCACGAACATGCAAAAAAACGGGCGCACGCATCAGATTTGGGGAGGGGGGCGAGATGAAGGAGAAGAGAAGGGGAGGAGCAGGGATGCGTACCTTGCTATGCTGCTGATCCCGAGCTCGCTTGCCCGCCATGATCTCGGCGCCGCCACGGCGACGGCCTCCTCCGCCTCCGGCAATCCAGCCCCCGCCAGAAGCCCGTAGTCAGACCCGTCGCAACGCACCATCTGGCGTCGTCGTGCTGCACGGCCCGGCGGCGGGCGTAGGCCTTGTCCTTCCACATGGCCCATGGAAGCTGCCGAGCAGGAGCTGCCAAAAGCTCTGTCTGTGTGTGCGTCTGGATCGGGATGCAGAGCGAGGTGGGAGGGAGGGAGTTCCTGCCGTATCTGGCCACGACATGAGCAGCTCGAGTCGATCTTGGAGGAGAGGGGAGGGACTGCCGGCGATGAGGTTGGGGGAGAGTAGGAGGTCGCCGGTGCCCAGGTTGGAGAGGAGGGAGAGGGTTGGGGGTGGCGGCCGTGGGTGCATGGGGGCTGAAGGGGTGAGGGCTGTGCGTGTTAGGGCTACGTGGGTGAGAGGGTGAGGGGGTGAGGGCTGCCGTTGGATCCGGGAGCATCCGACGGTGTTTGATGAATGATCCGCGTGAGATGCCCATACCAATCAGAATGCAGCAAACAATTTGATGACCTTATGACCATCTAAATTGGTCGTAATCGATTAAAAATAAAAAGAATTCACAAGAAAAGCATTTTCTATTTTTCGAGTGTCAAAGATGTTTTTTTTGTGAAGGACCTGCCAAATATTGTGCACAAGGGTGCATCTTGGAATGGCAAACAATGTTGCCTAAGGAAGTTTTTATTTTCTTTGGACGAAAATTTCATTTTCCATTTTTCGAGTGTCCAAAATGAGTTTTTTGTGAAGGACCTACCATATATTTGTTGCAAAATTGGACCAAATCAATTTTCTAAAATATTAGGCCATATTTAATGTACAATTGATCAAATGGTTGCGTGTCAAAAGCTTTGATCCACCTCTCGTGAAAAAGACAAATTTCCCCCGATTCAGTAGGAAGTGGGTCAAATTTGAACTGCAGCTGCCTCATAGTTTGCTCTTTATTTTTTCCAAAAATCATTTCTAGGTACATAAGTATCTATTTAATCAGAAAAACACCAAAAGTTTTCCAAAATTCAACCACTAGCTAGGAACGGTCATGCCCGCCGTTTTGACCGCATTTTGAAATGGGCATAAAAATTTCAAAAAAAAAACAAAAAATTGAAAAACCTTCGCATTGTGTCATTATATGTGACCAAGTTACCAGGAATAATAATAAACTTGTAATACGGCAATTATTTTAAAAAAGTGTTCTCAGAAATGAGCTATCATGTGTGAAGATTCATGGCTTTCAAGCCAAATGATCAATCTTATGGCCACATTCATGGCATAGTTTGTTCAAATGATCTTATATTGTGCACAAGGGTGCATCTTGGAATGGCAAACAATGTTGCCTAAGGAAGTTTTCATTTTCTTTGGATGAAAATTTCATTTTCCATTTTTTGAGTGTCCAAAATGAGTTTTTTTGTGAAGGACCTACCATATATTTGTTGCAAAATTGGACCAAATCAATTTTCTAATATATTAGGCCATATTTAATGTACAATTGATCAAATGGTTGCGTGTCAAAAGCTTTGATCCACCTCTCGTGAAAAAGACAAATTTTCGCCGATTTAGTTGGAAGCGGGTCAAATTTGAACTGCAGCTGCCTCATAGTTTGCTCTTTATTTTTTCCAAAAATCATTTCTAGGTACATAAGTATCTATTTAATCAGAAAAACACCAAAAGTTTTCCAAGATTCAACCACTAGCTAGGAACGGTCATGCCCGCCGTTTTGACCGCATTTTGAAATGGGCATGAAAATTTCAAAAAAAATTGAAAATTGAAAAACCTTCGCATTGTGTCATTATATGTGACCAAGTTACCTGGAAAAATAATAAACTTTTAATACGACAATTTTTTTTAAAAAGTGTTCTCAGAAATGAGCTATCATGTGTGAAGATTTATGGCTTTCAAGCCAAATGATCAATCTTATGGCCACATTCATGGCATAGTTTGTTCAAATGATCTCATATTGTGCACAAGGGTGCATCTTGGAATGGCAAACAATGTTGCCTAAGGAAGTTTTCATTTTCTTTGGACGAAAATTTCATTTTCTATTTTTTGAGTGCCCAAAATGAGTTTTTTTGTGAAGGACCTACCATATATTTGTTGCAAAATTGGACCAAATCAATTTTCTAAAATATTAGGCCATATTTAATGTACAATTGACCAAATGGTTGCGTGTCAAAAGCTTTGATCCACCTCTCATGGAAAAGACAAATTTCCGCCGATTCAGCAGGAAGCGGGTCAAATTTGAACTGCAGTTGCCTTATAGTTTGCTCTTTATTTTTTCCAAAAATCATTTATAGGTACATAAGTATCTATTTAATCAGAGATACATGGTGTGGTGGAGAGACGTCGAGGTTTGGACGGTGGTCGAGGGCCCCAACTCCAGAGCGCGTAAACTGGCATGCCAGCCGCGTGGTCACCGCGTGACCGTGGCGTTGCCACGCGTTCTGGGTGGCCTAGGCATGTCTAGTGGGTTGGGCACTCCCCCGGTAGGTGTTAGGAAGAAGAATACACAGAAGAATCTCGCGAGGAGACTGAACTAAGCTCAAACATGAATTAGCAGCCAAGTGTTTGATTAGCGGTGGGGGAAATTCACATGCCCAATGGGCCTGAGTTTTGGCTGAGGATGATCATCTACTAAGTAGACTGTCTTGGCAAATTTGCAGCTCAAATGGAGGAGCCTAGGTGGCACTTGCTTTGCAAAGTTCCACACTGGACAGAAATATGGATGTTGAAGCTGGGCTCAAATGAATGAATGGATTGAGCTGAAATTTGGTGGAGGATGGTCATTTGGGCATAGGAAAGCACTGTAAAAATTTGATACCATTTGGACATGCCAAAGTGGTACTTCCTTCACAATGCTCTTCTCTAGACAGAAACTTGTGAAAATTAGTGAGAGAAATTGGCTAAATGAAATGAGCTCAAATTTGGTGGAGGGAAGTTATATAGGTAGGAACATGCCCTAGTAAAGTTTCAGCAATAATTAAGCAATATAAAATATAGTTGCTTCACAAACTGAAAATATGACCAGAATAAAAGATTGGATGATGAGCTCACATGGATTGCTGGATAGAGCTCAAATTTTATGGAGAGTGATGATTTGAGCATATGGAAGATTTGGAAAAATCCCAAATCATTTGGATAATCCTAGCTAGTACTTCCTTCACAAAGCTTCTCTCTGGATAGAAACTTTGGAAATTTTCAGAGGAAGATTTACTATGCAAATGGAGCTGAATATTGTCATGTGGCAATTATTTGGATATGGAAGAGTGCCAAAAAAGTTTGAGGGCAATAGGAGTGGTCTAGATAGCACTTGCTTTGCAATGTGCCAATCTGAACAGAAAATTGGGAAAAATATTAAGGGAAATTGGCTAAATTAAATGAGCTAAAATTTGGTGGAGGGAGGTTCTATGGGCAGGTCATGCCCTGGTAAATTTTCAGCAATTATAAAGTAATATAAAATATAGTTGCTTCCCAAACTGAAAATATTACTAGAAACAAAGATTGGATGGTGAGCTCACATGGATTGTTAGATGGGGCTCAAATTTTGTGGAGAGCTATTATTTGGGCATACAGAAGATGTGGCAAAAATTCAACTCATTAGGATATGCCTAGCTAGTACTTCGTTCACAAAGCTTCTAGCTGAACAGAAACTTTGGAAATTTGCTGAGGAAGATTTACTAGGCAAATGGAGCTGAATTTTGTCATGAGGCAATGATTTGGATAGGACATAGTGCCCAAAATTTTTTAGGACAATCAAGAAATTATAAATAGCACTTCCTTCACAAAGTGTTGTTCTGAACAGAATAGGAAAATGAATATTCCTGAATTATTTTTGAACTAGACAAGGAAGGTTTTTGACATATTTGAGGAAGATATGATCCAAAGAATTTATGAGAATTTTTTGGGAATTTTGGGAATGACAGAAATGTAGGCTGCTTCACAACCTAGGGCAAAAATTGACACATGGACATGACACATAGGCAAAACTGATGAGGTGGTGCCTAGTCATAGCAATGCACCACAATTTACAAGGCTATGACCATCTATATTGGTCGTGATCAGCTAGAAATAAGGCAGCGGACCAGTGCTGTCTGCTTTACGACCATTTCGTGTAAGGAAATTACGACCTTTCTGACCAAAATGGTCGTTATGATTTAGGGTTTGGAGCCCCCCGAATAGCTTATGACCAATTGGTCTCAAATGGTCGTAGATTTACGACCATTTCTTCCAGGGTCACTGACAAAAGATCACAAGTTGACATATTTCTTGTAGTGCGAGTCACTAGTTTAGATTTTCCCATTGTGCACTACTTTGGTTTATTTGTAGGGAAATGTTTGACTGCCAGGGAGGAAGGTGGTACGCTCAGTGCCCCTGACCTCGCCATTTTACGCCGTGCGCTTTATGGTGACAACACTTTTAGCTTGGGAGCTATCATTGCACGCCGCTTGCACACTAACAGGACTAGGGGTAAAATTCATGGCAGTATTTATGCTACTCGCGTGGCGAGACACTTTAACGTTGCTATTCATCATAATAATTATTTGCTGCCTAAGATTTATTTAGACCAACAGTCCATGATTGATCACCACTTTATTGATGAACCTGAGCCTCCTCACTACGTTCGTTATAACTTGGTATCTAGCGAGAGGACTCGTGAGATTATTTCATTGCCTGCACCTTCTTTGTTTGATTCTCATGCCAGACACGGATACACCATCCTACCATCGGACATCATTGCTTACAAGAATGAGTTGGCCGTGGCGGAGAACGAGGCCTAGCCTTGGGATGCTCGAGTGCCTCCGCCTAACCAATTTCCTACCGGACCTGATGGATTTTACGGATGGCAGTAGACCAAGTTAGGCCAAAATCCTAAGCTTAGGGGAGTACGTATCTCTCACCGACATTACATTCATGTTCACACATTCATTCCAGTTGTCGATGTTCATCCTTTTTCATTGTATAACCATGTTCGTTTTATTTTCGCTTTCTTCTTGTGTGTTTTAAAAATTTCAAAAATCCAAAAATATTTCTCGCTTCTTTTCGATTTTTCTTTCTTGTTAGTAGTTTGTAGTATTAAAAGAAAACCCAAAAATATTTATCATTTCTTCTTTTCTTGTTTGTTGGGAGTTCTCCCGTGTAAATAGTTTTTCTCGCTTTTCATTTTTCTTCTTTAATTTGCTTTCTTCAGAAAAACAAAAACTCCAAAAATATTTCATTGTATTTCTCTGAATTTCTTTTCTTTTCGTTGAGTCGTCGTAGGGAGAAGACCACGATGAAATTGTTGAGTGGCTCTCATTTGCTTTGTGGTTGATCTAATGAAGAGCCAATATTACCTTGTCTTCTCCCTTGAAATAAAATGTTTGCAGATTCCAGCTTAGTCCATGGCACTCTTACACTATTATTATTTTCACATCATTCGGTCGTGCAAGTGAAAGGCAATAATGACGATGATTTGATGAAGTGACTGTGGTAAAGAAAAGCTGGTATGAACTCTTCTTGTTTTTTTTTGTAAATATGTTTAACTCAGTATCCATGATTCAGCATATTATGAGTAAACATGTTTGTGATGACAATTAGAGATTATAGTTGCTCATGCCATGCTTAAGTAGCTAATAGTGGATAATGATTTATCTTGGATGTCAACATGCATTCAAATGGTTATGATGTAGTATGTTAGTATGGTATCCTCCTCTGAATGTTTCAAGTGGCTTGACTTGGCACATGTTCACGCATGTAGTTGATTCAAAACCAATGCAGCCTTCACGATATTTATGTTCATGGTGTTTATATCCTACTCATGCTAGTATTCAATGTTAATTATTCTCAATGCATGATTATGACCGTTTTTGCTCTCTAGTTGGTCGCTTCTCAATCTATTTGCTAGCCTTCGCCTGTACTAAGCGGGAATACTACTTGTGCATCCACAATCCTTAAACCAAAGTTGTTCCAGATGAGTCCACTATATCTACCTATATGCGGTATTACTCTGTCGTTCCAAGTAAATTTGCATGTGCCACCTCTAATCATTCGAATAAACATCTGTTTTGTGTGCCTATACCGCTCATGGAGCGACACGGGGTGGTCAGTATCTTCCATGCTAAGCGGGTTATTCTCAAGATGAGTCTTTATTCACTTGTCATTGCACGAGAGAGGCTGGTAATTGGGATGCCCAGTCCTACAATCAAAATGAAGAAAAATATAATAAAACAAACTCCCCCAGAAATTTGATCGTTTGGAGGGCACCCGTGAAATCGGCTAGCCATGGCTTGTGTTGGTATGGTGGAGAGGGAGTAAACTTTACCTTTCCGCTTGGGAACCACCGATAATGTGTTTAGCATGGAAGATATTGAAAATCCTCGGTCGTGATGTTGACAGGAAAAGTACACCTCTCAAAGTTGTTTTCACCTCTGGTATAAGCTTCGAGCTCTGGCACCTCTGCAAATCGCTGCTTCCCCTTGCGAAGGGCCTATCCATTTACTTTTATGTTAGTTTACTTTTATTGTTGAGTCATCGCCTTCTCATTTTAAGCACCAATCCTGAGAGCACTATTTTCATTCTTATGCATTGAGTATAGTTAATGTTGGGTAAATCATGACTGGATCTCTTCTACCCTGAATTACAATGTTTAATCGCTGCTTGAACTCTGGAGGTGCTCTGCATTTATGTTTTGCGGTCTCAGAAAGGGCTAGCGAGATACCATGTTATCATATTATATCATGATTGTTTTGACAAATTGCTGGCATTTGAGATATATTATTTTTTCTCACTAGTTGATTGTGCCATTGATATGAGTAAATGTGAATTCTAAGTTTTATCATTTATGGTTAGTTCATGATCTTTGCTGAAAACTTGGGTGCTATTGAAGCTTATATACGGATACAAGAACAAAAGAGTTCGTAAAAGTTTTTCTTTATCACTTTCGGTTTATCAACTGAATTTCTTGAGGACAAGCAATGAGTTAAGCTTGGGGGAGTTGATACGTCTCCATCGTATCTACTTTTTGAAACACTTTTGCTCTTGTTTTGGACTCTAATTTGCATGATTTGAATGAAACTAACCCGGACTGACGCTGTTTTCACCAGAACTACCATGGTGTTGTTTTTGTGGAGAAATAAAAGTTCTCGGAATTGGACAAAACTTTTTGGAGCTTTTTAATGGAATATATAAAAAATATTGGCGCAAGAATCTACTGCAGAGGGGCCACCTGTTGCCCACAAGGCAACAGGGTGCGCCGGGATACCTTGTGGGGCCCACAGATGGCCGTCTGACCTAATTCCAACGCTATAAATTCTCTTTCCCCGAGAAAAAAATAAGAGAAGAAGTTTCATCATGTTTTACAATACGGAGCCGCTGCCACCTCCTGTTCTTCATCGGGAGGGCTGATCTGGAGTCCGTTCGGAGCTCCGGAGAGGGGGATTCGTCGCCATCGTCATCATCAACCATCCTCCATCACCAATTTCATGATGCTCACCGCCGGGTGTGAGTAATTTCTCTGTAGGCTTGCTGGACGGTGACGGGCTGGATGAGATTTATCATGTAATCGAGTCAATTTGTTAGGGCTTGATCCCTAGTATCCACTATGTTCTGAGATTGATGTTGCTATGACTTTGCTATGCTTAATGCTTGTCACTAGGGCCCGAGTACCATGATTTCAGATCTGAACCCTCTATGTTTTCATGAATATATTTGAGTTCTTGATCCTATCTACTAGTTGTATGCACTTGTTATTGTTCTGATCCGTAGACCCCAAAGTGACAATAGTTGGGATACTCTCCGGGGATTACTGTAATTCAAGGAGTTCATGTATTCACCATGTGTTAATGCTTTGTTCCGGTTCTCTATTAAAAGGAGGCCTTAATATCCCTTAGTTTCCTTATGGACCCCGCTGCCACGGGAGGGTAGGACAAAAGATGTCATGCAAGTTCTTATTATAAGCACGTATGACTATATACGAAATACATGCCTACATTACATTGATGAATTGTTGCTATTGTGTATCGCTCTAGGTTGTGAGTGTTAGATGATGAATGTCATCCGACATAATTATCCATCACTGATCCAATGCCTACGCTTTTCGCATATGGATCTTTGCTAAGTTATTACCGTTGTTGTTGCTGTTACAATCACTACAAAACTGCTACTGTTACTGTTTCCGTTACTATTGCTTTTGTTAGTACTGTGCTACTAAACACTTTGCTGCAGATATTTAGTTCTCCAGGTGTGGTTGAATTGATAACTCAACTGCTAATACTCGCAAATATTCTTTGGCTCCCCTTGTGTCGAATCAATAAATTTGGGTGAAATACTACGCTCGAAGACTGTCGCGATCCCCTATACTTGTGGGTTATCAATCCACCATGCAGGCTATGTGCAGGTAGCATGTCGGGATGCAGAGGTGGTGAACGGGGCCCCCGTGGGAGGAGATGATGGCTCCGAGGAGTTCAAAATCATCAACGAGAGATAGGCCACGACAGTCAAGATTAAGAGGCATGGCGCGCCATAGAGGGCACCACCAAATGGCATCCACCAAATTACTAGGTGGCATGCAGGCTGAGAGTCACCCCGCTCGTAGCGCGGCAGTAATGAGCCATCATATCACAAAACCCCACCTACCCGCAGTAAGTTGGACGGACGAAGCAACCATCATTTCACTCTTCGCTGAATCCGCTTCTGCCTCATCTTCTTCAACAAAGCCACCACTCGCTTCTGCCATTGTTCTTCGCTCCCAACAAAGGGAAGGTGAGCGCATCCGTGATGTTGGTATATTTTCTTTCCAAAAAAAATCTTTTGCAAAGCAGTAACTGATCCTCACTCCCTTTTTTGTTTCATTGTCATTGCGATTGTGTTTTCCTTTCAGTTGTCTTCTATTTGTCAGTTTCATGATGGATCATGGAGAACCGGGCAAAGATCTGCCGATATTGGAGCAGACACGGCAGGCTGATCCCCACGAGACAGAGAGCTCCAAGAAGATGAAGGCCACCATCGAGCCGACCCAGATACACTCATGGCCACTACTAAGATGGTCAACGCCACGTTTGAGGTTACAACCCCCGTGGCCGTGCAGGAGCAGTTTTCCCCCGGCAAGATGGACCCCTTCGAGGATGTGTCCCCCCCCCCCCGCAGAGCTGCCCAAGGTGATTTACTTCTTTGGCGATTTTGATTGTGGCTTTTGATCTAAGTATGTGGTGATAAATAATGTAAGATTTATTAGGTCTGATGCCATGCTACCTTCCCTGTCATGCATACTTTTGACTCTACATGGTGGTTTAAATAACTTGTGTTTTTTATATTGGAAAGTAATTCAGAATTCGTTTCTGTTTCAATTAGATCCCTGATGCAGACAAGGATTGTGTGGTTGTACATGTCACTCGCTATGAGGTGGATGACCTGAATATACGCATTGAGAATACAAAGTTCTTAGGCTGTTCGATCCTGGAAGCCATTTGCACTTATACTGAAGATGAAATGTATTCCAGCCACACTGTTGTCAGGCGTGTTGTCCAGGGTGTACTAAAGCACAACAAGTTCACAGCTACTCCTTCGTTTGTGAGGCATAATGTTCTTGTCAAGCTTATCCATGAAGATGACGTGGCATGCCTCGACAAACAAGTTTATTAGTGGAAAGGCCACAAGGTTATCTTCAAGAAGGTTGACAGGATTGAGCTGCTGCTGGACATCCTTGAGGATGTTCATGGCAAGGTTCGTCTTGTGTCCACCCCCAATTAGATCGATGGCATGAAATAGTTGGCCCTGTTAGTGTTTCAAAGTAGTTTGGATTGTGTTTAATTACCCGAACCTATTATCGAGCCCTCTTGGGTTAGTACTCCGTTTGAATCCCTCTATGGGAACTACTGCTACTTTTGTGTGCCCGTGAATCATGTGAGAACCCTCGTAAGTGTTGCCGAAACAGTTCTTTCATGTAATATGGCATGGTAAGACATAAGTTGCCACTATTTATCTAACGAGCAGTGTGTGTTTGATGAAATACTTGTTTGACAACTCATGGTGTGCCGACGTATACATAGGGTAGGTAATGCTGGTTAAGTACTTGTAAACACTATTGGTACTACCCCACTTGTAAGCACAGTTGGTGCAAACACGGCACATTGGCGCAACTCGCTTCAACACTAGAAAAGTCGGCTATCGACCAGCTCACACTCATACTCTGTTGTCTGACATATAAGCAACGACGTATCAAGCGGTCCAATGTTCACACGCTAGTCCAGCATTCATGTTAAACATTCACAATAAACTCGGCATCATAAAATACTTCAAAAGCATAAGTTCAGCATTTTTATACATCTCAATGATTCATAGAACATAACATCTCTTTTAGAAGTTCACAGCAAAAGACAAAGTTGTGTGAAGGTTTACAAATCAGGAAAAATCAAGCGAGGCTTCTTTGAGCAAAGGGCCTCCCTAGGCAAGCTTTAATTTCCTGGGGTTCACTCTGGTTTTTCTTGTTGCCACCATCCAGGGTTAGGTTCTCTCATTCCAAAATAACAAATTATAATTGTGTTCTCAGTTGGAATATTGAACTGAACTTGTAGTAGATTGACCATCTGAATTTCTTGTGCAGTTCCACTATTTAAGCATCACTATTTGCAGATATAAGCATACCACGATGCCTCTTGTAGTGCGCACCTGGCCCCACAACCTCCACGTAGCCGTGCCAGCTAGTCCTCTGGTCATCCATGATCTGGGAGTGAGTGTATTTCCCAGAAGGACGCAATGCTTGTTTTCTCCACCACACATAATAGGCTCGTTCCTGCACTGCAATCAGGAAGTCTACGTACGAATCAGCTTGGTCATTCTACCTAGTTACTACCAATGTAGGAATACCTGGAATACGGGTGGCTAGAGGACGACATGTAGGAACAGCCATCTGATTTTGTGCAGTTCTACTAAAATTGAGGTGTGTGCTTCTGATTGCACAAATAGAAATGATACGGAGATAGACATCCCTGTTTGCACAAATATGTAATAGGGTTATTTAGCAGTGACAGTTATTTGCAGTGGCATATGATTAACAACAACATCTCTTGTGTTATGAATGGCATTACATTGACAGTATGAATAAGTGCCATTAAGAAGTAGCATCACATCACATCAACACTGGCACTAGATTAACATGCAGAACAACAACATTAGTATTACTGTCATGAGAGTAGCACATGGTCAGTAGCTCCGTGCGGTGCAACTAAAATGTGCAATCAAATTTGAGCATTTCCACTGGGATGAAGCAATGCTATCGGTGTGAGATTTAAGTGTAACTACCAAAATAGAATTCATGGGAAATAAAGCAAGACAGAAGCACTTCATAAAATGGTGGTGTCATTGATTCAATTTATCGATGGCCCTAGACTAACAACAGCATTACTTAGAAGTGACATTAGGCTAACAGTGGCATTACTTCATTTTTCCTGTGATATTAGATTAACGTTAGCGATAAGGGCATATGGACAACATGGCATAAAGTGGTGAGGCAGATGTGGTTGCCGAGAGTGGCAAACGTTTAGGCATCATGTCTGCATTTGTCCCATTTTTTATCTCCTCGGCGACCTTTTCCTATGCGAGCACAAGAAATCTAGACCTGCTCGTTCTCAGTTGCGTTGTACCCCAACACCCCGTCACCGTCCTTCCTTTTTTGACCAAGAGACCGGTCTGGCCAGTATCTTACTAGTACTTCCCCCACCCTTCACTATCTACCCCACTTTCTTCCCCTTTTCAACCAATAAACCGGTTGGGTAGCCAGTCTCTACTATTTCCCCCCCTTTCTTTCCTCTTTGAACCAAGTCCTAGATTCATGCTACAGCTTTCCCCCCTTTCTTCCCTTTTGAACCAAGTCCTAGATTTGACTGCATGAAGTAGGTTTACCTCTAATAATAGTAAAAATTTAGGTGGCTTTGGAACAGCCGAAGGAAGTAGAAAAAGATCCACATGCAGCCACGTGAGGAGCTGGGGGCAGTAGAGCAAGGCCGGTTTCGAAGGAAGTTATACCTAAGGGTCATCCGGATGTGGCTAGGAGGGTGGCGAGAGGCCGGATCTGCCCACAATACGGCAAGGAGGAAGAAGGGGTCGGAGGCCCTCTCGAGCCGGCTCTGTGTGACAGAACGACACGGGCCACCGATCGGGACGTGCCGACAGCCGTGGGTCTCCTCCCTCGCCACTAACGACCGCGTGAACGCTGCACCTTCTCCCCTTCCCCGGCGGAGGGGATCCGGCCAGAACTATGACCAGCGGTGAGCAGAGATAGTGTGGCCACCGCTATCTTGTTTAGATCTGGAGAGGATGAGAGTGTGGATGAGAGCAACCCTAGTAAAGCAAGCGCTGAGGCTCCTACTTATATATATAGTGGAGTGGTTTTCTTGTAGCAATCATTTTTAAATTGAATACACGCGAACCACAATTTTCATTTAATGTTCCAGTAAAAAAAACTCAATCAATAATGCGCCACCACGTCCAGGTCGCACTATGTACTGTATCATTCACGTGTGGTCCCGGACCCTCCATGAAGTTGAAAACTACACGAGTCAAATTGTCACTTGGGATGCTTCTTTGTAAACAAAACAAATGAGCTCGTACGTGTACCCGCGCGTGGGTGTGAGAGAACTGGTGTCGTGCGTGTGCCGCTTCTCTTCGTGTACTACGTACTCCACCTAGAGTACGATGTATATGTGTGTGATGTCTGAGTTTCAAAAAAAATATTGAAAGCACATTTGCTCCCCGGGTGGTTTTGGTAATTCATAACAACATATATCTCAATGAACTAATGTCCATTCAAGTTAAATATTTCAGGTTGTTCAATGATTGGCATGGCAAGGACTAGGAATGTGGACCCTTCAAAATGCTAAGGACATGGATTGGCAAAAGCTCAAGACTCTACATTTTTGGTTTAGTGATCCAAGATCACATTGAGTCCATAGGAAAGCCAATACTATTAAAAGGGGATGAGGTGTTGCTTAATGATCCTTTTGCTCAAGTGCTCAATGATATTGCTCCAAAATCCTCAGCCACTTCCTTCATCCAAATATGTCCAAACCCTACATTCCAACTCGGCCCCACCGAAAATTCCTATCCGGAGCCACCGAGTTCATTTGGACTTAGCCACTGCCAAACCCTAACAAATTGGATCCACCGATATGGATCTCGGTCCCACCGAGATGGCCTTGCCAACTCTCTGTGACTTGTTGCAACTATTTCGGTCCCATCGAGAATTGCAATCGGTACCACCGAGATCGCTTGCCAACTCCGTGTTGCCTTATTGCTTCACTTCGGTCACACCGAGATGATGCAATCGGTGCCACCGAGATGAGGTTTGCCCTACCCATTGCACATCGGTCCCTCCGAGATGTTCCAGTCGGTCCAACCGAGATTCCTAACGTTCATATCTTTTACACAGGTCGGTGCCACCGAGATTTCTGATCGGTGCCACCGAGTTGGGTCAAAAGTGTGTAACTGTTGGATTTTGTGTGGAGGCTATTTATACTCCTCCACCACCCTCTTCCTCAGGAAGAGAGCCATCAGAACGTGCCTACACTTCCACCATACATTTTCTGAGAGAGAGAACCACCTACTCATGTGTTGAGATCAAGACATTCCAATCCAACCATTTGAACCTTCATTTCTAGCCTTTCCCAAGTTCCTTTCCACTCAAATCCTTCTTCCACCATAGCCAAATCTGTGAGGGAGAGTTGAGTGTTGGGGAGACTATCATTTGAAGCACAAGAGCAAGGAGTTCATCATCAACACACCGTCTATTACCTTTTGGAGAGTGGTGTCTCCTAGATTGGTTAGGTGTCACTTGGGAGCCTCCAAGATCATGTGGAGTTGAACCAAGGAGTTTGTAAGGGCAAGGAGATCGCCTAATTTGTGAAGATCTACCCCGAGTGAGGCTAGTCCTTCGTGGACGTAAGCCATGGTGGAATAGGCAAGGTTGCTTCTTCGTGGACCCTTTGTGGGTGGAGCCCTCCGTGGACTCGCGCAGCCGTTACCCTTCGTGGGTTGAAGCCTCCATCAGCATGGACATACGATAGCACCACCTATCGGAACCACGCCCAAAATCATCATGTCTTCATTGCGTTTGAAATCTCCAATCCCCTTGCTACCTGTGAGCTGCGTTGGTAATTCCCTGAAGAGGAAGGGAGATGCAGTATAGTAGAGATAAGTATTTCCCTCAGTTATGAAACCAAGGTTATCAATCCAGTAGGAGAATCACGCAACACCTCGTTAGCAGCACCTGCACACAAAACAACAAATCCTTGCACCTAACGCAAACAAGGGGTTGTCAATCCCTCGGCGGTTAATTGCAAGATTAAATTGTATGTGATAGATAGATAGATAGAACTAAAATATAAAATAAAATAAATAAAGTAAAAGTGTAGCAAGGTATTTTTAGGGTTTTTAATATATGATTTAGATAGACCCGGGGGCCATAGTTTTCACTAGAGGTTTCTCTCAAGAAAATAGCATACGGTGGGTAAACAAATTACTGTTGGGCAATTGATAGAAAAGCAAATAATCATGACGATATCCAAGGAAATGATCATGTATATAGGCATCACGTCCGAGACAAGTAGACCGACTCCTGCCTGCATCTACTACTATTACTCCACACATCGACCGCTATCCAGCATGCATCTAGTATATTAAGTCCATAAAGAACGGAGTAACGCCTTAAGCAAGATGACATGATGTAGACAAAGTAAACTCATGCATGAATAAACCCCATATTTTTACCCTTAATAGCAACGATACATACGTGTCATGTCCCTTTCTTTCACTGGGATTGAGCACCGCAAGATCGAACCCATTACAAAGCACCTCTCCCATTGCAAGATAAATCAATCAAGTTGGACAAACCAAATCAATAGATCGGAGAGAAATACGAAGCTATAACAATCATGCATAAAAGAGTTCAGAGAAAACTCAAATAATATTCATGAATAATCTGATCATAAACTCACAATTCATCGGATCCCAACAAACACACCGCAAAAAGTGATTACATCGGATAGAACTCCAAGAACATCGAGGAGAACATTGTATTGAAGATCAAAAAGAGAGAAGAAGCGATCTAGCTACTAACTATGGACCCAAAGGTCTGCGGTAAACTACTCACGCATCATCCGAAGGGCAGCAAGGTTGATGTAGAGCCCCTCCGTGATCGATTCCCCCTCCGGCGAAGTACCGGAAAAGGCCTCCAGATGGGATCTCTCGAGAACAGAAACTTGCGGCGACGGAAAAAGTATTTCGTGGACTCCTCTATTGGTTTCCCGATTTTAGAGGAATTTATAGTGCTGGAATTAGGTTAAACGGAGCTGTGTGGGACCCACAAGCCACCTTGGCGCGCCCCCCTGGGGCGCGCCCTGGTGCCTCGTGGGCCACTGCTTCATCTTCTGGCCCTCTCCCGAAGCTTCAAGTACTTGTTATGTCCAGAAAAAAATCTCCAAAAAGTTTTGTGGCATTTGGACTTCGTTTGGTACTGATATTCTGAAAAACCTAAAACAGGCAAAAAACAGCAACTGGCACTGGGCACTAAGTTAATAGGTTAGTCCCAAAAAATGATATATAATTGCTGTAAATGTATATAAAAACATCCAAGATTGATAATATAATAGCATGGAAACTTCAAAAATTATAGCTACGTTGGAGACGTATCAGCATCCCCAAGCTTAATTCTTGCTCGTCCTCGAGTAGGTAAATGATAAAAACAGAATTTTTGATGTGGAATGCTACCTATCATATTCATCACATATTCTTTTCTTTTATAGCATGGACATTTGGATTTGAATGGTTCAAAGCAATAGTATATAATTTGACATGAAGATATAAATACTCAAGCATGCTAACAAGCAACCATATCTTTCAAAATATCAACGCTAAAGAAAGTTATCCCTAGCCCATTATGCTCAATCATTGATCCATTCATGAAACACACTCAATATTAGCTACACACAATGCACAAGTATGACAATACTGCTCTCTAGTTGGTGCTTTATAAGAGAAGATGGAGACTCAAAATAAAAATAAAAATTGCATAAAAGTAAATAGATAGGCCCTTCGCAGAGGGAAGCAGAGATTTGCAAATGTGCCAGAGCTCAAAGCTTAAATTAGAGAGATAAAATTATTTTGAGAGGCATGCTTTTCCTGTCAACGAAAACGACCGAGAATTCCCAATATTTTCCATGCTAGACACATCATAGGCGGTTCCCAAACAGAAAGTAAAGTTTATTTCCTTTCCACCATTCTTTCACAATCCATGGCTAGCCGTATCCACGAGTGCCATCCATACCAACACTTTCCAAGGAATTTTGTTGTTATTAATTTTTGACTCATTGTGGGACTGGGCATCCCTATTACCAGCCACTCTCTCGTGCAATGACAAGTGAATAAACACTCATCGTGAGAATAACACACCTAGCATGGAAAATAATGGCCACCCCCTGCCGCTTCATGAGCGGTACGAGCACACAAAATGGAAAATTATTTTGAAAATTTTAGAGTTGGCACGTGCAAATTTACTTGGAACGGCATTGAAATACCGCATATAGGTAGATATGGTGGACTCATTTGGCACAACTTGGGTTTAAGGATTTTGGATGCATAAGCAGTATTTCCGCTTAGTACAAATGAAGGCTAGCAAATAGATTGAGAAGCAAGCAACCAAAAAGAGAAAACGGTCATAAACATGCATTGAACATAACTAACACCGAATAATGCACCATAAGTAGGATATAATTTCATTGCATAACTATTGACTTAATGTGCATGCATAGGGAATCACAAACCTTAACACTAATATTCTTACTAAATCACAATTACTCACTAACATGACTCACATATCATCATCTCCATATCGCAAAACTATTGCAAGGAATCACACTTATCATGTCTAATGATCTATATGAAAGTTTTTATTATATCCCTCTTGAATATTCATCACTTTGGGACCAAATTAATATCTTGTGCAAATTACCATTACTATTATCAACTCTCAAAAAGATATAAGTGAAGGATGAGAGTGCACATATTTCTTCAAAATTTATCAACTCTCAAAATGATATAAGTGAAGGATGAGAGTTCAAATATTTCTTCAAAATTTCAATCTTATCAACTCTCAAAATAATATAAGTGAAGCATGAGAGTTTAAATATTTCTTCAAAATTTAGCCACCGCCGTGCTCAAAAAGATTTAAGCGAAGCACTAGAGCAACTGCCTAGCTCAACAAATTTAAGTGAAGCACATAGAGTATTCTAGCAAATCATGATGATCGTGTGGCTCTCTCAAATAGGTGTGTCCAGCAAAGATGATTGTGACAAACTAAAAAGAAAACAAAGCAAAGACTCATATAATACAAGACGCTCCAAGCAAAACACATATCATGTGACGAATAAAAATATAGCTCCAAGTAAAATTACCGATGGTTGGTAGAAGAAAGAGGGGATGCCTTCCGGGGCATCCCCAAGCTTAGACGCTTGAGTCTTCCTTGAATATTACCTTGGGGTTCCTAGGTCATCCCCAAGCTTAGGCTCTTTCCACTCCTTATTCCTTCATCCATCTAGATCTCACCCAAAACTTGAAAACTTCAATCACACAAAACCCAACAAAACCTTCGTGAGATCTGTTAGTATAACAAAACAAATCACTACTTTAAGTACTGTTGCAACCCATTCATATTTTATTTTTGCATTATACCTACTGTATTCTAACTTCTCCATGGCTTATACCCCCCGATACAATCCATAGTTTCATCAAAACAAGCAAGTAGCGCATCAAAAACAGAATCTGTCAAAAATAGAACAGTCTGTAGAGATCTATTTAAAAGCCATACTTCTGTAACTCCAAAAATTCTGAACAATTAGGAAAACATGGGCAGTTCATATACCAATACTGTGTAAAAATTTCAGATTTTTCTGACACTCCAGTACATAACCAAAATTCCAGCACTGGACACAAAACTTTCTGTGTTCCAAACAGCATCAATTATACTATCTTCCAAATCATCCTAAAGGCTTTACTTGGCACAAACACTAATTAAAACATAAAAACTCAATCATAAATGTGAAAACACACAATAAAAGAAACAAAAAGTAAAAATTTATTTTATTCATTGGGTTGCCTCCCAACAAGCGCTATTGTTTTATGCCCCTAGCTAGGCATAATGCATAGTTTCAAGTATTGTCATCTTTCTTCTTCTTACCCAAAGATGTACTTTCATCAAAGGGTTTTTCAAAGGTAATATGAAACACATCATCCATAGAAATTTTAGCATTAGCAAGTTGTCCATCTGTAAATCCTTCTTGATTACCGGCTACAATCCAAGAGTATTGTCTATTAACACTATTGAAAACTTGTTGGATTATATTCAAAGGAGGAACTTCTTTTTTAATATTCTTATCAAAGATGTGGTCATTGTGGAACAAATATCTCAACAAGTAATCATTATTATAAAGGATCTCATCTATTACCAGTTTTTCATGGTTCATACCATAAAAATCAAAGATCTCCCTAGCTTCTTGCACTATGTGATCAAATTCATTCATGAGAACAAGAGTGGATATTTTCTTAGCTCTAGGATCTTTTATAACCGGTAGCTCATAAAACAATCTTTGCAAAGTGGGATGAGTGGAAATAAATCTTCTTTCAAGTTTAAGAATAAGTGCGGAAATAGCATCGGCATAATTCTTAGTTTCTTTAAGTATAGGAGCATCATCAAAAGCCAAGGTCCCAATGCAATTAAAGAATTCTTGGATGACACTTTTTCCTATAACATTACCATGCCCCAACACAAAAAATTTAGCATCAAGATTGGTAGAACTTCCCATTTTAGGAGTTTTACTATCATCAGTTTCCGCCATGCCAAAATCACTCATGATAACAATCTTCAAGCAAGCGAACAAGCAAACAAGAAAAAGGCAAACGGAAAACATTTTTGTATTTTTGTAAAAACTTTTTAGAAGTGGGGGGAGATGAAAATGAGAGGCAAATAAAATAAATGCAAGGAGATGTAAGTTTATGCTAGGTACTTGATAGATGTTGATGATGTCTCCCCGGCAACGGCGCCAGAAATTCTTCCTGCTACTTGTGAGCTGCGTTGGTAATTCCCTGAAGAGGAAGGGAGATGCAGTACAGTAGAGATAAGTATTTCCCTCAGTTATGAAACCAAGGTTATCAATCCAGTAGGAGAATCACGCAACACCTCGTTAGCACCACCTGCACACAAAACAACAAATCCTTGCACCCAAAGCAAACAAGGGGTTGTCAATCCCTCGGCGGTTAATTGCAAGATTAAATTGTATGTGGTTGATAGATAGATTGAACTAAAATATAAAATAAAATAAATAAAGTAAAAGTGCAGCAAGGTATTTTTAGGGTTTTTAATATATGATTTAGATAGACCCGGGGGCCATAGTTTTCACTAGAGGCTTCTCTCAAGAAAATAGCATACGGTGGGTAAACAAATTACTGTCGGGAAATGATAGAAAAGCAAATAATCATGACGATATGCAAGGCAATGATCATGTATATAGGCATCACGTCCGAGACAAGTAGACCGACTCCTGCCTGCATCTACTACTATTACTCCACACATCGACCGCTATCCAGCATGCATCTAGTGTATTAAGTCCATAAAGAACGGAGTAACGCCTTAAGCAAGATGACATGATGTAGACAAAGTAAACTCATGCATGAATAAACCCCATCTTTTTACCCTTAATAGCAACGATACATACATGTCATGTCCCTTTCTGTCACTGGGATTGAGCACTGCAAGATCGAACCCATTACAAAGCACCTCTCCCATTGCAAGATAAATCAATCTAGTTGGCCAAACCAAATCAATAGATCGGAGAGAAATACGAAGCTATAACAATCATGCATAAAAGAGTTCAGAGAAAACTCAAATAATATTCATGGATAATCTGATCATAAACTCACAATTCATCGGATCCCAACAAACACACCGCAAAAAGTGATTACATCGGATAGAACTCCAAGAACATCGAGGAGAACATTGTATTGAAGATCAAAAAGAGAGAAGAAGCCATCTAGCTACTAACTATGGACCCGAAGGTCTGTGGTAGACTACTCACGCATCATCGGAAGGGCAGCAAGGTTGATGTAGAGCCCCTCCGTGATCGAATCCCCCTGCGGCAGAGTGCCGGAATAGGCCTCCAGATGGGATCTCTCGAGAATAGAAACTTGCGGCGGCGGAAAAAGTATTTCCTGGACTCTCCTGTTGGTTTCCTGATTTTAGATAATTTATAGAGGTGGAATTAGGTCAAACGGGGCAGAGGTGGGCCCACGAGGCACCAGGGTTCGCCACCCCCCTGGGGCGCGCCCTGGTGGCTCGTGGCCACCACCTCTGTCTTCTGGCCATCTCCCGAAGCTTCTAGTGTCTCTTCTGTCCAGAAAAAAATCTTCAAAAAGTTTCGTGGCATTTGGACTTCGTTTGGTACTGATATTCTGAAAAACCAAAAACAGGCAAAAAACAGCAACTGGCACTGGGCACTAAGTTAATAGGTTAGTCCCAAAAAATGATATATAATTGCTGTAAATGTATATAAAAACATCCAAGATTGATAATATAATAGCATGGAACAATAAAAAATTATAGATACGTTGGAGACGTATCACCCCTCCTTTACTTACATGTGCAATTATTTACTTTCCGCTGCCATACTCTTAGAATTGCATGTGTAGGGTGATGCTTGACTTGTCATACTTGCTAAAATCTGCCCACAACTAAAATTGGGAAAATGATAGATTTTATTTTGGTCAAGTAGTCTAATCACCCCCACTCTAGACATACTTTCGATCCTACAAGTGGTATCAGAGCTTTGGTCTCCATTGCTTTGGTTTCACAACCTAGGTGAGTATGGCGTCTAGTGAGGGTAATTATCACCGTAGAGGTCCATATTTGGATGGTACAAACTTTGCTAGTTGGAAACATAAGATGAAAATGCATATTCTTGGTCATAACCCCGCCGTTTGGGCTGTTGTTCGTGTTGGCTTGCAAGGTGAATTCTTTGAGGATGGTAAGGAACCGGATCATGAAGCAACCACGGAAGAATTGAAGATGTTGCAATACAATGCTCAAGCTTGTGACATTCTCTTCAACGATTTGTGTCCCGAGGAATTCAACAAGATCAGCCGCCTCGAGAATGCAAAGGAAATTTGGGATACTTTGGTTGATATGCATGAGGGTACCGAGTCCGTCAAGGAATCTAAGTTGGATGTGCTTCAAAGTCAACTTGACAAGTTCAAGATGAAGGATGTGAAGGAGTCGCCGAAATATACTCTAGGCTTGCTCTCATCACAAATTCATCATCAAGAAGATCCTTAGAGCTTTGGATGGAAAATATGATACCGTTTGCACATTGATCCAAATGATGCCAAATTACAAAGATCTCAAGCCCACAGAAGTCATTGGAAAGATTGTTGCCCATGAAATGTCACTCAAGGACAAAGAGGAGCTACACAACAAATCAAGTGGTGCTTACAAAGCTTCAACCGATGCCCCCACAACTTCAAGTGACAAGCTAGTATCCAATGAAGAGATAAGCCTAATGGTGAAAAGATTCAACAAGTTTTACAAGAACAAAGGAAAGAAGCTCTAGCTCAAGACACTATGAGAGAAGATCGTCAAGTCATGACCGAAATTGTTACAATTGTGGAAGACCCAGACACTATTCCAATGAGTGTACGGCACCTCACAAGAAAAGAGACGAATCACCAAGAGGAAGATATAGAAGAGATGAATCACCTCATAAGGAGAGAAGGAGTAGAGATGATCGTTATGAATGAAGACCCTCTCGAAGAAGCAAGGATTCAGAACGGAAGGACAAGTCATCCAAGAGCTACACAAGAAGAAGACATCAAGCTCATGTTGGTGAATGGATTTCTGGCTCCGACTCCGACAACCACTCCGAGGGAAGCTATCACTCCAACTCCGACTTTAGTCAAGATGAAGGTGTTGACGGACTTGCTCTTGTGTCATCCAACTCCTATGATCAATTTGATTCACCAAATGAAGGAATTGGAAGATGCTTCATGGCAAAAGGCCCCAAGGTACCACACCCCGAATATTTTGACTTCAATAGTGATGAGGATGATTTGCTTGGTGATGATGATTTACTTGTTGATAAGGCTAGTGATGTGAGCTACAATGAAAATGCTAGTAATCATGATAGTCAAGAGGAAACGAATGACAATGCTATGAAGGAGATTGAGCGTCTAACTAAAGAACTAAATGCTCTTAAGTTAGCTCATGAAACAACTCAAGAGGATCATAGAGAACTTCTAAGAACTCATGAGAAGCTACGCTTCGAGAAGCTAAATTTAGAGCAAGAGCATGAGTTTCTTAAAGCTATCAATGATGATCTTCGAAAGAAGAGTTCTTCATATCTTGCCAAACGTTTACTCTTGTCTACCTTTATGCCTCAAGTTAAATCTAAGCAAACTAGCAACAAGGGTAAAAAGGGTTCTACTTCTAGTAGTAACAATAACAATGGTACATCCAATGTTGTTGCTTCTAGTAGTTCTGTTGATTCCACTAATGATTCTCTTAGCCAAGTTACACTTGAGCAAGAAAACAATCTATTGAAAGGAATTATAGAAAAAGGTGTCTACAAGAGCCTTGTCGGGAGTAAGCAATTTGAGGAAATTGTACGCAAGCAAGGAAGGCACTGGAAGAACCAAGGTATTGGTTTTGAACGAAAGTTCAATGCCAATGGAGTTGAGTGGGAAGAAGATCAATATCCCAAGACGAAGTTTGTTCCTCAATAAGAGAAGTATGATCCTACTTCCTTCAAGGGAACACAAGCTCAAGATGATCTTCCACCACAAGACCACAAGCTAAAAGGCAAGCACAAGCTTCAAGAGGAGATTGACTCATTTGAAGAAGCACCTAAAGCATTGGTCAAGTGGGTTCCCAAGACTTCATCAAGTTCTACTTCATCAAGTGCTACTACAACTCCAAGGATTCCCATCAAGTTGATGTGGGTCCCAAAGAAGAAGAACTAGAGAGTTCTTGAGGGTGACTCCGCCAACAAACTTCACACAAATTCATTTATGGCAAGAACTTGTGCAACCAACTTCAACATCTTGCACTAGTTCATGGAGTCACAAACCCTCTTGTTGGTAAGGCAAGGGACAAGGTAACTCAATGCATTCATGGACATCATCATATGTGCATTTCACTCTATGTCTATGGATATTCTTGTATGTTCCTTGTGTGGGACTAACCCATGTAGGTATTGAAAGCACAAAACTCCAAAGAATTGCTCCCAACTCTTGATGGTCTACATCAACCTTGAGCATCCACATCTTCAACATCTACATGAAGTCATCATCGACAAAACCCAAGGTTAGTTCATCCCTCCTTGGGGGGGTATCACATCTAGGGGGAGCTTTGCTCTAAGACATGAGCTAAAGCAACTCTAATGGTGTGAACACATCAATGCTTTATGTAAAAGTGGCAACCCCACTTGTGCTTAAACGATGAGTATGACCTATGATCAAATGTTCTCATTTGACTCCTAAGTCAATATACTCATATATGGATGACTATGTTATCACCCATTGCTTGATAGATGCTAGAATTGGTTGTGCATGTTTGACACATATTTCATTTGCTATATTATTGTGTGAGCATGTTGCTATGCATATTTATTCATTCGAGGACATCCATTTGTTGTTTTGATTGTTTTGGTTTTTCTGGCCAAGTGGATGTACAAGAATGCCTAAGCACCTTCTCTAGCTATCTATGCTTTCTTGTCTCAAATTCTATTCATGTTATATCACAAAAATTGAACAAGTCTTTTTCGGACCCTCCGGGTGAGGCGCACTCGGAGTCACCGATCTGAAAGGGCTGAACTCCAAAACCTTCAAATTTGTTTCAGCGTGACCAATCCACTCCTATTCGGACTCACTAAAACAGTTTGATTGATCTGAGTTTTTGATCTCGGTGTAATCGATTAGACCAACTCGGCGTCACCGATTTGCTATAACCGCTCGCAGTTACACGTCTTGGTGCCACCGATTTGCTCCACTCGGTGCCACCGACAGCAGTTAGGTATATATATATCCAGCGGGCCCGAACGATTGAAATTTCTCAAACCCTTTCGTTCCCGCACCCCCTCTGCTGTCGTCGCCCTTGTCTCCATACTTTGTCGTTGCATCCAGCGCGCCCTCGCCGTTGGACTCCGCCGCCGTCAATGGAAATCTTTCCTCCGTTGCCGCCATAGGGGACTTGCGCCAAGTTAGGGTAAAGATCCCGCCCCCTCGTGCTTCTAATTTCTGATTCAATGCATTAGGGATTTGCCATGATTCTTGCTACATGTGAAATACTCCTGTCCACAAGATAAATTCCATAGATTAGTTTCGAGCAAAAAAATTAGGTTTAAGTTTCCGCCGAAAGCATCTCGGACCGACCGAATTGAAATTTTTGGAGTCACCAATTTGGCCCTGGCCATTGCACTAGTACGTCTCGGTTCCACCGAGTAGTACGAATCGGTGAGACCTAAAGTAACGTTTCAGTGAAACCCTAGCATCTCGGAGACACCGAACCACATCTCGGTCTGACCGAAATGGTGTGTTTTGGTTCTGTTGAGTGCTTCGGTATCACCGAGATTATCAACTCGGTGGACCCGAAATACATTCTGTGAAAACTTGAAACTAAGATTTGAACTCAATTTTCATGAAAAATAGCTGCATTTTGTGATAACTCTTCCTCTCTGCCCATACCTATCTATTCACAGGGTCTGTTTGCAAGATGCAAGTGATAGCCAGAACTTTTCAGAACAGCATGCAAATCTCAGTGAAGGATCAAGTCCTGAAGAAAGTTTTTATGAGGGAGAGAGAAGCTCTCCAGATCTTCCAAAAGCTGCCACCAAAACTAGGAAGAAGAGAACCTCAGATGACGAGGATGAGGATTTTGTGGCTAGTGAGGCCACTTCAAGGAAGAAGAAAGTGCTTGCTAAGGAATATGGCACAACTGCTAGCACAAGACCTTCTGCTAAGGACAAAACTGCTGTGAAGAAAGTTCCAAAGAAGAGCATGATATTTACACTTGAGGAGCCAAGTGATACAGAGACAGCAGCTGCAGGAAAGAAGAAGAAGAGGCCAAGGAAAACAATTGCTCATGTTGTTGGCAGACCCTCCATGATGGATGATGAGGAGGAAGAGGAGGAACCAGAAGCTGATGCACCTCCTGCCAAGACTCAGAAGCTCATGTCAGATGCCATGAGGACTGCTGCCTCTTCCAAGTCCAAGCCCAAGGCCCCTGCATCCAAACCCAAGAGGTCAACAAGAAACATACCTGCTGCTGAGAAGAACAAGGCCCCAGTGCCTGAAGTTGATGCTGATGTTGAGCCACTAGTGCTCAGGAAGTTGAAGCCAAAGATTCCAGATCATGATAATGCTCATCCAGTTGCAGAGAACATGATGCTCAGGAAGGATAAAGGCCTGCGAGAGTGGAGATTGTCTGATCCATATGCTGCAAGAAGGAGGACTGCTTGTGATTATCGTTTTCACACACGAGAGCAACAAGATTTCTATGAGACTGTGCTGCTTGACAAGAAGCCAATAGTCAGTGATATGAAGTGGGTGGACTGGAAATATATCGATGCTAATGAAGACAACTTCCCCCATGTTCATGAAAGCTTCAAGCTTGCAGGTGTTGATGATTTTTTTGGGAGGAAGTTCACAAAGTGGAATGATGAGATGATCATGCAATTCTACTCCACTGCCCACTTCTATCCAGATGGCAGAATAGTGTGGATGACTGAGGGATCCAGATACCTGGCAACCATCTCAGAGTGGGCTGCACTTCTAGAAGGTCCACAAGAAAAAGAGGATGACATTGATGTTTATGCTAAACCAAAGATGGATCACAATTCTATGAAGAACATATACAATACTATCCCAGAGAAGGACTTGGAGACACACAAGCTTGGTTCAGTGAAGCATTTGCTAGCTGGTTTGGCCACCACCAACACAATCTTGAGGCACACACTTTTGCTCAAGTCTGGAGATGACAAGATGATCCGTGGCCACTCCATCAACTTGCTACACTTGTTTGATACACCGCAGAAGTTCAAAGTAATGAGCCTTATTGTTGAAACAATCAAGAGAACCACAGCTGACCAGAAGAGATCATGTGGATTTGCTCCACACATTCAGTTGCTCATCAACTCCAAGGTTGGAACGAGCACATATGTACTTGATCGTGAGCATCTCCCATTGCATCCAGAGTTCGAGGACAATGTAGTGGTGATGGACTCTTCACATCCTACATCTGCTCAAGCTCAAGAGAAGATTCAGGCAGCTGCAGCAGCAAAAGAAGCCAAGAAGGCCTCTGCTCCCAATGCTCCTATTGCTAACCTCAAGTCCAAGAATGACCAGATGACTTATCTACTGAAAGCCACCCTGAGGACTGGGCGAAGTCTGGCCAACCTCACCAAGAACCAAGAGAGCCTAGAGCGGATAATCGAGACTAAGATTCATGATCTTGATGTGAAGATCACTGAGGTACAGACTATTGTGGAGAAGCTCAGAGATAATGTTGACACAGACATGGCTGCTTTTGATGACAGTGGAGATGATAGACCGACGACTGACAGGTTCCAGACAGTGCCTAGGGCACCCAGGTCTGCTGCAGTGCCTGCTGCAGATACGAGGACTATAGTTTCTGCACCCGCGGTTGCTTCTACAATGCCACCTCTAGTTTCTACTCCACCAGCCCAGCGGACGTCAGCTGAAGCCTTCACGGATGCACTCATCTCAATGCCATCTACGCACACCGGAGCTGCCAGCCAGAGATCACCTTCAGGAGCTGCAGAGGATCGTGCCTAGAGAGACGCATAGCTCTATCCCTATTAGAACTTTTTGGTACTTGTTGCCAAAGGGGGAGAATTTGTATAGATTATTAGGCTTCGAGAGAGAGAGTGTCTCGTTTTTGCTCGTTGGTTTTTCTTGAGTTTCCACTACTATTTCCATTTGATCTGTGCTACTTTGCTCGTTATGCGTGTGAGATATGATGGTTAAGTGTGATTGATCATACTATGCTTCATGTGATGCTTAATGCTTATTCTTTTCATTACTCTTGTATGATCATTCACTTGTGCTTTTGGTGATGCGTGCTTACTATTCCATTCATATTATTTTGTGCGCTCCACCAAGATGTATGTGACATGGAAGAGTGACCCATGATCCTAATCGATTGTGCATTTGCATTCAAACGCAAATTTTTAATAATGCACAAATTTAGGGGGAGCTCTTGCTTATCACATACTTCTCAAAGCAACAATGTACTTCATTTATTTAATCATTTGTCAAAGCTTTGATCTATATGTTGTCATCAATTACCAAAAAGGGGGAGATTGAAAGCACATTTGCTCCCCGGGTGGTTTTGGTAATTCATAACAACATATATCTCATTGAACTAATGTCCATTAAAGTTAAATATTTCAGGATGTTCAATGATTGGCATGGCAAGGACTAGGAATGTGGACCCTTCAAAATGCTAAGGACATGGATTGGCAAAAGCTCAAGACTCTACATTTTTGGTTTAGTGATCCAAGATCACATTGAGTCCATAGAAAAGCCAATACTATTAAAAGGGGATGAGGTGTTGCTTAATGATCCTTTTGCCCAAGTGCTCAATGATATTGCTCCAAAATCCTCAGCCACTTCCTTCATCTAAATATGTCCAAACCCTACATTGCAACTCGGCCCCACCGAAAATTCCTATCCAGAGCCACCGAGTTCATTTGGACTTAGCCACTGCCAAACCCTAACAAATCGAATCCACCGATATGGATCTCGGTCCCACCAAGATGGCCTTGCCAACTCTCTGTTACTTGTTGCAATTATTTCGGTCCCACCGAGAATTGCAATCAGTACCACTGAGATGGCTTGCCAACTCTCTGTTGCCTTATTGCTTCACTTTGGTCACACCGAGATGATGCAATCGATGCCACCGAGATGAGGTTTGCCCTACCCATTGCACATCGGTCCCTCCAAGATGGTCCCACCGAGATTCCTAACGTTCATATCTTTTACACAGGTCGGTGCCACCGAGATTTCTGATCGGTGCCACCGAGTTGGGTCAAAAGTGTGTAACGGTTGGATTTTGTGTGGAGGCTATTTATACACCTCCACCACCCTCTTCCTCAGGAAGAGAGCCATCAGAACGTGCCTACACTTCCACCATACATTTTTTGAGAGAGAGAACCACCTACTCATGCGTTGAGATCAAGACATTCCAATCCAACCATTTGAACCTTGATTTCTAGCCTTTCCCAAGTTGTTTTCCACTCAAATCCTTCTTCCACCATAGCCAAATCTGTGAGGGAGAGTTGAGTGTTGGGGAGACTATCATTTGAAGCACAAGAGCAAGGAGTTCACCATCAACACACCGTCTATTACCTTTTGGAGAGTAGCGTCTCCTAGATTTGTTAGGTGTCACTTGGGAGCCTCCAAGATCATGTGGAGTTGAACCAAGGAGTTTGTAAGGGCAAGGAGATCGCCTACTTCGTGAAGATCTACCCCGAGTGAGGCTATTCCTTCGTGGACGTAAGCCATGGTGGAATAGGCAAGGTTGCTTCTTCGTGGACCCTTTGTGGGTGGAGCCCTCCATGGACTCGCGCAGCCGTTACCCTCCGTGGGTTGAAGCCTCCATCAACGTGGACATACGATAGCATCACCTATCAGAACCACGCCAAAAATCATCGTGTCTTCGTTGCGTTTGAAATATCCAATCCCCTCCTTTACTTACATGTGCAATTATTTACTTTTTGCTGCCACACTCTTAGAATTGCATGTGTAGGGTGATGCTTGACTTGTCATACTTGCTAAAATCTTCCCACAACTAAAATTGGGAAAATGATAGATTTTTATTTTGGTCAAGTAGTCTAATCAGCCCGCTCTAGACATACTTTCGATCCTACAAATATGTGTGGCGTCTTTTATTTTTTAGAAGTTCTGAGGGAAGGGTGTGAAGAGCACATATGTGTGTGTGACGTCTGCCTACAGATAGATGGTGTGTGCGAGAAGTATTGAGAGAGTCGTGAAGGTGCGTGTGTGCGTGAGAGGGAGGGTTAACGTGTCAATATAATGCGTGTGTCCGTAAATCATACCTGGTGAACGTTCACCACAAGCCGTTTCCTGGCGAACGCCCAAAGAACCGTCAGATCTGCATCCGACGGTGGCTGTTTTGCCATGGCATTTGACAGAACAGCCACTCCTCCGACACATAAAACTTCCACGTGAGCGTTCGCAACTGCCGTATGCTACCTCCGTTCCAAAATATAGTGCATATAGCTTTATTGAAAATTCAAACCTCACAAACTTTTACCGAGTTTTCGTAGAACAACATGCACATATAGAATACCCAACATATATCTTTTCATTCATCATCGAGAGATATCTATAGAGATGGGGGAGGAATATACGAGTGTGTCTTCGATAAAGAGGGGCCGTATGTGTGTGTGTGTGTTGTGACAGAGAGCGAGAGACATTGTAGGATTGAGTCCTCTAACTAAGGAGAGAGAAAGAGCGATCAGGGATCCAGAGAGAGAAGAAATATAGTGTGTGTGATATAGTCAAATATTTGAAATAACTCACTGTTTTTCATAAGAAAATGAATAAGAGACCATGGTATTTGTAATACATGTAGATATAATGGAGATATGCATAGTGTGGTGGTGGACATACTATACTATTACCATATATACATTTAACAAGCTCAAATTCATTTGAAAATTTTAGATACCCATGCCATTGTTTGACCATGTTGCGTCCATGGAGTTCAATTAGTAATTTGAGATAATGTCTGGCTTCTGTGGTTGACATCTAAATTGGGTTACATCATTATCGAGTTTGGCCAATATTTATATAATGTTTGCTGAGTTTCACTTTCCAGGGAATTCAACACAGCACACCATCAGACAGAACGGGGTGTAACGGAGATGCGACGTGACACTAAAGTTTGCCGAGTTCTACTTGGCTAAACTCGGCAATGCACAATGAATATACATAAGCCACGCGGCAACACTTATTGCCCAATACAAAACTTCTACCGAGTTCCTTCGGTAGAAGAACCGGGCAAATATTTTGCCGAGTTCTAAACTTGGTAATGTCGCATCGAGTAAGGACTCGATGCGTGGCACTGCCCTATTGCCGAGTGCCACACTTTGCCAAGTTTGTTAGCCGAGTATCCATTAGCCGAAACTTGGCAAAGAAAGACCGCCGTATCACCTATAATAATTTCAAGCCTCCTTTGGTGTGGAGGAATATCATAGGAATTCTATATGATAGGATTTTTATAGGAATTTTTCCTTTAGATCCATTTGGTTCATAGGAATGGATTCATATACTCCACATTTCAGAGGAAAATAAACATTAAGACTCAATGGAAAAATTCATATGATGTGAACCAAATGACATCTCTTTTCCTATCCCTACTCATTGGATTTGAGATACATGTCATCTCTTTTCCTACAACTTTCATATTCCTATAATATTCCTACCCTGTGAACCAAAGGAGGCCGCGGGTATATCAAAATGCGAGACCCATGCGTCATTGCCTTTGGGTCAAACCTACGTCCACAATTTTTTGTACGTATATCTCCCCTACTCCGTCCAGCTTACTGCAGGCAAGGTGGGGCTTTGTGATTTGATGCCTCATTGCTCATTTACTAGTACTGCGGCGCTACAGCCGGGGTACCTCCCCCCGCTGCTCTGAACTGTAATTTGGTGCATGGCATGTGGACCAAGATGGTGGATGTCCCACATGTCGACGAAAGGCGTGCTGTTAGTGTGTCGCCATTTCGTGTGCGGAGTGACCCTGCGGAGTTGTGATGCCAACGCGACAGGCGTGCTGGAAGTGTGCCGCCATTTCGTTTTGAACTGTAAAGCGTACCACTTGGTTTTGCTCCTTGGTGCGTTCTATACAAATCTCAATTATATTGATCTAAATATAGATATCCATATTAGTAAAAAGGAGGTTCTTTTGCTGAGCGGTGGGCGGGGGAGCTTGGCCTGTCGGTTTGCTAACATGCAGTCACACGTGTCAGTGATGTACCAAGCCGATGCGTGTCCCACATGAGGCAGAACAATGGCAGAAGCAACACGTGGTTTTCTTGAAGATGGTGATGGAGAAGCGGATTAAGGGAAGAGTGAAATGATGGTTGCTTCGTCCGTCCAACTTATAACGCGGGAAAGGTGCGGCTTTTTGATTTGACGTCTCATTGCTCATTACTACTACGACGCCACGACCGGGGTGTGATACGTCCAATTTGCATCATGATTTCATACTAATAATTATTATGTTCTTGATCATTATTTCACTTTATGGTACAATTCTTATGCCTTTTCTCTCTTATTTTGCAAGATTTACATGAAGAGGGAGAATGCCGACAGCTGGAATTCTGGACCTGAAAGGGGTGAAACAGAGCTAGCTATTCTACACAACTCCAAATGACCTGAAAATTTATGGAGAATTATTTTGGAATATATAAAAAATACTGGCAAAAGAATCAACAGAAGGGGGCCCACCAGGAAGCCACAAGCCTGGGGGCGCGGCCTACCCCCTGGGCGTGCCCCTGGCTTGTGGGGCCCCTGGCAGGCCCTTGGCCCCCTCCTTCTACTATATGAAGCCATTTCCCCAAGAAAAAATCAAGGGAAGACTTTCGGGACGAAGCGCCACTGTCTCGAGGCGGAACTTGGGCAGGAGCTATTTTGCTCTCCGGCGGAGCGATTCCTCCGGGGATACTTCCCTCCAGGAGGGGGAAATCGAAGCCATCGACATCACCAACGATCCTCTCATCGTGGGAGGACCAATCTTCATCAACATCTTCATCAGCACCATCTCATCTCAAACCCTAGTTCATCTCTTGTATTTAATCTTTGTCTCAAAACCTCAGATTGGTACCTGTGAGTTACTAGTAGTGTTGATTACATCTTGTAGTTGATGCTAGTTGGTTTATTTGGTGGAAGATTATATGTTCAGATCCTTAATGATATTCAATACCCCTCTGATCTTGAACATGAACATGATTTGTGAGTAGTTACTTTTGTTCTTGAGGACATGGGAGAAGTCTTGTCATAAGTAATCATGTGAATTTGGTATTCGTTCGATATTTTGATGCTATGTATGTTGTGCTTCCTTTAGTGGTGTAGTGTGAATGTCGACTACATGACACTTCATTGGGCCTAAGGGAAGGCATTGTGGAGTAGTAATTAGATGATGGGTTGCTAGAGTGACAGAAGCTTAAACCCTAGTTTATGCACTATTCCGTAAGGGGCTGATTTGGATCCATATGTTTCATGCTATGGTTAGAGTTGTCTTAATTCTTCTTTCGTAGTTGTGGATGCTTGCGAGAGGGGGTAATCATAAGTGGGAACCTTGTTCAAGGAAGAACAACACCCAAGCACCGGTCCACCCACATATCAAATTATCAAAGTAGCGAACGCGAATCAAACAAACATGATGAAAGTGACTAGATGAAATTCCCATGTGTCATCGAGAACGCTTTGCTTATTATACGAGTTCGTTCCAGCTTGTCCTTTGCTATAAAAAGGATTGGGCCACCTTGCTACACTTTATTATACTTGTTACTAGTTACTTGTTACGAATTATCTTGCTATCAAAACTATCTGTTACCGCTACTTTCAGTACTTGCAGAGAATACCTTGCTAAAAACCGCTTGTCATTTCCTTCTGCTCCTCGTTGGGTTCGACACTCTTACTTATCGAAAGGACTATGATTGATCCCCTATACTTGTGGGTCATCAAGACTCTTTTCTGGCACCGTTGCCGGGGAGTGACGTTCCTTTGGTGAGTGGAATTTGGTAAGAAAACATTTATATGACGTGCTGAAATTTATTGTCACTTGTCACTATGGAAAGTAATCCTTTGAGGGGCTTGTTCGGGGTATCTTCACCTCGACCGGAAGCATTGAGAGTTGCTCCTCAACCTATTGAACCTACTGAAAATATTTATTATGAAATTCCTTTGGGTATGGTAGAGAAACTGCTAGCTAATCCTTATGCAGGAGATGGAACGGTACATCCTGATATGCACTTGATATATGTGGATGAAATTTGTGGATTGTTTAAGCTTGCAGGTCTATCCGGAGATGGAGTTAAGAAGAAAATATTCCCTTTATCTTTGGAGGGAAAGGCGTTGACATGGTATAGGCTATGTGATGATACTGAAACATGGGACTGGAACCGGTTGAAGCTGGAATTCCACCAGAAATTTTATCCTATGCATTTGGTTCATCGTGATCCGAATTATATATATAATTTTTGGCCTCGTGAAGGAGAAAGTATCGCTCAAGCTTGGGGTAGGCTTAAGTATATGTTGCACACATGCCCCAATCATGAGCTCTCAAGAGAAATAATTCTTCAAAACTTTTATGCTCGGCTTTCTCATAATGATCAATCCATGCTCGATACTTCTTCTGTTGGTTTCTTTATGAAGAGAACTATTGAATTTAGATGGGATCTTCTGGAAAGAATTAAACGTAACTCTGAAGATTGGGAAATCGACAAAGGTAATGAGTCAGGTATAAATTTTGAGTTTGATTGTGCTAAATCTTTTATGGAAACTGATGCTTTTCATAAGTTTAGTACTAAATATGGACATGACTCTGAGATAGTAGCTACCTTTTGTGAATCTTTTGCTGCTCATGTTGATCTCCCTAAGGAGAAATGGTTTAAATATCATCCACCTATTGAATTGAATGAAGAACCTATTAGTGTTAAAGAAAAAACAATTGTTTACCATGTTGATCCAATTGTGCCTACTGCTTATATTGAGAAACCTCCTTTCCCTGTTAGGATTAAGGAACATGTTAAAGCTTCAACTGTGGTTAATAAGAGTAATATTAGAGCACCTAGACCTTCTGAACAAATTAAAGTTGAACCTATTATTGCAATGGTTAAAGATCTTTTGGTTGATAATATTGATGGACATGTCATATATTTCTGTGATGAAGCAACTAGAATTGCTAAGCCAGTCACTAAAGATAAAAACAAACATGCAGTTGGCATGCCTGTTATTTCTGTTAAAATTGGAGATCATTGCTATCATGGTTTATGTGATATTGGTGCTAGTGTGAGTGCTATTCCGTTTACTCTCTATCAAGAAGTCATGAATGATATTGCACCTGTTAAGATTGAAGATATTGATGTTACTATTAAGCTTGCGAATAGAGATACTATTTCACCACTTGGGATTGTTAGAGATGTTGAAGTCTTGTGTGGTAAGATCAAATATCCTACTAATTTTCTTGTTCTTGGATCACCACAAGATGATTTTCGTCCCATTATATTTGGTAGACCTTTCTTGAATACTGTTAATGCCAAGATCGATTGCACTAAAGAAATTGTCAGTGTTAATTTTGGTGAGAAGTCTCATGAGTTTAATTTCTCTAAGTTTCGTAGACAACCTCATGATAAAGAATTACCTAGTAAAGATGAAACTATTGGTCTTGCTTCTATTGCCGTGCCTCCTACTGATCCTTTAGAAAAATATTTGCTAGACCTTGAGAATGATATGCATATGAATGAAAGAAATGAAATAGATGTGCTATTCTTTAAACAAGCACCTATCCTTAAACATAATTTGCCTATTGAAACCTTGGGAGATCCACCTTCACCCAAGGGTGATCCTGTGTTTGAATTAAAGCAATTACCTGATACTCTTAAATATGCTTATCTTGATGAAAAGAAGATATATCCTGTTATTATTAGTGCTAACCTTTCAGAACATGAAGAAAAGAGATTACTTAAAACTCTGAAGAAGCACCGTGCTGCTATTGGATATACTTTTGATGATCTTAAGGGCATTAGTCCCACTTTATGTCAGCATAAAATTCATATGGAGCCAGATGCTAAACCCGTCGTTGATCATCAAAGAAGGCTGAATCCTAGAATGAAGGATGTGGTAAGAACTGAAATATTAAAGCTTCTGGAGGTAGGTATAATTTATCCCATAGCTGATAGTAGATGGGTAAGTCCTATTCATTGTGTTCCTAAGAAAGGAGGTATTACCGTTGTTCCTAATGATAAAAATGAACTTATTCCACAAAGAATTGTAACTGGTTATAGGATGGTAATTGATTTCAGGAAATTAAATAAAGCTACTAGGAAAGATCATTACCCTTTGCCTTTTATTGATCAAATGTTAGAAAGATTATCTAAGCATACACACTTTTGCTTCCTAGATGGTTATTCTGCTTTCTCTCAAATACCTGTATCACCTGAAGATCAAGAGAAAACCACCTTTACTTGTCCTTTTGGAACTTATGCTTATCGTCGTATGCCTTTTGGTTTATGTAATGCACCTGCTACCTTTCAAAGATGTATGACTGCTATATTCTCTGACTTTTGTGAAAAGATTGTTGAGGTTTTCATGGATGATTTCTCCGTTTACAGAACTTCTTTTGATGATTGCTTGAGCAACCTTGATCGAGTTTTGCAGAGATGTGAAGAAACTAATCTTGTCTTGAATTGGGAGAAGTGCCACTTTATGGTGAATGAAGGTATAGTCCTTGGGCATAAAATTTCTGAAAGAGGTATTGAAGTTGATAAAGCTAAAGTTGATGCTATTGAGAAAATGCCATGTCCTAAAGATATCAAAGGTATAAGATGTTTCCTTGGTCATGCTGGTTTCTATAGACGGTTTATAAAAGACTTCTCTAAAATTTCTAGGCCTCTTACTAATCTCTTGCGAAAAGAGGTTCCATTTGTTTTTGATGATGATTGCGTAGAAGCCTTTGAAGTACTTAAGAATGCCTTAATTTTTGCACCTATTGTTCAACCACCTGACTGGAACCTACCCTTTGAAATTATGTGTGATGCTAGTGCTTATGCTGTAGGTGCTGTTCTAGGACAAAGAGTTGATAAGAAATTAAATGTTATCCATTATGCTAGTAAAACTCTAGACAGTGCTCAAAGAAATTATGCTACTACTGAAAACGAATTTTTAGCAGTTTTGCATGTGATAAATCCAGATCTTACATTGTTGATTCCAAAGTTATTATTCACACTGATCATGCTGCTATTAAATATCTTATGGAAAATAAAGATGCTAAACCTAGACTTATTAGGTGGGTTCTTCTGCTACAAGAATTTGATTTGCATATTGTTGATAGAAAGGGAGTTGAGAATCCCGTAGCTGATAACTTGTCTAGAATGGAAAATGTTCTTGATGACCCACTTCCTATTAATGATGATTTTCCTGATGAACAGTTAGCTGTGATAAATGCTTCTCGTAATACTCCTTGGTATGCAGACTATGCTAATTACAATGTTGCTAAATATATACCACCTAGTTTCACATACCAACAAAAGAAAAAGTTTTTCTTTGATTTAAGACATTACTTTTGGGATGACCCACACTTATATAAAGAAGGAGTAGATGGTGTTATTAGACGTTGTGTACCTGAGCATGAACAGGAACAAATCCTACGTAAGTGTCACTCCGAGGCATATGGAGGACACCATGCGGGAGACCGAACTGCACACAAGGTACTACAAACTGGTTTTTATTGGCCTACTCTTTTCAAGGATGCACGTAAGTTTGTCCTTTCTTGTGATGAATGTCAAAGAATTGGCAATGTTGGTAGACGTCAGGAAATGCCTATGAATTATTCACTTGTTATTGAACCATTTGATGTTTGGGCTTTTGATTATATGGGGCCTTTTCCTAAATCCAATGGGTATACTCATATTTTGGTTGGTGTTGATTATGTTACTAAGTGGGTAGAAGCTGTTCCAACCAGTAGTACTGATCATAACACTTCCATTAAAATGCTTAAAGAAGTTATATTCCCGAGGTTTGGAGTCCCTAGATATTTAATGACTGATGGTGGTTCACATTTTATTCATGGCGCTTTCCGTAAATTGCTTGCTAAATATGATGTTAACCATAGAATTGCATCTCCTTATCATCCTCAGTCTAGTGGTCAAGTTGAATTAACTAATAGAGAAATAAAATTAATTTTGCAAAAGACCGTTAATAGATCCAGAAAGAATTGGTCTAAGAAACTTGATGATGCACTGTGGGCTTACAGAACTGCTTATAAAAATCCTATGGGTATGTCTCCATATAAAATGGTCTATGGGAAAGCATGTCATTTACCTCTTGAGTTAGAACATAAAGCATATTGGGTAATTAAATAACTTAACTATGATTTTAAACTTGCCGGTGAAAAGAGGTTATTTGATATTAGTTCTTTAGATGAATGGAGAACCCAAGCTTATGAAAATGCCAAGTTGTTTAAAGAAAAAGTTAAAAGATGGCATGATAAGAGAATTCAAAAACGGGAGTTTAATGTAGGTGACCATGTTCTATTATACAATTCTCGTTTAATATTTTTTGCAGGAAAACTTCTCTCTAAATGGGAAGGCCCATACATCATCGAAGAAGTTTATCGTTCCGGAGCCGTCAAAATAAACAACTCCGAAGGCAATAATCCGAGAGTGGTTAATGGGCAAAGAATTAAACATTATATCTCAGGTACTCCCATTAATATTGAAACTAATATTATTGAAACAATTACACCGGAAGAGCACATAGAGGAAACCTTTCGGGACGCTCCAGAACCCTGAAAAGGGGTAGGTATGTGGTACGGTAAGTAAACCGACTCCAAAACTTCCATAAAAGTACTTTATGTCCATTTTGGAATATATAAAAAATTAGGAAAATAATAAACAGTCCGAAAAGTGCACGAGGAGGCGACAAGCCTGGGGGGCGCGCCTACCAGGCTTGTGGCACCCTCGTGAACCTTCCAGACTCCGTTTTTCTTCCATATTACTTGTTTTGCACGGGAAAAATTCATTATATATACTCACGGGTGTTTTGACCACCGCATCGCAAGTTTCTCCTCTGTTCTTGTTTTGTGCTGTCTTCTGTCAGATTCTTGAGGTCAAGCGTCATGTCATCTCAGGATTCGGATGGGGAAAGCTATGTTTCTCATCTTATTGCAAACCCTAGAATCTATGGTGACAATGACCCCTATGGTTGGACAACTGATGAAGAGGAAGATGCTGATTTGAGGGAGAAGCAAGGTCATTCTAGCGAGGAGGACGAGGATCCCCCATTGCCTCAACCAGGAGATATGCACATTGAATTCAAGAGGTCCAGCTTACCTAACACGGTGAAGATTCCTAAAGTTCAAGTCACTCCTTTTCGTCATGTGCAGGAAGATTCGGATAAACTACGTCGCAAAATTTGGGATCTCGAAAGAGAGAATGATAAATTAAAAGAAGAGATTCGTATCCTCAAGTGGAAGGACAATCCTACCACTTCATCACCACCATCACCCAAGAAGGAGAATTGAGTACATGGGTATGGGCACCACCCTTGGCTTGTGCCAAGCTTGGGGGAGGTGCCCCGGTATCGTATCACCATCACTTTTTCATCATCATTATCTATCTTAGTTCGATCCTTAGTTATTTCATAATTTAGAAGAATAAAGTTTTAGTATGATCTAGTTTCGAGTGCTTGCTTTGCGATCTATCTATCTATGTAATCGTGTGTGAAAGTTATATAATAAAGAGTAGTTTGAGTTGAGTGTTTTGCTTTTGATGATCCAATCTTAGAAATAAATAAAGAATAACAAGTAAGATCATATGCTAATCCCATGGGGAGTGATGACTTCCACATAAAAAGAACTATAATTGATAAAACTTGTTGGAAGTTGACAAACATAGCATTGGTCATTGTTGCAATTCATGAAAAAGTAATAAAGGATGAGAGGTCTCACATATAAATAAACTATCTTGGACATCTTTTATGATTGTGAGCCCCCATCAAATATTCTATGTCAATTAGTTGACGTTGGACAAGGAAGACAACGTAATGGGTTATGTTTGCTTATATTCTGTAACATCCCAAAATTCTAAATTTTGGAATGTTATATTAAATAAATAATTATGATTGTTTGTTTGATTGTTGTGTGATTGATTGTGTGAAATTGAGTGAGAAATTGAAACTTTTGAAAGTTGAATGAGAGGGAATAAAAGGACTTTCCCAAACTTTCATTCTTGCATTTGGTTTCCGTGAATTCAAATTCATTTCAACACAAACCCTAGAGTGAAGATAATATGACTTCTTCCATTAAAGATATGAAAGGGGGTTTGAAAAGATTGGAATTCCATTTGAAAATATTTCAAACCAGAAACTTCATGCCACTCAAGGATTTTCATGAGGGAAGATAACATGACTTCTCCAAATTTTGAAATAGAGTGGGAAGTGATGAGGGCCACTTTCAAAATGCCATTTGAGAAAGTTTCCCATGTGAGTTTCAAAATCATTTCCATATATTCAAATAAATAAAGAGAGAAGGAAATATGACTCCTTCAAATATCAGAAATAAAATATGGAACCAACATAAAGTGGTTTGAAAAATAATTGCAATTATTTGCATAGCTATTTCTTGAATTTGTTGAATATTGCATTTATTGGGTTTTATTTAAAATATTTTTCCTCTGAAAAAGATTAATTATGAGTGAGGGTAAAATGCCTCCCTCCAAAGGAAAAACAGTGGGGAATTATTTTGAAGCCATTTGGTATTTTTAAAAAGTCATTTTAATGGATTTTGAGCACCAGATTACTTCTTCTATTTTGGGGAACTACTTATATATTTTATTTTGGACAAATAAATAGTTCACGTAGACCTACATATCCCCTGGTATTTGTGTGCAAAGTTTCAATTTTTTTTCTGAGTTCGTTTGATATTTGTTTCGAGCAATTTTGTGCTTCGGCTCAAAAAACAAAACAGGCAGCGCCCTCCCTCCCCACCAGGCCCAACCGCGCCCCTGCCTTTTTTTTCTCCCTGGCGCACAGCCCACCTCACCTTTCTTTTTTTTTTCTTTCCTTCTTCTTCCTTTCCTTCTTTCTTCTTTGTTTCCTTCGCAGAGCACGTAGCGGATCCCCATCTCCCGGGATTCGATCTCCCGTTGATTCTTTCCTTTGAAAAACTTGTCCTATAAATAGCCGAGCCTCCCCTCGACCGATTCCCCAAAAACCTTCGCCCAAACCCTCTCGTATCAACCGCGAGAACGAGTTGGATCTCACCGGACTTCGTCGAAGTTCATCAACCGTTCCCACCTCCGGTCGCCGGAGCGTCGCATCCGTCAACCGAACGCCGCCCCGGAGCTCCGTGTTCATCTCTGCCTCTTCTCCACTCCGCGGCTCCTCCTCCACCCCGCGCCCCAGGACCGAGGGAGGACCTCCTTCCCTACCCCGCCGACACCAGCGCCACCGCTGCCCCTGCCCCAAGGCCCCTCCCCGCCGGCGCCCCCTCCCTCCAGTGAGCACGCACGCCTCCTCCCCTCTCTGTTCTTCTGTTTTTTTTTCTATATCAATTTTTTTTATGTTGGTTAACCAACCGGTTCACTGTAGATCTAAACCAATCTGGTTTTTAGTTAATTGTGCCCCAGATTCCTTAAGTATCGGCCAATCTTTCTTAGCCACCGAGCAAGCAGTTTTTTTTCAGCCAACCAAAATATGACATGTGTCAGCTCAGTTTTAATCCTGTAATTCAATTTTCAGACAAATAGCCAATCTTAGAAAAATCATATCTCCCAATCTGAATATCCAAATTGAGTGATTCCAATTGCTACGGTTTCATAAAATTCTGTAGTTTCTGTTAACTCCAAAAAAATTTGTGTTTGAAGTTTTTAAATTTGAATTTGAACAGATTTGATTTAAACACCAATTTGTGCATAACTTTTATTTAAAAATAGGTTTTTGATTGATTCTTTTTGCAATTTGTCACTAGATCTATTGGCTATCCAGTAAGGTTTCACAAATTATTTTTGGAATAATTTAAAGTTGACTTAAATCAAAAACAGTACTGTTTTGACTATAGATTTGTTTTATTCTTAAACTATTTGTCTTTAATTATTTTTAAGTATTGCTTTTTGTCACTTTTGACAAATTATAATATTATTCTGTTAGACATCAGTAGAATTTTTTTACAATTAATTAAAATTATTTTGCTACTGTTTAGTATTAAATCTTGTATAGTTAATAACTAGTGCTGTGAAATAGCTACTAAATTAGTTATTTTTGCTAGTAAATAATTTAGTTAATTACTTTCTGTTTATTTTTGAGTTAGTATTTTTCCTTGCTGTTAAGTTTTAATTAGGACAAAAAAATATTTTTGTTGTTGTGAAGTTAAGTCATAGAGTTTTTCTTTAGTAGTTTTCTTTATAGTTTTCCTTTGAAGTTTTCTTTGAATTTCTATTTGGTTTTTCTTATGGATTCCTCTTTATTGCTTTTTATTTGTTGATTTTTATTTTGAGCGAGAATGCTTGTTAGAATGATTATTTATGTGTATGCAATTGTGTGATTAATATAGATTTCATCGGAGAGTGACGAGTAGTTCTATCAAGTTATTTCTGAGAGCGATATTATCTTCATCAACTATTACCAGGCAAGTTCACTTTGATCATCTTTTTTTTACCTATGTTTTATTGCATTAGTAGTTCTTCCTTCCACCATGATCAAGTAGGATATTGAGCTTGAACTTGAGGTAGTATCATGAGCTAGGAGAAAAACCATATACCCCTGTTACCAATGCCGGGAAGGGACGATACCTTATTTTTGCTACGCTCTAGTAGACGGGGGTTGGTTGTGTGATCTCAGGAGTGCTGTGAGGTTAAGTAATTCAAGACCTGCATGATGATCAAGACTTCAAGACTTCAAGAACGCAATATACCTCTGGGTGGAGTGGAATGCATCTGGCAGCCTGATATCTATCATGGTTATGCCCGGGAATCCTGGTATCTACCTGTGATCATCCCGACGGAATGCCACCCAGGCTCAAAGAGAAGGATGGATACTTCAAGGCCGGAAAGCTTACGTGTGCAACCGCAAGGCATTATGGGCTCTGGCTTGGTTGACCTTAGTTGTGACTCTGACTAGTCCAGTGCTACGAGATGTAGACGAACGGTAGGGTTGGATGGGCACTGGCAGTTCTTAGGGAAATTCTTTGGAAGATCATGTTTCAATCGTCCTGTTCTCAAACACCCTGCAGTGCGGGAACATAAATGGAGGGATCGAATCTTGCGGGTAAAGTGTACAAACCTCTGCAGAGTGTTAAAACTAATCGATTAGCCGTGTCCCCGGTTACGGACAGCTTAAGCACCGGAGATGATACTATCTGCCTATCTCAACACAATTAAATTTAATGAGTGGGTATTATTAATAATAATTTGGGATATGAGAATTGGTTGGCGGAACCATCTCACTAACAACCAACTTTGTAGTAATATTTGCATATGACTCCTTTGTTGTAGGAAAAATCAACTTTTCACAAAAATTATAACCTTGAGCTCCACAGGCATATTGCATATAGAGATAGAGATATTTTCATCTGCTTCATATTGTGATCTTGCCGGTACAATCAATGTACTGACCTACATGGCTGCAACGTATCATGTTGCAGGATTTCTACGACGAGTAAGAGTTACGATATAGGGTTACGGTCTACACTCAACTTGCTGTTGGCGTTGATGGGACTCCACACCCTTATTGATTGTTTCCGCTATGATAATTAAGGTATACTCTAGATCTACGGTATTTATTTTACATGTGATGTTATGATATTTCATCGAAGTACTGTGTGTGCCAGCATACTGATCCAGGGATGGCACAGAAAGCACAGAGACTTGACCGTATTGGGTCGGGTCGCTACATATTCACATAGAAGTTATATTGTTTTGGATCCTCTAACATGTGGTGTTTGCCCCCTATCTTTTGCTAGCCAAAATTCTGTACTAAGTAGAGATACTACTTGTGCATCCAAAAACCCTTAAACCCAGTTTCATGCCATGAGAGTCCACTATATCTACCTATGGATTGAATAAGATCCTTCAAGTAAGTTGTCATCGGTGCAAAGCAATAAAAATTGCTCCCAAACATGTATGAACTTTTATTGTAAGGGAAAATAAGCTTTGTACGATCTTGTGATGGTGAAGAATAAAAGCGACAGACTGCATAATAAAGGTCGCTATCACAAGGGGCAATATAAAGTGACATTCCTTTACATTAAGATCTTGCACATCCAAAAACAAAAAGCGCATGACAACCTCTGCTTCCCTCTGCGAAGGGCCTATCTTTTACTTTATGTATTTACTTTCATGCAAGAGTCAATAGTATTCTCCTCTATTCCGTTTTTATTTTCTCTATTGGCAAGCATCATGTGGTGGGGATTGATCCAGGCATATATATCTAGTTGGATATAGGTGATCATGAGTTATTATTGTTGACATTACCCTTGAGGTAAATACGTTGGGAGGCGAAATTATAAGCCCCTATCTTTCCATGTGTTCGACTGAAACTTTTGCTCCGTAAGTATGTCGTGAGTGTCAGCAATCATAGAAGACTAAATGATAGATGAGTATGTGAACTTGCTAAACAAAGCTCTTACAAAGACTCTTTCTGACAATATGATGAATTGCAATTGCTTCAGTGACTGAGATCATAGTTTGTTAGTTTTCAATTTGGTTTATGGTTCATACTTTAACTTGTGGATGAATTTTCACTTTTTCATGAGAAGTTTTATGATGATATATTGCTGTTATAATAAAGACCATGATGCTCCATGTCCGTATTTTATTTTTATCGACGTCTCTCTGTCTAAACATGTGGTCATGATTATCGATTTCGACTTTCGCTTGAGGACAAGTGAGGTCTAAGCTTGGGGGAGTTGATACGTCCAATTTGCATCATGATTTCCTAATAATAATCATTATGTTCTTGATCATTATTTCACTTTATTCCTACTAATTTGCCTTTTCTCTCTTATTTTGCAAGATTTACATGAAGAGGGAGAATGCCGGCAGCTGGAATTCTGGACCTGAAAGGGGTGAAACAGAGCTAGCTATTCTGCACAACTCCAAATGACCTAAAAATTTACGGAGAATTATTTTGGAATATATAAAAAATACTAGCAAATGAATCAACAGAAGGGGGCCCACCTGGAAGCCACAAGCCTGGGGGGCGTGGCCTACCCCCCTGGGTGTGCCCCCTGGCTTGTGGGGCCCCTGACAGGCCTCTGGTCCCCTCCTTCTACTATATGAAGCCATTTGCCCTAGAAAAAAATCAAGAGAACACTTTCGGGATGAAGCGCCGCCGTCTCGAGGCGGACTTGGGCAGGAGCTATTTTGCTCTCCGGCGGAGCGATTCCGCTGGGGATACTTCCCTCCGAGAGGGGGAAATCGAAGCCATCGACATCACCAACGATCCTCTCATTGTGGGAGGGCCAATCTTCATCAACATCTTCACCAGCACCATCTCATCTCAAACCCTAGTTCATCTCTTGTATTCAATCTTTGTCTCAAAACCTCAGATTGGTACCTGTGGGTTGCTAGTAGTGTTGATTACATCTTGTAGTTGATGCTAGTTGGTTTATTTGGTGGAAGATTATATGTTTAGATCCTTAATGATATTCAATACCCCTCTGATCTTGAACATGAACATGATTTGTGAGTAGTTACTTTTGTTCTTGAGGACATGGGAGAAGTCTTGTCATAAGTAATCATGTGAATATGGTATTCGTTTGATATTTTGATGCTATGTATGTTGTGCTTCCTTTAGTGGTGTCGTGTGAACGTCGATTACATGACACTTCACCATCTTTGGGCCTAAGGGAAGGCATTGTGGAGTAGTAATTAGATGATGGGTTGCTAGAGTGACAGAAGCTTAAACCCTAGTTTATGCGCTATTCCGTAAGGGGCTGATTTGGATCCATATGTTTCATGCTATGGTTAGAGTTATCTTAATTCTTCTTTCGTAGTTGCGGATGCTTGCGAGAGGGGGTAATAATAAGTGGGAAGCTTGTTCAAGGAAGAACATGACCCACGCACCGGTCCACCCACATATCAAATTATCAAAGTAGCGAACGCGAATCAAACAAACATGATGAAAGTGACTAGATGAAATTCCCATGTGTCATCGAGAACGCTTTGCTTATTATACGAGTTCGTTCCGGCTTGTCCTTTGCTATAAAAAGGATTGGGCCACCTCGCTGCACTTTATTATACTTGTTACTAGTTAGTTGTTACGAATAATCTTTCTATCAAAACTACCTGTTACCGCTACTTTCAGTACTTGAAGAGAATACCTTGCTGAAAAGCGCTTGTCATTTCCTTCTGCTCCTCATTGGGTTCGACACTCTTACTTATCGAAAGGACGATGATTGATCCCCTATACTTGTGGGTCATCAGGGTGCGTCCCCCTGCTGTTCTGCATTGTTATTTGGTGCATGGCACATGGACCCGGATGCTAGATGTCCCACATGTAGGCAAAAGGAAGTAGAACATTTAGGAAAGCGAGCATCTCCACTCTGACGACAGAGGAGTACAAGACACGACTGCCCAGTATACTGTAGTATGTAGTAGTCTTGTAACACTTGGTTTTCTGCTTCGCGCGATCCATCGATACAAAACCCGATTAAAAAGGCGAGGGCGGGTCTTTTCTCGCGCGGTAGGCAGGGGAGTTTGGCATAGTCGGTTTGATGGAGAGAGCGAGAGAAAGATGTGAAATGCTTGAATGTGTAGTGGGCCCTTTCTTTCTTTCTTTCTTTTGAAGTGGGCCCTTTCAGATCACTAGATGATACTAGCCCACATGTTGTTGAGTACATTTTAATGCAATTTTAATGTACATGCAACATGAATAATTGAAGTAACAATATGTTCCGGCCCGCCACTCAACGCGCATTGGCAAGGCATATCAGTAACATGTGGGACTGCATGTGAGCAAACTGACGATGGGCCAGGCTGGCAAACTCCCCCGTGATAACCCACAAGTATAGGGGATCACAATAGTTTTCGAGGGTAGAGTATTCAACCCAAATTTATTGATTCGATACAAGGGGAGCCAAAGAATATTTGCAAGTATTAGCAGTTGAGTTGTCAATTCAACCACACCTGGAGACTAAATATTTGCAGTAGAGTGATGAGTAGCACAATAGTATGATAGTTTGATAGAAGTAGCAATAATAGTAACAGAAGCAGTAACGGTAGCGGCAGTAGTTTTGTAGCAATTGTGATAGTAGTAACTTAGCAAAGAACAATATGTGAAAAACTCGTAGGCATTGGATCGGTGATATTGTTGGATAACATTCATCATGTAACAGTCATAACCTAGGGCGACACAGAACTAGCCCCAATTCATCAATGTAATGTAGGCATGTATTCCTTATATAGTCATACGTGCTTGCGATAAGAACTTGGATGACATCTTTTGTCCTACCCTCCCGTGGCAGCGGGGTCCATAAGGAAACTAAGGGATATTAAGGCCTCCTTTTAATAGAGAACCAGAACAAAGCTTTAACACATAGTGAATACATGAACTCCTCAAAATATGGCAATCACCGGAAAGAATCCCAATTATTGTCACCTTGGGGTATGCGGATCATAACACATAGCAGGTGCGTATAACTTGCAAGATCGGATCAAGAACACAAATATATTCATGAAAACATAAAGGGTTCAGATCTGGAATCATGGCACTCGGGCCCTAGTGACAAGCATTAAGCATAGCAAAGTCATAGCAAAGTCATAGCAACATCAATCTCAGAACATAGTGGATACTAGGGATCAAGCCCTAACAAAACTAACTCGGTTACATGATAAATCTCATCCAACTCATCACCGTCCAGCAAGCCTACGAAGGAATTACTCACTCCTGGCGGTGAGCATCATGAAATTGGTGATGAAGGATGGTTGATGATGACGATGCCGGAAGATCCCCCTCTTCGGAGCCCCAAATGGACTCCAGATCTGGCCTCCCGATGAAGAACAGGAGGTGGCGGCGGCTCCGTATCGTGAAACGCAATAAAACTTCCTCTCTTATTTTTTTTCTCTGAAATTGTGAATTTATAGCGTTGGAATTAGGTCAGACGGAGCCACGTGGGCCCCACGAGGTACCAGGGCGCGCCTGGGGGGGGGGGGGCGGGTGGCGCGCCCTGGTGCCTCGTGGGCACTTGGTGGCCCCCCTCCAGTGGGTCTTGGTTCTAGTATTTTTTATTTATTCCATAAAAAATCTCCAAAAAGTTTCATGCAATTCCAAGAACTGTTATTTCTGCACAAAAAACAACACCATGGCAATTCTGCTGAAAACAGCGCCAGTCCGGGTTAGTTCCATTCAAATCATGCAAATTAGGGGCCAAAACAAGAGCAAAAGTGTTTGGAAAAGTAGATACGATGGAGACGTATCAACTCCCCCAAGCTTAACTCATTGCTTGTCCTCAAGCAATTCAGTTGACAAACTGAAAGTGATAAAGAAAAACTTTTACAAACTCTTTTATTCTTGTATCTATATATATGCTTAAATAGTACCCAAGTTTTCGGCAAAGAATATAACTAACCATGAAAATGATAACTCTTAGAAATTATATTCACTCATATAAATGGCATAATCAACTAGCGAGCAATAATAAGATATATCAAATGCCAACACTTTGTCAAAATGATCATGATATAATATGACAACATGGTATCTCGCTAGCCCTTTTTGAGACCGAAAAACATAAATGCAGAGCACCTCCAAAGTTCAAGCAGCGACTAAACATTGTAATTTCATGGTAGAAGAGATCCAGTCATGATGCACACAACATTAACTATTCACAATGCATGAGAATTGTAACACCCCTCCGTAATGAGCAACAGTGATCCATGATTATTATGCTAAGTCTCTGTGATTTGCAATGTTTAATCAATATGGATTAATATCTCATTTCAAATTCCTCCACTGAATTCAATTCAAATTCAAAGTGAAATTTGAAGTTGCTCAAAATTTGCTGGAAATAGTTCATGTTGTTGCAAAAATTCCAAAACAATTTAATGTTCAGGAAAACAACATCACCTATGTTCCTAAAATGGGCTAGAGCATTAAAACAGTGCAAAACAGCAACTTTAATGCCATTTCCATTTTTTGAAAAATTCAAATGGAGTCAAAAATTGCCCAAACTTTTTGTGGCAGAGCAGAATAATGCAATGTTATTATGTGGACCAATTTCACATTTTACTAAATGCATTTTGGCAGCTCTTTTATTTTTCTAAACTTTCTGTAAAAAGATAAAATAGAAAAGGAATTAGAGAAATAGAAAAGGGCCACTATGCATCGGGCCAGAGTGCATAGTGCCCGTGGCCCAGTCCAGCCAGCCCTTTCTCCCTCCTCTCTCTCTCTCCCTCGCCGTGTCAGCCGCGCCATGGCCGAGCGCGCGCACGCCGGTGAGCTGCCGACACCGTGGCGCTACAGGAGCCGCCGAGCGGATAAGAACGACGCCCACGGCCTCCCCGTCGCCTAGATCCACATCTCTCCTCTCTCTCTCGCTCGCCCGAGCTCTCTCACACTCACCCGTACGCGCCCGCCGCCGCACGTCGTCGACCCCGCGGCCTCTGACCTCGCCTCGCCTCGCCGTCTTGTCCCTCGTCTCCGCCGTGTTCGTCTACGCCGTCTGGTGCCCGCCGTTGGAGCTCGGAGCCACCGCAGCGACCACGACGAGCTCGTCTTCAACCTCGGGTCGCCAGCGAATTTCTTCGAATCCGGCGAGCTCTGCTGCTCCTAAGCACTCCAAGGGCCACCGTGAGCCGCGCCGTAAGCATCCGCACCGGACCCCTCTCTCCCCTGCCTCTCCTCGCGCTGTAGCTCGCCGCATTCGCCATGGCCGCACGCAACGCCGCCGTAGAGCTCGCCGGCGTGGCCTCGCTCGCCGTCAAGCTCACCCGAGCCCGTGGCCGTGCTCAGCACCACCGTAGGACCCCAACGCGCTCGCCCGCGTCGCTTACCGTGCCCCGCTTTGCCGTAGCCATCCGTGGCCGAACTCCGGCGCCGCCCGCGAGCTCGCCGCTGTCGATATAGGCCAACCCAGCCCGCGCCGACGCCGCAGATCGACGTGGCTCCGTTCCCGCGTTCGGACGCGCCTTACCGTGATCGATTTGGCCCTCTGTGGCCGAAATCCGACGCGCGCCCATGCCTCCGCCGCGTTTGGAGGTCGCCGGCGGCGAGCCACCGGCCACCGGCCACCGCCGACGTGGCCGCCATGTGTGACCCCCAGGGTCACTGACAGTGGGCCCAGGGCCCCCAGTTGACCAAGTTGACTTGGTCAACTCGGCTGACTGGGCACGCAGTGCCACTGACCAGCGGGCCCCACTCGCTTAATTAGTTAATTAGGTAATTTAATTAATTAGTAAGGCTAATTAGGCACTGACGTGTGGGCCCCTACGGTTAATTAAGATAATTAGGTTTAAAAATTAACCAAATAATTAGTTTAGACACTGACCAGTGGGACCCAACTATCAGGTTTGACCTGGAACAGCTGGCTTGACTCGCTGACGTCACACATACACGGTTCTGGATAATGCAAATTTTTTAATTAAATTAAATCCAGGAATTTCAGAAAAGAGGTTTAAATCTTTGAAAATTCGTAGAAATTCAACCGTAGCTCGGATCGAAAAGTTTTCAACATGAAAGTTGATCAGAAAAACGAGACAAATCCGAATATGTGGTCAAAATACTTGACCATCACTCCTATCTATCTGAACATGGAACCTTCCCCTCTGGTTCAGCATACCACAATCTGCCTAAACGCCGGGAAAATATCCCAGATATTTTCCCACTTCATCTGCGACATGTAGCCACGCATTAGGTCACCACTAACACTGCATACTGCCATGCCATGCATCTGTGTTGCATTTGTCTGCCTTTATTTATTGTTTCTTCCCCCTCTTCCTCTCCGTTAGACCCCGAGACCGACGCAGCTCCGGAGACCGACTGCACCGCTGACGACCCCTCCTTTGCCACAGAGCTTCCAGGCAAGCAACCCCCCTTGAGCATGCCTATATTGCCTATTCCTTCTTCCTCCTGCGTGCATTAGAACTCCTACAGTTACTGCTCTAAATACCTATTCTGATGCATAGCCTGTTTTTGTAACTGCTTTTGATACTTTACCTGATATCCTAATGCTTAGTATAGGATGGATGGTAAACCATCTGTGACCCCTCTTCCTTGCTCTAGTTGCCCCGCTTTAGTACCGGTGCCCCGATCGAGGTGATCGACGGGCTGAGACCATCACATCACCGCACACCCCCTAAGTTGCTCGATCCTGCAGAGTCACCATCGAGTGCCGGGGGTGATACCTCTTATCTCACTCTTGATGTTGCCTCTGTAGTTTAGCTAGTCGGTTGAGGGTTACCGAGGGTGATTCCTCTTCCCCACCTCCGATGAGCTTCTATCGTGCAACCCCGCGAGTGTGAATACCATCGAGGGTGATTCCTCTGGGTTCACCTTGACGGGTACATCGAGTGGGAATCCAACGAGGGTGATTCCTCGGATTCCTTCTTGATGTTATGGACACACGGATACTTTGACTTACTACTGGTACTGGATTAAGTCGGGTCGGCCCCGAGGGGTACCTGCGAGAGATGTACTATTGGGTTGACCAAGAGGGTACCCGAGAGATGATTACGTGGCACGGCCGGGCATTCTTAGCCCTTGCCGTAAGTCCACGAGACGGGGCGACGGGGTCACATGATCGTGAGTCTCTGCTTGTCACCGCGCGCTCCCAACGCACTAATGGGTTAGGATATGTGATCTGAGTAGGCCTCTGGACTTATCGCACTAACCACCACGCGGGAATAAGTATGGGCACTCGGCGTCGTATGTATCAGCCGAAGCTCTTCAGACGTCAGCGATTGAGCGGCATGCGCCCGGGTTGGACCGCGAAAGCCTGCGCTTGTATTAAGGGGGATAGGTCTGCTCCCGGCCGTCCTCGCAACGCGCAGGAGTGCAAAGGGCGATGGGCCCAAGACCCCTGAACGCTTAGGATGTAGACCGGCGTGCTGGCCTCTCTGTTGAGCCTAGGTAGGGCTACGACGTGTCGATAGACCGAGGCCGGGCATGGACCGAGCAATTGTGTCCGGCCAGAGTTAATCGAGTGTGTTAGGTAAGTTGGTGCACCCCTGCAGGGAAGTATATCTATTCGAATAGCCGTGTCCACATAACAGGACGCTCGGAAAATATCCCGATCTTCTACAACTAGAAATGGGCTGAATATGTTAGCTCCGGGATTGCTTTCTCGCAGGGAGTCGAGGAAGGATCTCTGGGCGTGGTTACTTGTACTTGTTACTACTACAATATTTATGTACTAATCTGCACTCTTCTAATGCTGCAAGACCCTGAAGATGCTAGTCTTCGATAGGCTAGGCCTTTCTCTCTATTCTGGCATTTCTGCAGTCTAGCCCACAGATACAGCCCTTCCTTGATACCAATGCATAAGTAGAATAGCTCTGATGTAAGTCTTGCGAGTACTTTGGATGAGTACTCACGGTTGCTTTGCTTCCCTTTTTCCCCTATACCCGTTTGCTGCAACCAGATGACGGAGCCCAGGAGCCAGCTGCCCCAGTAGACGACTACTACTACTACTACCCCTCTGGCGGATACTACTACTAAGAGGAGCCCTCCGACAACCAGGAGTAGTTAGGAGGCACCCAGGCAGGAGGCCTACGCCTTTTCGATCCAGTGTTTTTGTTTTGCCCCGCCTTGTTAAAGGCCTATCTGTTTAACTTTTATGTCTGTACTCAGATATCTGATGCTTTCGCTGATGCTTGTATGACTCAAGCTTATGTATTCGAGCCCTTGAGGCCCCTGGCTTGTAATATAAAGCTTGTATGACTTTTATTTGTGTTTAGAGTTGTGTTGTGATATCTTCAAGTGAGTCCTTAGGCTTGATCTTGTGCATTTGCGTGTATGATTAGTGCACGATTAAGTCGGGGGCGTCACAAGTTGGTATCAGAGCCGACTGCCTGACGGAACCCCCTTTCCAACTCCTTGGCCGAAGTTGAGTCTAGTCTTTGAAAAACTGTTTTACTAACCTAGCTGTGTGGCTTACGGGCCCACGTTGCCAATTGGTGGTATTTGGATCTTTTATTCCTCTTCCATACTCTGGGACTCTGATCTCTCTTCTTTTTGGGTTAAATGATTTTGCTAACACTGACATTAGGTTCTCGTAATCACATTCTCCCGGAGAGCTGGATAATATGCAAATATTTCTTTCCAATGCTATCTTATGCTTCCCACACTGTCTTTTGACATCTGCACTCCTTGTTTCAGATGCGTCCCGCAAGACAGCTTGTGCGCCAGACCATGGCTGTTGATGCGACTGGGTTCGCGGCCATCTTGGTCGATCTTTTGACTAGGCTGGGATATCGCTGGTACCCCGAGTACACTGTTTACGAGGATTACCGCGAGTTCAACCAGGAGCAGTACCACGTTGTGGTTCGCATCTTCGATCGGCAGGACATCTCCATCACTGAGTTGCACACCTTTCATGGTGTTGGAGTGACTGTCGACATGGCCGTCCATGATGCTGCCTATACTACTATTGCCTGTCTCCGTGGAGAGCACAACAGTCGCTTGGAGGAGACTGCTTTCAGATACATTCCGTATGCTCCTGCTGGGGATGAGACTGGATACTACACTACAGTTTGTACACCTTACGTGCCGCATCGCTATGACCCGCAGGTTTTGGTACGGTACACCCAGGCTCTGGATCGCACTGCTCGAGCTCTTGCTGTTGAGTTGTACGCCACTCGTGCTCGTCTTTACGATGCTCTGACACAGTTGCTGCCAGCAGTCAGTGCACGGATGCACCCAGAGTACATTCTTTACCCGCGCAGGACGGAGATGCCACCAGGTCTTGAGTGGCCTGCTGTTGGAGGTCTTACCCCTCCACGTGGTCCTCTTCTTCTAGTCTGGGACCAGGTTCTGCACCAGAGTGTTCACGGAGCGCAGGATCCTTATATCGAGGGTACCCCGCGTCGTCACCTACAGCTGCTTGGCTTCAGTGGTTTTCTCCAACGTTGATGTAGCATATCGCTATGTCCCGTTGTTGTATCCCTCCATCGCGTGCCTACGTGCTGCCTAGTTGTCTAGCTTTCCTTTACGCTGTTGTAACGCTGGTTTGTAACTGACTTTATGTATGGATCTGCATATCTTGTTGACTATGTTGATGTATCTATTGCACTTCCTTTTGTTGTGCATGTTACTTCATGAATGATTCCATACATCTGCAATGCTCGTTGCTAAACTACCCCTATTGAATTTTAGCAGGATGGTTAGACCCACAGGTCGTGGTCGTGGTGCCAACAACCCACCACTGCCCCGACTATATGGCTGCAATGATGCAACAATTCGAAATGCACCGCCAGTTCATGCAAGGGCTTATGGACCAGTTCCCTCGTCCCAATGCCAATCAGCAGCCAGCCGCAATCACTTTGCAAGAGTTTGTGCGCATGAATCCAACTATCTTCCGCAACTCAGATCAGCCGCTTGACGCTGATGACTGGCTCCGTGACATCACTTTAGAGATGGAGTCTGCGAATGTGGCCCCTGCCAGCTATGTCACTTTCGCCTCCTACTTCCTGAAGGGACCCGCAACACAATGGTGGGACACTCACAGGCATACCCTACCCGTTGGAACCATCATCACTTGGATGGAGTTCAAGGTTGCTTTCCGTGCCCGTTACATTCCCTAGGGAGTCATGGACCGCAAGAAGCGTGAGTTCCGCAACCTTACCCAAGGCAATAAATCTATGGAAGCCTATCAGCGGGAATTTCTGGAACTATCTCGCTACGCTGAAGAGGACATTGCTACTGATGCCCGCAGACAGGAGAAGTTTCGCGAAGGGCTCAACCCTGACATCAAGCTTGCATTGCTAGTCCAAGACTTTGCCTACTTCGCCACCTTGGTGAACAAGGCCATTCAGGTTGAGACAGGTCTGAAGGATCATAAGGACGCGCTCAAGCGCACCCGTGAAGCGGGCTCATCTTCGGGCTCGTCTTCCCAGAAGCGCCGCATTTGGATCCCTCAAAGCATGTACCGTCCAAGTGTACCTGTTCCAAGGCCATCGTATGTTGCACCTCGTATGCCTCCTCCACCTCCGAGGCAGTTCAGACCTCAAGCTCTAATGCCACGAGCTCCTGCTCCCCGTCCTTACAATGGACTCTACTTCAAGTGTGGCCATCCAGGTCACCGTGCCAGAGACTGCTCTCAGAGTCAGAATCAGCTTGTGCTTCCACCTGCTGACCGTGGTAATGTCCGTGGCATTAATCAGCCTTGCAACAACAATGTCAGGCCTACTTATGGTCATGGTCAGGCTTATCATGTCAACATGAGTGAAGACCCAGACCAACCAGCTACTGTGATGGGTACACTTCCTGTTAATTCAGTACCAGCATCTATTCTATTTGATACAGGAGCATCACACTCTTTTATATCAGAAGAGTTTGCATTCATGCATGGCATTAAACATGAAAATTTGCACCAGCCGTTAGTGGTTAACATGCCCGCGGGCCATTGTCGAACCTCTATGTTCAGCCCTGATGTTACCATTGAAATTGAAGGGTTGGACTTCCATGCTTTTCCCATAATTTTGAAGTCTTCCAAGGTTGACCTCATTCTGGGGATGGATTGGTTGAAGTCTCACATCACCTTAATCAATTGTCCCACCAAGTCTGTCCAACTCCTGCACCTCTCGGATGAGATAGTAAACTACCATGTGCATCTCGTTCATAGTGTAGAGGCTCAGATTTATGCATTGAATGCATTGAATGCTTCTCCTCTGGAGGGGATCGAAAACATTCCAGTTGTTCACGACTTTGAAGATGTCTTTCCGGAAGAACTTCCCGGAGTGCCCCCTGCTAGGGCTGTCGAGTTTGTCATCGATCTAAAACCAGGCACCACTCCTATTGCGAAGTGTCCCTATAAGATGCCTCCGCATGAACTTCTCGAGCTTAAGGAGGAACTCGATAAATCACTCCGGAAAGGTTTCATTCGCCCAAGTTCCTCTGCCTGGGGATCACCTTCTCTCTTTGTCAAGAAGAAAGATAGTACAAACGGATTGGTCCAAGATTACCGGCCAATCAACCAAGCCACCATTCAGAACAAGTATCCGCTTCCTCGGATCAATGACCTATATGATCAACTAGCTGGATCATCAGTGTTCTCTAAACTCGACTTGAGGTTGGGTTATCATCAGATCCGTGTCCGCGAAGAGGATATCCCCAAGATTGCCTTTGTTACTCGCTATGGCTCTTATGAGTACACTGTCATGTCATTTGGCTTAACTAATGCTCCAGCAACGTTCTCCCGCCCGATGAATTATATCTTCATGGATTACCTCGACAAATTCGTCATGGTTTATCTGGATGATATTCTGGTATATTCCAAGAATAAGGAAGAACATGCTGCACATCTCCGTCTTGTTCTGGAAAAGCTTCGAGAGCATCAGTTATATTCCAAGTATTCCAAGCGTGAATTCTGGTTATCTGAAGTAACCTACCTTGGTCATGTGATTTCCAAGGATGGTATTGCTGTCAACCCAGAGCGAGTTCAGGCTATTCATGACTGGACTCCCCCGAAGAATGTCAAGCAAGTCAGAAGTTTTCTCGGACTCGCAAGTTATTGCCGTCGATTTGTCGAGAACTTCTCAAAGATTGCTAAGCCTCTGACTAATCTGCTTCACAAGGGCGTTAAGTTTGAGTGGACAAATAAATGTCAAGAAAGTTTCCAGACCCTCAAGGACAAGCTGACCTCTGCTCCAGTGATTGCTCCTCCGGACTCTCGCAAGGACTTCGTGATCTATTGCGACGCCTCTCGTCAGGGATTAGGTTGTGTCCTGATGCAAGAGCGTAGAGTAGTTGCTTATGCCTCGCGACAGTTGCGTCCTCACAAAGAGAATTATCCAGTGCATGATCTTGAACTTGCTGCAGTGATATATGCATTGAAGCTGTGGCAACATTACCTCCTCGGTAATCGATGTGAGATATACACTGATCATCAATGTTTGAAGTATTTGTTTACTCAGCCGGATCTCAATCTCCGCCAACAGTGATGGTTGGAAACGATTACGGACTATGACTACGGTATTTCATATACCCCTGGCAAGGCTAATGTGATGGCCGATGCCTTGAGCCGCAAGTCCTATTGTAGCAACCTCATGGTTCACCGAGCTCAACCCCATCTGTATGAAGAACTGCGCAAGCTGAACCTTCACATTGTTCCACAGGGTTCTCTTAATACCCTTGTTATACAGCCAGATCTTGAGAAAGCTGTTAAGCGTGCGCAAGCAAAGGATGCTGAAGTTGATCTGATGAAAAGAGATCTTCACCTTGAAAAGTACAGAGATTTCTCGCTTCCTGAAGATGGAACTTTGTATTTCAGAGACCGCATTGTGGTACCTCGGTTCGAGCTTATGACCGACAAAGTCATGAAGGAGGCACATGATACACCACTGTCTATTCATCCGGGTAGCACCAAGATGTATCGTGATCTCCGACAAAGGTACTGGTGGTCTAAGATGAAGCAGGACATTGCTCACTATTTTGCCGAATGTGACGTTTGCCGTCGCGTTAAAGCAGAACATCAGAAACCTGCTGGAATTCTGCAACCGCTTCCAATCCCTGAGTGGAAATGGGATAAGGTGCAAATGGATCTTATCACTAGTCTTCCCAGATCACAAAAGGGTCATGATGCAATTCTTGTCGTCATTGATCAATTCTCCAAAGTCTCACACTTTCTGCCAGTCAAGGAGACGATCACTGCTAGTCAGTTGGCAGATCTGTATATCTCCAGAATTGTATCACTCCATGGTATTCCGAAGGAGATCAGTTCAGACCGTGGCAGCCTCTTCACCTCTAAGTTCTGGGCAAGTTTCCAAGAAGCTATGGGAAGTCATATAACCTGGAGTTCAGCTTATCACCCCCAGTCCCAAGGCCATGTCGAGCGAGTGAATCAAGTGCTTGAAGATATGCTGTGTGCTTGTGTTATTTCATTTGGCGAGAAGTGGGAATCTCCCCCGTTTGCCGAATTCTCTTACAACAACAGCTATCAAGCCAGCTTGAAAATGGCCCCCTTCGAGGTACTTTATGGACGAAAGTGTCGAACCCCTCTGAATAGCTCAGAAACCGGGGAACGACCGCTCATTGGTCCGGATGTTATCCAACACGCTGAAGAGCAAGTTCGTATCGTACGGGAAAATCTCAAAGCTGATCAGTCTCGCCAGAAGAGCAATTATGATCGTAAACACTGGGAATCGATCTATCAACCTGGTGAGCAAGCTTATCTGCGTGTCACTCCTATGAAGGGCAGTCATCGCTTTGGAATTAAGGGCAAGTTAGCTCCTCGCTACATCGGCCCCTTCCGCATTCTCGCCAGATGTGGAAAAGTGGCTTATAAATTGGAATTGCCACCGCAATTCTCTCACATCCACGACGTCTTCCATGTGTTGCAACTTCGATGTTGCTTCAAGGAATCTCCGCACCGAGCAGTGGATCATGAATTGCTTGATTTGCAAGATGATCTGTATTATAAAGAGCATCCGATCCGCATTCTCGATCAAGCTGAACGTCGGACTCACTAGAAGACTACAAAGTTCCTGAAAGTGCAGTGGTCGAATCATTCTGAAGATGAAGCCACTTGGGAACGCGAGGATCGTCTTCGCGAGGAATATCCCGATCTCTTCCCTTCTACCTCCTAAATTCTCAGGACGAGAATTTCTTTTAGAGGAGGAGAATTGTAACACCCCTCCGTAATGATCAACAATGATCCATGATTATTATGCTAAGTCTCTGTGATTTGCAATGTTTAATCAATATGGATTAATATCTCATTTCAAATTCCTCCACTAAATTCAATTCAAATTCAAAGTGAAATTTGAAGTTGCTCAATATTTGCTGGAAAATAGTTCATGTTGTTGCAAAAATTCCAAAACAATTTAATGTTCAGGAAAACAACATCACCTATTTTCCTAAAATGGGCTAGAGTATTAAAACAGTGCAAAACAACAACTTTAATGCCATTTCCATTATTTGAAAAATTCAAATGGATTCAAAAATTGCCCAAACTTTTTGTGGCAGAGCAGAATAATGCAATGTAATTATGTGGACCAATTTCACATTTTACTAAATGCATTTTGGTAGCTCTTTTATTTTTCTAAATCTTCTGTAAAAAGATAAACCAGAAAAGGAATTAGAGAAATAGAAAAGGGCCACTGTGCACCGGGCCAGAGTGCACAGCGCCCGTGGCCCAGCCCAGCCGGCCCTTTCTCCCTCCTCTCTCTCTCTCCCTTGTTGTGTCAGCCGCGCCATGGCCGAGCGCGCGCGCACCGGCGAGCTGCCGACACCGCGGCGCTACAGGAGCCGCCGAGCGGATAAGAACGACGCCCACGGCCTCCCCTGTCGCCCAGATCCACTTCTCTCCTCTCTCCCTCGCTCGCCCGAGCTCTCTCGCACTCACCCGTACGTGCCCACCGCCGCACGTCGTCGATCCCGCGGCCTCCGACCTCGCCTCGCCTCGCCGTCTTGTCCCTCGTCTCCGCCGTGTTCGTCTATGCCGTCTGGTGCCAGCCGTTGGAGCACGGAGCCACCGCAGCGACCACGATGAGCTCGTCTTCAACCTCAGGTCGCCGGCGAACTTCTTCGAATCCGGCGAGCTTTGCTGCTCCTAAGCACTCCAAGGGCCACCGTGAGCCGCGCCGTAAGCATTCGCACCGAACCCCTCTCTCCCCTGCGCCCCCTCATGTCATAGCTCGCCGCATTCGCCATGGCCGCACGCAACGCCGCCGTTGAGCTCGCCGTCGTGGCCTCGCTCGCCGTCAAGCTCACCCGAGCCCGTGGCCGTGCTCAGCACCACCGTAGGACCCCAACGCGCTCACCCGCGTCGCTTACCGTGCCCCGCTTCGCCGTAGCCATCCGCGGCCGAACTCTGGCGCCGCCCGCGAGCTCGCTGCCATCGAGATAGGCCACCCAAGCCCGCGCCAACGCCGCAGATCGACGCGGCTCCGTCCCCGCGTTCGGACTCGCCTTACCGCGCTCGATTTGGCCCTCTATGGCCGAAATCCGACGCGCGCCCATGCCTCCGCCGCGTTTGGAGGTCGCCGGCGGCGAGCCGCCGGCCACTGCCGACGTGGCCGCCACGTGTGACCCCCTGGGTCACTGACAGTGGGCCCAGGCGCCCCAGTTGACCGAGTTGACTTGGTCAACTCGGCTGACTGGGCACGCAGTGCCACTGACCAGCGGGCCCCACTCGCTTAATTAGTTAATTAGGTAATTTAATTAATTAGTTAGGCTAATTAGACACTGACGTGTGGGCTCCTGCGGTTAATTAAGCTTATAAGGTTTAAAACTTAACCAAATAATTAGTTTAGACACTGACCAGTGGGACCCAGCTGTCAGGTTTGACCTGGAACAGCTGGGTTGACTCGCTGACGTCATGCTGATGTCAGGCTGACGTCACACGTACACTGTTCTGGACAATGCGAATTTGTTAATTAAATTAAATCCAAGAATTTCAGAAAAGAGGTTTAAATCTTTGAAAATTCATAGAAATTCAACCGTAGCTCGGATCGAAAAGTTTTCAACATGAAAGTTGATCATAAAAATGAGACGAATCCGACTATGTGGTCAAAATGCTTGACCATCACTCCTATCTATTTGAACATGGAACCTTCCCCTCCGGTTCAGCATACCGAAATCTGAATAAATGCCGGGAAAATATCCCAGATATTTTCCCACTTCGTCTGCGACATATAGCCATGCATTAGGTCACCACTAACACTGCATACTGCCATGCCATGCATCTGTGTTGCATTTGTCTGCCTTTATTTATTGTTTCTTCCCCCTCTTCCTCTCCATTAGACCCCGAGACTGACGCAGCTCCGGAGACCGACTGCACCGCTGACGACCCCTCCTTTGCCGCAGAGCTTCCAGGCAAGCAACCCCCCTTGAGCATGCCTATATTGCCTATTCCTTCTTCCTCCTGCTTGCATTAGAACTGCTACAGTTACTGCTCTAAATACCTATTCTGATGCATAGCCAGTTTTTGTAACTGCTTTTGATAGTTTACCTGATATCCTAATGCTCAGTATAGGATGGATGGTAAACCATCTGTGACCCCTCTTCCTTGCTCTAGTTGCCCCGCTTTAGTACCGGTGCCCTGATCGAGGTGATCGACGGGCTGAGACCATCACATCACCGCACACCCCCTAAGTTGCTCGATCCTGCAGAGTCACCATCGAGTGCCGAGGGTGATACCTCTTATCTCACTCCTGATGTTGCCTCTGTAGTTCAGCTAGTCGGTTGAGGGTTACCGTGGGTGATTCCTCTTCCCCACCTCCGATGAGCTTCTATCGTGCAACCCCACGAGTGTGAATACCATCGAGGGTGATTCCTCCGGGTTCACCTTGACGGGTACATCGAGTGGGAATCCAACGAGGGTGATTCCTCGGCTTCCTTCTTGATGTTATGGACACACGGATACTTTGACTGACTACTGGTACTGGATTAAGTCGGGTCGGCCCCGAGGGGTACCCGCGAGAGATGTGCTATCGGGTTGACCAAGAGGATACCCGAGAGATGATTACGTGGCACGGCCGGGCATTCTTAGCCCTTGCCGTAAGTCCACGAGACGGGGCGACGGGGTCACATGATCGTGAGTCTCTGCTTGTCACCGCGCGCTCCCAACGCACTAATGGGTTAGGATATGTGATCTGAGTAGGTCTCTGCCCTTATCGCACTAACCACCACGCGGCAATAAGTATGGGCACTCGGCGTCGTATGTATCAGTCGAAGCTCTTCAGATGTCAGCGATTGAGCGGCACGCGCCCGGGTTGGACCGCGAAAGCCTGCGCTTGTATTAAGGGGGCTAGGTCTGTTCCTGGCCGTCCTCGCAATGCGCAGGAGTGCAAAGGGCGATGGGCCCAAGACCCCTGAGCGCTTAGGATGTAGACTGGCATGCTGGCCTCTCTATTGAGCCTAGGTAGGGCTACGACGTGTCGATAGACCGAGGCCGGGCATGGACCGAGCAAGTGTGTCCGGCCAGAGTTAATCTTGCGTGTTGGGTAAATTGGTGCAGCCCTGCAGGGAAGTATATCTATTCGAATAGTCGTGTCCACGGTAACAGGATGCTCGGAAAATATCCCGATCTTCTACAACTAGAAATGGGCTGAATATGTTAGCTACGGGATTGCTTTCTCGCAGGGAGTCGAGGAAGGATCTCTGGGCGTGGTTACTTGTACTTGTTACTACTACTATATTTATGTACTAATCTGCACTCTTCTAATGCTGCAAGACACTGAAGATGCTAGTCTTCGATAGGCTAGGCCTTTCTCTCTATTCTGGCATTTATGCAGTCTAGCCCACAGATACAGCCCTTCCTTGATACCAATGCATAAGTAGAATAGCTCTGATGTAAGTCTTGCGAATACTTTGGATGAGTACTCACGGTTGCTTTGCTTCCCTTTTTCCCCTATACCCGTTTGCTACGACCAGATGACGGAGCCCAGGAGCCAGCTGCCCCAGCAAATGACTAATACTACTACTACGAGGAGCCCTCCGACGACCAGGAGTAGTTAGGAGGCACCCAGGAAGGAGGCCTGCGCCTTTTCGATCCAGTGTTTTTGTTTTGCCCCGCCTTGTTAAAGGCCTATCTGTTTAACTTTTATGTTTGTACTCAGATATTTGATGCTTCCGCTGATGCTTGTATGACTCAAGCTTATGTATTCGAGCCCTCGAGGCCCCTGGCTTGTAATATAAAGATTGTATGACTTTTATTTGTGTTTAGAGTTGTGTTGTGATATACTCAAGTGAGTCCTTAGGCTTGATCATGTGCATTTGCGTGTATGATTAGTGCACGATTAAGTCGGGGGCGTCACAAGAATGACAATAGTGCTCTCAGGACTGGTGCTTATTTGAGAAGGTGATGACTCAACTATAAAAGTAAAATAACATAAAAGTAAATAGATAGGCCCTTCGCAGAGGGAAGCATGGATTTGCAGAGGTGCCAGAGCTCGAAGCTTAAATTAGAGATAAATAAAATTTTGGGAGGTTTGCCTTTCCTGTCAACGTAACGACCGAGAGTTTTCAATATCTTCCATGCTAAACACATTAGCGGTGGTTCCCAAGCGGTAAAGTACAGTTTACTCCCCCTCCACCAACAATCACAAGCCATGGCTAGCCGAAACCTCGGGTGCCCTCCAAACCAACAACTTTCCGAGGGAGTTTGTTTTATTATTTTACAATTTTAATAATGGGACTGGGCATCTCGATTACCAGCCCCTCTCGTGCAAGGACAAGTGAATCAACACTCATCATGAGAATAACCCGCTTAGCATGGAAGATACTGACCGCCCCCTGTCGCTCCATGAGCGGTATGGGCACACAAAACAGATGTTCATTTGAATATTTAGAGGTGGCACATGCAAATTTACTTAGAACGGCGGAGTAATACCGCATATAGGTAGATATAGTGGACTCATCTGGAATAACTTTAGGTTTAAGGGTTTTGATGCACAAGCAACATTCCCGCTTAGTACAGGCGAAGGCGAGCAAATAGATTGAGAAGCGACCAGCTAGAGAGCGAAAACGGTCATAATCATGCATTATGAATAATCAACATTGAATACTAGCATGAGTAGGATATAAGCACCATGAACATAAATATCGTGAAGGCTATGTTGGTTTTGAATCAACTACATGCGTGAACATATGCCAAGTCAAGCCACTTGAAACATTTAGAGGAGGATACCATATCATCATACTACATCACAATCATTTTAATGCATGTTGACACCCAAGATAAATCATTATCCACTCCTAGCTACTTAAGCATGGCATGAGCAACTATAATCTCTAATTGTCATCATACACATGTTTAATCATAACATACTGAATCATGGATACTGAGTTAAACATATTTACAAAAACAAAGAAAAATTGAGTTCATACCCGCTTTTCCTTGCCACAGTCACTTCATCAAATCATCGTCATTATTGCCTTTCACTTGCACGACCGAATGATATGAAAATAATAATAGTGCAAGCATGCCGTGGACTAAGCTGGAATCTACAAGCATTTTATTCAAAGGAGAAGACAAGGTAAAATGGGCTCTCTATTAGATCAACAATAATGCATATGGGAGCCACTCAACATTTTCATCGTGGTCTTCTCCTTACAATGACTCAACAAAAGAAAAGAATTTCAGAGAAACACACTGAAACATTTTTGGAGTTTTTAGTTTTTCTAAAGAGAATAAAGAAGAAAAATGAAAAACGAGAAAAACTATTTACACGGGAAAGCTCCCAACAAGTAAAAGATTAAACGGGAAATATTTTTGGGTTTTCTTTTACTACTACAAAACTACAACTAATTAAACTAGAAAGAAAAACCGAAAAGAAGCGAGAAATGTTTTTGGATTTTCTCAATTTTTTGGAACACACTAGAAGAAAGCGAGAAAATAAAACTTGCATGGATTATGCAATGAAAAAGTATGAACACCGACAATTGGAATGAAATGTGTGGGCATGAATGTAATGTCGGTGAGAAATACGTACTCCCCCAAGCTTAGGCTTTTGCCTAGCTTGGTCTACAGCCATCCGTAGTAGCCATCCGGTCCCATATGAAACTCCTGAGGAGGCGGCACCCGAGCGTCCCAATCCTGGGCCTCCTCCTCTGCTGCTGCCAGTGCGTTCCGGTAAACAACTATGTCCGGTGGCATAATAGTATATCCGTTCCTGGCATGAGAATCAAACAAAGCAGGTGCAGGCAACGGAATAATATCACGAGTATCCTCACTAAAAACCAAGTTATAACGAATGTTATGAGGAGGCTCAGGAGCATCAAGAAAGTGGTGGTCCCTCATAGACTGGTGATCTAAGTAAACTCTGGGCAACAAGTAATCATGAGGGCGTATGTTAACATTAAAACGTCTCGCTAAGCGAGTAGCATAAATACCACCATGAATTTTTTCCCTAGTTCTATTAGTGTGCAGGCGGCGTGCAATGATAGCTCCCAGGTTATAAGTGTTGTCATTATGCAATGCGCGGCGTAAAATGGTAAAGTCAGGTGCAGCTAGCGCACTACCTTGCTCCCTAGCAATCAGGCATTTCCCTAAGAATAAAGCAAAGTAATGAACTGAGGGAAATTGCAAGCTAGTGACTCGGGCTTTCGACACGCCCCTTGTCTCTCCCACAGTTAAAGTTTGGAGGAAACCCTCAAACTCCTCCGGGTGAGGCTCTCTAATTTCCCCATCAAAGGGAATCAAACATATCTCACAAAATTCAGCCAGAGGTATCTGATAATGTTCAGCATATAAATCAAAGCACACCTCAGGGGGTTCGAGCCTACTCAGAAAATGAAAGTTTTGCACAAAGGAATTTGTAAGGATGTGGTGCTGGTCACACTCATCTGCAAGGAAGTCGGTCATTCCGGCATTTGCAACGAATTGCGCGAACTCTTGGTAGAATCCAGCTCCGTTCATGAAGGCATTGTGCGGCCATTCGCATGGCAGGACCTCCGTCCTGCGCAGAATGTTGAGGTCACTGTTCGAGGACTCCCTTGGCGTTCCGCTTCGAGGAACTCCTCCGGAAGAAATTCATTTTCCTAAGAACAATTTTCTGAAAATTTTTGGGCCACAAAATGATATCAATAAAACTTCACAAGATTGATAGCAACTACTCATATGGATGTCTAGAGGCTATGTCAAGCATTCAAACTACTTGGAACTCAAAGAATTCAACATGCAAGCTCATTTTCAGTAGCACCAAGAGCAGCTAATTATGCAAAATATAATCCACTAGGGCAAAAACTAATTGAGCAATGGAGGAGTCACATACCAAGGAGCAATCTCCCAAAACAGTTTCGGAAACGGAGCTCCGAGCTAAGAGATCGGAAATTTCAGGTTTGTGAGGAAGAACACGAGAGAGAGAGCTACCAGGAATTTTTGCTAGAGGTAAGAGACGAAGTGAGCTGAAGGAATAAGTGAGGGGGCCCACGAGGTACATGGGCGCGCCAGGGGGGTGGCACGCCCTGGTGCCTCATGGGCACCTGGGGCACCCCCCTGGTATGTGTCCAGTGCCAAAAATTCTTAAATATTACATAAAAATTCATATCAAAATTTTATTGCATTCTGAGCACTTTTATTTCTAGGCACTTTTTCATTGCACGGATAAATCAGAAAACAGGATAATCATGGCATTTTATTGCATTTAACTAAAAATAACAGAAAATAAAAAGTGGGTACAGAAGGTTGTGCTTATTAAATTCATCGACCACATGCCCCTCAAAAAGAACCCATTAATAAGGTTGATCGAGTCTTATTAACAAACCATTTCCGAGTAATATGAAACCGAAGAACTTTCGTATAACACTAAGTTACCTCAACGGGGATATGCATCTCCCCGATAATAAGAGTTTCATATTTCTTTTTAACAGTAGGAAGACGGATTTGAAAACTTCCAATAGTAATTGTCGGAGTCTTTTCAATAATATGAATACCATTTACTTGAAATTGTTTCTTCGGAAAGTGCACCGTATGCTCATTACCATTGATATGAAAAGTGACCTTGCTTTTGTTGCAATCAATAACAGCCCCTGCAGTATTCAAGAAGGTTCTACCAAGGAGAATCGACATGTTGTCATCCTCGGGCATATCAAGTATAACAAAGTCTATTAGAATATTAACGTTTGCAACCACAACGGGCACATCCTCACAAACACCGTTAGGTATGGCAGTTGATTTGTCAGCCATTTGCAATGATATTTCAGTGGGAGTGAGTTTATTCAAATCAAGTCTTTTGTATAAAGAGAAAGACATAACACTAACACTAACACCGGCTCCTAAATCACACAAAGCAGTTTTGACATAATTTCTCTTAATGGAGCATGGTATAGTTGGTATTTCTGAATCTCCTAGTTTCTTAGGTACTACATCCTTAAAAGAATAATTTGCAAGCATGGTGGAAATTTCAGCTTCAGGTATCTTTCTTTTATTTGTGACAATGTCTTTCATGTATTTAGCATAGGGAGGCATCTTTATAATATCAGTCAAACGAGTACGCAAAAAGACTGGCCTAAGCATTTCAGCAAAGCATTCAAATTCTTCCTCATCTTTTTTCTTAGATGGTTTAGGAGGAAAGGGCGTGGGTTTTTGAACCCATGGTTCTCTTTCTTTACCATGTTTTCTAGCAACGAAGTCTCTTTTATCATAACGTCTATTTTTAGATGATGGGTTATCAAGATCAACAGCAGCTTCTATTTCAACATCATTATCAGGTTCTTTATCATTATCTGGTTGGGTATCCACATGAGTATCATCATTATTATTATCATCGGGTGGTTGTTCATTACCAGATTATGTTTCAGCATCAGAAATAGAAATATCATTACTATCCTCCAAGGGTTTTTCTACCTCGGGTTCACTAGAAGTATGCACAGTCCTATCAATTTTCTTTTTCTTTTCCTTTTTCGATGGACTAGGTGCATCAACATTAATTCTTTGAGAATCTTGTTCAATTCTTTTTCGGTGACCTTCAGGATAAAGTGGTTCCTGAGTCATTCTACCTCCTCTTGTCATTACTCTAACATCATGATCATTCATATTGTTATTCATTTCATTGAGCAATTCACTTTGTGATTTAGCAACTTGTTCTAACTGAGTTTGAACCACAGATGCATGTTTACTCACACCTTTGACATCATTAGCAATTCTAAATAACAAGTCACTCAAGTGATCGATCATGTAGGCATTTCGTTTCAATTGTTTCATAACATTTGCATTGAAATGATCTTGCTTAATAATATAATTGTCAAATTCATACAAGAATTGACTAGGAGGTTTGTTATAAGGAATATCACCTTCATCAAATTTTATAAGAGAATTTACCTCTACTACCTGTGGCGGTGTGTCAAGACCGTGTATTTCTTGAATAGGTGGTAGATTCTTAACATCTTCAGCTTTAATACCTTTTTCTTTCATACATTTCTTTGCTTCTTGCATATCTTCAGGGCTGAGATATAAAATACCCCTCTTCTTCGGAGTGGGTTTGGGCGGTGGTTCAGGAAGTGTCCAATCATTATCATTCTTCAATATATTATTCAATAATTCCTCAGCTTGTTCAATAGTCCGTTCCCTGAAAACACAACTCGCACAACTATCTAGGTAGTCCCTAGAAGCATCGGTTAGTCCATTATAGAAGATATCAAGTATTTCATTTTTCTTAAGAGGATGATCATGTAAAGCATTAAGTAATTGGAGAAGCCTCCCCCAAGCTTGAGGGAGATTCTCTTCTTCAATTTGCACAAAGTGAAGTATTTCCTGTAAGGCAGCTTGTTTCTTATTGAGCAGGAAAATATTTTTCAGAGAAGTAATAAATCATATCCTGGGGACTACGCACACATCCAGGAGCAAGAGTATTATAGCATTCTTTAGCATCACCCTTTAATGAGAAGGGAAACAACTTAAGAATATAGTAATAGCGAATTTTTTTCTCATGAGCAAATAGGGTGGCTATATCATTTAATTAAGTAAGATGTGCCACAACTGTTTCAGTTTCATAACCATGGAAAGGATCAGATTCAACCAAAATAATTAACTCAGGATCGACAGAGAATTCATAATCCTTACCAGTAACAAATATGGGAGAGGTAGCAAACTTAGGGTCATATTTCATTCTCTCTCTCATAGATTTTTCTTTCATTTCAGCAAGCAATTTTATAACTTCATGTCTATCATTACAAGCAAGAATGGCTCTAGCCGTCTCCCTATCAAAGCAATGTTCATCAGGTGTTTCAACTCTAGTAGGGGAGCTAGGCATAATAGGTGAATCATAATTCTCAAGAGTTTCAACATTTTCAATTTCTTTAGCTTTAGCAATTTGTTCAGTAAGAAATTCACCAAGTGGCACAACATTATCAAGCATAGTACTAGCATCATCATGAGTATCATTCATAGCAGAAGTGGTATCATCAATAACTTGCGACATATCAGAATTAATAGCATGTGGTGGTGTTGCAAGTTTACTCAAAACAGAAGGTGAATCAAGTGCAGAGCTAGATGGCAGTTCCTTACCTCCCCTCGTCTTAGAGGGAACAATCTTGGTCTTAGCATCTTTCAGATTCTTCAGAGTGATCAATAGATATAAATCCCAAGTGACTTAGCAAATAAAGCTATGCTCCCCGGCAACGGCGCCAGAAAAAGGTCTTGATAACCCACAAGTATAGGGGATCACAACAGTTTTCGAGGGTAGAGTATTCAACCCAAATTTATTGATTCGACACAAGGGGAGCCAAAGAATATTTGCAAGTATTAGCAGTTGAGTTGTCAATTCAACCACACCTGGAGACTAAATATCTACAGCAGAGTGATCAGTAGCATAGTAGTATGATAGTTTGATAGAAGTAGCAATAATAGTAACAGTAGCAGTAACGGTAGCAGCAGTAGTTTTGTAGCAATTGTGACAGTAGTAACTTAGCAAAGAACCATATGTGAAAAACTCGTAGGCATTGGATCGGTGATATTGTTGGATAACATTCATCATGTAACAGTCATAACCTAGGGCGACACAGAACTAGCTCCAATTCATCAATGTAATGTAGGCATGTATTCCGTATATAGTCATACGTGCTTGCGATAAGAACTTGCATGACATCTTTTGTCCTACCCTCCCGTGGCAGTGGGGTCCATAAGGAAACTAAGGGATATTAAGGCCTCCTTTTAATAGAGAACCAGAACAAAGCATTAACACATAGTGAATACATGAACTCCTCAAACTATGGCAATCACCGGAAAGAATCCCAATTATTGTCACCTTGGGGTATGCGGATCATAACACATAGCAGGTGCGTATAACTTGCAAGATCGGATCAAGAACACAAATATATTCATGAAAACATAAAGGGTTCAGATCTGGAATCATGGCACTCGGGCCTTAGTGACAAGCATTAAGCATAGCAAAGTCATAGGAACATCAATCTCAGAACATAGTGGATACTAGGGATCAAGCCCTAACAAAACTAACTCGATTACATGATAAATCTCATCCAACTCATCACCGTCCAGCAAGCCTACGAAGGAATTACTCACTCCCGGCGGTGAGCATCATGAAATTGGTGATGAAGGATGGTTGATGATGACGATGCCGGAAGATCCCCCTCTCCGGAGCCCCAAACGGACTCCAGATCTGGCCTCCCGATGAAGAACAGGAGGTGGCGGCGGCTCCGTATCGTGAAACGCAATAAAACTTCCTCTCTTATTTTTTTTCTCTGAAATTGTGAATTTATAGCGTTGTATTAGGGCAGACGGAGCCACGTGGGCCCCACGAGGTACCAGGGCGCGCCTGGGGGGGGTGGCGCGCCCTGGTGCCTCGTGGGCACTGGGTGGCCCCCCTCCAATGGGTCTTGGTTCCAGTATTTTTTATTTATTCCATAAAAAATCTCCAAAAAGTTTCATCCAATTGCAATAACTTTTATTTCTGCACAAATAACAACACCATGGCAATTCTGCTAAAAACAGCGTCAGTCCGGGTTAGTTCCATTCAAATCATGCAAATTTGGGGCCAAAACAAGAGCAAAAGTGTTTGGAAAAGTAGATACGACGGAGACATATTGTAACACCCCTAAGAAATGAGCTACAACAATACCTAATGATCAGTGCCAAGTCATCTTGATTTATAGTGCTTGATCATCATTGGTTTATATCTCATTTCAAATTCCTCACTGAATTCAAATCAATTTGCAAGTGAAATTTGAAGTTGCAAAAAAATTACTGCAAAATAGTTCATCTTTTAGCAAAAATTCCCTAACAAATGATTGTTAAGGAAACAACATTTCTTATTTGCTTAAATGGACAGTAGCAATTAAAACAGTGCAATTTCAGCATTTTTCAATGCTATTTCATTTATGAAAAAATCAAGTGAATTCATTTGCTCTCCAAACTTTTTGTGGCAGTGCCTGATAACACTAAGTATTTATGTGGCCTAGTCCCACATTTTTACAAAATGTTTTGGAGGCCCAAATAAATCCCTAACCCTCTCTGTTTATTAAATAAATGGAAAACAGAGAGAAAAACAGAAAAAGGGAAAACCTTACCTGGCCTCTGGGCCGCAGCAACAGCTGGCCCAGCCCACCTCCACCTTCTCCCACCTGCTCCCGCCGCCGTGTCGTCCGCGCCATGGCCGAGCTCGCGCCTCCACCGCCGCTGCAAACCTCCTGCCTCCAAAGCAGCGATGGGAGGATAAGGGCGACCTCCCTCCCTCTCCCCTGGACGCCCTCGCCCCTCCTCCTTCCCTCTCTAGCGCTCGCTCGCACTTCCCCCTCCTCTCCGGTACGGTGCCGTCGCCACGCCGTCATCTCCACCGCGGCCATCGTGCCTCCCACGCGGCCTCGCCGTGTCCGTCAGCCTTGCCGTGGACCGCCACATCCACCGGTGCAGCTCGTTGGAGCCGAGGAGCTCGGCATCGCCGGATCACTGTCATCGTCCTCCTCGGATCCCCGCCGCTTGCCGCCGTCGATCTGCTACGCCCCTGCGCTCCTAAGCCTCCGACGAGCCTCCTTGAGCTCCCTCGGTGAGCTACCGTCCTCCCTCCTCTCTTTTCCCTGTCGTTCGCGAGCTCTAGGGCGAAGAACTGTAGCGGCCGAACCCGCCGCCGCCTGGCACGTCGCCGGCGTCACTCCGGTGACCAAATGGTCCCGTGTTGCTGCCCGTTAGCCTCGTCGCAAGCCGCACACCACAGCCAGCCATTTTGTTGGCCCGTGCGAGCGATGTGGCCACGAGCCCAAGCTCGACCGAGCTCCGGTCGCCGCCCAGGCCGCTGCCGTGCTCAACGTCGACCACCACAGCGCCAACGGCCACCCCCGCTGGATGCGCGTGAACTCCAGGGTCCCGTAGCACCACTCCGCGCGCCGATCCGTGGTCGGACGGCTGTTTCCGACGCTCGCCGGCACGCTCCGCCTAGGGAGAGGCTCGCCGGCGTTATTCCGGCGCCGCCCGTTGACGTGGCGCCCACGTGGCCCCACCTGTGTCGCTGGCAGCTGGTCCCCGCGGGCCCAGTTGACCCGTTGACCAGGTCAACTAGCTGACTGGGCTGGTCCAGTCACTATCCAGTGGGCCCCATTGACTGGTCAGCTGGTCAGCCGACTGCTGACGCAATGCTAGCGCCAGCATGACGTCATATTCCTTTTCTGGATAATTCGGATTAAATTAAATAATTCTAGGATTTTTCAGAAAATGATTAAAACTTCGGAAAATCGTAGAAAATAATCCGTAACTCGGATGAAAAAGTTTTCTACATGAAAGTTGATCAGAAAAATCCAACGAATCCGAATATGCCCTCCGTTTATCTGTCACATGCCCACAACCATGCAAACATGGAACCTTCCCCCCTGGTTCATCTATCTGACAGATGCCCGAAGCCGGGAAAATATCCTAGATATTTTCCCGCTCCGTATGCAACGTGTAGCATTGCATTAGGTCACCACCAACACCACTTATAGTCATGTCATGTTTTGTGATTGCTTTTGTGGCCGTGTATTTATCTGTTTCTTCCCCCTCTTCTTCTCCGGTAGATCCCAACGCCGACGCTGCCCCTGAGGACTACTACACCACCAACAACCCTTCTTTTACAGCAAAGCTTCCAGCCAAGCAACCCCCCCTTGACGCATGCCTATATCACCTATTCTTTCTCCCTCCTGCTTGCATTAGAATTTGCAACTGCTATTGATTGATCCTATTCTGATGCATAGCCTGTTTTTGTATACTGCTTTTGATACTTTACCTGATAACCTAAATGCTTAGTATAGGTTGGTTGGTAAACCATCTGTGGCCCCTCTTCCTTGTTCTAGTTGCCCCGCTTTAGTACCAGTGCCCCGTTCGATGTGATCGACAGGCTGAGACCACCACATCACCACACACTCCCCCTAAGTTGCTCGACTCTGCAGAGCTAATATCGAGTGCCGAGGGTGATACCTCTTATCTCACTCCTGATGTTGCCTCCGTAGTACAGCTAGTCGGTTGTGGATTAACGAGGGTGATTCCCCTTTCACCACCTCCGATGAAGCTTCTATCGTTCAACAACATAAGTTTGAATGCCATCGAGGGTGATTCCTCTGGATTCACCTTGACGGATACATCTAGTGGGAATCCAACGAGGGTGATTCCTCGGATTCCTTCTTGATGCTATGGACACACGGTTACCTTGACTTTACTACAGATACTTGATAAAGTCGGGTCGATCCCGACGGGTACCCGCGAGTGATGTGGAGACGGGTCGGCCATGAGGGTACCCACGAGATGATTACGTGGCGCGGCCGGGTACTCTTAGCCCTTGCCGTAAGTCCACGAGACGGGGCGACAGGGTCACATGGTCGTGAGTCTCTGCTTGTCACCGCGAGCTCCCAATGCACTAATGGGTTAGGATATGTAATCTGAGTAGGCCTCTGGCCTTATCGCACTAACCACCACGTGGGAATAAGTATGGGCACTCCGCGTCGTATGTATCAGCCGAAGCTCTTCAGACGTCAGCAGTTGAGCGACGCGCGCCGGGTTGGACTGGGAAAGCCTGCGCTTGTATCAAGGGGGCTAGGTCTGCTCACCGGCCTCGTTCACAACGCGCATGAGTGCAAAGGGCGATGGGCCCAAGACCCCTGAGTGCTTAGGATGTAGACCGGCGTGCTGGCCTCTCTGTTCAGCCTAGGTAGGGCTACGACGTGTCGATCAGCCGAGGCCGGGCATGGACTGAGTAAGTGTGTCCGGCCAGAGTTAATCGAGCGTGTTGGGTAAGTTGGTGCACCCCTGCAGGGAAGTATATCTATTTGAATAGCCCTGTCCACGGTAACAGGACGCTCGGAAAATATCCTGATCTTCTACAACTAGAAATGGATTGAATATGTTAGCTCCGGGATTGCTTTCTCGCAGGGAGTCGAGGAAGGATCTCTGGGCGTTGTTGCTACTTATTGCTACTACTATATTCTTGTACTAATCTGCACTCTTCTAATGCTGCAAGACGCTGAAGATGCTAGTCTTTGATAGGCTAGGCCATTCTCTCTATTCTGGCCTTTCTGCAGTCTAGTCCACATATACAGCCTTTCTTTAATACCGATGCATAAGTAGAATAGATCTGATGTAAGTCTTGCGAGTACTTTGGATGAGTACTCATGGTTGCTTTGCTTCCCTTTTTCCCCATACCCGATTGATGCTACCAGATGACGGAGCCCCGGAGCCAGCCGCCCCAGCCGACGACTACTACTACTACCCCTCTGGTGGAGAGTACTACTACGTGGAGACTACTGACGACCAGGAGTAGATAGGAGGCACCCAGGCAGGAGGCCTGCGCCTTTCGATCCAGTGTCGTTGTTTTGCCCCGCCTTCTTAAGGCCTATCTGTTTAACTTTTATGTATGTACTCAGATATCTGATGCTTCCGCTGATGCTTGTATGACTCAAGCTTATGTATTCGAGCCCTCGAGGCCCCTGGCTTGTAATATAAAGCTTGTATGACTTTTATTTGTGTTTAGAGTTGTGTTGTGATATCTTCAAGTGAGTCCTTAGGCTTGATCGTGTGCATTGGCGTGTATGATTAGTGCACGATTAAGTCGAGGGTGTCACAAGTTGGTATCAGAGCCGACTGCCTGTAGGAACCCCCTTTCCAGCTCCTTGGCCGAAGTTGAGTCTAGTCTTGAAAACTGTTTTACTAACATGGCTGTGTGGCATACGGGCCCACATCGCCAATGGGTGGTATTAGGATCTTTTATTCCTCTTCTTTACTCTGGGACTCTGATCTCTCTTCTATTCGGGTTAAAGATTTTGCTAACTCTAACACTAGGTTCTCGTAACCGCTTCCTCCCGGAGAGTCCCTCATTCCAGATGATGGCTTGATTCATGAGAAGACTCCGAAGATACTCTTCGATGTTATCCCCGAGACCCTTGTGCCTACTGCCTTGCAGCTTCTTTCGCACTGTGGATAATTCCTCGCACTTACCAGGCATCCGTTCATCCCGAGCTGTCCATGTGTTTCACCAAATTCTTTGAAATGTTATCTGATCTTCCGAAAATCCTGTACAGCCTATTGCTCTTGATTTTTCCCTTTCCTGCCTGCATTATGGTTAATTCCATATGTCTAGCAATATTCACTAGCATTCTTTGTCATTGTCATTCTGAACCCATTGATTCAACATGTATGTGCATGATCCCTGTCATCCGTCGATTCCTGGAATTCATCTTTCTGGCTCAAACGTCATTTTGAACATGATTTGATTCTCGGCCAACCAATTTGGCATCGATTGTGCCCGTAAATCTATTCAACTTACTCATATTTTGATCAGAGCATCTGCTTTTGATCCTTCGTTTTGGAAATCATAATTCCTTTGTATTTAATCGTCGAATTATTCAGATGCTTATATAATCCAATGCCTTTGCATTTCTTTCTACTGGTTGAGTACCGATACTCACATCAGATCCCTTGAGGACCGCAAAATCCTTTGTTGGATTATTATCCGACAGTGTCCTTCATATTCAATAACTCTTATTACATCCTTGTTACTTATGAGTCTGTGCTCAACAATGTCATTCCCATTCGATCGACTACATAATTATTGTACTAATCTTAAACTGTGTTACCTGGTCCTCCTTCCCGGTGCACATTTCTAGCAATGGGCTAAGCCTGTGACAAACTTTCGTCATCATATCATTTTGCTTACACAACCTGAATCCGAGCGTCATATCCGTGGTTCTGTTGACCCTGAATTTCAATCCGCCTGCTTTGATCCTCTTGTTGATCGATTTCATCTTCTTGAAACCCCTCGTCAAATGTGTCGTGATCAACGTCAACATCCTGACTTCTTCTGAGATGTGAATTGAATTCATGGTGAGAAATACCCTCCTTGCCCCTCGATGATTTGTTTTATCATCGACAACATCCTTGACTTCCTGCCAACACCGACTTGGTCGTATTTTGGTTGTACCTTGAATTCCTTGCTATTACTGGAATTGTTCCTTAAGTATTTCTGGTGATCTTTAAATTCGGTCTTTACTTGAAACACCATATCATTGCTAGCTCGAAGCATGGTGGTGGTATTCCGAATATCAACAAGAACATTGGAAGTGCAATGCTAAATGTTTCTAGATCGATTATCCAAACACCGTTGTATGGGTAACATCATGAATTCCCTCGCCCCTTTATCTAAATGATTTTGTACTTGCTGTCCTGTCATGTTTATCACACCCTGCTTTTCCTTGGGAAGGATATACTCCTATTACTTGTGAATAAACACATTTTCCTTTCCATTGGTCTGTTTAATCTAATAACCACATTTTCCTTTCTATTTGTCTGTTTAACCTTTCTTGTGGTCTATATTATCTGAGCAGTGATAATTCCCTGCTTATGCAAACATCTCGGTGTACAACTCTGTCAGTATGACCCTGTTACCATTGTTGATAACATTCTGGTTACCACCAATGGACGAGAACTCTGCCTATTGGTCCGCCTTGTCTTAACGAGCAGGAAAATGGTTCTCTTCGTCCCTCGCCCTTGGTACCGACGTTGTTGCCAACATAGCTGATAGTTTGTCCTCTGACATGCCTTGCGATCGTGACCGTGTAAGATGTCACCGTTCCCCCTAATTTTAAACCACACTCACCGCTGTTCCACAAGATCGACACCTGACTCCCCTATACATCATTGATGCTGAAGTATCCGTTGCACTTGGCTTCGTGTGTAAATTACGATCCACCTCCCGAGAGAGGATCTATTCTGGTATCAGACGCAATATTATTTTTCATTGCTCTGGACCCCTCTCACACTCTGTTTCAGGCATCCAACGGGTGTCTATCCGCTTGAAACTTCTTATTGTACCTTCTTACTTTGCTCTCGATGTTTTACTTAAGTTTTAATTCGAGAGATACTTCCTGCCACCTTCTCTGAGTTATCCACCAGATAATCAACCTTGCAAAGGTCCGTTCTCCCGAAGTTACCCCTTACTCCACCCCTTAAATCTCGGGACAAGATTTCTTGTAGTGGAGGAGAATTGTAACACCCCTAAGAAATGAGCTACCGTAATCCCTAATGATCAGTGCCAAGTCATCTTGATTTACAGTGCTTGATCATCATTGGTTTATATATCATTTCAAATTCCTCACTGAATTCAAATTCAATTTGCAAGTGAAATTTGAAGTTACAAAAAAATTACTGCAAAATAGTTCATCTTTTAGCAAAAATTCCCTAACAAATGATTGTTAAGGAAACAACATTTCTTATTTGCTTAAATGGACTGTAGCAATTAAAACAGTGCAATTTCAGCATTTTTCAATGCTATTTCATTTGTGAAAAATTCAAATGAATTCATTTGCTCTCCAAACTTTTTGTGGCAGTGCCTGATAACACTAAGTATTTATGTGGCCTAGTCCCACATTTTTACAAAATGTTTTGGAGGCCCAAATAAATCCCTAACCCTCTCTGTTTATTAAATAATTGGAAAACAGAGAGAGAAACAGAAAAAGGGAAAACCTTACCTGGCCTTTGAGCCGTAGCCACAGCCAGCCCAGCCCACCTCCACCTTCTCCCACCTGCTCCCGCCGCCGTGTCGCCTGTGCCATGGCCGAGCTCGCGCCTCCACCACCGCTGCTCGCCACCTGCCTCCACAGCGGCGATGGGAGGATAAGGGCGACCTCCCTCCCTCTCCCCTAGACGCCCTCGCCCCTCCTCCTTCCCTCTCTAGCGCTCGCTCACTCTTCCCCCTCCTCTGCAGTACGCCGCCATCGCCACGCCGTCGTCTCCACCGCGGCCACCGTGCCTCCCACGGGACCTCACCGTGTCCATCAGCCTCGCCGTGGACCGCCACGTCCACCGGTGTAGCTCATTGGAGCCGAGGAGCTCGGCATCGCCGGATCGCCGTCATCGTCCTCCTCGGATCCCCGCCGCTCGCCGCCGTTGATCTGCTACGCCCCTGCGCTCCTAACCCTCCGACGAGCCCCCTTGAGCTCCCTCGGTGAGCTACTGTCCTCCCCCTCTCTTTTCCCTGTCATTCGCGAGCTTTAGGGCGAAGAACTACAGCGGCCGAACCCGCCGCCGCCTGGCACGTCGCCGGCGTCACTCCGGTGACCAAATGGTCCCGTGTTGATGCCCGTTAGCCTCGTAGCAAGCCGCACACCACAGCCAGCCATTTTGTTGGCCCGCGCGAGCAATGTGGCCACGAGCCCGAGCTCGACCGAGCTCCGGTCGCCGCCCAGGCCGCTGCCGTGCTCGACGCCGACCACCACAGCGCCAACGGCCACCCCCGCTGGATGCGCGCGAATGCCAGGGTCCCGTAGCACCTCTCCGCGCGCCGATCCGTGGCCGGACGGCTGTTTCCGACGCTCTCCGGCGCGCTCCGCCACGGGAGAGGCTCGTCGGCATTATTCCGGCGCCGCCCGTTGATGTGGCGCCCACGTGGCCCCTCCTGTGTCACTGGCAGATGGGCCCCGCGGGCCCAGTTGACCAGTTGACTAGATCAACTGGCTGATTGGGCTGGTCCAGTCACTGACCAGTGGGCCCCGTTGACTGGTCAGCTGGCTGTTGACGCAATGCTACCGCCAGCATGATGTCATATTCCTTTTCTGGATAATTCGGATTAAATTAAATAATTCCTGGATTTTTAGAAAATGATTAAAACTTCGGAAAATCGTAGAAAATAATCCGTAACTCGGATGAAAAAGTTTTCTACATGAAAGTTGATGAGAAAATCCACCGAATCCGAATATGCCCTCCGTTTATCTATCACATGCCCACAACCATGCAAACATGGAACCTTCCCCTCCGATTCATCTGTCTGACAGATGCCCGAAGCCAGGAAAATATCCCAGATATTTTCCCGCTCCGTCTGCAATGTGTAGCATTGCATTAGGTCACCACCAACACCGCTTATAGTCATGTCATGTTTTGTGATTGCTTTCGTGACCATGTATTTATCTGTTTCTTCCCCCTCTTCTTCTCCGGTAGATCCCGACGCTGACGCTGCCCCTGAGGACTACTACACCACTGACAACCCTTCTTTTCCGGCAAAGCTTCCAGGCAAGCAACCCCCCCTTGACGCATGCCTATATCACCTATTCTTTCTCCCTCCTGCTTGCATTAGAATTTGCTACTGCTATTGATTGATCCTATTCTGATGCATAGCCTGTTTTTGTATACCGATTTTGATACTTTACCTGATAACCTAAATGCTTAGTATAGGTTGGTTGGTAAACCATCTGTGGCCCCTCTTCCTTGTTCTAGTTGCCCCGCTTTAGTACCAGTGCCCCGTTCGATGTGATCGATAGACTGAGATAACCACATCACCATACACTCCCCCTAAGTTGCTCGACTCTGCAGAGCTAATATCGAGTGTCGAGGGTGATACCTCTTATCTCACTCCTGATGCTGCCTTCGTAGTACAGCTAGTCAGTTGTGGGTTAACGAGGGTGATGCATCTTTCACCACCTCCGATGAAGCTTCTATCGTGCAACCCCGTAAGTGTGAATGCCATCGAGGGTGATTCCTTCGGATTCACCTTGACGGATACATCTAGTGGGAATCCAATGAGGGTGATTCCTCGGATTCCTTCTTGATGCTATGGACACACGGTTACCTTGACTTTACAACAGATACTTGATAAAGTCGGGTCGACCCCGAGGGGTACCCGCGAATGATATGGAGATGGGTGGGCCATGAGGGTACCCGTGAGATGATTACGTGGCGCGGCCGGGTATTCTTAGCCCTTGCCGTAAGTCCACGAGACGGGGCGACGGGGTCACATGGTCGTGAGTCTCTGCTTGTCGCCGCGAGCTCCCAATGCACTAATGGGTTAGTGTCGTGGTTTTGTCGTGACAGATGTCCTGATAGGACTTAGAGATGAAGCCATCGCACTAACGTGGAAGCTTAGCGGGGTTGAGCGGGAACGAGAAGACGCCGGGTTACCCAGGTTCAGCCCCTCACGGTGGAGGTAAAAGCCTACGTCCTGCTTGTTTATATTGCTTTGGATCTCGATTACAAGGATGCGGATTCGCTAACCTAGCTCTCGAGGGGATTGCAACTTAGTATTTTTCGTATAGGTGCTCCCCTTTATATACACAGGTGGAACCCGAGATTACATGAGAGTCCGGATTGTTCTTTGACCCGTCTCTTCATTCCTTCCTACTTGTTCGCCAAGACGGCTCTCCTTGCCATCTGACCTTGTCGTGAGCCGGCCCATTATGTAAGCCGACCTATCCTTACCAGGCCTTGCTAAGCCGGCCCATATAGTCATCAGCCCCGCAGTGAGTTGGCCCGCTAAGCTCGCGTTATGGCCGGGTTAACACTCTGCCGGGTCTCCTTGCTGGAGAATATCCCCAACAGTTAGGATATGTAATCTGAGTAGGCCTCTGGCCTTATCGCACTAACCACCACGCGGGAATATGTATGGGCACTCGGCGTCGTATGTATCAGCCGAAGCTCTTGAGACGTCAGCAGTTGAGCGGCGCGCGCCGGGTTGGACTGGGAAAGCCTGCGCTTGTATGAAGGGGGCTAGGTCTGCTCACCGGCCGCGTACGCAATGCACAGGAGTGGAAAGGGCGATGGGCCCAAGACCCCTGAGTGCTTAGGATGTAGACCGGCGTGCTGGCCTCTCAGTTGAGCCTGGGTAGGGCTACGACGTGTCGATCAGCCGAGGCCGGGCATGGACCGAGTAAGTGTGTCCGGCCAGAGTTAATCGAGCATGTTGGGTAAGTTGGTGCACCCCTGCAGGGAAGTATATCTATTCGAATAGCCCTGTCCACGGTAACAGGACGCTCGGAAAATATCCCGATCTTCTACAACTAGAAATGGATTGAATATGTTAGCTCCGGGATTGCTTTCTCGCAGGGAGTCGAGGAAGGATCTCTGGGCGTTGTTGCTACTTATTGCTACTACTATATTCTTGTACTAATCTGCACTCTTCTAATGCTGCAAGACGCTGAAGATGCTAGTCTTCGATAGGCTAGGCCTTTCTCTCTATTCTGGCCTTTCTGCAGTCTAGTCCACATATACAGCCTTTCTTTGATACGGATGCATAAGTAGAATAGATCTGATGTAAGTCTTGCGAGTATTTTGGATGAGTACTCATGGTTGCTTTGCTTCCCTTTTTCCCCATACCCGATTGATGCGACCAAATGACGGAGCCCCGGAGCCAGCCGCCCCAGCCGACGACTACTACTACTACCCCTCTGGTGGAGAGTACTACTATGTGGAGACTACCGACGACCAGGAGTAGATAGGAGGCACCTAGGCAGGAGGCCTGCGCCTTTCGATCCAGTGTCGTTGTTTTGCCCCGCCTTCTTAAGGCCTATCTGTTTAACTTTTATGTCTGTACTCAGATATCTGATGCTTCCGCTGATGCTTGTATGACTCAAGCTTATGTATTCGAGCCCTCGAGGCCCCTGGCTTGTAATATAAAGCTTGTATGACTTTTATTTGTGTTTAGAGTTGTGTTGTGATATCTTCAAGTGAGTCCTTAGGCATGATCGTGTGCATTTGTGTGTATGATTAGTGCACGATTAAGTCGAGGGTGTCACACGTATCACCCCGCTTATCGCACGGGTAAGCCCCGCCCTAGCGTTTTCAATCGTTATTTCTATCTATCATCGCGCCAAGGAGCAGAACCAAATGTTACAACTTACAAGTTCAAAATGAAAAGCCTGCCGCATTCACGTCGCACCCCCACACGGTCGGTCCAGCACGCCGCTCAAGCTAGGGAACGCGTGTTGTGTTGCATTTTCACTGACATCTGGGACCGTTGTTGCGCAAACGGACTATCGGCAAACCCTCACCCCGCCCTCCGCGCGTCGGCTAAGTTAGAGCAACGAGGAGGTCGTCGCCGGAGCTCAACGAGACACCGCCGCCGCATTCGCCACAATCAGGTACACTCCAACCATTGCTCCTCTGGATCTATGACACCCATTCTCTGTAGTTCATCAGTGTTCTTCGTGTTCTTCGATGTTCTTCTTCCTTTAGTAGATTAGAATCAGTGAAATGAACCGTATAAGCATTTGATTTATCGCGGTAGTACCATTTTTCGCATCTAGATCGTCTGAATCAACCTCCATAAGCCCGCATTGAACACAGGCCTCTGTTTCTATCTCCACCTAGGTTTTGAACTTTCTTTCTGAGATATTTTCAGATCCGTAATAATAATCGCTCCATTAGATTCCTGTTTGTCACTAGCTCAACACTTAGAGAAATCCAAACCTCCACTGTTGACAATACCGGCTTATGATTGCCTGAGACGGCGCGCCTGAATCCGGGTTATGAACTTAGACATCCTGACTTGCATCATTCGTCCGGGTCTTATATTCTGACGGCTTGTCCCTTTTAAACTAACACACCGGCTTGTCTTTTTTTTTTCCTTGCAGTTAGACTCATAAGTCGCCATGGCCCCCAAGACCGACAAATCCTGCAACTGGTTCAGGTCGCAAGTTTCAACCTTGATGCTGAACGAGCTCGTAGGGCAAGGCCTTTTGCCGGCTCAAACCGCAATCGACTGGCGGGCACCTGAGGAGGAAAGCACCCCCAGCCCCAACAAGATGAGGTGGTGGTTTTCGCCGACCATTTGCATAAGGGGTTTCGACCGCCCGGGTCAAAAAATTTCCGTGACGTTCTCCATTTTTTCGACCTCCGACCGCAAGATCTTGGACCGAACTCAATTACCAACCTCTGCCAATTTCAAGTTTTCTGTGAAGTGTACCTTCAAATGGCACCAACTGTCCTGCTCTTTCGTGAATTTTTCTATATCAATCATCAGACTGAGTTCAATGACGGCCCCAGCATAGAACTTGGCGGCATCTCCATTCAAAGGCGAAGAAACCCTCCCTTTCCTGAGGCTAAGCTGGCAAGTCACCCCAAGGGCTGGAACAAGACTTGGTTTTACTGCAAGAGCGCTGCCCCTCAAGGTGAAAATCCCCTGCCGGGTTATAGACTGGACCGGCTCAATGCCACAGTGGCCTTTCCGTGTTGGCCATCAACAGAAGAACGCAAGCAGTTCGCCCATGTTTACTCCAAACTAAGGGCCTTGGTCGCGAATGGCCTTACTGGGGTTGATCTAACCCGGTGCTAGGTAAGCTGGCGAATCCAGCCTCTTAGCCATAGAGGCGACCTGATGTGTAATTATACTGGCGAACCGGCTGACGCTCAACGGTTCAGTCAAGTTAATCTATCAGTGAGTGATATTAACAAAACCATCAAGAAGCTATTGGGAGAGCCTCAGGAGAAATGCAACAAATCCGGGCTGGCCCCCTTCTGCTTAACCAACCCGGTGCCTTCAATAAGTGTTGCCCCTTTTTACTTTGTTCTTTAACTCGCCCTCTTTTTCGCATTTTCAACTGCCAACTCGTCTCAACACAGGGAAACGACAAATTTTGGAAGAAGAAGAAGCCCCAACAACCCGCCCCTGCTCCAGCGGAACAGCATGATGAGCCGGTTGAAACTGATAAGCCGGCTGCAGAGGACGAGGATGAGGTAGAACTTGACTCACTTGGCCGTCTTTTCATTCAACTTGCTGACGCCTCTTCTCTTCAGGACGAAACCAAAATTAGCCATACCGACGAGCCGGAGGTAACCTTGATCTCTTCTGATTCTGACTCTCCAATACCTATTCGGAAGAAAACCCAGGCTGTGATCCGCAAGGTTCGAAGGAAGCCCCGGGTTGCCGTCCGTAAGGTGCCCTTTACCAATCAGGATGCTCATTTAGATCCCAATTTTATTTTGAAGAAAACTCGTCGAGCCGGGGCCTCCAAAAGGAAGACCCGGAGCAGTGAAGGCGAACTAAGCAGCGGGCTTCCATATGAGCCGCCATCCCGCAAAGCTCGAGCTGAGGTGCCTCTTAGCCCAACTGATTCTTTTCCTCTAGCTGGCCTTTATAAAGAACCCTTACCCTTTAACAACTCGGCCTATCAAACGTCGCACTCCTCAGGCGAGTCAAGCGCCACACAGGCGCCAGCTTTCAATATCAATCTTGGGTAAGCAGACATTCCTGTAATGTATATTGACCTCTTATTTTTCATCCCTGTAAATAAGCAACTCCCCCATCCCTTGTACAGCGCCAAAGCCTTTAAGAAGAAAACAGCTGCCGAATCATCTGACCCGGCCATTCAGATAGGCCCTCAAGTAGAGGAAACCACCTTGGCGGCCCAGGACGAGCCGGCCGTCCGAAACAGCCCACCACCGTTGATCATGACAAGTCCGGCTCATGCCTCCCCACCAGCTCAAGAGAGGGAGAATATAGTTGAAGATCAACCCGTTCCGCAGCCCGATGCGCCGGCTCAAGAAGAAGCGCCGGCTCATGAAGAAGTAGCGGTGACGAGTGTACGGCAAACTGCTGCACCAGAGCCCTCCACCGCCCTTACCAAAGTCCCAACCAAACCTGAACCGGCATCAAAGGATAAAGAGAAGACGGCTCTCGAGCTTCCTAAGTTTGAAGACCAAGACGTCAGTACCCTCCATCGGGCTGTATTAACCCGGCTAACTGAAAGCCGGGACACAGAAATCGCCATGGTCACTGCATTGAAGCGGAAATATAAGGTGAGCCGCACCCTTCCTCTTGTACCATATATATATATGTAGCCCCCAAGGGCCGGGTCATTATGCAATAACGATCCGGGACTTCCAATTGAAACTTGTACGTAGAATCGTCCACTGGCGACCTCAAACACCGGCTTGTCATAAACGACGGGCGGGTCTCCATAATGTAACAGAATAGATCCATGGATGCATTAGCCCCCAAGGGCTGGGTCAATATGCAATAATGACCCGGAACTTCCAAAGTATGATAATTTGTAAGCTCAACTTCAATCGGTAACCCCAAAGGCCGGCTCATCATTCATGATGGGCGGGTCTGCATAACTAAGCAGAAAAATCAACTCATGCATTAGCCCCCAAGTGCCATGTAGATTGCCCGCAACTGCATGGGACTTCCTTGCTTATTGTGAAGCTCGATAATATGTAGCCCCCATGAGCCGGGCTGTCCTTCAGGGCGGTCCGGGTCATATGCATGTCAGGTATAACAGTCTGCCCTGCAGGAGATGCTGGACCAAGTAGAAACCCAGGCCGCCGGCTTTCGAAAGGAGGCCAGAAAAGAGAAGAAATTGCGCCAAGAATATGAGGAAGCCGCCGCGGAGGCGAAGAAAGCTTTGGCGATTGCACATGCCACCTTGCAAGAGACTGAGGCTGCAAGAGCCGCCCAAGCCACGAGAGCCAAAGAAGCGGAGGCCAAGCTTGAGCCGGTAACCCAAGAACTGACAACTCTGAAAGGTCAAATTACTGCCATGTGTCGAGCCATATTTGGTAAGCAAAACTGAGCATAATTCATCGGACCGGCTTATCATCCTTAGCTGGCTTAACTGATCGTGTAGACTTGTGCTTTGCAGGCCGAAAAAATCAAACTCTTGTGCAGCTACCAGTGGTGAAACTGAAGGCGGTCTATACCTTGGTAGAACAACTGTATATAGGCAGCTGCCGTTGCATAATGGCTGCCAAAAATACCAAGGCACCGCCTCAGCTGATTGCGGATACACTAAAAGAGCTGCCAATCGTGCCCAGGTGGTTCGACGACTGGAAAAGAGCGTGTTGCCGCACGGGAGCTCTGACCGCGCTTGCGCGGGCCAAGGCATACGTGTCGGAGCTTGACCCGGCTCAGGTGGCAGGCGGATACCCAGAGTTCAATATCGATGACACGCCATTCTCAAAGAAGGACTTCCAACGCTGCCTCAAGGAAACCCGGGTTGCGGCCACCGCCATTGAAGAAGAAGCTGACTTGAGCAGATATCAGGCGCCTTATTCAAAGAACAATGAACGGATCGAGGCCCCAAATCATCAGCCGGTGGCTCTAACCCGTACACGTAAGCAATCCTCTGCTCCTGACGTCGACCCTTCCTCCCTGATATCCGAAGACGCCCTATTTGAAGCATTGCGCTCCATTCAGTGGTCGACCGGCGACTCAAGCCAAGAAGAGGAGGATGACGACGGCCAGGACGAGCCGGCTCATGGTGATCCATCAGTCATGGGTGCCAGCTCTGACTCGGCAGCATAAACGCCGGCTTGTCGTAGTAGGCCGATCCTTGAAAATCTTTTTGCGCGCCAAGGCCGCAGCTGATGGGCGGCTTGTAATAGGGTAGCTTAAACTTCTGATATCAGTGTAAATACTTTGCACTTTTGTGAATCCTCCTGTTGGCCTTGAGAGCCGGCCTGTAATGGAATGATTCTGCCGGAACAACATAACCGTATGTGATAGTGACGATGCCACTTTGAACGAGTAATCTTTGTTACTGTTTTCAACAAATGAAGTAGCTCAAATGGACCTAAATGAATGATATGCATGGATGCAGGCATGTATGCAGAGATGATATGCCTGAATATAAGTATGTATGCAACACTGTATGTATAGGAAAAAATTGCAAGTCGGACTATGCTTGAAACGGCCGGCTTAAGAAACACAAGCCGGGATCCGCTGTCAGAAAGCTGGCACTTGGCCTGCTGGTTTGTCCTCGCTTTCTGAAAGCCGGCTCTCCACAACCAATCGAACGTTTTAACTCGGACGAGTTCAGGGTCACAGACGTGATTGACTCATCAGACGTACGCCGGGTTGCTTTTATAGGGAGTAGCATCTTGCTAACAGGCAGGTTTAACCAACGTTGTGGCATCTCGCCAGGTTAAAAGGGTTTTGTAAGCTAAACTCAATTGAGTTGGAAGCCCCCAAGTAACAAAGATCAACAAATAAAGATCCAGTACACAAGTTTTGAGGCAAAACCACACCTTCATACAGTGTTGCTGGTCGATATTATATTTGATCAAAAAGAGGTATATACATGATAAAAGATATGTACAAGGTGTAACCTAGTCAATGACTTAGGTGTAATACGGACGGAGCTGGGCAATGTTCCAGGGCCGGCTTGTTTCCTCCTCAGACATGCGTGACCTCTCTGCTTCACGTATATCAACCAGGTAATAGGACCCGTTGTTGAGATTCTTGCTGACCACAAAGGGCCCTTCCCAAGGTGGCGAAAGCTTGTGCATGCCTGTCTGGTCTTGAATCAGACGGAGCACTAAGTCACCTTCCTGGAAAGCACGGCTTCGAACTCTACGGCTGTGATAGCGGCGGAGGTCTTGCTGATAGATTGCGGACCTGGATGCAGCAAGGTCGCGCTCCTCTTCCAAAGCATCAAGAGCATCTTGGCGAGCCAGCTCATTATCTGCCTCCACATAAGCCGCCACTCGAGGGGAGTTGTGACGAATATCACTTGGAAGCACGACTTCTGCACCATAGACCAGGAAGAACGGCGTATAGCCTGTTGACCTGTTGGGAGTAGTCCGTATGCTCCAAAGTACTGAAGGTAACTCTTCTTCCCAGCAACCCGGCGTGCGCTGCAGAGGCACCATGAGCCGGGGTTTCATACCACGCAGTAATTCCTAGTTCGCTCTTTCTGCCTGTCCGTTGGACTGAGGATGCGCAACCAATGCCAGATCGAGCTGGATGTGCTCCTGTTGACAAAACTGCTCCATAGCCCCCTTGGAGAGATTGGTTCCATTGTCTGTAATGATGCTATGCGGGTAACCAAATCAGAATATCAGCTTTTTCAGAAACTTGACAGCCGTTGCTACATCGCAGTTGCTGACCGGCTCTGCTTCCACCCACTTGGTAAACTTATCCACAGCAACCAGGAGGTGCGTATGTTTGTTCTTGGAACGTTTGAAGGGTCCCACCATGTCAAGCCCCCAGTCCGCGAATGGCCAGGTGATTGGGATCATCCTTAACTCTTGAGCCGGCACATGGGCCTGACGAGCATATTTCTGGCAACCATCGCACTTACGGACAATGTCCTCTGCATCAGCATGAGCTGTAAGCTAGTAGAACCCGTGCCAGAAAGCCTTTGCGACCAGTGAACTTGAGCCGGCGTGGTGCCCGCAATGGCCAGAGTGAATCTCATTGCGCGGCCTTTGTCAGGTGAAACGCAACGTTGGAAAACACCAGTGACGCTTCGCCTGTGTAACTCGCCATTGACAATCGTCATAGACTTGGATCGTCTGATGATCTGTCGAGCGATAAGTTTCTCTGTTGGTAGTTCTCCCCGGCTTAGGTAAGCCAAGTAGGGGACCGTCTAATCAGGGATGGCATGGATAGCTGCCACGAGAGCCGCCTCCGGGTCAGGAATAGCCAAATCCTCCTCCGTTGGCAACCTGACAGATGGGTTGTGCAAGACGTCCAGGAACACATTGGGTGGCACTGGCTTACGCTGAGAACCCAAACGAGAGAGTGCGTCTGCCGCCTCGTTCTGCCGGCGATCAATATGGTCGACCTGATAACCTTTGAAGTGTCCAGCAATATTGGTGACTGCCTGTCGGTAAGCCGCCATAAGCGGATCCTTGGAGTCCCATGTACCTGAAACTTGCTGAGCCACCAAGTCTGAGCCGCCCAGGCACCTGACCCGGCTCAGATTCATTTCTTTGGCCATCCTAAGTCTGTGAAGCAGCGCCTCATACTCAGCTGCGTTATTGGTGCAAGTGAACATGATTCTCAAGACGTAACAGAACTTGTCTCCTCGTGGGGAAGTAATCACAACTCCAGCCCCCGAGCCTTCGAGTTGCCTCGAGCCGTCAAAGTGTATAGACCAGTATGTTGTGCCGGGCTTCTCTTCGGGAGCTTGCAACTCTGTCCAATCATTGATAAAGTCAACCAACGCCTGAGATTTGATTGCTGTACGAGGCAGGTACTTTATATTATGTGGACCGAGCTCAATAGCCCACTTAGCAACCCGGCCTGTGGCTTCCCGGTTCTGGATTATGTCCCCAAGGGGCGCTGAACTAACCACCGTGATTGGATGCTCGTGGAAGTAATGCTTCAATTTGCGGCTAGCCATGAACACTCTGTAGACCAGCTTCTGCCAATGTGGGTATCGCTGCTTAGACTCGCTTAACACTTCGCTGACGTAATACACAGGATGCTGGACAGGATATTCCTTGCCATCTTTTTTGCGCTCAACAACGACCGCCACACTTACAGCCCTGTTATTGCCAGCAATATACAACAACATCGGCTCCTTCTCGCGAGGGGCAGCAAGGACAGGCGGCTCAGATAGCTGCTTCTTAAGGGCCTCAAAAGCCTGATCTGCCTCCTTACTCCAGACGAAGTCATCCGATTTCTTGAGCAACTGATATAACGGAATTGTTTTTTCACCAAGCCGGCTTATGAACCGGCTTAAAGCCGCAACCCGCCCAGCCATCTTCTGCACATCATTTAGCTTGGCCGGCTTAGCCAGGGTCGTGATTGCTTTGACTTTTTCCGGGTTAGCTTCAATGCCACACTCAGAGACAAGGAACCCCAGAAGCTTTCCTGCAGGGACACCAAAAACACACTTCTCCGGGTTAAGCTTCATCTTGTAGACACGGAGATTGTCAAATGTTTCCTTGAGATCCTCCAATAGAGTCTCTTTCTTCCGCGACTTAACCACGATGTCGTCCACATAAGCATGAACATTCCGCCCAATCTACTTGTGGAAACAGTCCTGAACACAACGCTGGTAAGTCGCCTGGGCGCTCTTCAGACCAAATGACATTGTTGTATAACAGAAGGCCCCAAAGGGAGTGATGAAAGCCGTCTTTTCCTGGTCTTCCGGCTTCAGCTTGATCTGATGATAACCAGAATAAGCATCCAGGAAACATAGACTCTCGCAACCAGCCGTAGCATCGATGATCTGGTCAATACGGGGTAAGGCAAAGGGGTCACTTGGACAAGCCTTATTCAGGTCTGTGTAATCAACACACATCCGCCAAGTCCCGTTTTTCTTCAGAACAAGTACTGGGTTAGCCAACCACTCAGGATGAAAGACTTCGACGATGAACCCGGCAGCTAGGAGCCGGGCCACTTCTTCTCCAATAGCTTTCCGCCTCTCCTCGTTGAAGCGACGGAGAAACTGGCGAACTAGTTTAAACTTGGGATCCACATTAAGGGAGTGCTCAGCGAGTTCTCTCGGTACACCTGGCATGTCAGAAGGTTTCCATGCGAACATGTCCCGGTTCTCACGGATGAATTCGATGAGCGCGCTTTCCTATTTGGGGTCCATACTCGCCCCGATGGTGAACTGCTCTGAAGAATTGCCCGGGGTGAAGTCAACTTGCTTTGTATCTCTGGCCGACTTAAACTTGAGCAGGGGGTCAGACTCCATAGTGGGCTTCTTTAGAGACGTCCTGTCAGCCGGGTCAACATTATCCTTGTAATACCGCAACTCCTCCGCGGCGCAAGCCGACTCCGCGTAAGCTGCATCTCCTTCCTCTCACTCGAGTGCGATTTTCCGGTTTCCTTCCACTGTGATGGTTCCCCTTGGCCCTGGCATCTTCCTTTTCAGGTAGACATAACATGGGCGCGCCATGAACCGCGCGTAAGCCGGCCGGCCAAACAGGGCGTGGTATGGGCTCTTGAGCTTGACCACCTCGAAGGACAGGAACTCAGAACGCCAGTTATCTTCTAAGCCAAAGGCCACCTCAAGGGAAATTCTTCCCATGGGATATGCCGACTTGCCAGTAACAATGCCATGAAAAACTGTAGAAGACGGAGTTAACTGTTTATCAGACAAATTCATCCGCCTGAACGTGTCATAATACAGGATGTTGATGCTGCTGCCCCTGTCCATGAGCACTTTTGTCAAGGTATAACCACCGACTTGTGGCGCAACCACCAGAGCCAAGTGGCCGGGGTGATCGAGTATGACTGGATGATCCGCCCTGCTCCAGGTGACCGGCTGCTCCGACCAGTTGAGGTAGTATGGGGTTGCCGGCTCAACCATGTGGGCGGCTCTTCGCTGCACCTTCCGATCCCGCTTACAGGTGCTGGTGGTGAAGACGTGATACTGTCCGCTATTTAACTACTTCGGGTTACTCTAAAATCCTGCCGTGCCAGCCTGGTGCTGGTTTCCCTGGTTGCCTCTCTGATTGCCGCCTCCCGGATTCCCAGCCCCCTGGAACCCTCCGCCTTGGCCACCATTTCCCTGGAAGCCGGGTCCGGCAAAAGGCCCCTGCAAGCTGGCTCCTGAGAAGCCGGGTCCTGGGTTGGCGGGTTGTCCGCCGTTGCCCCCACCATGATGATGATGCTGGAAGGCACGCTTGGCAAACTCTTGCATTACGTAGCAATTTTCCCAGGAGTGAGTGGACGGTTTACCATTATAATTGTGCTTCGGACAAGGAGCTTTGAGGAGTTCTTCATAAGTGAGAGGGCGATTGTCGGAGGGCGGCTTCCTGGAACCGTCATCCTGACGCTGACCCTTGTTTGCTGCGTTCGTGTTCGCCACCAAATCCGAGCTACCATCGTGACCCGTGCGCTTCCCACCGTTGTTGCTCTGACCGTTGTCGTTGTTCTGCTGCTGACCCTTACCGCTAGCCTTCTTTCCCTTGCCAGATTTTTCCTCGTCTGACAGCGGATCCTTGGTGTTATCTGACTCCGCATATCGGGTTAAGACATCCATGAGGTCTCCCATGTCCTGAAACTTTCGCTTGAGCTGCCCAAGCTTCTGAACCAGCGGCTGGAACTTACATGTTCGTTCCAGAACAAGCACCGCCTGAGCCGCCGTGATGTTGTTAGAACTATGCATAACTTCTGCAACCCGGCGAGCCCAATGGTGTGCTGACTCATCCTCACGCTGGACACAACGCTCAAGGTCCACAATTGTGGTTGGCCTCTTGCAGGTCCCCTGGAAGTTCTTGATGAAATGCTCCTTCAGCTCCTGCCAGGTGTTGATAGAATTTGCCGGTAAGTTTTTCATCCAGGTACGTGCAGGGCCCTCCAACATCAACGGCAAGTAGCGCGCCAGGACTGATTCACTTGGACCCAACAAGTCCATCGCTAGCTCATAGATCTCGACCCTCTCCGTAGGCTCTAAATTCGCTGTGTAGTTAGGAACCTTGCGAGGCCCCTTGAAATCTGAGGGAATGCGCGCCTCTCGCAGCGCCGGCACCAAGCAGGGGGTTCCAACCAGGCGGTTCGACGAACTCTCAGGCCGGCCGTCAGGCCGGGTTATCTCAAGCGAACGACGTACTTCTGGCGGGTTAGCATTCGGCAGCGGGTTAACGCACGCCGGCGCGCAGACGTGTGCCGGCGGGTCACGCCCTGCCCGTGCGTTTTCCTCCTCCCATGCTCGCAGAATCCGGGCTGCGTCAGCCACGTCCTGCGGGATCCTGGGCTGCTGCTGCTCCGCCAGTGGTTGGGCGGCCCTCCGGTGGTGCGCGCTGCTGGAGACCGCGGGCGACTCAGGGCGCTGACTCCTGGAGCAGCTCTGATGAGGGGTTGAGTGAAGCCGATGCTGGCTATGCGAGTAATTGGCTTGCTGCACCACTGCCGTCTTGAGCATCGCAATGGCATTCCTGGCCTCTGTCTGAATCGGGCCGTCCCCCTCAATCGGAATAGATGCCAAGTTGTGGATTGCTGCCAGCACGTTATCCACCGGGTTGGAGTAGTGTCCAATTGGGGTTTGGAACCGGTGAGACGGCGGGTGCTGCTGCTGATCTGGTGTACGAAGTCGAGCCGGCTCTCGCTGCTGAATGAGCTGCTATAGCGGCTCTCTCGGGGGGATAACTCCAGCCCCCAGGGTTGTCGGAGCCGGCGGCGTTGTGAACAGCTGAGTTGGCTCGAGATCAGCCGGAAGCCGGCTCTGGCGACGCCTCCGATGAACAAGCTCGGACTCAGCCTGCCGACGGCTCAGGTACTGTGTCTCCTCGTCAAGGCGTTGTCTCTCCGCGGCGATATGTGCCTGCTCCTGTACCATGCGAGCGTTCTCTGCGTTGATGTCCTCTTGGATCTTGGCCATCTCCTCGCGACACTTCACGATCTCCGTGTTGCGCGCCGCTGCGTTCTCTGCAGTGACCGGCTCAGCCAACAGGGTCGCCAGCGTATTCATCAAATCCGCGAGTGCCTGAACCCCGGTCTTCTGAGAGCCGGAGGCCGAGGCGCCGGCCCCTCCTGAGCCGGCCAGGAGGTTGTTCTGTCCCGCCGTCGGATTGGCCGGGTCTCGCGCTGGATCTTGCCTACCCGCCATGTACACCGCCGCAAAGCGAGGCAGATCAGGGCTCTCCGGGAAGACGTCGTCCGTGTGCCCCAGCCTACCATCATGCAGCGGGAGAATTGACTCAGTTTCCCCCATCGAGGACTCGCCGTTAGACTGGACCAGCGTGTCGTCCTGAGACAGGGAGTTCTCAGATAGGGCCACCCCTTGGGTGAAACCCACGAAAGCGTGATCAGGGCCGGCTTGACGCGGGCCGGGTCTCGCCGGGAGCTGACTGAGCCGGCGCGCCGTCTCGACACCAGCGACGCTCTCCAACCCGGCGGCCGGCTCGCTGACCACGCCGATGAAAGTATGGATCTTGCCAAAGGGGACCCGGTACCCGTACTCGATTGAGTCGGCGTCGGGGCCCCAGTGTGAATCGTCGATGTAGAGCTTTCCGCGGCGGCTCTTGGTCATCATGCCAACCGCGTACTTCCCGAACCCTAGAAAGGATCCCGCTAAGAACTCAACTCCACCGTGCGTGAGCCCCACGGTGGGCGCCAACTGTCGTGGTTTTGTCGCGACAGATGTCCTGATAGGACTTAGAGATGAAGCCATCTCACTAACGTGGAAGCTTAGCGGGGTTGAGCGGGAACGAGAAGATGCCGGGTTACCCAGGTTCAGCCCCTCACGGTGGAGGTAAAAGCCTACGTCCTGCTTGTTTATATTGCTGTGGATCTCGATTACAAGGATGCGGATTCGCTAACCTAGCTCTCGAGGGGATTGCAACTTAGTCTTTTTCGTATAGGTGCTCCCTTTTATATACACAGGTGGAACCCTAGATTACATGAGAGTCCGGGTCGTTCTTTGACTCGTTTCTTCATTCCTTCCTACTTGTTCTCCAAGACGGCTCTCCTTGCCATCTGACCTTGTCGTGAGCCGGCCCATTATGTAAGCCGACCTATCCTTACCAGGCTTTGCTAAGCCGGCCCATATAGTCTTCAGCCCCGCAGTGAGTTGGCCCGCTAAGCTCGCGTTATGGCTGGGTTAACACTCTGTCGGGTCTCCTTGCTGGAGAATATCCCCAACAGTTAGGATATGTAATCTGAGTAGGCCTATGGCCTTATCGCACTAACCACCACGCGGGAATAAGTATGGGCACTCGGCGTCGTATGTATCAGCCGAAGCTCTTCAGACGTCAACAGTTGAGCGGCGCGTGCCGGGTTGGACTGGGAAAGCCTGCGCTTGTATTAAGGGGGCTAGGTCTGCTCACCGGCCACGTTCGCAATGCGCAGGAGTGGAAAGGGCGATGGGCCCAAGACCCCTAAGTGCTTAGGATGTAGACCGGTGTGCTGGCCTTTCTGTTGAGCCTGGGTAGGGCTACGACGTGTCAATCAGCCGAGGCCGGGCATGGACCGAGTAAGTGTGTCCGGCCAGAGTTAATCGAGCATGTTGGGTAAGTTGGTGCACCCCTGCAGGGAAGTATATCTATTCGAATAGCCCTGTCCATGGTAACAGGACGCTCGAAAAATATCCTGATCTTCTACAACTAGAAATGGATTGAATATGTTAGCTCCGGGATTGCTTTCTCGCAGGGAGTTGAGGAAGGATCTCTGGGCGTTGTTGCTACTTATTGCTACTACTATATTCTTGTACTAATCTGCACTCTTCTAATGCTGCAAGACGCTGAAGATGCTAGTCTTCGATAGGCTAGGCCTTTCTCTCTATTCTGGCCTTTCTGCAGTCTAGTCCACATATACAGCCTTTCTTTGATACGGATGCATAAGTAGAATAGATCTGATGTAAGTCTTGCGAGTATTTTGGATGAGTACTCATGGTTGCTTTGCTTCCCTTTTTCCCCATACCCGATTGATGCGACCAAATGACGGAGCCCCGGAGCCAGCCGCCCCAGCCGACGACTACTACTACTACCCCTCTGGTGGAGAGTACTACTATGTGGAGACTACCGACGACCAGGAGTAGTTAGGAGGCACCCAGGCAGGAGGCCTGCGCCATCGATCCAGTGTCGTTGTTTTGCCCCGCCTTCTTAAGGCCTATCTGTTTAACTTTTATGTCTGTACTCAGATATCTGATGCTTCCGCTGATGCTTGTATGACTCAAGCTTATGTATTCGAGCCCTCGAGGCCCCTGGCTTGTAATATAAAGCTTGTATGACTTTTATTTGTGTTTAGAGTTGTGTTGTGATATCTTCAAGTGAGTCCTTAGGCATGATCGTGTGCATTTGTGTGTATGATTAGTGCACGATTAAGTCGAGGGTGTCACACGTATCACCCCGCTTATCGCACGGGTAAGCCCCGCCCTAGCGTTTTCAATCGTTATTTCTATCTATCATCGCGCCAAGGAGCAGAACCAAATGTTACAACTTACAAGTTCAAAATGAAAAGCCTGCCGCATTCACATCGCACCCCCACACGGTCGGTCCAGCACGCCGCTCAAGCTAGGGAACGCGTGTTGTGTTGCATTTTCACTGACATCTGGGACCGTTGTTGAGCAAACGGACTATCGGCAAACCCTCACCCCGCCCTCCGCGCGTCGGCTAAGTTAGAGCAACGAGGTGGGAGAAGTGCTATCTGTAGCATGGACTCCAAGAAAATTGGTGTCTGATGGGACTCGTACTGGTTTGTACTCTACCACTGTACTACTCCTACTACTCTACACTACTAAACTAATACTCCTATGAGGCCATTCAACCGTGTCCCGGAAAAAGACCCTAGACAACGATTATTCATTGATATTTACATTTATTTTCACACAGCAGAATATCCCTGTAAACAACAACACACAGCAAAATTTCACGGCAAATGAGGGATTTGAATGTGCTGGGCGGGGTGGGGCACGAAGTTACTGGGGACATAAGAGCATGGGTAATAGTACAGCCAGTTGCTGGCTATATGATGTTGCCATGTCATATATAGCCAAGCTTATAGCTGGCAAGTACAATAGGTAGATGTAAATAAGTACTACTTTATTGATACATAACCCACCTCCCTCTCTCACAAAGTCTCTAGGAGCACGTGTTGCAGCCGGTTGTTAGTTTGTAGCCTGCTTCTCTTCTCTCTCTGCCAACTAAGCAAAAATATATTATTTAAAGTCTTACAGGCCGCCTACGTCACCTTATTGTACTTGCTCTAAGGGGAATTTTGCAGGGCTGGGATTCGACACCGAGATATTTCTTTTTGAAATGCAGAGGCTCGGGTTTTTTTTTTGCAAAATGCAGAGGCTCAGGTTTTTGCGCCAAACTGGAATTTTTGCAAATATTTGTCATCATTTATTCCCAAATGAGGCGCACCGGACGGCGCACCAACCGCACCAGCCTCATGTGGTTGTCTGGTGGCGTGCGCGGTAGACGTGAATGCTTGTTCTGGCGCATGCCACCCCAATATCACAGTACAATACTTTATTAACATATGGCCCACTTTATACTCTCACCAAATTTCTTGGATTCCGTGTATATCTAAACTCAGCCCTTTATCTCTTCTCCCTCCTCTCTATCCTTTTCTTCTGAGCAGCCACTCTCTCTAATAATAACTCAGCTGACGCCCGGCAGGCGGGGGAGTGTGCCTATCGTCGGTTTGCTCACGTGTGGTCCCACATGTCAATGAAAACACAAGACACGCATGTTCCCTTGGGTAAGCGGCGTGCCTGACCGACCGTGCGGGGTCACACGGATGCGGGAGGACGACATCCAACTGTTGCGGCATACATTTTGACAACAACTCAAACCCACCGGATGAAATTCGTGCAAACACGGCCGGATTTCATATAAACATGATGGATTTCATATAAACATGACGGATTTCATTACATTTACATCAACTAAGCGGTGCTAGTCCGGCTCTGGAGGTATAATTAATACCTAATCTAAATGGTCGCCTACAGATCCCTTTGTCTTCCTCATGTCCGGCAGCCCGATTACCGGACTGCCGGCAGCCCGATCAACTCGATGATGGTTCTCACAAAAGAAGAACCGGGCAAGACACCGGCTCTGTACGCCGGCGTCGCCTCGGTGGTGGCCTTCATGGGACCCAAGCGGCGGCGGCCTCGCGTGTTCTACTTCTCCTAGATGATGGCGGCGGACGCGGAGGCGCGGGCGCGGTCGCAGGCACGGGAGGCGCGGCCACAGGCACGGGAGGCGCGGCCACAGGCACGGGAGGTGCGGTCACAGACACGTGAGGCGCGGTACGACGCGGCATTGTCAACGGCAGCGACGACGCGGCGTCGTCGATGGCAGCGACGATGCCCGTGCCGCCGTGCTCCCCGCCATGCCGGCGTGGAGCAACTCGCCACTCCTCATCGAGCTGCCCTAGAGCAGCGAGTTGCTGAACCACGAGCCAGCTTGGGGCGGCAACTGGCTCCGTCAGGCTAGGCGAGGGAGGTCGAGCAGCGAGCTGCCTCGCTTGTATCCAGCAGGCTCGGTGGGCTGCCCAGCTGGCTTGTATGCCGGAAAACTGCTCTTCGGAAGCCATCGGAAGAGTGGAGAAAATGGTGAAGGAGGAGATGGGGGAGCAGCGGAGGGGTGCGATTCTTGCCCGGCGTCTGGCCTCGTTTAAATAGAGGGCGGCCGGGAGGAGCTCGGCCGGCGTTGCATTTAATGCTGGCCTGCTCATGAATGGACATGTGGCCGGAGTGGTTTCTCAGCTTCCACACGGGTTTAATGGAGGCGTTTGAATGTGGCGAGGAGGCGTGTTCAGCTGGGCGTGAGCGGGCGGCGCCCTCGGCCGGCGCACCGCTTCAATGGCGGAGGCAGTGAGAGGTCGCGTGGTGGGCCAGGGCGGTCAGAAGCGGGGTGGGACTAAACATCCGAAACCCGCCGGCCCAATACGGATGTGAAAATCATACTTAATTACAAATTGCACTTAGTTGACTGGTCAAAAAGTCTACGTGGCACTCTGTTGACTGGTCAAATTGGCCACGTGGCTTGCGGGTCCCACCAGTCAGCTGGTGAACAAAAATTTACGCAGGCGCGGCAGGATTCGAACCTGCGACCCCGCGGAACTGGCCCTTGCGCGCGAACCACCCTAGTTGTGTGTATGTGTGCATGCACGTGTAGGTTGAGCACTTGAGCATAGCGTGTGTGTTGTGTCTTGTGCTGTGTGCATGCATGCATGCGTGTGTTCGTGCGAGTGTTGCGTGCGTGCATGTGTACGTGTGAGTGTTGCATGCATGCGTGCGTGTGTTCGTGCGAGTGTTGCGTGCGTGCATGTGTATGTGTGAGTATTGCATGCACACATGTGGGCGTTGCGTGCATGTTTGTCCGCATGTGTGATGTGTGTGTATTCACCACAGTAGCTCCTGTGTATTAAAAGGGCCGGCTCAGCATATCATCACTAGGCGACCTCGTCCGCTGTGGTTAGCACGCGCGGGCTGCCAACCTGAGGTCTCGACTTCGAATCCCCACCGAGCACTAATTTATTACAATTTCTTTCTTTCTTATACCCGCTGATAGGTGGGCCCTACGTTAGGGAGATAATGTGCGCTTCTGACGCAACACTAGTTGCGCCACATGGACTGTTTGACTGGTCAATTGATCGTGTCATCAACAAAATACGTAGCTGTATGGTGAGCCAGTGACTGTATAATTACCACAAAATGTATATGCTGACCGTAATGAGCTTATTCTAAAGTCCAGTGACCGTATCGTGCTTTCGTTTCAAATACAATGACCGTCAATGTCATCATCAAAATACGTCGTAGAGAGAGGGGGTGTGCAATGCAGAGAGAGAGAGAGAGACGCCCTTCGTTTCTCTTTATTGTGACTAATTTTATAGGATAAAAACATAAACATTCACAATATGGAACAAATATCATTGGATGCACCATGCAATTAACTTTCATATATAACTTTGTAGTATTGTATATGTAGATTTTCTTAAATATTTTTTTGTCACACTGTGTAGTTTTAATTCAAAACAAATCTTGTATGCGGAGTAAAAGTGAACGGATGCCTTTTTTAGATCATTGGGAGCACATGATAATCAGATGTAACATGCGTGAATGTGTGGTTGACGTATTTTGGAGGGCCTAGAGAGGGTATGTGTACGTATTCGAGAGAGGCGTGGATAGAGGAGGGTGTGTGTTGAGAGAAAGAGAAAGCACGAGAGATGAGAGAGAGAGAGAGAAAGAGAGATAGAGACGAATAGGATGTCTCAACGAGAGTGGTGAGTTTGTGTATGCAGAGGATAAGGGGAGAGAGGCATGAGCAGAAATAGTTTGTGTGTTGGTATGTGTGGGTGTGTGAACATAGTGAGACATAGGGGGTAGAGAGTGTGGGAGGTGTGGTGGTGGCACATCGTTTTTTGGTCTGGTGGATCAAGGTGAGGACCCCTAGGTCGGTTTTGTCCCGCGCCACATACGTCGTCCCGAGACGCGTTATATGAAGACCCATGGAGGACTTGACGTACAAGACGAAGATTCCAGAGCCGTGGAGGACTCTATCTCCACTGTCGAAGCGTGTACTTTGTAACCATAGGCCCCGGGTATGTTATATAGGCCGGGGGCCTAGTTCGTCGATAGTATATATATATATATACACACACAATCCCTTGGTATTCACGTGTACTTTGTACACACCCCAATCACAAAATATACACGACCAGGAGTAGGGTATTTCCTCGATCGCAAGGGCCCGGACTTGGGTAAATCTTTGCCTCTTATTACCATCCAGCTTAACCATCAGGGATATCCTACCGAATGATCTGATGGAATCCTATCTGTCAACTAGTAAGAGAGGAGGAGACAATGCGTGTGAGAGAGGACTAAAGAGAGTGTGCATGCGGGAGACACGTAGGCAGAGATATGTATAGAGAGGGGGCCGGTGGTGACCGTGCGTGCGTATGCATGTGAGAGAAATAGTGTTTGTGACTGAGATTAGTGAAAAGAGTCGTAGATAGTAGTAAGAGAGAGAGGGAGATATAAAGAGCGTGTGTGTGTGAGACACCTCGGGAGAGAGTGTGAGCTTGTGTGAGAGAGAAAGGCCGATGGATATATAGTGTGTGCGCGTATGCGTGAGAGAGAAAGATAGCGCGTGTGTGAGGAGGGGCCGAGGGAGAGTGCATCTACGAGTAAAGGACTGTTCTACCATTAAATTAAAATATAAATTGTGTTAAAAAATTCGAATGGGATCATGAAATTTGCAATTCACGTATGAACGGACATTGGTCAAGCAAACATCCATACTCTATCGAATTCGAGCATGTGTATGGTATTATTCCACATTATTGATCCATAGTCAGTAGTTTGAAATCCAGACAATGCATGGCTTTTGCAATTCATATATAAACGTGAGTACACTCTGCTTTGTCAGTGTCAAGAACATTATACATAACAAACATACATGGTATACATTCCAAATTGCTAGCTACGAACTAGAATACATTTTGAATTCAACATAAAAGTGGTTTCAAAGATTCGAATTCATAGGAAGTGCATTCAACTATTTGAATTTGAGATAATGGCATTTGTAAATCACATCTAAAGGGGCATCAATCTTTGTTGATAATATATAGTCGTGTACAAAATAGATTCAAATTTACCTCCTCCATTCCAAAATAATCATAGTAATAGGTTTTTCAAGAGTCAAAATTTCAAAAGAATAGCATAATTTAATGAGGTTTTTAAACATACAAGGTCAAATTTAATGATGTCTAATTAGAAAAAGTTCAACTGAAGAGTACTGTAAACGTGAATGCTTCTGGTCCCAAATTTTGAATGAAGCGCCAAAAGAGCCGAGTACTGCTAAACTCACGGGCAGTCTATGGAGGATTTACAGGGTGGTTAAGGCGGGAATTAAGATAACTGAGGTGGACCCACCAGTAAAAATCAGGGGGGGACCAATTAGATGAGGGCACGCAGGGGGGTCCGTAGAGTCCGTTGTGTTGTTGCTCATGCATGTAGTATTATCCAAAAGAGCCTCTCCTCACCTGAAACCGCGCGAGACCAATGTTTGGTAGAAGGAAATTACCGTCCTAACTCTGACCCGTGAAGCCTACCGGACCGACGTCCAGAAGTCTAAACCGGGGTAGGTTTGTAACTTCACCGAGACGCCACACAACCGCCTCCGAAAAACATTCATATACCGTGGGCGCCTAAACAACCATGCGCTCGGCCGAAATCGTTCCGCCCACTATTTGGGACACGTGAGATTAACGTCCTACACCCGACCCACAACATGTCCGAAATTTTAGATGGGGGCGAAGTTTGTAACTTTCCCCAAATTTCAAACAAGCGCGTCCCGAAAACATGGTTCCCCCTTAGCTTCCCCCCTCCCCCGTCTGATTCCCCATTCATACTCCGTGGGCACCAAAACTCGCTCTCCACCATCCGTGAAACCCCTCCCTCCTCCGTCTGCCACCCCATCGCACCCATCCACCACCGCCCTCCTCCATCATGCCGAAGCCGATGGCGTCGTCATCCACCACAAACGCAACCGCAGCGCCCTCCAGGACTTAGCAGTTGAAGCCGAGGCAGAGCTGCCTCCACGACGCCGACATGCGCTGTACCCGAGCCACTTCAACCACGCCGTCCTGCGCCTCACTGCTGCCGCTCCAACGTCGCAACCGTCCACCGCACCGGAGCTGTTCCCGCTACGCTATCATTCGTCGCCTTGGATCTGCTTCCCAGCCGCCGACAGAGGGCCACCGCACCACACTCAACAACTTGGCCATGGGTTCGTCCAAGGCTCCACCATCCTCCATAACATCTAGTTTCTAGCGAACCACAAGAAGATCATCGAAAAAACAGAAGGAGGACACGGCATTGCCAGCCGATATTGGTACTCCTCTTCCCTTATTCTTGCAAATCTTACATGTCTGCTCGCACGGTATTCATCCCACTAAGGAAACTAGTTGACCACTTCTTACTACACATTCTTCCTGATACTAGATGTTCCAAGTAACTCGTGATGCACAAGGTTTCCCCACATTTACTATTTCACTTTAGCTAGAGGTCCGTCGCCTGCCTGGATTTCAATTCAGTGTTAGTTGATTCCCAATTAAAGGAAGCACCACTCGCAGAGGCGCGCGGAGCACCTAGTCCACCTGTTCGCCGGGGAAGCAGCGCCTCGGTGTCTCACTACTGCAGGATGGTCCTAACTCAACACATGCATTAGAGACACTGCGACCAAACTCTGTGCTATGCATTAATCGCAAACGGTGTCATACTAAAACCGCCACCAATAAGATGAACTGTGTGCGATGGTGGAGACATCAAGCATGATTCAGATTAGAGTTGTGTGTGCGATACGTGACATACAGTTGATCCATATGAACCGTTTGTGATGAGCCAGAACAGCAGAAACGGTCAACCAGATCAAGGTGTGTGCGCTAGACGGCATACAGTTTACTCGGATGAACTATTTGCGATGATCCAGTACTCGGATGAACTATCAGCTAGATCAAGGTGTCTGCGATAGACGGCAAACAGTTCACTCAGATGAACTGTTTCCGATGAGCCAAAATAACAGAAACGGTCAGCCAGATACAGGAGTCTGCGATATACGGGCACACATTCTAATTAAAAGAATTGTGCACGATGGTAATAACAAGCGCATGATGACCCACAAGTATAGGGGATCAATCGTAGTCCTTTCGATAAGTAAGAGTGTCGAACCCAACGAGGAGCAGAAGGAAATGACAAGCGGTTTTCAGCAAGGTATTCTCTGCAAGTACTGAAAGTAGCGGTAACAGATAGTTTTGATAGCAAGATGATTCGTAACAAGTAACAAGTAACAATAGTAACAAGGTGTAGCAAGGTGGCCCAATCCTTTTTATAGCAAAGGACAACCCGGAATGGTCTCTTATATAAAGCAAAGAGTTCTCGAGGACACATGGGAATTCTCATCTAGTCACTTTCATCATGTTTGTTTGATTCACGTTCGCTACTTTGATAATTTGATATGTGGGTGGACCGGTGCTTGGGTGCTGTTCTTACTTGAACAAGCCTCCCACTTATGATTACCCTCTCTCGCAAGCATCCGCAACTATGAAAGAAGAATTAAGATAAATCTAACCATATCATGAAACATATTGATCCAAATCAGCCCCTTACGGAATAGCGCATAAACTAGGGTTTAAGCTTCTGTCACTCTAGCAACCCATCATCTAATTACTAGTCCACAATGCCTTCCCTTAGGCCCAAAGATGGTGAAGTGTCATGTAGTCGACGTTCACACAACACCACTAAAGGTAGCAACAACATACATATCATCAAAATATCGAACGAATACCAAATTCACATGATTACTTATGACAAGACTTCTCCCATATCCTCAAGAACAAAAGTAATTACTCACAAATCATATTCATGTTCAAGATTAGAGGGGTATTGAATAGCACTAAGGATCTGAACATATAATCTTCCACCAACTAGCATCAACTACGAGATGTAATCAACACTACTAGCAACCCATAGGTACCAATCTGAGGTTTTGGGACAAAGATTGAATACAAGAGATGAACTATGGTTTGAGATGAGATGGTGCTGGTGAAGATGTTGATGAAGATTGGTCCTCCCATGATCAGAGGATCGTTGGTGATGTCGATGGCTTCGATTTCCCCCTCCCGCAGGGAAGTATCCCCGGTGGAATCACTCCGCCGGAGAGCAAAATAGCTCCTGCCCAGGTTCCGCCTCGAGACGGCGGCGCTTCATCCCAAAAGTCTTCTTCTGATTTTTTCTAGGGCAAATGGCTTCATATAGGAGAAGATGGGCCCTGGAGGCCTGCCAAGGGCGCGACAAGCTCGGGGGGCGCGCCTAGGAGGGTAGGGCGCGCCCCCAGGCTTGTCGCTTCCTGGTGGGTCCCCCTCTGATATCTCTTCAGCCAATATTTTTTATATATTCCAAAACAATTCTCCGTAAATTTTTAGGTCATTTGGAGGTGTGCAGAATAGCTATCTCCATTTCACCCCTTTCCGGTCCAGAATTCCATCTACCGGCAATCTCCCTCTTCATGTGAAACTTGCAAAATAAGAGAGAGAAGGCATAAGAATTGTCTCATAAAGTGAAATAATGATCAAAAACATAATATATAATAGTAGGAAAACATGATGCAAAATGGACGAGCTTAGACCTCGCTTGTCCTCAAGCAAAAAAACCGAAATTGATAATCATGACCACATGTTTAGAGAGAGAGGTGTCGATAAAACAAAATACGGACATGAAGGCATCATGATCTTTATTATAACAACAATATATTATCATAAAACTTCTCATGCCAAAGTGACAACTCATTCACAAGATAAAGTATGAACTACAAAGCGTATTGAAAACTAACAAACTATGATCTCAGTCACTAAAGCAATTGCAATTCATCATATTATCAGAAAGAGTCTATGTAAGAGCTTTGTTTAGCAAGTTCACATACTCAACTATCATTTAGTCTTCTATGATTGCTGACACTCACGGAATACTTATGGAGCAAAAGTTTCAGTCAAACACATAGAAAGATAGGGGCTTATAATTTCGCCTCCCAACGTATATACCTCAAGGGTAATGTCAACAATAATAACTCATGATCACCTATATTCAACTGGATATATATGTCTGGATTTTTTCCCACCACATGATGCTTACCAAGAGAGAAAAATAAAAAGGAATAGGGAAGAATACTATTGACTCTTGCATGAAAGTAAATACATAAAAGTAAAAGATAGGCCCTTCGCAGAGGGAAGCAGAGGTTGTCATGCGCTTTTTATTTTTGGATGTGCAAGCTCTTAATGTAAAGGAACGTCACTTTATATTGCCCCTTGTGATAGCAACCTTTATTATGTAGTCTGTCGCTTTTATTTCTTCACCATCACAAGATCGTACAAAGCTTATTTTCCCTTACAATAAAATGTCATACATATTTAGGAGCAATTTTTATTGCTTTTGCACCGATGACAACTTACTTGAAGGATCTTATTCAATCCATAGGTAGATATAGTGGACTCTCATGACATGAAACTGGGTTTAAGGGTTTTTGGATGCACAAGTAGTATCTTTACTTAGTACAGAATTTTGGCTAGCAAAAGATAGGGGGCAAGCACCACATGCTGGAGGATCCAAAACAACATAGCTTCTATGTGAATATAAGCAAACATAACTCATTACGTTGTCTTCCATGTCCAACGTCAACTATTTGACGTAGAATATTTAATGGGGGCTCACAATCATAAAAGATGTCCAAGATAGTATATTTATATGTGAGATCTCTCTTCCTTTATTACTTTTTCATGAATTGCAACAATGGCCAATGCTATGTTTGTCAACTTCCAACAAGTTTTATCAATTATACTTCTTTTATGTGAAGTCATCACTCCCCATGGGATTAGCATATGATCTCTCTTTTCTTTATTCTTTTTATTTTATTTCCAAGATTGGATCAAGAAAAGTAAAACAACTCAACTCAAACTACTCTTTATTATATAACTCTCACACTCGATTACATAGATAGATAGATCTCAAAGCAAGCACTAGAAACTAAATATACTAAAACTTTATTCTTCTAAATCACGAAATAACTAAGGATCGAACTAAGATAGATAATTATGATAATAGTGATGGTGCTACGATACCGGGGCACCTCCCCCAAGCTTGGCACAAGCCAAGGGTGGTTCCCATACCCGTGTACTCAAGTCTCCTTCTTCGGTGTTGGCGGTACAATATTCTTAGCAATGATGCCCCTGAGGATGCGATTCTCCTCCTCGAGCTTATTGACTTGACGTTTAAGATCCATGATTTCTCCTCGGAGCTTCCCGGTGACAGTTAGTGCACCATCCACCCAAGGATGCATCCTGGATGAAGGAGACGAAGCAACACTCTTTTTCAAGTTACGGTAAGAAATAAATCGGGTATTGGGAGGTTTAACCGTATTAGGCAGGCTTGGTTTCTTGAATTCCACATGCATATCTCCAGGTTGGGGTAGTGAGGCTTCTTCTTCCACGTCTGTGGAGTCCATCCTCTTCAAATCAGCCTCCACCTCCTCATCGGTCGACCACCCATAGGGGTCGACATCACCGTAGATTCTCGGGTTTGCTGCAGCGTGGGAAACATGGCTCTCCCCATCCGACTCTTGTGACGACATAATGCTCCAAATCTGCCTAAAAAACAGCCCGAAACAAGAACAGAGAAGAAACTTGCGATACGGTGGTCAAAACATCCGAGAGTATATATAATGAATTTTTTTCGTGCAGGACAAGTAATATGGAAGAAAAATGGAGTCAGGAAAGTCAACAGGGGAGCCACAAGCTCGGTAGGCGCACCCTGGGTGGTAGGGCGCGCCCCCCAGGCTTGTCGCTCCCTCATGCACTTTTCAGACTGTTTATTATTTTCCTAATTTTTTATATATTCCAAAACAAACATAAAGTGCTTTTATGGAATTTTTGGAGTCGGTTTACTTACCGTACCACATACCTACTCCTTTTCAGGGTTCTGGAGCGTTCCGGAAGGTTTCTTCTATGTGCTCTTCCGGCGTCATTGTTTGAATAATATTGGTTTCAACATTAATGGGAGTACCTGAGATATAATGTTTAATTCTTTGCCCATTAACCACCCTCGGATTAGTGCCTTCAGAGTTGTTTATTTTGATGGTTTCGGAGCGATAAACTTCTTCGATGATATATGGTCCTTCCCATTTAGAGAGAAGTTTTCCCTCAAAGAATCTTAAACGAGAATTGTATAACAGAACATGATCACCTACTTTGAATTCCTGTTTTTGAATTCTCTTATCATGCCATCTTTTAACTTTTTCTTTAAACAACTTGGCATTTTCATAAGCTTGTGTTCTCCATCCATCTAGAGAGATCAAACAACCTCTTTTCACCAGCAAGTTTAAAATCATAATTAAGTTCTTTAATTGTCCAATATGCCTTGTGTTCTAGTTCAAGAGGTAAATGACATGCTTTTCCATAGACCATTTTATATGGAGACATACCCATAGGATTTTTATAAGCAGTTCGGTAAGCCCATAGTGCATCATCAAGTTTCTGAGACCAATTCTTTCTAGATCTATTAACAGTCTTTTGCAAAATCAATTTTATTTCTCTATTAGTTAATTCATCTTGACCACTAGACTGAGGATGATAGGGAGATGCAATTCTATGATTAACATCATATTTAGCAAGCAATTTACGGAAAGCGCCATGAATAAAATGTGAACCACCGTCAGTCATCAAATATCTAGGGACTCCAAACCTCAGAAATATAACTTCTTTAAGCATTTTAATAGAAGTGTTATGATCAGCACTACTAGTTGGAATGGCTTCTACCCACTTAGTAACATAATCAACAATAACTAACATATGAGTATACCCATTAGAGGAAGGAAAAGGTCCCATATAATCAAAACCCCAAACATCAAATGGTTCAATAACAAATGAATAATTCATAGGCATTTCCTGATGTCTACCAACATTACCAATTCTTTGGCATTCATCACAAGAGAGGACAAACTTATGTGCATCTTTGAAAACAGTAGGCCAATAAAAACCAGATTGCAATACCTTATGTGCAGTTCTGTCTCCCGCATGGTGTCCTCCATATGCCTCGGAGTGACACTTCCGTAGGATTTGTTCCTATTCATGCTCAGGTACACAACGTCTAATAACACCATCTACTCCTTCTTTATATAAATGTGGGTCATCCCAAAAGTAATGTCTTAAATCAAAGAAGAACTTTTTCTTTTGTTGTTATGTGAAGCTAGGTGGTATATATTTAGCAACAATGTAATTAGCATAGTTTGCATACCAGGGAGTATTACGAGAAGCAATTATAACAGCTAATTGTTCATCAGGAAAACTATCATCAATAGGCAGTGGGTCATCAAGAACATTTTCCATTCTAGACAAATTATCGGCTATGGGATTCTCAGCTCCCTTTCTATTAATAATATGCAAATCAAATTCTTGTAGCAAAAGAACCCACCTAATAAGTCTAGGTTTAGCATCTTTCTTTTCCATAAGGTATTTAATAGCAGCATGATCAGTGTGAATAGTTACTTTAGAATCAACAATGTAAGATCTGAATTTATCACATGCAAACACAACTGCTAAAAGTTCCTTCTCAGTAGTAGCATAGTTTCTTTGAGCACCATCTAGAGTTTTACTAGCATAATGAATAACATTCAATTTCTTATCAACTCTTTGTCCTATAATAGCACCAACAACATAATCACTAGCATCACACATAATTTCAAAGGGTAAGTTCCAATCAGGTGGTTGAACAATAGGTGCAGAAATTAAGGCTTTCTTAAGTATTTCAAAGTCTTCTACGCAATCATCATAAAAAACAAATGGCACATCTTTTTGCAAGAGATTAGTAAGAGGCCTAGAAATTTTAGAGAAGTCTTTTATAAACCTTCTATAGAAACCAGCATGACCAAGGAAACTTCTTATACCTTTGATATCTTTAGGACATGTCATTTTCTCAATAGCATCAACTTTAGCTTTATCAACTTCAATACCTCTTTCAGAAATTTTATGCCCAAGGACTATACCTTCATTTACCATAAAGTGGCACTTCTCCCAATTCAAGACAAGATTATTTTCTTCACATCTCTGCAATACTCGATCAAGGTTGCTCAAGCAATCATCAAAAGAAGTTCCGTAAATGGAAAAATCATCCATGAAAACCTCAACAATCTTTTCACAAAGGTCAGAGAATATAGCGGTCATACATCTTTGAAAAGTAGCAGGTGCATTACATAAACCAAAAGGCATACGACGATAAGCATAAGTTCCAAAAGGACAAGTAAATGTGGCTTTCTCTTGATCTTCTGGTGATACAGGTATTTGAGAGAAACCATAATAACCGTCTAAGAAGCAAAAGTGTGTATGTTTACATAATCTCTCTAACATTTGATCAATAAAAGGCAAGGGGTAATGATCTTTCCTAGTAGCTTTATTTATTTTTCTGAAATCAATTACCATTCTATAACTCGTTACAATTCTTTGCGGGGTAAGTTCATTTTTATCATTAGGAACAACAGTAATACCTCCTTTCTTAGGAACACAATGAACACGACTTACCCATCTACAATCAGCTATGGGATAAATTATACCTTCCTCCAAAAGCTTTAATATTTCAGTTCTTACCACATCCTTCATTTTAAGATTTAATCTTCTTTGATGATCAACAACTGGTTTAGCATCTGGCTCCATATGAATTTTATGCTGACATAAAGTGGGACTGATGGCCTTAAGATCATCAAGAGTATATCCTATAGCAGCACGGTGCTTCCTCAGAGTTTTAAGTAATCTCTTTTTTTCATGCTCTGAAAGGTTAACACTAATAATAATAGGATATATCTTCTTTTCATCAAGATAAGCATATTTAAGTGTATCGGGTAGTTGCTTTAAATCAAACATAGGATCACTCTTTGGTGGAAGAGGATCTCCCAAAGTTTCAACAGGCAAGTTATGTTTAAGAATAGGTGCTTGTTTAAAGAACATCTCATCTATTTAATTTCTTTCATTCATATGCATATCATTTTCATGGTGAAGCAAGTATTGTTCTAACGGATCAGTAGGAGGCACAACAATAGAAGCAAGACCAATAATTTCATCTTTATCAGGTAATTCTTTATCATGGGGTTGTCTGCGAAGCTTTGAGAAATTAAATTCCTGAGACACATCACCAAAGTTAACACTGACGGTTTCCTTATTGCAATCAATCTTAGCATTAACTGTATTCAAGAAGGGTCTACCGAATATAATGGGACAAAAATCATCTTGTGGTGATTCAAGAACAAGGAAATCAGTAGGGTATTTGATCTTACCACACAAGACTTCAACATCTCTAACAATCCCAAGTGGTGCAATAGTATCTCAATTTGCAAGCTTAATAGTGACATAAATATCTTCAATCACAACAGGTGCAATATCATTCATGACTTCTTGATAGAGAGTAAATGGAATAGCACTCACACTAGCACTGTAATTTGCATTTGGGTTTTCAGTCAATTCTTTTGGACTTACCACTTGTAATTTTTTTGATTTTCTTCCAAGTGGGTTCTATCATCCATAAACCCTCCCTAGACCTCATCCCTCTCACCATAATGCCATTGGATATTTTTATTTAATGGCATTATATCCTTTTTCCTCCTTATAATGCCTATTTTCTCAATAAGCTATGAAGCACCCCTCATTTTTATTGCTCCAAAAATTCCAATAAAATTCCCAAATATTCTTTGGATCATGCCTCACCTCCCTATGCAAAAATATCCCATGGTCATTTGGAAATTTTCAGCTAAGGAAAATGTTTTTGCTTCTGGACAGAATGGGCACTTTGTGAAGCAAGTACATTTTTCCTTGATCTGTTGGAGCTGAAATTTTTACCACATGACTACCCTCCTAGGAGATGCTTAACCCCAAAATTTTAGCTCTAAACTCCTAGCCATTTGTCCCCAGCACTTGGCACAAGTTTCTATCCAGAAACTTTGCATCTAGCTCAAGTCATTTCCAGTGAGCGAGATGGCAAGCCAAGCGCAGTTCTAGGCACCGCGTTGAAGGGACTTCACAAATGACACGGTTTGGCAGCGCCGAAAGCACCGCGTGTGCCAGTGCACGCGGTGACCGCGTGAGAGCACGGTGCATTGCATGCGCTCGCCGCGCTCTGTGCATCGGGCCCCTCTGCCACCGTCCATTCCCTCTCCATTTGCCAACGTAGCGTGTCCCAGCTCCCCAGCAGCCCCCAGCGTGCCACCAAGCCTCGCCCTGCTCCTCCCCGACGCTGGCAAGCCGCTCGCCGGAAGCGGCCGAACGCTACGTGGCGGAACAGTGGGCGCCGGACTGTGCTTGCACGCGTGCACCGCGTAGCCTGTGCACCACTGCTCCTCCTCCACGCCGCGCCCGAGCTTATCTTCCCCTCCTCTCTTCTGCAGCTCGTCGCCGGCGGAGTCCCGAACACGGTCGACCTCCACCTATAAGTAGAGCCGTCCCCGAGTCATTCCAGCCATCTCTCTTACCTCATCTGGCCACAAAGCACTCCCCAACAAGCGCGGCAAGGCCGGGAGGGCCTCCTGCCGCTGATCATCGCCGGAATCCGCCGTGGATCCCCTTGGAACATGCACTCATCCTAGCCACTCCCAGCGCCGTCCACTGCTCCCATCGAGATCGTGGTGATCTCCTGAGCTCGACGGTACCACTTGCTCGCCGGATCGTTGCCGGATTCGCCGAATCCGACGAGCTCTGCCGCCGCCGTCTCTGGAGAACACCGGGCCGATGCCGTCCGACCACCCCAGCCGTCGCCTCGGGTACGTGCGTGTTCGCCGTGCTATGCTAAGTCCATCTAGCCCATCGCCGGCGGCCGCCGTGGTCTCCTCGCCGGAGAATCACCGGCGACCGAGCCGCCGTGCACTGTTCCCTCTCTCTCTCTCTCTTTTAACCCTGACAGGGGGCCCCACCTGTCAGCTCTCTTCCCCTCCCGCGAACTGTTTTTAAGTGGAGGTGTATTCGCCAAATACGCCTTCGACGTGGCTCTCTATAGGAATTTCTGTAAAATCATTTAAATGAATATTTGACCAGCTTCTGACCCCAACTTTGACCAGCTCTAACTTTTATTCTATAAGTCCAATTGAGTTGATTCTTTTTGCTACTGGTTTGTATTGAGCCAAAGTTTATGCATGCCAAATTTTAGAATTTTTATTGCTGTTGAGAATTTCTGGTGAAATAAAATGCATTATGTGACATTTTCTTTTTGCATGTAAAATATTTTCAGAAGATCCTAATTGTGTTGGAGGAGACTAGGAGTATTGCGACACTCCTCTGAACCAAGGCAAGCCACAACATTCATATGCAAGGATGGCATTGCAATGACATTGGTTTATTTGAATCAAATTCATCATTTAATTCACTATTAAAATGATTTGCTATATAGAACTTATTGCATAGAATTTTTTCCATGTCATTTTGATAGTATGCAGTAGGGTATATGCTTTCTTGCTAATGTGTGCAGTAGAGATCATGTCATATACTCTTATGGTAACATGATGCATTCGTTATTCATGATCGTGACCCGTGTATCCATTCACACTATGGCTCGAATCTTTTTATTTCAAGTTAACATTGATGATAATCCAACTTGAACAAGCTGTTGATAGAGTCATGGTGCCACCGAATCGAGCTCACCAGTGCAACCACACTTGCCTGGATGGGGAGGCCCTAATGCGGTCTATTGTCATGCCTCTCGCCGGTGCCTCCTACGAGGGAAGGTTGTGCACTGGCGCTACACTAGCCCGGTAGGCAGTCATAACCTTGTGTGTCCGAGTTTTATGGTACCGAGGTCCCCGTTTGGGACGATGTTGTGTTTGGTCACGACGGTGGCAGCCACAGAGGTGGCGGATTTCATGAGTTGACATCGGGGCCACCCATGACATAGCCCAAAGGGGAGTTTGTCGGAGTGGCCGGGAGAGTGTCATGCAATAGATTGGTTTTGTCAGAATATCGTTGGTCCACCCGAATGGGAGCACGAGGCCATGAGTTCCGTAGTGTGGGTATAGTGTACTAACCTCTGCAGAGTGTATAATCTATCGATAGCCGCGTCCTCGGATATGAACACAGTTTGTAGTAGGTCACACCGTGGGTCAACAGATATAATTAACTTGCACACTAAGATTTACACGATGGCATATGCAGAATTGGTGATCGAGTGAGGATCACTATGAAAGGTATGGATGTGATCAAGTGAGGATCACGTTGGTAAGTTATGAACGGTGGTTACGTGGTAACCCCGAAATGGTAAGTTGGTCCCAGGGACCACGACAACTTTTCACGCACACCTCATGTTGGGTAGTATCATGCTCATGCTTTAAACTTGTTAAATGCCTTGTTGTTGTTTGTCGCACTTGTTTTGTTTGCTGTGAGCTTGCGAGTACATTCAAAGTACTCACCTGGCTTATCATGCCAAATGCAGGAGAAGCCGTGCATGGTGTGGATGTCGAGCAGTATGTCGTGCTCTAGGCCGTGTCCCAGCAGGGTCCCTGTGGAGTGGAGTTCCGCTACCTCGTCGTTCCGCTGCCGTGTAGTAGTCCTTTTATCATCGAGGCCCCTGAGATGTCTACTAAATAATGTACATAAGTGAAGCCACACTGTGTGTGCCGCTTGGCCTCGCTTATCATGTAATATGTGAACCTATGTATCTGCTAAGAGATCAATAAAGCGGTTGTTTCTGTACCAAGTTGTTGTGTATTGCGAGAAGACTTGATCTCTGGGCTGGCAATGCAAGGTAAACCGGTTGCTCTGAGCCGGGGTGCCACAACGCTTGGTATCAGAGCCGCGCTGACTGTAGGACGCCCTAGACCGCCAACACATTAGAAAAACGGTAGTTTTAGCCTCTGTAGCGATCTGAGGATTGACTTTGCACTTGGGTGTTGCATCGCATGCCTATAGTTTGCTGTTAATACTGATCTGCTAATCTTGTGAGTGTAGATGGCACCAGTCCCTTATCCGTATCAGCCTGAGCCGGCACCTTCCACCTTTCCGCATCTGCTTAGCAACGTGTGGCGCTGACTCTACCCCGATGGCGATGACCCTGTGTACGAGGTGTACCGAGAGCAGCTTGCAGATGGTATTTACGAGTATCACGCGGAGGTCGTCATGCACAACAGTACTGTGGTGGGCACTTACAATCGCTCCACCAAGGGCGGGACTGCTTGTACACCTGACCAGGCGGTCCAGTTTGCAGCATTCGAGGCTCTTACTGACTTGTGCTATAACGAGATTCAGATGCAGACTCACCCAGGTTTCTACTTCTATCCGTCCCTGTTTGAGTCAGGACAGATCCGTTTCCCTTACATTGATCCGGAGTGTGGCCGGTCAGCCAGCCACCTATCTTGTTACATAATGGCTGGATACTTTCTGATTGTCAGCCTAGCCCAGGAGCTGAACCGCGTTCGAGACAAGCTAGCTGTCGCTCGATCTGCTTTCGCTCCAGCTTTACTTATCCATACATCGCTTGTTCCTCCAGTTACCTTACCTCCACCTGCACCAGTGACTCCCACACCTTCTCAGAGTAACTCAGGTACTTCGGTAGTGACTCCCCATGAGTCCCTAGCCCAGTGGGCTATGCTTCTCGCTACCCCAGCCGCTCCGATGCTGCGGAGCCACCCTGCTCCAGACCCTGAGGGAGAGTCATCCCGTCAGAGTCGTCGTGTTTCCTTTGCTCCGGAGGTGTCCGTTATCAGTTCCGATTCGGAGTCCGACACCGAGGAGACACCAGCAGGACCGTCAGAGTGCCAGTGCGGTCACGGTCATCGCGAGTAGATGAGGATGATGTGGTGTTTGGTTGTATGCATGTAGTAGTGCTATCCATGTTGTTGTCCTGTTATGTATGCTGGATGATGTATTGTATAATTATGTTGTTTTCTATTATTCGCTTTGGCTTTTCTCGATTTCTTTTCCGGGTTTGTTGCTCCACCTTCCTATTTTCCCTTATGGATGTTTCTCATCTCGAGGCTTCGTATTGGGAAACATATATAGGATGACAAGGTGTGGCAGTAACTGTCATGGTGGCGACGACACTCCAGTTCGTCGGTCCGCCAGGCAAGCAGGACATTCTCCAGAACCATATCAGCCACCACCTCCTCCACCTCAAGCACCTACAACAGAGCAGATTATGCGAATGTTTGAGGAAAAGAGAAACCAAGACCTGATGGAATTCCTAAGAAGCATGCAGACTATGGTCGGGCAGAATAATCACAATGGTAATCACTCCAAGCTGTTAGACTTTCAGAGGACCAAACCGCCAAGTTTCAGTCAAGCAGTGGACCCAATGGAAGCCGATGACTGGTTGAGGACCATTGAGAAGAAGCTAGAAATTGCTCGCACTGAAGATGCTGATAAGGTACCCTTCGCCACTCATTATCTGGAAGGACCAGCTGCTATATGGTGGGACAATGCCAAAGTTATGTGGCCTGCTGAAGACGAGATTACTTGGGATAAATTCAAAGATAAATTCCGCAAGTATCACATTCCCGCCGGTATCTTGAAGGTCAAGCAGCGAGAATTCGTCACCCTTACACAAGGGAATTCGACTGTAAGTGAGTATTTAAACAAGTTCAATCACTTAGCCCGTTACTCCACACATGATGTGGCCACCGAAGAACAGAAGATAGATCGGTTCCTCTGAGGACTCAACCTTACCCTCTGATGTGCACTCGGCATGCTGGATTTCCCCGACTTCCAAACTTTGGTGAACAAGAAACTCATTGCTGAAAGGGAACACAAACTGGTTAATGATCATAAGACTGCCTATGAAGACCGCAAACGCAAGTTTGAACCCAAGAAGGAAGGGCAAGTTTTTCAGAAGGTTCGTACTTGGCAGCAACCCCAGTTCGAGTTCAAGCCAACCTGGCAGCAGGGGAACATCAAGAATGAAAGTCAGATTAAGACTGTGGTCGCCAAGCCAAACAAGGAAGACTGTCAGCGTAACAATGCATGTTACTCATGTGGACAAACTGGGCATTACGCTAGGCAGTGTCCCAAGAACGGCAAGTCGCCAGCCAACCTGAAGCCTCAAGTCAATTATGTGGGGCAATTCCCCAACCGGAAGTATATTCAAGGGCAAGTTCATCATATCTCCGCCGAAGAAGCCTCCAAAGTTCCCGATGTGGTCATTGGTATGTTTCCTGTTAATGACATACCTGCAACAATTTTATTCGATTCCGGGGCTTCCCATTCTTTTATTTCGCGGAGTTTTGTTGCCCAACATCGACTTTCCTATACTCTTTTGGACAAAGTTATGGTGGTACAATCCCCCGGATCCAGGCTCAGGACAAATATTGTATGCCGAGGATTGAAAATATCAATCAATGGAGTTATCTTCCCCGCATCCCTAGTATCCATTGAATCTCCAACATTGGATATTATTTTGGGGATGGATTGGTTGACAAGACACCAGGTCTCACTACTGGAATCTGGCATTTTGCCATCTGTCCCCTCTTTGTCGTCTGCCAGCTGACGGCAAAGAGGCTCTTTGCCGTCTGCTTTGGAAAAGCAGACGGCAAACAACCAGCTGATGGCAAAGAGGATCTTTGCCATCAGCTGTCTTTTTGCCGTCTGTCAGCTGACGGCAAAGAGGCCAATGGCAGACGGCAAAGAGCCTGGTGGGCCCCCCATGGCACGGCGTTGGCTAGGGCACCTTCTTTGCTGTCTGCCACCTCTTTGCCATCCGCTAGCAGACGGCAAAGAAGGGCTAGGCAGACGGCAAAGAGGTGAGGGTGGGGCCCACAGTGTCACGGTGCTGTAACGGCCCACCCCCCACCTCTTTGCCGTCTGCTAGCAGACGACAAAGAGGTTAGTACCTAACGGCCGTCACCCCCACCCCTCCTCTCTCTCTTCTCTTTCTGCCTCGATCTCTCTCCCCCGACCCCCACACCGCAGTCGCCCCCGACCCCCACCGCCACCGCCGCCCCTGACCCCCCGCCGCCCCGGCCCGCCGCCTGCCGCGGCCGCCCGCCGCCTGCCGCGGCCACACTGCCCCACGCCGCCCCGCCCCAGCCGCCCCGCCCCCTCCCCTGCGGCGGCCGCCCCACCCCCTCCCCTACGGCGGCTCTCCTGCACCGGGCCCCTCCTCCACCGGTCTGCTCCACCGGCCGCCCCCCTCCCAAGGTGAGCTCTTCTCCTCTTTTTTTCTGTTTTTTAGATTTAGTTTAGGTTTAGTTTAGTTTAGGTTTTTTTTCTGTTTTTTTAGGTTTAGGTTTAGATTTAGTTTAGTTTAGGTTTAGTTTAGGTTAAGAAGAAAGAAGAAAGATGAAAAAAATATAAGAAAATAAGAAGAAGAAGAAGAAGAGGAAGAAGAAGAAGAAGAATAGGAGGAGGAAGAGAAGAAAAGAAGAAGAGGAGGAGGAGGAGGAGAATAAAACAACAAGAAGAAGAAGAACCGGGTCGAGGATAGGGAACCGGGTCGAGGGGTGCATCGGCGCCGGCGGAACCGGGTCAAGGATCGCCGGTCGCCAAAACTAGGGTCGAGGGTCGGGAACGACAGTCGAGGATCGCCGGTCGCCAAGGGGTCGAGGGTCGGGCCAGAGGGTCGAGGATCGCCGATCGCCGAGGGGATAGATGGTGGAGCCAGTGGGTCCCGCCGGTCCCGGCGCCGTCACCCAGGCCGAGAATCCCCCGGTCCGAGTGCTGACCCGTAGACCGTGCATCGCCATACCTGAGGGCGCCCGGGGACGAGCGGGTTAGGGGGTTCCTCGGCGTCGATGGAACCCTAAATGACGGCTATTTAGGTTAGGGGGTGCCTTGGCATCGACGAAAGCCTAAATGACATCTATATAGGTTAGGGGTGCCTCGACGTCGACGGAACCCTGAATGACATATATTTCGGTGGCATCCTGTTGTAAATATTTAGTTTGGTTGATGGCAAAAACAATAATGCTATGTTACTCATCATTGGATTTAAATGTGCAGTTGTTTCGTCGCTGTGAGGCTCTAGTGTTCGACGAGCTCCGCCCCTGCGTTCGTGGGTGAGCACAAATGACATCTCCTCCTCCCCCCTTCATTATTTGCTCTATCCGGTCTTCGTGCCGATGAAACTTGCTAGCTATAGGTGTCTTCAATCATCAGTATGCGTGACCAGTATGCGTCTCCCGTTCGAAAGGGTTACAGTTATAAATATGCATGCATTTGCATATTTATAACCGTGATTCTTTCGAATTGTCCAACGTTATCCATGGACAGCCCGAGTATGTGTAGATTGGGTTCGTTTTCCCATATGCTCTGCTCCGGATCCGATGCAGAATTTCGTCAGTGCCTCCCTGTTGTTCTCCGGGTACACATCCTCTCTGCTTATTGCCGAGACGTGTATGAGGAGAACAGCGGGGAGGTGCTGCCGAAATTTTACGTCGGATCCGGAGCAGAGCATGGGAAAACAAACCCAATCTACACATACTCGGGTGGGATTAGGACCTATCTTTACCTATTAGAGTGTAGGTTGCATGGACGTAATAAAACTGACAAACTCCATTAACTGATGAATATGGTTTGCTGAATTATGTATATATTTCTTGTGTGTCCAGTAGCTAGGCAAGATGAGTGATCGTGCGTGGATGTACACCGGTCACACTAGTCAGAAAGACATGACCGATGAATGGAAGACAAAAACCAAGGGGTTTGTGAGAGCAGCATTTGCAAATGGCCAGAGAAATACCTGGTGCCCCTGTGTCCGGTGCGACAACTTTCAAAAGAGGACAGAGGTTGAAATGGGTAAACACATGCAGAAGTGGGGTTTTACGCCTGATTATACGGCGTGGAAATTTCATGGTGAGTCTGCCCAACGTGCCAGAGCTGAGGTGGTTCGTCGTCGCACGGACGAGCATGGTACCGGGATCGAAGACATGGTGCAAGACTTTGATGATGCTCGGGATTCGGACGATGAGATGGAGGAATCTGCAAAGGCCTTCAATGAAATGTTGGAGTCTTCAAAACGTCCTCTCCACGAGCACACTGAGCTTTGTCAGCTGGATGCCATCGCACAAGTAATGGCTCGGAAGGCTCAATTCAACTTGGGCAGAGAATGCTACGACGCGATGATGACACTATTTGGACGCTTTCTACCCAAAGGCCTGGTAATGCCTGCAAACCTGTACCAGTCGGACAAAATCCTCCGTGTACTTAAGATGCCCTATGAGAAGATAGATGCATGTGAGAATGGATGTGCCTTATTTAGGCTTGAGTATGCGGACTTGAACTATTGTCCCATTTGCAAGTCTTCCAGGTATGTTGTGGTAGACAACGATATGGGTGAGAAGAGGCAGACCAAAATTGCCGTTAATGTTCTTCGGTATATGCCAATCATACCAAGACTTCAACGTCTTTTCATGGTCGAAGAGACGGCCAGACAGATGACATGGAACAAATTGGGCAAAAGAACCGAACTAGAGGCAGATGGGAATCAGATGATGGTACACACATCGGATGCTTTTGCGTGGAAGAAGTTCGATGAATTACATGGGGATAAAGCGGCACATCCAAGGCATCCTCGAGTCTACATCGGCACGGATGGGTTCAATCCGTTTGGTATGACGGCAACCCAATACAGTTGTTAGCCTGTATTTGTCATTCCACTCAATCTCCCCCCCCCGGACAGATTATGCAAAGAAAGAACATTTTCCTGACGTTGATAATTCCAGGGCCCAACTATCCGGGGAAGAATATGAATGTGTACATGCAGCCGCTTAAGGATGAATTGCAAGAAGCTTGGGATAATGGGTTCAAGACATACGACGCCGCTAGCAAACAAAACTTCATAATGCGTGTCTGGTACATGTACTCGATGCATGACTTGCCGGCGTATGCGCTATTCGTTGGCTGGTGTGTGCATGGAAGGTTCCCATGCCCCACATGCAAGGCAGCTCTTCAGTTTCGTTGGCTGGAGGCGGGTTGCAAGTATTCTTGCTTTGACTTGCATAGACCGTTCCTGGATCCTCGCCATAAGTTCTGAAAAGACAAGAAGAACTTCATCAAAGGTAGAGTTGTGAAAAACTCAGCACCACCTGCATTGACAGGCCAACAGATCCTGGATCAGTTAAACGCTCTCGAGCCTGATGCAGAGCGTCCAGGGTATTTCAAGGGGTATAATTCGGAACACGCCTGGACTCACAAGACATGCTTGTGGGATCTGCCTTACTTCAAAGACCTCCTTTGCCCACACAACATCGACGTGATGCACACTGAAAAGAATATCGCCGAGGCCCTTTTTGGTACATTGTTCAGCATAGAGGGGAAGTCAAAGGATAATCCTAAGGCTAGAGTCGATCAGGAGGCTCTATGTGATAGACCGTTACAAAACATGCGACAACCGAAAGGAAAGCAGAACTGGACGAAACCAATGGCCTGGTTCAATCTTGGAAGGTCAGCTATGAGGGAAATTATCTTGTGGGTGAAAATGCAGTTGATGTTCCCCGATGGGTATGCAGCGAATCTAAAGAGGGGAGCGAGTCTTGAAAAATTGAAAATATTTGGTCTCAAGAGTCATGATTGGCACATATGGCTTGAGCGGGTAATGCCGGTGATGTTGCGTGGCTTTATCCCTGAGGATGAATGGCTAGTACTGGCAGAGCTGAGCTATTTCTTCCGTGTTCTTTGTGTGAAAGAACTATCGCCTGGCTTGCTAGATGAAATGGAAGAGTTGGCGCCGGAGTTGATCTGCAAGTTAGAGAAGATCTTTCCACCGGGCTTCTTTAATCCAATCAAGCATTTGATTTTGCATCTCCCGACCGAGGCAAGATTGGGGGGCCCCGTGCAGAATCATTGGTGCTACGCAACTGAGAGGATGCAGAAGACGCTTCAAGCAAAATGTAAAAATAAACGTAGAATTGAAGCATCGATGGCTGAGGCATTCATTACTGAGGAGGCGGCAAACTTCGTGACAGCACACTACGAAGCCAAAAATCGTCATTTGCATAATCCAAAGCCTCGGTACAATGCTGGCGACCCTAAAAAAGGTGGATCCAACCTCAGCCTATTCAAAGGGAAGCTCGCACCATCCGGTGCTTCGAATCCAGTAGGGATGGATGTCGAAGAATGGCGGAACATTTCGTTGTATATCTTCAACAACCTAACAGAAGTGCGGCCGTACATCGAGTAAGTTCTCGGTACATTGTTTCACAACTTCTAATTCCTTTGAACTGCTCTTATTCCCGGATATTTGATACAATCGATACGTCGCCAAATTCTCGGATGGAGCGGTGATCCAAAAGGATTCCATCGAAGAGTATGAGCTTCTGGCAAAGCATGGAGGCGGCTATCCCGGTTTCATCTCTTGGTTCAAACAAACGGTAATTTCCATTAGACCATTTCATTTCTTCGTCTAATTTGCGGCTAATGCAACAATCCTTCCGTATTAAACTTGTAGGCTAATTCAGAGTCAATGGACACCGAATTGAGACAAGTCGCTAATGGTTTTGACTATAAGGTCCGTTCATTTGACAAATACGACATCAACGGGTATCGCTTTCGTACCTTTGGCCAAGAGCTATCTATGGCCGACCGAAAGTCTACAAATTGTTGTGTCTCTGCTATCGGTGAAGGAGATACCGAGTATTATGGAATAGTTGAAGCAATTTATGAGCTTCTATTCTATGGTGAAAACCCACCGAATGTCGTAGTCTTCAAATGTTATTGGTTCCAGCCGAAGGAGACTAGAAGGACTCCTGAACATTTAGGGCTAGTCGAAATCAGACAAAGCACCCATTTAGATGTTCCCGATGTCTATATTACGGCTCAACAGGCGACCCAAGTTTTCTATCTACCATGGGCCTGCCAAACTGATCCAAATCTGAATGGTTGGGATGTCGTTTATGAAGTGCCGCCACGTGTTAGACCACCTCCCCCCAATGAAGAGGATTATGAACCTCACATTAACCCAGACACATATGAAGGAGAATTCTTCCAAGAACCACGTCTTTCCAAAAAACGTTTCAAGAACCGCTCTACTTCACCCCAGAACATTGAAGTAGACAGCGACGGTGAATCCGACTTCACCCCTGAGCCGGAACAAGAAGAGCCGGAAGAAGAAGAGGTTACTGCTGCGGATGACCTGTCAATGCTTGACCGATTACATAAAGGAGGCCTTCCACATGTTGATGCCGCTGAACCCGATGAGCACGTCATCCAAGATAGTGATGATGATGATGCATTTATTGATCCCGGAGCATATATTGACGATCAAGATTTCTATTAGTTCATGTCAGGTATTCAATTTTTATTATATACATATATATTAATAGTTCATGTCAGGTATTCAATTTTTATTATATACATATTATTGGTTCATGTTAGGTATTCAATTTTTATGATATATACATGATGATGATACACTTAAATTATATACATATTATTATTCATGTCAGGTATTCAATTTTTTTATGTTGTACTAATTTCGTTTACTCTTTGTCATGGCAGGTGTTGGAAGATGGTGGGCGCGGGTCGAGAGCGCTCCGCGGCTCCTTCTTCGTCGGCGCGTGGTGGGAGGGGTACTTCCATTCCAGCCCCGTCTCTCCGGAGAGCGTTGATCGACAGTCTGCAGACACCGGTGGGCGCTTCTTGATCGGCGTCGTTGCCCACCGAGAGAGGAGGTCAAGGGAAGAAGAGAGCTAGTAGAGCTGGACGTGGCCACGGGAGATGTGGGCAGGCTGCTACGCCTTCCTCGCTGCCGCCCCCAGCTGATTCACCCGAGCACAGGACTGCTAGGGTGGACGACCCATCTGAGGTGGAGGCTACGCGGACTCCGGTCCACGAGCCTCGGGTCGATGAGCCTTCGACCCACGAGACTCCTGTCCCAGAGGCTTCGTCCCACGAGACTCCGGACCAGGGCAGGGATCAGGCTACGTCTCAGGAGACCCGATGGGATGCCTGGCCGGAGTCGAGTGGCCATGCTGATGGTGGCGGGGATCGGTTTTCTGATAGCGAGGGCGAGGTGGTTGAGGGGCGCACCGTCTACCAGCGTGGTAGTACACGGCTCCTGCCCGTGCCGGCGACCCGCGAGCAGAGGTGGTTCATTAGGCCTGATGGGGAGAAGTAAGTGCATTTACTTTTTTTTAACCTTTTTCCTTCACGTTTCTTGAAATATCTAATGCGTTGGCCTTGTCATATTGCAGGGGTTGGCACCACGCCAAGGAAGTCCGCAGGCCCAACACCGTCCTTGGTGTGATTTGCCAGCAAAACTTCCCGGAGTTTGTCACGTTGCCCGGTGAGGGTCAGCTTTCACAGCTAGGATTGAGCTGGGAGCACTACTTGGCTGCCCCGGCCCCGCCGGAGGAGAGGATCGACGGTGTCTTGTGCACCACGAGGGCCGAGATGGTGCACAGAATGTTTTGGGTAATTCATCCTTTACACAATTAAAAATCAAAAATAGCTAGTTATTGTACTAATCAGTGTTGTCTCGTTTGATTGCAGACCTTCTACAGGTGTGAGGAGGGATACGAGGAGGCCGCGGCACAGGTTATCGATGTCGAGTGCAAGCGCCTACTACAGAACTTACGGCACGAGGCTCGGCCGCAGGCTGTTCGAGACTACTATGCCTCGCGTGATATTAAGAAGGACAAGCCATCGTGCCGCGAAAAGTTTCTGAAGAAGGAGCAGTACATGCAGGTAATTACCTATTCTTAAGGCCTTTTACTTAGTTTTCTTGATTTGATTCGTAGGCATAGCGCTCAAATTTCTCTTTACTGACTTAGGTGCCCCCCAGATGGTGTGCGGATAAGATGGATTGTTGGGAGGCGTTGGTGAATGAGTGGTGCTCAGACGAATGGCTAGCCGTCCACAACAATGCCAAGGACCGGCGTGCCAAAATTGTTGGTGTGCCACACCATCAAGGCAGCGCCAACTTATATCAGTTCGGGCGGAACTGGGTATGTGTTTTGCTTCATGATTCATGCAATTCATTCTTCATGCTAGCTTCAGGTATCTGAGCCTGCGTCATTTACTAATACTTTGTTCCTCTCTTTTAGGCGCGACACAATAACACGGAGGTGCCATAGGTGTACGACCTCTATGCCATGGCCCATACTGCAAAGTACAAGAAGGCCAAGGCATTCTCTGAGTCTGACCTCGATAATCCAGAGAACTTCACCAACATCTCCTCCCACCACAAGCTCGTGAGGTACAGAGAGGAGGGGAAGGCGAGGAAAGGTGAGGACTTTAACCCGAGCCAGCAGCCTATTGATCCAGAGCTGGTGATGATATCTGGTGGCGAGAGGCCCCATGGCTCGATAGCCATTGGAGATGGACTGATACGTTGTCCTCGCACTCTCCCGGAGATCAAGTCGCGCCATATGAGCTCTTGTCCTGAGATAAGGCCTCGTCCACGGCCACTGGAGCTCGCCATCGAGGTTACTTATACGGACTCAGATACCTTTCCTCTCCATTACATTGTGTGTGCGTCTGCTCGATGATTACAATGCTAACGAGGAGTGGTGTTGCAGGCTGCTATTCAGAAAGAGAGAGAGGCAACCAAGGAGCTTCTGGCGGAGAGGGACCGGCAGGCGGCGGAGAAGGAGCGGGAGTTGGAGGAGAGGACGGCCAAAATGTTGGAGGAGGAGAGGTCACGGAATGACATGGCGAACCGGGCCATGTACGAGCTCCTCGTGGTAAGTTTCTTCTGCATATTAGCCAAATCATGCACTTAATGTTCGTTTCATTACTAACTAATATGACTGACTCGTCAAAACCAAATGTGCAGTCTGTGTGCGAGAAGACCGGTCAGACCCCTCTGCCGATGCCAGTCATTGCTCCGGGGACCACGGTGAGTTTCATTCGAATGGTCATTAGTTACTAGTCTTAACATTTCAGTGTCATCATGCTAACGAGACATTGCAAATGATCTTTGGTGCAGCGTAACTCCAGACAAGCATCGCATGATCCTTCTCCAGGTGGTACCGGCACGAGCACCCCCGGTGCTTCAGCTCCGTGATGACGGTAAGTTTTCTCTACTGTTTTGCTTAACAAATGCATAATGACCTAGACTTAGCTTTATTTCCTCCAATATGCTTACCATAATGACCTAGACTTAGCTTATTTTCCTCCAATATGACATAATAAGCTTACTTAGCTCCTAAATGATCCATTTTACCTAAGTTAGCTCTAAAATGACCTAAGTTAGCTCTAATATGCTAAGCTAGCTCTAATATGCTTAGTTACCTAGGTTTGCTCAATAATGACATATACTTAGTTTACTTATGTCAAAAATGGCATAATTAGCTTACTTAGGTCAAAAATGGCATAACAACCTTGGTAACCTCATAAATGTCATATACTTAGCTTATTTTCGTCCAAAATGACATAATAAGCTTACTTAGCTCCAAAATGATCCATTTTACCTAAGTTAGCTCCAAAATGACCTAAGTTAGCTCTAAGTTAGCTCTAATATGCTTAGTTACCTAGGTTAGCTCAATAATGACCTATACTTAGCTTACTTATGTCAAAAATGGCATAATATGCTTAGTTAACTCAAAAATGGCATAATTACCTAGGTTAGCTCAATAATGACCTATACTTAGCTCATTTAGTTCATTTATGACATAAGTAGCTTACTTAGCTCATAAATGGCATGATAACCTTGCTAAGCTCATAAATGTCATATACTTAGCTTACTTAGCTCATAAATGACATGATAACCTTGCTAAGCTCATAAATGTCATATACTTACCTTACTTAGGTCAAAAATGGCATGATAACCTTGGTAAGCTCATAAATGTCATATACTTAGCTTACTTAGCTCATAAATGGCATGATAACCTTGGTAAGCTCGCATTGATGGAGTGCTTCTTTTTACTTTCTTATTCTTCTTCTTCTTCTTCTTCTTCTAGTCTTCTTCTTCTTCTTCTTCTTCTAGTCTTGTTCTTCTTCTTCTAGTCTTCTTCTTCTAACTTTCTTATTTCCCATTTTGCAGATTTCATTCACTTCACGGAAGCTTTCATTGATGGAGTGCTTCTTTTTTACTTTCTGTTTTGATTTTGTACCTTTGAACATATGTGGAACTTGCTATATGGATGAAACTATGTATGTGAAACTTGCTATGTATGTATGGATGGAACTATGTATGTATGGATGAAACTTATGTGTTGGATATCTCATATGTTTGCTGTGAAACTTGCCCTGTGAAATATATATATATATATCATATATTTGCTCTGAAAATGCTTGGATACAAGAAAAAACAGAATAAAAAGAGGCAATGCAGGCTCTTTGCCGTCTGCCACTGACGGCAAAGGGCTCTTTGCCGTCTGCCGCAGACGGCAAAGTGGACACGTGGCAGCAACCTGTGCAACCTGGGAGCGCTGGGGGCTGACCCATTTGGTCACTTTGCCGTCTGTGGCAGACGGCAAAGGATGGTGTGGTTTGCCATCTGTGGCAGACGGCAAAGAGCGGGGAGGGTGACGGGTCTGATGACGTCATGAAGCAGACGACAAAGGGGAGGGCACATTTGCCGTCAGCCGGCAGACGGCAAAGCCTCCCGTTAGCCACCTAACGTGGCTAACGTCTATCCTTTGCTGTCAACTTTCTTTGCCGTCTGCTGGCCCAGGAAAGCTGACGGCAAATGTCTTTGCCGTCCGCTGTGCGAAAACAGATGGCAAAGAAGCTCATTACCATAACTTACAGTGCCGTCCATGTTTGCCGTCTGCGGCTGACGGCAAAGACCTTTGCCGTCAGCTTTATGGTCCTTTGCCGTCTGCCATGGCAGACGGCAAATCAGCTGATTCCTGTAGTGTCTGCATCAACTGCGCAACAAGAGAAGTCACGCTAATAAATCCCTCAGGCCAGTCTGCTCGGTTCTTTGCCGGTCGAGCCATGCCAAAGAAAGGGATGGTTTATGCAGCAACTGCTACAGAGATGAATCTAGTCCCAGTGGTCTGTGAATTCCCAGATGTGTTTCCAGATGAATTGCCAGGCATGCCACCTGATCGAGAGCTTGAATTTTCAATCGAGCTTGTGCCCGGGACATCACCAATTTACAAGAAATATTATCGAATGCCTTCATTCGAATTAGTGGAGTTGAAGAAGCAATTGGATGAGATGCTCCAAAAAGGATATATTCGCCCCAGTTCATCTCCTTGGGGTGCACCAGCAATATTTGTGGGCAAGAAGGATGGCAGTCTCCGGATGTGTGTTGACTACCGCACTCTCAATGATGTCACCATCAAGAATAAATACCCGTTGCCCCGGATCGATGATTTGTTCGATCAACTCAGTGGAGCCCAAGTGTTCTCCAAGATTGATTTGCGCACCGGGTATCACCAGCTAAAAATCAGAAAAGAAGATATCCCCAAGACAGCATTCACTACATGATATGGGTTGTATGAGTATATGGTCATGTCCTTTGGGCTGACCAACGCTCCTGCATTCTTCATGCACATGATGAACAAGGTGTTCATGGACTTCCTGGACAAGTTTGTAGTGGTGTTCATTGATGACATCCTCATATATTCCAAAAGTGAAGAAGAGCACAAGCAGCATCTCCGAGCAGTGTTGGAGCGATTACGCGCTCATCAACTCTACGCCAAGTTCAACAAATGTGAATTTTGGCTTAAGGAAGTGGGATTCCTTGGGCATACTCTTTCTGCTCAAGGAGTGGTCGTGGATCAAAGCAAAATCAGTGAAGTATTAAATTGGAAGACACCTATTTCAGTGACAGAAATCAGGAGTTTCTTGGGTCTGGTAGGTTATTACCGTCACTTCATTGAAGGCTTCTCAAAGATTGCCAAGCCAATGACTGAACTACTCAAGAAGAATCAGAAGTTCATATGGACGGAAGCATGTGAGAACAGTTTCAATGAGCTAAAGACATGTTTGACCACCGCTCCAGTGTTGACTCTACCAGATATCTACCGGAGCTTCGACATCTATTGCGACGCATCCAGGCGTGGCATTGGGTGTGTACTTATGCAAGATGGAAAGGTCATGGCCTATGCATCAAGACAGCTTCGACCGCATGAGGAGAATTATCCTACCCATGACTTGGAGATGGCAGCTGTGGTCCATGCCTTAAAAATTTGGAGGCATTATATCATTGGAAAACGTTGCCAAATCTACCCAGCACTTCAAGAAGAAATAGCTCAGCTCAATATGATCCTTTGCGATGCTACCTGCTCGGTTACATTGGAAGTAACCCCTACCCTAGAAGACGAAATCCGAAGGGCTCAATCTGGTGACTCAATGTTGCTCAAGGTAATGGCCCAAGTACGAGAAGGGCAGACACCAGATTTCAACATTGATGATATAGGTACACTCCGATTTCGGAATCGAGTCTGTGTATTGGACCTGGGGAATTAAAGCAACTGATTCTGAAGGAAGCTCATGAGTCTGCATACTCCATTCATCCCGGAGGCACTAAAATGTATCAAGACTTGAAGCAAACATTCTGGTGGGAAGGAATGAAGAAAGATATCGCCTATTACATCGCCTGTTACGATATATGCAACAAGGTGAAGGCTGAACATCAGAAACCCACCGGTCTACTTCAACCCTTACCCGTTCCGCAATGGAAATGGGATAATATCTGCATGGACTTCATCGTGGGGTTACCAAAGACACCACGAGGGAATAACGCTATATGGGTTGTGGTCGACATGTTGACAAAGGTAGCTCACTTTATTCCAATAAGGACAACCTACCGTGCAGACCAACTTGCTCAACTTTACATATCCAGGATTGTCAGTCTGCATGGAATACCCAGGACTATCACTTCAGACCGAGGATCTTTGTTCACCTCGGCGTTCTGGCTACGTCTACACCAAGCCTTGGGAACCGCTTTGAAGCATAGCACTGCTTATCACCCTCCGACAGATGGACAAACAGAACGGGTGAATCAAATCTTGGAAGACATGCTTCGCGCATGTGCTCTTGCTCATGGACCCAAATGGGAAGATAGCCTGCCGTACACTGAGTTTTCTTACAACAACAGCTATCAGACTAGTCTCAGGATGTCCCCCTTTGAGGCTCTATACGGACGCAAGTGTCGCACCCCGCTAAACTGGTCTCAAACAGGAGACAGCCGAATCTTTGGGACTGATTTGATGATGGAAGCAGAAAAGCAAGTTAAAGAAATTCGAGACAGACTGCAAGTAGCAAAATCTCGTCAGAAGAGCTACTATGACTCAAAGCATAGGCAGATCAGTTTCGAACCAGGTGAATATGCATATCTCCGAGTTACCCCCATGAAAGGAGTCAAAAGGTTTCATACTCAGGGAAAGCTCGCACCAAGGTACATCGGTCCGTTTCCAGTTATGACCAGATTGGGCAAAGTGGCATATCAGTTAGAATTGCCTCCCGAGCTATTCGAGGTTCATGATGTGTTCCACGTGTCTCAGCTACGGAAGTGCATCAGACCACCCGCAAAACAGACGGATATGACAGAACTAGAGCTTGCCAAGGATTTAACATATGAGGAGAAACCCTTGAGAATCTTGGAAGAGATGGACAGAGTCACCCGCAGCAAAACCATAAAGTTTTACAAAGTCCAATGGGAGCACCACACTGAGGATGAGGCCAACTGGGAAAGAGAGGATTTCTTAAGGACTACATACCCTTATTTGTTTCCTGAGCAACTGAATCTCAAGGACGAGATTCATCCTAAGTGGGGGAGGTTTGTAACACCCTGGATTTTGCCTTTTTCTTTTATTGGGATTTATTGAATATTTTAATTTGCATTTGGGTTTTCAGTCAATTCTTTTGGACTTACCACTTGGAATTTTTTTTGATTTTCTTCCAAGTGGGTTCTATCATCCATAAACCCTCCCTAGACCTCATCCCTATCACCATAATGCCATTGGATATTTTTATTTAATGGCATTATATCCTTTTTCCTCCTGATAATGCCTATTTTCTCAATAAGCTATGAAGCACCCCTCATTTTTATTGCTCCAAAAATTCCAAAAAAATTCCCAAATATTCTTTGGATCATGCCTCACCTCCCTATGCAAAAATATCCCATGGTCATTTGGAAATTTTTAGCTAAGGAAAATGTTTTTGCTTCTGGACAGAATGGGCACTTGAAGCAAGTACATTTTTCCTTGATCTGTTGGAGCTGAAATTTTTACCACATGACTACCCTCCTAAGAGATGCTTAACCCCAAAATTTCAGCTCTAAACTCCTAGCAATTTATCCCCAGCACTTGGCACAAGTTTCTGTCCAGAAACTTTGCATCTAGCTCAAGTCATTTCCAGTGAGCCAGATGGCAAGCCAAGCGTAGTTCTAGGCACCGCGTTGAAGGGAATTCACAGATGACACGGTTTGGCAGTGCCGAAAGCACCGCATGTGCCAGTGCACGCGGTGACTGCGTGAGAGCACGGTGCATTGCATGCGCTCGCCGCGCTCTGTGCATCGGGCCCTTCTGCCACCGTCCATTCCCTCTCCATTCGCCACCGTAGCGTGTCACAGCTCCCCAGCAGCCCCCAGCGTGCCACCTAGCCTCGCCCTGCTCCTCCCCGACACCGGCAAGCCGCTCGCCGGAAGCGTCCGAACGCTACGCGGCAGAACAGTGGGCCGCACTGTGCTTGCATGCGTGCACCGCGTAGTGCGCCGCACTGTGCTTGCATGCGTGCTCCGTTTTCTCCGCGTAGTGTGCCGCACTGTGCTTGCATGCGTGCACCGCGTAGCCTGTGCACCACTGCTCCTCCTCCATGTCGTGCCCGAGCTTATCTTCCCCTCCTCTCTTCTGCAGCTCGTCGCTGGCGGAGTCCCGAACACGGTTGACCTCCATCTATAAGTAGGTCCGTCCCCAAGTCATTCCAGCCATCTCTCTTACCTCATCTGGCCACAAAGCACTCCCCTACAAGCACGGCAAGGCCGGGAGGGCCTCCTGCCGCCGATCATCGCCGAAATCCGCCGTGGATCCCCTTGGAACGTGCACTCATCCTAGCCACTCCCAGCTCCGTCCACTGCTCCCATCGAGGTCGTGGTGATCTCTTGAGCTCGACGGTACCACTTGCTCGCCGGATCGTTGCCGGAATCGCCGAATCCGACGAGCTCCGCCACCGCCGTCTCTGGAGAAGACCGGGCCGACGCCGGCCGACCACCCCAGCCATCGCCTCGGGTACGTGCGTGTTCGCCGTGCTGTGCTGAGTCCATCTAGCCCATTGCCGGCGGCCGCCGTGGTCTCCTTGCCGGAGAATCACCGGCGATCGAGCCGCCGTGCACTGTTCCCTCTCTCTCTCTCTCTCTCTCTCTCTCTCTCTTTTAACCCTGACAGGGGGCCCCACCTGTCAGCCTCTCTCCCCCTCCCGCGAACCATTTTTAAGTGGAGCCGTATTCGCCGAATACGCCTTCGACGTGGCTCTCTGTAGGAATTTCTGTAAAATCATTTAAATGAATATTTGACCAGCTTCTGACCCCAACTTTGACCAGCTTTAACTTTTATTCTATAAGTCCAATTGAGTTGATTCTTTTTGCTACTGGTTTGTATTGAGCCAAAGTTTATGGATGCCAAATTTTAGAATTTTTCTTGCTGTTGAGAATTTCTGGTGAAATAAAATGCGTTATGTGACATTTTCTTTTTGCATGTAAAATATTTTCAGAAGATCCTAATTGTGTTGGAGGAGACCAGGAGTATTGTGACACTCCTCTGAACCAAGGCAAGCCACAACATTCATATGCAAGGATGGCATTGCAATGACATTGGTTTATTTGAATCAAATTCATCATTTAATTCACTATTAAAGTGATTTGCTATATAGAACTTATTGCATAGAATTTGTTCCATGTCATTTTGATAGTATGCAGTAGGGTATATGATTTCTTGCTAATGTGTGCAATAGAGATCATGTCATATACTCTTATGGTAACATGATGCATTCGTTATTCATGATCATGACCCGTGCATCCATTCACACTATGGCTCGAATCTTTTTATTTCAAGTTAACATTGATGATAATCCAACTTGAACAAGCTGTTGATCGAGTCATGGTGCCACCGAATTGAGCTCACCAGTGCAACCACACTTTCCTGGATGGGGAGGCCCTAATGCGGTCTATATTCATGTCTCTCGCCGGTGCCTCCTATGAGGGAAGGTTGTGCACTGACGCTACCCTGGCCCGGTAGGCAGTCATAACCTTATGTGCCCGAGTTTTACGGTACCGAGGTCCCCGTTTGGGACAATGTTGTGTTTGGCCACGACGGTGGCAGCCACAGAGGTGGCGGATGTCATGAGTTGACATCGGGGCCACCCATGGCATAGCCCAAAGGGGAGTTTGTCGGAGTGGCCGGGAGAGTGTCATGCAATAGATTGGTTTTGTCGGAATATCGTTGGTCCACCCGAATGGGAGCACGAGGCCATGAGTTCCGTAGTGTGGGTACAGTGTACTAACCTCTGCAAAGTGTATAATCTATCGATAGCCGCGTCCTCGGATATGGACACAGTTCATAGTAGGTCACACCGTGGGTCAACAGATATAATTAACTTGCACACTAAGATTTACACGATGGCATATGCAGAATTGGTGATCGAGTGAGGATCACTATGAAAGGTATGGATGTGATCAAGTGAGGATCACGTTGGTAAGTTATGAACGGTGGTTACGTGGTAACCCCGAAATGGTAAGATGGTCCCCGGGACCACGGCAACTTTTCACGCACACCTCATGTTGGGTAGTATCATGCTCATGCATTAAACTTGTTAAATGCCTTGTTGTTGTTTATCGCACTTGTTTTGTTTGCTGTGAGCTTGCGAGTACATTCAAAGTACTCACCTGGCTTATCATGCCAGATGCAGGAGAAGCCGTGCATGGTGTGGATGTCGAGCAGTATGTCGCGCTCTAGGCCGTTTCCCAGCAGTGTCCCTGTGGAGTGGAGTTCCGCTATCTCGTCGTTCCGCTGCCGCGTTGTAGTCCCTTTATCATCGAGGCCCCTGAGATGTCTACTAAATAATGTACATAAGTGCAGCCGCACTGTGTGTGCCGCTTGGCCTCGCTTATCATGTAATATGTGAACCTATGTATCCGCTAAGAGATCAATAAAGCGGTTGTTTTTGTACCAAGTTGTTGTGTATTGCCAGAAGACTTGATCTCTAGGCTGGCAATGCAAGGTAAACTGGTTGCTCTGAGCCGGGGTGCCACAAGCACCAATATCACATAAACCATCATAGCAATGATCTCCAATTTTAACAGTAATAACAGGCATGCCAATCATAGGTTTGTTTTTATCTTTAGTGTCTGGCTTAGCAATCCTAGTTGCTTCATCACAGAAATATATCACATGTCCATCAATATTATCAACCAAAAGATCTTTAACCATTGCAATATTAGGTTCAACTTTAATTTGTTCAGAAGGTCTAGGTGCTCTAATATTACTTTTGTTAACCACAGTTGAAGCTTTAGCATGTTCCTTAATCCTAACAGGGAAAGGAGGTTTCTCGATATAAGCAGTAGGCACAACTGGATCAACATTGTAAACAATTATTTCTTCTTTAACACTAACATGTTCTTCATTTAATTCAATAGGTGGATGAAACTTAAACCATTTATCCTTAGGGAGATCAACATGAGCAGCAAAAGATTCACAAAAAGTAGCTGCTATCTCAGAGTCAAGTCCATATTTAGTACTAAACTTATGAAAAGCAATCAGTTTCGATAAAAGATTTAACACAATCAAACTTAAGATTTATACCTGACTCTTTACCTTTGTCGATTTTCCAATCTTCAGAGTTGCGTTTAATTCTTTCCAGAAGATCCCATTTGAATTCAATAGTTCTCTTCATAAAGGAACCAGTAGAAGAAGTATCGAGCATGGATTGATCATTATGAGAAAGCCGAGCATAAAAGTTTAGAATAATTATTTCTCTTGAGAGCTCATGATTGGGGCTTGTATGCAACATATACTTAAGCCTCCCCCAAGCTTGAGCGATACTTTCTCTTTCACGAGGCCAAAAATTATATATATAATTCCGATCACGATGAACCAAATGCATAGGATAAATTTTTTGGTGAAATTCCAGCTTTAACCAGTTCCAATCCCATGTTCCAGTATCATCACATATCCTATACCATGTCAATGCCTTTCCCTCCAAAGATAAAGGGAATACCTTCCTCTTGACTCCATCCTCGGATAAACCTGCAAGCTTAAACAATCCACAAAATTCATCTATATATATCAAGTGCATATCAGGATGTACCTTTCCATCTCCTACATAAGGATTAGCTAGCAGTTTCTCTATCATACCCGAAGGAATTTCATAATAAATATTTTCAGTAGGTTCAGTAGGTTGAGGGGCAACTCTCAATGCTTCCGGTCGAGGTGAAGATACCCCGATGTGGCACCCGGCTCAGAGTGACCGGAACACCCCGTATTCCAGCCCAGAGATCAAGTCTTCTGGAATACGGCACTGCTTGGCATAGAACAAATCAACTCTTTATTACAAATAATCGGAGTACAAGGGTCCGATATTACAAAGGTTACCAGGGCACGGTGGCACTTCGCCTGCTAAGGTTGTTCTATGCTAGCAGCGGAACATCTTGAAGCGGAATAAATTCTAGCAGCGGAACGACGGCGACGGTGATGGACTCCACTCCGCAGGGACTCTGGCTGGGACGCATCCTAGAGCGCAACCTCGGAATCCTCGACAAACAAGCAATCACGGCATCACCTGCAATCTGGCATGACACGCCAGGTGAGTACTTTGAATGTACTCGCAAGCTCACAGCAACCAAAGCAATCAAGACATACAACAACATGGCATTTACAGGTTAATCATCAATGATGAACACGATACTACTAGAACAACATGAGCATGGCAGGTACATATAAGTCATGATATGAACATGGTAATACTAGCAATAGCATGCAAGGAGGGTCAACGTTTAAGGTCTCATGGACCAACTTACTCTGCTCGGAGGTTATCTCGTAACCACCAACTTACCATCGTGAACATCACACGATCACCTCAGGATCAACCAAGCTCGGTATCAACTATACCATCGTGATCATCACAGGACCACACGGAGCTTGATCTCTACCTGTGATCATCGCATGACCACATAAAGATCAACCAACTTCTCTCCTCATGGAACCGGGGTTGTTTATTATTCAGGTTATTATTTCTGTTGACCCATAGTGTGACCTACTACGAACTGTGTCCATGACCGAGGACGCGGCTATCGATAGATTATACACTCTGCAGAGGTTAGTACACTGTACCCACACTACGGAACTCATGGCCTCGTGCTCCCATTCGGGTGGACCAACGACATTCCGACAAAACCAATCTATTGCATGACACTCTCCCGGCCACTTCGACAAACTTCCCTTTGGGCTATGTCCTGGGTGACCCCGATGCCAACTCGTGACATCCGCCACCTATGTGGCCGCCACCGTCGTGGCCAAACAAAACTGTCCCAAACGGGGACCTGAGCTCAATACCAAAACTGGGTACACAAGGCTTAAGGCCGCCTACCTGATCAGGGTAGCGCGCGCACATAACCTTCCCTAGTATGAGGCACCGGCGAGAGGCATGACAATAGACCGCATTAGGGCATCCCCATCCAGGCAAGTGTGGCTGCACTGGTGAGCTTGATTCGGTGGCACCATGACTCAGCCAACAGATTTGTTCAAGTTCGATTAATGTCAGGTTTAACTTGAATGGTGATGAGCTGAGTCATAATAACATAACAATGCATATGAGCAGGATGTCAACATGAGCATGGATGGGAACATAACCATTTAACATATGGATCATAGCATCAACAACAATAAATCATTTAATCTACTAGATGCAAATGAGCATGGCATAGCGATGGTCATGAATATCACAAGTATTTTCATATCAATCCATAATAATTCATACAAGCATATCGTTATCACTAGCATCGGAAATGAAACATGATAACAATAACATTGGCAAGTAATCATTTCACTTACTAGATGAAAATGAACATGGCATAAGAAATGAGCATGGATTCAAAAGCATATACATAGCATTCACAAAATAATTAAATGAGCAAACAATTATGAAATATTCAAGTGGAAACCATGGCTATTGCAATGCCATCATGCAAGTGGCTGTCGTGGCTTGCCTAGGGATGGAGGAACCACTAGGAAGAAGTGCGAGACGCTCGCGAAAAAATTTGTCGGAAACGTTTCCCTCTCGGCGGAGCTGTTTTAAGGGCAAGGGCAAAATGGTCATTTTCATAGTGTGACAACCTCATGAAAATGATACCATCGGAACGGGCTCGACGAACTGAGATCGTGGGCTTTGGAATCACCTGAATCGTAGTCATGGTTGTCGAGATACGGCCGTTCGTTCGTTAGGCAGAAAATTAAATAAAAATATTCATTTCTGCTGCTAACGGACGAACGTCCGTAATATAAGGGTTTCGGCGGCGGCTGCTGAAAAAAGGGAAAGCGCATTTTGAGAAATATGTTTTCGCAGTAGTGAAAGCGTATTTTTAACAAAAGATGCATCAGAGTAGGCTTTCAGTACCCGAAGACGTATTTTAGCAAAGTACGCCTCCACTTATCCCGCGCGGGCCCGAGGCTAGGTCAACGTGTAGAGGCCGACATGTGGGGCCGAAGGGGAGGCGGGGCTCACTGGCCAAGTCAGCGTCTTCCTCCTCCCGCGCGTGATGGAGACAGAGCAGAGCCCGCGCTGCGGGTGCTCGTCCCGATGACCTGGGCCATCCCCGGCGACGCCCTGCACACCGACGGGCTCGGGGTGACAAGCCGCTCCTGCCTGACCACCTCACTCAAGCTAAGGTGCACCAGAGCGAGTGCAGCATTGGCCGCGGCGGACGACGGCTTCGGCCGGAGATGGGCTCGGCGCTACGGTCGCGAAGAGGAGGGGAGGAAGTAGGGGCGGCTCCCTGGTGATGTGGTTGGACTCCAGAAGAGTCTAGGCGGAGAGGGAGAGGCCGTGGAGCTCGAATTTGAACGGCGGCCGTCGGCGAGGCTTCGGCCATAGGGAGGGAATGGGTGCTCCTCGAGCTCGCTTGGCTGGTCGGGGAGGACTAGAGGAATGTGGAGAAGAGCTTTATGAGCTCGGGAGGCCTCGGGGAAGGCTTATATAGCCGGGGCGAGATGCCCGTGCCCGGATGCCGCCGCGGACGCTCGGGGGATGCACTGACGCGGCCGCGTATGCGTGCGCACACGCGCGCGCGGGGGGGGGTTGATGGCGACTAGAGGGAGCTAGTGGAGGTGCAGACACGGGATGGAGGACTTTCGGTCGGCCACTCGGCCACTATGCTCATGCGGGCAAGGTCGCCGTGGCGCGAGGAGAGCGAAGGAGGAGGGGGCCAGGGCGGGGAGAGAACGCGTGGCTACGGCGATGCTCTAGGACAAGCTGGGACATGCAGAAACGACGAGCAGAGGAGTGCCCGAAGCTAAACGCCATCGAGAGCGCGACAATGGCTTCCCAGCCGCGTGGTCACCGCATGCATAGGCGCACACGGTGCATTCTGGGTGGCAAAATTATGTCTAGCGTGTGGAGCCTACTAGGTGGAGTAACACTGTGCCCTTGGTTTGGTTATATCACCTCTGTGATGATGGATAGCATCAACTGAAGTTTGCTACAGCAAACTTGGCCATGAAATTGTGGCTAAGGTGAATGGGATAAGAGCTAACCAGGATGTCACAGAGGTTTGTGGTAGGAAGGACCACAATCCTGTGGATTTTGAAAAGATTTGGACCAAGATTTAATATAGTTGCTTCACAACTGCCAAATCTGGTCCAGAAACTATATCATAAAGTATCACTCACATGGAGGATTGGATTGGGATGAAAATTGGTGGAGTATGATCATTTGGGCATATGAAGGCACTGCACAAATTTCATACCATTTGGATACACCAACATGGTACTTCCTTCACAATGCTTTCTACTGGACAGAAACTTGGGGGAATTTTGTGGAGAAAATTACTTGGCAAAATGATTTGAATTTTTTCATACCCAAATGATATTGGGATATTTATGTTCTGGATTAATTTCAGAATTTTTGAATCAATATAAAATATAGTTGCTTCACAAACTGAAATTGTGACCAGAAACCAAGATTTGAAGGTGTGCTCACATAGATTGTTTGATGAAGATGAAATTTTGTGGAGAGTAATTATTTGATCATATGGATGATCTACCAAAATTTCAACTCATTTGAATAAGCCTAGATAGTACTTCCTTCACAAAGTTTCTCTCTGGTCAGAAACTTTGGAAATTTGCTGAGGAAGATTTACTAGGCAAATTAAGTTGAATTTTGTCATGTGGCAATTATTTGGATATGAGAGAGTGCCCAAATTTTTTTAAGCCAATCAAGAAAATATAAGTAGCACTTCCTTCACAAAGTGCCATACTGGACATAATAGGAAATGAATATTCCTGAATTATTTTTGAACTAGGCAAGGATGGATTTTGATATATTTGTGGAAGATATTATCCAAATAATTTATGAGAATTTTTTGGGAATTTGTGTAATGGCAGAAATATAGGTTGCTTCACAACCTAAAGCAAATATTCATGTTCAATATTCATTAAGGAGGGGTATTGAATAGCATTAAGGATCTGAACATATAATCTTCCACCAAATAAACCAACTAGCATCAACTACGAGATGTAATCAACACTACTAGCAACCCACAGGTACCAATCTGAGGTTTTGGGATAAAGATTGAATACAAGAGATGAACTAGGGTTTGAGATGAGATGGTGCTGGTGAAGATGTTGATGAAGATTGGTCCTCCCACGATGAGAGGATCGTTGGTTATGTCGATGGCTTCCCCCCCCCCCCTGGAGGGAAGTATCCCCGGTGGAATCGCTCCGCCGGAGAGCAAAATAGCTCCTGCCCAGGTTCCGCCTCGAGATGGCGGCGCTTCGTCCCGAAAGTCTTCTTCTGATTTTTTCTAGGGCAAATGGCTTCATATAGGAGAAGATGGGCCCTGGAGGCCTGCCAGGGGTGCCACAAGCTCAAGGGGTAGGGCGCCCCCCAGGCTTGTCGCTTCCTGGTGGGTCCCCCTTCGATATCTCTTCAGCCAATATTTTTTATATATTCCAAAATAATTCTCCGTAAATTTCCAGGTCATTTGGAGGTGTGCAGGATAGCTATCTCCGTTTCATCCCTTTCCGGTCCAGAATTCCAACTGCCGGCAATCTCCCTCTTCATGTGAAACTTGCAAAATAAGAGAGAAAGGCATAAGAATTGTATCATAAAGTGAAATAATGATCAAAAACATAATAAATAACAGTAGGAAAACATGATGCAAAATGGACGTATCAGCGCACACGGTTGATGGAACAAGTCGTGTGCTCACATCGCTGATTGCGGTGCACACGCTACGTACGCATCCGAGAAGGCTTGCCCATGTTACACCTTCCGAGAATCGTGCCGCACTTCGAAACCAGAACCGTCAAATAATTTTGAGCTTGTTTCCCGTCACATTCCAAATTACCACGCTATATTTAATTGTAAACCTGTTCACCCCGATCAAAACCTAAACGTTTTCCCACTTTGCAGCTTATTACTAGGTTATAAATACTACCTACTCGAAAATGACTGCACATTCCTCCTCAATTCCTCATCAACAAACAAACAAGTCTTCGTCGTTGATACGTCTCCAACATATCTATAATTTTCGATTGTTCCATGCTGTTATATTATCAATCTTGGATGTTTTTATATTCATTTACAGCAATTATATATCATTTTTTGGGACTAAACTATTAACTTAGTGCCCAGTGCCAGTTGCTGTTTTCTGTCCTATTTTTGTTTTACGGAAAATCAATACCAAACGAAGTCCAAATGCCACGAAACTTTTTGGAGATTTTTTTCTGGACAAGATAAACACTAGAAGCTTCGGGAGGAGGCCAGAAGCCCCAGGGGGTGCCCATGAGGCTCCAGGGCGCGCCTAATGTTGCCCACGTTGTCCTAATTTTTCAGAATTTTGGGAGTTACAGAAGTATGGCTTTTAAATAGATTGCTACAGACTGTTCTATTTTTGACAGATTCTGTTTTTGATGCACTACTTGTTTGTTTTGATGAATCTATGGATTGTATCGGGGGGTATAAGCCATGGTGAAGTTAGAGTACAGTAGGTATAATGCAAAAATAAAATATGAATGGGTTTGCAACAGTACTTAAAGTAGTGATTTATTTCATTATACTAACGGATCTCACGAAGGTTTTGTTGAGTTTTGTGTGATTAAAGTTTTCAAGTTTTGGGTGAGATCACGATGGATGAAGGAATAAGGAGTAGTAAGAGCCTAAGCTTGGGGATGCCCGAGGCACCCCATGGTAATATTCAAGGAAGACTCAAGCGTCTAAGCTTGGGGATGCCCCGGAAGGCATCCCCTCTTTCTTCTACCAACCATCGGTAATTTTACTTGGAGCTATATTTATATTCGTCACATGGTATGAGTTTTGCTTGGAGCGTCTTGTATTATATGAGTCTTTGCTTTGTTTGCTTTTTAGTTTGTCACAATCATCCTTGCTGAACACACCTATTTTGAGAGAGCCACACGTTTATCATCATTTGCTAGAATACTCTATGTGCTTCACTTAAATTTTTCGAGCTAGGCAGTTGCTCTAGTGCTTCACTTAAATCTTTTTGAGCACGGTGGTGGCTATATTTTGAAGAAATGAATTCTCATGCTTCACTTATATTATTTTGATAATTGATATGATTGAAATTTTGAAGAAATATTTGCACTCTCATGCTTCACTTAAATCTTTTTGAGAGTTGATGCTAGTAATGGTAATTTGCACAAGATATGAATTTGGTCCCAAAGTGATAGATATTCAAGAGGGATATAATAAAAACTTTCATATAGATCACTGGATATGATAAGTGTGATTCCTTGCAATAGTTTTGCGATATGGAAATGATAATATGTGAGTCATGTTAGTGAGTAATTGTGATTTAGTAAGAATATTAGTGTTAAGGTTTGTGATTCCCTATGCATGCACATCAAGTCAATAGTTATGCAACGAAATTATATCCTACTTATGGTGCATTATTCGGTGTTAGTTATGTTCAATGCATGTTTATGACCATTTTCGTTTTTTGGTTGGTTGCTTCTCAATCTATTTGCTAGCCTTCATTTGTACTAAGTGGAAATACTGCTTGTGCATCCAAACTCCTTAAACCCGAGTTGTGCCAAATGAGTCCACTATATCTACCTATATGCGGTATTTCAATGACGTTCCAAGTAAATTTGCGTGTGCCAACTCTAATTTTTAAAATAATTTTTCCGTTTTGTGTGCCCGTACCACTCATGAAGCGGCAGGGGATGGCCATTATTTTCCATGCTAAGTGTGTTATTCTCACGATGAGTGTTTATTCACTTGTCATTGCACGAGAGAGTGGCTGGTAATAGGGATGCCAAGTCCCACAATGAAATCAAAAATTAATAACAACAAAATTCCTTGGAAAGTGATGGTTTGGAGGGCACCCGTGGATACGGCTAGCCATGGATTGTGAAAGAAATGGTGGAAAGGAAATAAACTTTACTTTCTGTTTGGGAACGCCTATGGTGTGTCTAGCATGGAAAATATTGGGAATTCTCGGTCGTTTTTGTTGACAGGAAAAGCATGCCTCTCAAAATATTTTATCTTTTTAATTTCAAGCTTTGAGCTCTGGCACATTTGACAAATCTCTGCTTCCCTCTGCGAAGGGCCTATCTATTTACTTTTATGCAATTTTTATTTTTATTTGAGTCTCCATCTTCTCTTACAAAAGCACAAACTAGAGAGCACTATTGTCATACTTGTGCATTGTGTGTAGCTAATATTTGAGTGTGTTTCATGAATGGATCAATGATTGAGCATAATGGGCTAGGGATAACTTTCTTTAGCATTGATATTTTGAAAGACATGGTTGTTTGTTAACATGCTTGAGTATTTATATTTTCATGTCAAACTATAGACTATTGCTTTGAATCATTCAAGTCCAATGTCCATGCTATAAAAGAAAAGAATATGTGATGAATATGATAGGCAGCATTCCACATCAAAAAATCTGTTTTTATCATTTACCTACTCGAGGACGAGCAGGAATTAAGCTTGGGGATGCTGATACGTCTCCAACGTATCTATAATTTTTGATTGTTCCATGTTGTTATATTATCAATCTTGGATGTTTTTATATTCATTTACAGCAATTATATATCATTTTTTGGGACTAACCTATTAACTTAGTGCCCAGTGCCAGTTGCTGTTTTCTGTCCTGTTTTTTGTTTTACAGAAAATCAATACCAAACGAAGTCCAAAAGCCACGAAACTTTTTGGAGATTTTTTTCTGGACAAGATAAACACTAGAAGCTTCGGGAGGAGGCCAGAAGCCCCAGGGGTGCCCACAAGGCACCAGGGCGCGCCTGGGGGGGCAGGCGCGCCCTGGTACCTCGTGGGGCCCACAGAGCTCCGTTTGACCTAATTCCACCACTATCAATTCAGGAAAAATCAGAAACCTGAGGGGAGTCCACGAAATACTTTTTCCGCCGCCGCAAGTTTCTATTCTCGAGAGATCCCATCTGGAGGCCTTCTCCGGTACTCCGCCGAAGGGGGAATCGATCACGGAGGGGCTCTACATCAACCTTGCTGCCCTTCCGATGATGCGTGAGTAGTTTACCACAAACCTTCGGGTCCATAATTAGTAGCTAGATGGCTTCTTCTCTCTTTTTGATCTTCAATACAATGTTCTCCTCGATGTTCTTGGAGTTCTATCCTATGTAATCACTTTTTGCGGTGTGTTTGTTGGGATCCGATGAATTGTGAGTTTATGATCAGATTATCCATGAATATTATTTGAGTCTTCTCTGATCTATTTTATGCATGATTATTATAGCTTCATATTTCTTCTCCGATCTATTGATTTGGTTTGGCCAACTAGATTGATTTATCTTGCCATGGGAAGAGATGCTTTGTAATGGGTTCGATCTTGTGGTGCTCAATCCCAGTGACAGAAAGGGACATGACACGTATGTATCATTTCTATTAAGGGTAAAAAGATGGGGTTTATTCATATATGAGTTTATCTTGTCTACATCATGTCATCGTTCTTAAGGTGTTACTCCGTTCTTTATGGACTTAATACACTAGACGCATGCTGGATAGCGGTCGATGTGTGGAGTAATAGTAGTAGATGCAGGCAGGAGTCGGTCTACTTATTTCGGACGTGATGCCTATATACATGATCATTGCCTTGGATATCGTCATGATTATTTGCTTTTCTATCATTTTCCCAACAGTAATTTGCCTACCCACCGTATGCTATTTTCTATGAGAGAAGCCTCTAGTGAAAACTGTGGCCCCCGGGTCTATCTAAATCAAATTACTAAAACCCTAAAAATATTGCTGCACTTTTCTATTATTTATTTTACTTTGTATTTTTTGTTTTAATCTATCTATCTATCACATACAATTTAATCTTGCAATTGACCGCCGAGGGATTGACAACCCCTCGTTTGCGTTGGGTGCAAGGATTTGTTGTTTGTGTGCAGGTACTGCTAATGAGGTGTTGTGTGGTTCTCCTATTGGATTGATAACCTTGGTTTCGTAAATGAGGGAAATACTTACCTCTGCTGTGCTGCATCATCTCTTCCTCTTCGGGGATAATACCAACGCAAGCTACAAGTAGCAGTCGTTCCTTGCGTCTGCCATGGCCCGTGGGAGGAGTTCTTGGTCGAGAAATGACCATGGAGCGGCGAGCGAAGCAGCAGAGATGTCCCGCCTCACCGCGATAGCAGCCGAGAGGTCCCGCCGCGCTGCCGAAGCAGCACAGAGATCCCGCCGCGCCGCTGAGGCAGCACTGAGGTCTCGCCATGCCGCCGAAGCAGCAGAGTGGTCCGGCCGCGATGCGGAAGTGGCATAGATGTCCCGTCGCGCCGCAGAAGCAGCAGATAGGTCCTGCCGTGCCACAGCAGCCAGGATAGATCTCTCGCGGACAGTCAAGGGCTCTCACAGGTGCATGCACGCTATGCTCAATAAGCTGATGGATGACATCTCCCGCTGGGCGAAGCTGCAGGAGGAGAGCTGTGCCTCATTGGATAAGGCGACCGGCGTCATCCGAGGACTAAGGCGTGACAAGGCGAGGCTCCGCACCGAGCGCGACCTGCCGAGGGCGAAGATCGCCGGCAGGGCGAAGCAGCACGAGGAGACAACTGCCGTGTTGAAGAAGACGGTCGTCATGGTCAGGAAACTTATGGATGAGAATGCTAAGCTCCGCATCGAGCGTGAAAGGCTCGTGGAGGAATCCGTGGATGCTCTGAAGCGACATATTGAGGACGTGAAAGAGATCAACGCCGCTCGCCGTGAGAACTCCTGCGACATATGGACGAAATGACGAATATGGCGGGGTATATCGAGGTGAAGTAGAGAGCAGCGACCTATATCGTTGTCTGCATCTTCCTTCTTCTTTTGCCCTTGTGTCTTTCGGGCATTGCCGCATGTGGCATCTTTAATTATCTTCCTGAATATGTAAGACAATTATTATTATCCATTGCCATCGTCGTCATATATACCAGTCTTGCTAAGTCTCAGTCGATGCTATGTCCATGAGATCTTACATCAAGATCCGTGCAAAATTTTCTTTTCAGATTTTCTTTTCCCTCTCTTAAATATCAGTCGACAGAGACCTAGCCACGCCATTAAAACAGGGGCTCGGGTGCCATTAATGGAGAAGTTGGGAGCAAGGTGGGCGGCAGATGGAGGTCAAAGGGCTCGCCTCCCGGTGAGCCTGCGCAGCGGTCTACTCCACGCCTCCCGTGTACTCCAATAGCTACCCCACACGGCGCCTCCAAGACAATAAAAATGGGGATGCGTGGCGGCACATAAATGGTTAGTACAACGCCCACGGTTTGAATAACACTTGTGTTTCCGATTGTAACGTGGCAGCTCTTTGTTCCAAAATGACTTTGTTGGTTGTTAATCTGTGGGCCTTCGAAAAATCGAACAATTTTTTTACCACAACATCTTGCTGCCTGATACGTCTCCGTCGTATCTACTTTTCCAAACACTTTTGCTCTTGTTTTGGACTCTAATTTGCATGATTTGAATGAAACTAACCCGGACTGACGCTGTTTTCAGCAGAACTACCATGGTGTTGTTTTTTGTGCAGAAATAAAAGTTCTTGGAATTGGACGAAACTTTTTGGAGATTTTTTATGGAATATATAAAAAATATTGGAGACAAGACCTACTGGAGGGGGGCCACTGGCTCCCCACGAGGCACCAGGGCGCGCCACCCCCCTGGTGCGCCCTGGTGGCTTGTGGGGCCCACGTGGCTCCGCTGACCCTAATCTCAGGCCTATAAATTCACAATTCCAGAGAAAAAAATAGGAGAGGAAGTTTCATTGCGTTTCACGATACGGAGCCGCCACCACCTCATGTTCTTCATCGGGAGGCCAGATCTGGAGTCCGTTTTGGGCTCCGGAGAGGGGGATCTTCCGGCATCGTCATCATCAACCATCCTTCATCACCAATTTCATGATGCTCACCGCCGGGAGTGAGTAATTCCTTCATAGGCTTGCTGGACGGTGATGAGTTGGATGAGATTTATCATGTAATCGAGTTAGTTTTGTTAGGGCTTGATCCCTAGTATCCACTATGTTCTAAGATTGATGTTGCTATGACTTTGCTATGCTTAATGCTTGTCACTAGGGCCCGAGTGCCATGATTTCAGATCTGAACCCTTTATGTTTTCATGAATATATTTGTGTTCTTGATCCGATCTTGCAAGTTATACGCACCTGCTATGTTTTATGATCCGCATACCCCAAGGTGACAATAATTGGGATTCTTTCCGGTGATTGCCATAGTTTGAGGAGTTCATGTATTCACTAAGTGCTAATGCTTTGTTCCGGTTCTCTATTAAAAGGAGGCCTTAATATCCCTTAGTTTCCTTATGGACCCCGCTGCCACGGGAGGGTAGGACAAAAGATGTCATGCAAGTTCTTATCGCAAACACGTATGACTATATACGGAATACATGCCTACATTACATTGATGAATTGGAGCTAGTTCTGTGTCGCCCTAGGTTATGACTGTTACATGATGAATGTTATCCAACATAATCACCGATCCAATGCCTACGAGTTTTTCACATATTGTTTCTTGCTAAGTTACTACTGCTGTCACAATTGATACTACTATTGTTGCTACCGTTACTGTTACCGTTACTCATATTGCTACTGCTGTCAAACTATCATATTACTGTGCTACTGATCACTCTGCTGCAGATATTTACTCTCCAGGTGTGGTTGAATTGACAACTCAACTGCTAATACTCGCAAATATTCTTTGGCTCCCCTTGTGTCGAATCAATAAATTTGGGTTGAATACTCTACCCTCGAAAACGGTTGCGATCCCCTATACTTGTGGTTTATCAAGACCTTTTTCTGGCGCCGTTGCCGGGGAGCATAGCTCTATTTGTTGAGTCACTTGGGATTCATATCTGTTGATCACTATGAAGAATCTGAAAGACGCTAAGACCAAGATCGTTCCCTCTAAGACGAGGGGAGGTAAGGAACTGCCATCTAGCTCTGCACTTGATTCACCTTCTGTTTTGAGTAAACTTGCAACACCACCACCTACTATTAATTATGATATGTCGCAAGTTATTGATGATACCACTTCTGCTATGAATGATACTTCTGATGATGCTAGTACTATGCTTGATAATGTTGTGCCACTTGGTGAATTTCTTGCTGAACAAATTGCTAAAGCTAAAGAAACTGAAAATGTTGAAACTCTTGAAAATTGTGATTCCCCTATTATGCCTAGCTCTCCTACTAGAGTTGAAACACCTGATGAACATTGCTTTGATAGGGAGACGGCTAGAGCCATTCTTGCTTGTAATGATAGAAATGAAGTTATAAAACTGCTTGCTGAAATGAAAGAAAAATCTATGAGGGAGAGAATGAAATATGATCCTAAGTTTGCTACCTCTCCCATATTTGTTACTGATAAGGATTATGAATTCTCTGTCGATCCTGAGTTAATTACTTTGGTTGAATTTGATCCTTTCCATGGCTATGAAACTGAAATCACTGTGGCACATCTTACTAAATTAAATGATATAGCCACCCTATTTGCTCATGAGGAAAAAATTTGCTATTACTATATTCTTAAGTTGTTTCCTTTCTCATTAAAGGGTGATGCTAAGGAATGGTATAATACTCTTGCTCCTAGTTGTGTGCGTAGTCCCCAGGATATGATTTATTATTTCTCTGAAAAATATTTTCCTGCTCATAAGAAACAAGCTGCTTTACAGGAAATATTTAACTTTGTGCAAATCAAAGAAGAGAATCTCCCTCAAGCTTGGGGGATGCTTCTCCAATTACTTAATGCTTTGCCTGATCATCCTCTTAAGAAAAATGAAATACTTGATATCTTCTATAATGGACTAACCAATGCTTCTAGGGACTACCTAGATAGTTGTGCAAATTGTGTTTTCAGGGAACGGACTATTGAACAAGCTGGGGTACTATTGAATAATATATTGAAGAATGATAATGATTGGACACTTCCTGAACCACCACCTAAACCCACTCCGAAGAAGAGGGGTATTTTATATCTCAGTCCTGAAGATATGCAAGAAGCAAAGAAATGTATGAAGGAAAAATGTATTAAAGCTGAAGATGTTAAGAATCTATCACCTATTGAAGAAATACATGGTCTTGACACACCGCCACAGGTAGTAGAGGTAAATTCTCTTATAAAGTTTGATGAAAATGATATTCCTTATAACAAACCTCCTAGTCAATGCTTGTATGAATTTGACAATTATATTATTAAGCAAGATCACTTCAATGCGAATGTTATGAAACAATTGAAATGAAATGCCTACATGATTGATTGCTTGAGTGACTTGTTATTTAGAATTGCTAATGATATTAAAGGTGTAAGTAAACATGCATCTATGGTTCAAACCCAATTAGAACAACTAGTCATTAACCCGTGCACCTGCACGGGCTAGTTAAGTTTTGTTATATCTTGCTATTTGGCAAGTAAAATCCATACTATTGTAAACCTTTTTCCGTGATTTGTTTGTATACTAATGCATATAGTATATTTCTTATTTCTATGAGGTATTTTTATATATATATTTTTGTAATTCCTCTGGTTGGTATGTCACACCGTGTCTAATGAGATCTAAGCATCTTCGTTAGTAGTCTAATGGTTTGATTTTCGGTAAGAGCCATTAGTCGCATAGCAGAATACCACTTTTAATGTCAGTGTATAACGTGTCTTGTTATTACATACTATCTTTTACATCTTTGATAATTTCTATTCGGGTAGTACAGAGGTGTCTTTGGTGGCTCCGTTCATATTAAATCTTTACAACTTCTGTATCAGTAGACGTAAAAATAACTCATGTATTCAACATAAGATGTGCGAGTGCACATGTGTGTTGATGGTTTATTCAAGTTAAAAAAAATTACATATATTTTGAAACAACTTGTTAATTTTACGGCCAGCAACTCCCATAGTAAGTATCCTAAAAAAGCTGCTCACCGACGATATCTCTTTTCTTCTTTCCCTTTGTAAATACTATTTGATTTTTATATATGAAAATACCATAGAAAAAAGAAAAACATGTGCGTCTCCGTTTTACTTGGGTTTAAGAAAAACTCCCAATGGCAGTTCGTCTATGTTTTACTTGGGTTACAAAAACTCCCAAGCAGTTCGTGTTTTAAATTAAATTTCCATAAAATTTACATCTAACATATTATCCATTCATTTGTCATCATCTCATGTGCCCAACATGTATATGCACCGACTCCTGGTCTTCAAATCGCCTCACTTCTCTATATTAAAAAATTGAAAAAACACGTTCTCCATTAGAACCCGTTCCTCTCATCCGCAAAAAAAAAAAAGAACCCGTTCCTCTCATCTCTGAGCTGTGCCCAATGTCACATTTGGATCTAGATGCTGCTGTGCAGGGAGTTGCGGAGAGGAGCCGGCAAGGAGATTGACGGAGCAGCAGCCGCAGTGGGACCATGGATTAGCATCATGCGGATGCAGAATCCGTACCGCCGGAGGCCTGGTCGTGGAGGCGCCTCCCAGGAACTCTACCTCCAGCGGCGGTGCCCACTGGGATTCATCTCAGCTCGCCCAGCTTTCCACCTTCCTCGCCTTACAGCCACCGCTGCCGACGCCCCTGCTCCAGCCATGGGACGCAGACGGAGGATCATGCTCCTGCTGCTAATGCGGATGCAGCTCTCGTCGACCTCGCACAGGGTGGCAAACCCGCCGTGCACGCTGCCCAGCTCGATGCTGAAGCTACGGGTTCGGCTCCCCTTTCGACCTTGCCACGGACGACGCCCACGCTGTGCCCGCCGCTCATTTTGTGGACGCCCTTGAATCCTTGATGATTATGGCGCCGACGCGGACGAAGATTGCGCGCCCGACTATGCTCAGGTTCTTGCCGACTGCCTCGCAACTTGGATGTCAACACCGAGTTCACTTTCACTGTTGAAATCCAAAACAAAATACCCTTGCAAGGTCAGTACTACTTTTGCTTTCTCTGATTATCAACTTTTTAGTGTTTCTTCTGAAATGTACAAATTCCAAGTATCATACAGTACAATTGTAAAAATGTTTTGGGACTTTCTACGACCTGTGCATAGCCCCGCCGTCAGCCAAAGCCCAGTCCCTTTTTGCTTTGTTCCTCTCCTCCACAACGACCATGTTACAGGTCAGGTTCCTCTGTCTAGCCTACTTAGGCAAAAATGTAAAATATGTACCTATAGTTCAAATCCTGTAAGCTGCATCCCCTGACGCTGCGCATCGCTCCAACAACCCCGTCGTGTTCCTCTTGCTCTTCTATACTTCTGTATTTATTAAGAAAAAGCAACAGCATAAGGGGGCAATGAGATGAAGGTTAATTTGTTTGTTGCAGAAAAGGACAGATCAATGTACTACATGTTTTTTACACCAGCTATATACAATTATATGCACTTAAGTAGTCACCCAATCAAGCAACGCTAAACTGAAAATAAACAATAAACTTCAGTCCTTATTTGTCACTATTAGAATTAATATTTAGCAACAGCAGCAAACAAAATCAGCACTGATCTCCTAGAGCACTGCTTAAAATCAGATGAACAAATCTCGGTAGTGCAAAATTGCTATGAAAAGATTTATAGAATGCACGTTCCTTGTACATATACACACAATTAGAAAGATTTAAACTAAAGCGCTGTCAGCAACACAATGGAATCCACATCTGCAAAATTTGCGCTGAGCTTTTCTGAAGATGCCGTTGCTCTTTTCAGATTCATCAATAAAAATCTGATACACTAATGTAAAAATGTAGCCATGTAGATCCCCAAATATATCTAATTAGTTTGAAAACCGTACAAAATTCTAACCGTACATAGAGTAAAAAAGACATACTCTAATGTCTCTTGCACTAAAGGATTTCCTTGTACACTCGCCAAATTATTTCATTGTGATTCTTCGGCTGTGATTAGAACTTTAAGTCGATCTGTAATACACTAACATTTAAATGTAGCCTTGTAGATCTGTAAATATATAAGATTAATAAAAAACTGAGAAAATTCTTTTTCAGAACCGTACATAGAGTAAAGTGGACATATTCTGAGTTTTTTTTGCACTGAAGGATATCTCTGTACACAATACATTCTGCCAAATTACTTTCTTGAGATTCTTCATCTAAGTTTTTCGTGGTAAATATAGAGTTGGCCATGTGTGAGCACCTGCTTTGGTAAATATAGTCCAACATGTTTGAATATGACTGCCACTGGCTCTTATTTATCATCATTGCAAAATAAACTGATATTGGGTACTCCTTCTCTTCAACAAACGGCGATTCATTTTGTGGCATTTTTTTCATGGAATGTAGACCTTGTTTGCAATGTTTGTCCCTGTTATTATTTGAGCTTGTATGAACATCTTCCCTAGTTGTATTATAGTTAGTCTTGTGCCATTGCATAAGCCCTCACTTTGATTGATATTTCGCAAGAGCATTATTGGTAGGCCAACTTTCAGCCGTAATATGTGGTCTGGTGTTCCAGGGAATTTCAAGCTATTCAAGAATTCTTTTGTGTTTGTGTACAACTGATCTCCATCTTCTGTATTTGACATTGCGTTTCACACTGTATCAAAGCTTTGGTATGTTACCTCTTCTCCATCTATTCTACTCATGATGTAAGAATTTACCTCAGGTACCATCTTGTTTCTCGGCCATAAGATGGCTGTTTCTTCAAGATATTTTCGATTTGTCCATGGGTTAGGATAGGTGCTGTTGATGATTGCTTCCAAATTGGTTTGCTCCTTTTATGCCGAAGTAAATCTTCAGGTATATTTACCCAAGCCTCGTCTTCTTCATTTCCTATTAACTCATCGCCAATGTTTAGAATCCACTCGCCAAATTCCGCGGTCTTCTTTTGTTCCTCTGGAGTATCCGTTAGTGTAGTAAGGCACATCATCTGAGTGAGCTTGAATTCCTCGAAGTGCTTCCATTCAGTAACCACTAATTCTTGACATCCACAAACATGCCATGGACTAAGGAAACGATGGTGATATAATTGAGAATCTATAGTTTAACTACTTACTGCCATCAATTCATCAAACATAGGTTGTCACCGATGCCATCTTTTCCACATTCTCTCATCAACTCGTACGAATGATATCACCCTGTCATTTCATCAACAGTTTTGGCTATTTAATTGGTGGAAACAAATTCTTTCAATGAAAAATGATCGACGCTAATAGAATATATCAAGCACACATAGTATTATATGGTCTACACGATTATTGTGAAGAGAATCATCTTTCTAGATTTCTTACATTCTGGCGTGGAAACTATGAAACTTATGAGTAGATAGGAAAAATAAATCAGAAGTCATATTCTATGAATTTAAGTTTTAAAAATAACAGCAAAGGGCAAAATTATAAACGTTCAATCATGGTAAATTCATACCTGATTTCCAGTGAACTGCATTTAGGAATAGTTGTTTACACAAAATTCCATTGAATCTATAGTATTCCGTTGCAATGCTACCCGGGCTTTTCAAATATGCACACGAAGGGATAAATTTTGCTCACTCACACTAACTTCATTAATCCTCACTCCATTACCTGTTGATTATGTTTGTTCTTGTTTGATGCAGAAGGCGACGTGGCCGGCAGATACGTGCAGCTTGAAGTTGTCTTAGCTTCTGCACCGGCCAGCTACCCGCATCTCTCGATTTCAGTAAATCTGCAATATTCCAGTCCAATGCTACGTTTGCTCTTCAAATCTGCACATGAAGGAAATGATTTTTCTCATTGACACTAACTTCATTAACCCCAACTCCATTGCTGTTGGTGATGTACGTTCTTGTAATCTTGTATGATGCAGGAAGGTGACTCGTCAGCCGGAGACGCGCAACTTGCAGGTGTCTTAGCTTCCGCACCAGCCGCTAACTACTGAGCACTGCGCGGCAGCTCTCAATGTCTGCCTGCCCGGACTGCCCGAACACCCCTGCGCCGTCTAGGGTTAGGGATGTGCGGACATACGTACATGTCAGATCGGAGTCAATGCACACTTGATGTTGGATATTTGTGTTGTGCGCAAGTTGACACAAAGGAAACAGATCGAGGCCGACGTCGGTAGATGGGTGAAGGTGTGCGGCGGAGTCGGGCAGTCGAGGAGGAGGATGATGGGGAGCGACCCTTTTTTTTAGATGTGATGGGAGGCGGCCCTTGTTGGCATCCTGTGCAAGTTTTTTTTTCAAGGCTAATGGAAGAGGCCTTAAATTAAGGAGGCGGGCATGTGGGATATAAAGCCTGGACTCTTTTGCTACTCCTACTTCATCCGATGACTGTAGATAAGTAATGGGGAGATCTAATGGTTAATTTTGTGCGCGTGGGATAGAACGCCTGGACTCTTGTTCTACTTTATCCGATGGCTGTAGATAAGTAATATGGAGCTCTGATGGTTAATTTTCTTAGTTGTGGAGGATTAACATGGTGCTTTCTTTGGTGCCTCTAATTAGTAAATATAAGAATTGCTAAATCTCAGAGTGAATTGCTCAATGAAATGAATAACAATATGAATGATCATGCTGTTAGAGTAATGACTAGAGGAGGTAGAATGACTCAGGAGCCACTTTATCCTGAAGGTCATCCTAAAAGAATTGAACAAGACTCTCAAAGAATTAATGTTGATGCACCTAGTCCATCTAAAAAGAAAAAGAAAAAGAAAAATGATAGGACTTTGCATACTTCTAGTGAACCCGAGGTAGAAAAACCCTTAGAGGATAGTAATGATGTTTCTATTTCTGATGCTGAAACACAATCTGGTAATGAACATTCACCTGATGATAATAATAATGATGATGCTCATGTGGGTACCCAACCAGATAATGATAAAGAACTTGATAACGATGTTGAAATAGAACCTGCTGTTGATCTTAATAACCCACCTTCTAAAAATAAACGTCATGATAAAAGAGACTTTGTTGCTAGGAAACATGGTAAAGAAAGAGAACCATGGGTTCAAAAACCCATGCCCTTTCCTCCTAAGCCATCTAAGAAAAAGGATGAGGAAGAATTTGAACACTTTGCTGAAATGCTTAGGCCAGTCTTTTTGCGTACTCGTTTGACTGATATTTTAAAGATGGCCACTTATGCTAAATATATGAAAGACATTGTCAGAAACAAAAGAAAGATACCTGAAGCTGAAATTTCCACCATGCTTGCAAATTATTCTTTTAAGGATGGACTACATAAGAAACTAGGAGATCTAGGAATACCATGCACCATTAAACAAAATTATGTCAAAGCTGCTTTGTGTGATTTAGGAGCCGGTGTTAGTGTTATGCCCTTCTCCTTATATAAAAGACTTGATTTGAATAAACTCACTCCCACTGAAATATCATTGCAAATGGCTGACAAATCAACCGCCATACCTATCGGTGTTTGTGAGGATGTGCCCGTTGTAGTTGCAAATGTTACTATCCTAACAGACTTTGTTATACTTGATATGCCCGAGGACGATGATACGTCTCCGTTGTATCTACTTTTCCAAACACTTTTGCTCTTGTTTTGGCCCCTAATTTGCATGATTTGAATGGAACTAACCCGGACTGACGCTGTTTTCAGCAGAATTGCCATGGTGTTGTTTTTGTGCGGAAAATCAAAGTTCTTGGAATTGGATGAAACTTTTTGGAGATTTTTTATAGAATATATAAAAAATACTGGCACCAAGACCCACTAGAGGGGGGCCACCCAGTGCCCACGAGGCACCAGGGCGCGCCAACCCCCCTCGCGCGCCCTGGTACCTCGTGGGGCCCATGTGGCTCCGTCTCACCTAATTCCAACGCTATATATTCAGTTTCCAGAAGAAAAAAATAAGAGAGGAAGTTTTATTGCGTTTCATGATATGGAGCCGCCGCCACCTCCTGTTCTTCATCGGGAGGCCAGATCTGGAGTCCGTTTGGGGCTCCGGAGAGGGGGATCTTCCGGCATCGTCATCATCAACCATCCTTCATCACCAATTTCATGATGCTCACCACCGGGAGTGAGTAATTCCTTCGTAGGCTTGCTAGACGGTGATGAGTTGGATGAGATTTATCATGTAATCGAGTTAGTTTTGTTAGGGCTTCATCCCTAGTATCCACTATGTTTTGAGATTGATGTTGCTATGACTTTGCTATGCTTAATGCTTGTCACTAGGGCTCGAGTGCCATGATTCCAGATCTGAACCCTTTATGTTTTCATGAATATATTTGTGTTCTTGATCCGATCTTGCAAGTTATATGCACCTGCTATGTGTTATGATCCGCATACCCCAAGGTGACAATAATTGGGATTCTTTCCGGTGATTGCCATAGTTTGAGGAGTTCATGTATTCACTAAGTGTTAATGCTTTGTTCCGGTTCTCTATTAAAAGTAGGCCTTAATATCCCTTAGTTTCCTTATGGACCCCGCTGCCACGGGAGGGTAGGACAAAAAATGTCATGCAAGTTCTTATCGCAAGCACGTATGACTATATACGGAATACATGCCTACATTACATTGATGAATTGGAGCTAGTTCTGTGTCGCCCTAGGTTATGACTGTTACATGATGAATGTTATCCAACAAATATCACCGATCCAATGCCTACGAGCTTTTCGCATAATGTTTCTTGCTAAGTTACTACTGTTGCTACTACTGTCACAATTGCTACAAAATTACTGCTGCTACCGTTACTGCTACCGTTACTATTATTGCTACTGCTATCAAACTATCATACTACTGTGCTACTGATCACTCTGCTGCAGATATTTAGTCTCTAGGTGTGGTTGAATTGACAACTCAACTGCTAATACTTGCAAATATTCTTTGGCTCCCCTTGTGTCGAATCAATAAATTTGGGTTGAATACTCTACCCTCAAAAACTGTTGCGATCCCCTATACTTGTGGGTTATCAGACGACAACATGTCGATTATCCTTGGTAGACCCTTTTTGAATACTGCAGGGGCTGTTATTGATTGCAACAAAAGTAAGGTCACTTTTCATATCAATGGTAATGAACACACGGTGTACTTTCCGAAGAAACAATTTCAAGTAAATGGTATTCGTGTTATTGGAAAGCCTTCGACAATTACTATTGGAAGTTTTCAACTCCCTCTTCCTACTGTTAAAAAGAAATATGAAACTCTTATTATTGGGGAGATGCATATCCCCGTTGAGGTAACTTAGTGTTATACGAAAATTCTTTGGTTTCATGTCACTCGAAAATGGTTTGTTAACAAGACATGATCAACCTTATTAATGGATTTTTTTAGAGGCATGTGGTCGATGAATTTAGTAAGCACAACCTTCTGTACCCACCTTTTGTTTTCTGTTATTTTTATTTAAATGCAATAAAATGCCATGATTACCCTGTTTTCTGAATTATCCGTGCAATAAAAAAATGCCCAGAAATGAAAGTGCTCAGAATGCAATAAAATTTTGATATGATTTTTATATAATATTTAAGAATTTTTGGCACTAAAACCATACCAAGGGGGTGCCCCAGGTGCCCACGAGGCACCAGGGTGCGCCACCCCCCCTGGCGCTCCCTGGTGGCTTGTGGGCCCCACAGGGACCCTCTCACTTATCCCTTCATCCCACTTCGTCTCTTACCTCTAGCAAAAATTGTTGGTAGCTCTCTCTCTCGTGTTCTTGCTCACAAACCTGAAATTTTCGATCTCTTTGCTCGGAGCTCCGTTTCCGAAACTGTTTTGGGAGATTGCTCCTTGGTATGTGACTCCTCCATTGCTCAATTAGTTTTTGCCCTAGTGGATTATATTTTGCATAATTAGTTGTTCTTGGTGCTACTGAAAATGAGCTTGCATGTTGAATTCTTTGAGTTCCAAGTAGTTTGAATGCTTGATATAGCTTCTAGACATCCATATGAATAGTTGCTATCAATTTTGTGAAGTTTTATTGATATCATTTTGTGGCCCAAAATTTTTCAGAAATTTGTTCTTAGGAAAATGAATATCTTCCGGAGGAGTTCTTCGAGGAGGAGGTCCACCGAGGCATCATCTAGCGAAGACCCCGCACGTCAATTTTACGTTGAACCAAGGGCAAGTTCGGTGCGAGGTGCCGAAGCAAAATCATGTAGATGGCCGTGCAACGAGTTCATGCTAGGTGCAGGCATCAAGGAAGAATTTAACCAATATATTCACAACACCGGGCTCTCCACCTTCATCGCAGATAAGCCACCACAACATTACTACCTCACTCATTCATTCACTCAAAACTTTGAATATCATCCGCGCACTTCTAGAGTTTTATTTCACCTCTATGACAAATCCTATAGTATGTCTCTAGAAGAATTCTGTAATGCATGCAAAATTCCATATTGGGGTTCGTTAGATGAACCACAAAAATCTAATTATGAGCCATTTCTTAATAGCCTTTGCAACGGTGAGGATAGGGGAGTTACGCAGGCCAGAATAGTTAGCATCCACTTTCCTGCTATTCGTTATTTTGCACTTTTTAATGGTAATGCATTGTTGGTAAGCAAGACTGCAGTACGCTTTGCGCCCCTGATCTGAGTCTTATTCATACGGCTTTGACCGGCAGGAAGTATTATAATCTTGGGGCTATTGTCGCACGTAGGCTGCAGCGTAACGCGGGTAATGGTGACTTGTATGGAGGAATTTATGCCTCCCGCGTAGCTGCGAGTTTAGGGTCTCGCCCAATTCCAATGATCCCCTCTTACCTGATAAATATTTAAATTTTGAAGCAATGAGAGAACATAAGTTTGTAAAACGCAATGCGCAGGGATACGAATATAACTTGGTTTTTAATAAATATCGATCTGTGTATGTTGCTTTGCCTGCTCCTGTCCTCTTTGATTTTCAGAACAAACAGAGATATTATCTATTGGAGAGCGAGGTGCACGAGTACAAGGGTTACGTCGATGCAAGCTTCGACACTGATCCGGATGACTCTAAGTCACAAACCGGATACGTATTTATATTAAATGGTGGAGCTGTCAGTTGGTGCAGTTCCAAGCAGAGCGTCGTGGCGGGATCTACGTGTGAAGCGGAATACATAGCTACTTCGGAAGTAGCACATGAAGGAGTCTGGATGAAGGATTTCATATCCGATCTAGGTGTAATACCTAGTGCATCGGGTCCAATGACAATCTTTTGTGACAACACTGGAGCAATTGCCATAGCCAAGGAGCCCAGGTTTTACAAGAAGACCAAACACATCAAGAGACGCTTCAACTCCATTCGTGAATATGTCAAGGATGGAGACATAGAAATTTGCAAAGTACACACGGATCTGAATGTGGCAGACCCGTTGACTAAGCCTCTTCCACGAGCAAAACATGATCAGCACCAAGACTCCATGGGTGTTAGATTCATTACCATGTAATCTAGATTATTGACTCTAGTGCAAGTGGGAGACTGATGGAAATATGCCCTAGAGGCAATAATAAAGTTGTTATTATTTTATATTTCCTTGTTCATGATCAAGGTTTATTATTCATGCTAGAATTGTATTGACCGGAAACTTAAATACATGTGTGAATACATAAACAAATACCGTGTCCCTAGTGAGCCTCTACTAGACTAGCTCGTTGATCAAAGATGGTTAAGGTTTCCTAACCATAGACATGAGTTGTCATTTGATAACAGGATCACATCATTAGGAGAATGATGTGATGGACAAGACCCATCCGTTAGCTTAGCATATCATCGTTATGTTTATTGCTACTGCTTTCTTGAATGTCAAATACATGTTCCTCAGACCATGAGATCATGCAACTCCCGGATACCGGAGGAATACCTTGTGTGCTATCAAACGTCACAACGTAACTGGGTGATCATAAAGATGCTCTACAGGTATCTCCGAAGGTGTCTGTTGAGTTGGCATGGATCGAGACTGGGATTTGTCACTCCGTGTTTCGGAGAGGTATCTCTGGGCCCTCTCAGTAATGCACATCATAAGAAGATTGCAAGCAAAGTGACTAAGGAGTTAGTTACGGGATGATGTATTACGAAACGAGTAAAGAGACTTGCCGGTAACGAGATTGAACTAGGTATGGAGATACCGACGATCGAATCTCGGGCAAGTAACATACCGATGGACAAAGGGAATTACGTATGTTGTCATTGCGGTTCGACCGATAAGATCTTCGTGGAATATGTAGGAACCAATATGAGCATCTAGGTTCCGCTATTGGTTATTGACCGGAGAGGCGTCTCAGTCATGTCTACATCATTCCCGAACCCGTAGGGTCCGCACGCTTAACGTTCGTTGACGATATAGTGTTATATGAGTTATGTGAATTGGTAACCGAATGTTGTTCGGAGTCCCGGATGAGATCCCGGACGTCACGAGGAGTCTCGGAATGGTCGAGAGGTAAAGATTTATATATGGGAAGTCATATTTTGGGTTCCGGAAAAAGGTGCAGTTTTTTTGGTATTGTACCGGGAAGCTTCCAGAAGGTTCCGGAGGATTCCGGAGGAGTCCGGAAGTCCACAAGTGGGTCCACCACGTCCCAAGGGCTGGCATGGGCTAAGGGGAGGCGCCCTGCCCTTATTGGGCCAGGCGCACCAAGTCCTCAAAAGCCCACGCAGCTAGGGAAGGAAAAAAAGGGAGAGTCCTAGTAGGAATAGGATTGGACTTTGGAGTCCAAGTCCACGTGTGTACTATTCATGGTTACTGTTCACGTGGCACTATTCCTTCTACTCCAAGCCCCTACACATATATAAATAGAGGAGAGGGGGTGCCCCAAAGGACACAACATTGTCTTAGCCGTGTGCGGCGCCCCCCTCCACAGTTCCGTCCCTCGGTCATATTTCGCAGTGCTTGGGCGAAGCCCTGCGGAGATAGCATCACCATCACCGTCACCGCGCCGTCGTGCTGCCGGAACTCATCCACTACCTCGCCGTCTTGCTGGATCAAGAAGTCGAGGACGTCACCGAGCTGAACGTGTGCTGAACGCGGAGGTGCCGTACGTTCGGTGCTCGGTCGGTTGGATCGTGAAGTTGTTCGACGACATCAAGCGCGTTGTTCTAACGCTTCCGCTTACGGTCTACGAGGGTACGTAGACACACTCCCCCTCTCGTAGCTATGTATCTCCATGGATAGATCTTGCATGTGCGTAGAATTTTTTTTGTTTTCCATGCAACGTTCCCCAACAGTGGCATCATGAGCCAGGTCTATGCGTAGATGATATGCACGAGTAGAACACAAAGAGTTGTGGGCGGTGATCGTCATATTGCTTACCACCAACGTCTTATTTTGATTCGGCGGTATTGTAAGATGAAGCGGCCCGGACCAACCTTACATGTCCACGTACATGAGACCGGTTCCACCGACAGACATGCAACTTGTTTTGCATAAAGGTGGCTGGCGGGTGTCTGTTTCTCCTACTTTAGTTGAATCGAATTTGACTGCGGCCGGTCCTTGTTGAAGGTTAAAACAGCAAACTTGATAAATCACCGTTGTGGTTTTGTGCCGTAGGTAAGAACGGTTCTTGCTAGAAGCCCGTAGCAGCCACGTAAAACTTGCAACAACAAAGTAGAGGACGTCTAACTTGTTTTTGCAGGGTATGCTGTGATGTGATATGGTCAAGACATGATGTGATATACGTTATTGTATGAGATGATCATGTTTTGTAATTTATCGGCAACCGACAGGAGCCTTATGGTTGTCTCTTTATTGTATGAAATGCAAGCGCCATGTAATTGCTTTACTTTATCGCTATGCGTTAGCAATAGTTGTAAAAGCAATAGTTGGCGAGACGACCACGATGCAACGATGGAGATCAAGGTGTCGAGCCGGTGATGATGGAGATCATGACGATGCTTTGGAGATGGAGATCAAAAGCACAAGATGATGGCCATATCATGTCACATATTTTGATTGCATGTGATGTTTATCCTTTATGCATCTTATTTTGCTTAGAACGACGGTAGCATTATAAGATGATCCCTTCACTAAATTTCAAGATAAAAGTGTTCTCCCCGAGTATGCACCGTTGCTAAAGTTCGTCGTTTCGAAGCACCTCGTGATGATCGGGTGTGATAGATTCTACGTTCACATACAACGGGTGTAAGCCAGTTTTACACGAGCAGAATACTTGGGTTAAACTTGATGAGCCTAGCATGTACAGACATGGTCTCGGAACACTGGAGACCGAAAGGTCGAACATGAGTCATATAGTAGATATGATCAACATGGAGATGTTCACCATTGATGACTATCCCATCTCACATGATGATCGGACATGGGCTAGTTGATTTGGATCATGTAACACTTAGTTAACTTGAGGGATGTTAATTTAAGTGGGAGTTCATTAGTAATTTGATTAATTGAACTTAATTTATCATGAACTTAGTCTTGATAGTTTCTTTGCATATCTATGTTGTAGATAAATGGCCCGTGCTACTGTTCCGTTGAATTTTAATGCGTTCCTAGAGAAAGCTAAGTTGAAAGATGATGGTAGCAACTACACAGACTGGGTCCGTAACTTGAGGATTATCCTCATTGCTGCACAGAAGAATTATGTCCTTGATGCACCGCTAGGTGATGGACCTGCTGCAGGAGCTGCTCCAGACGTTGTGAACGCCTGGCAGGCTCGATCTGATGACTACTCGATAGTTCAGTGTGCCATGCTCTGCGGCTTAGAACCGGGACTGCAAAAGCGTTTTGAACGCCACGGAGCATATGAGATGTTCCAAGAGCTGAAATTGATATTTCAAGCTAATGCCCGGGTTGAGAGATATGAAGTCTCCAACAAGTTCTTTAGCTATAAGATGGAGGAGAACAGTTATGTCAGTGAACACATACTCAGAATGTCTGGGTACCACAACCACTTGACTCAGCTGGGAATTGATCTTCCGGTTGAGAGTGTTATTGACAGAGTTCTTCAGTCACTGCCACCAAGCTATAAAGGCTTCGTGATGAACTATAATATGCAAGGGATGGAGAAGACAATTCCCGAGCTCTTCGCGATGCTGAAATCAGCGGAGGTAGAAATCAAGAAGGAGCATCAAGTGTTGATGGTTAACAAAACCACTAGTTTCAAGAAAAAGGGCAAGGGAAAGAAGGGGAACTTCAAGAAGAACGACAAGCAAGTTGCCGCTCCCACGAAGAAACCCAAAGCTGGACCCAGGCCTGAAACAGAGTGCTTCTACTGCAAAGGGACTGGTCACTGGAAGCGGAACTGCCCCAAGTATTTGGTGGATAAGAAGGATGGCAAAGTGAGCAAAGGTATATTTGATATACATGTTATTGATGTGTTCCTCACTAATGCTCGCAGTAGCGCCTGGGTATTTGATACTGGTTCGGTTGCTCATATTTGTAACTCGAAACAGGAGCTATGGAATAAGTGAAGATTGGCTAAGGACGAGGTGACGATGCGCGTCGGGAATGGTTCCAAGGTTGATGTGATCGCCGTCGGCACGCTACCTCTACATCTACCTTCGGGATTAGTTTTAGACCTCAATAAATGTTATTTGGTGCCAGCGTTGAGCATGAACATCTGGATCTTGTTTATTGTGAGACGGTTATTCATTTAAGTCAGAGAATAATGGTTGTTCTATTTATATGACTAACATCTTTTATGGTCACGCACCTTTTGTGAATGGTCTATTCTTGTTGAATCTCGATCGTAGTGATACACATATTCATAATATTGATGCCAAAAGATGCAAAGTTGATAATGATAGTGCAACATACTTGTGGCACTACCGTTTAGGTCATATTGGTGTAAAGCGCATGAATAAACTCCATGCGGATGGACTTTTGGAATATCTTGATTATGAATCATTTGATACTTGCGAACCATGCCTCATGTGCAATATGACTAAAACTCCGTTCTCCGGAACATTGGAGCGAGCTACTGATTTGTTGGACATAATACATACCGATGTATGCGGTCCGATGAATGTTGAAGCACGCGGCGGGTATCGTTATTTTCTAACCTTCACAGATGATTTGAGTAGATATGGGTATATCTACTTGATGAAACACAAGTCTAAACAATTTGAAAAGTTCAAAGAATTTCAGAGTGAAGTAGAGAATCACCGTAACAAGAAAATAAAGTTTCTACTATCTGATCGCGGAGGCGAATATTTGAGTTACGAGTTTGGACTTCATTTAAGAAAATGTGGAATTGTTTCACAACTCACGCCACCTGGAACACCACAGCGCAATGGTGTGTTCGAACGTCGTAACCGTACTTTATTGGATATGGTGCGTTCTATGATGTCTCTTACCGATTTGCCACTATCGTTTTGGGGTTATGCATTAGAGACAGTTGCATTCATGTTAAATAGGGCACCGTCTAAATCCGTTGAGACGACACCATATGAACTATGGTTTGGCAAGAAACCTAAGCTGTCGTTTCTTAAAGTTTGGGGATGCGATGCTTATGTGAAAAAGCTTCAACCTGATAAGCTCTAACCCAAAGCGGAGAAGTGCGTCTTCATAGGATACCCTAAAGAAACAATTGGGTACACCTTCTACCACAGATCCGAAGGCAAGGTCTTTGTTGCCAAGAATGGGTCCTTTCTAGAGAAGGAGTTTCTCTCGAAAGAAGTGAGTGGGAGGAAAGTAGAACTTGATGAGGTAATTGTACCTTCTCTCGAATTGGAAAGTAGCTCATCAGAGAAAACCGTTCCCGTGATGCCTACACCAATAAGAGAGGAAGATAATGATAAAGATCATGAAACTTCAGATCAAGTTACTACTGAACTTCGTAGGTCGACCAGAGTACGTTCCGCACCAGAGTGGTACGGTAATCCTGTTTTGGAAGTCATGTTCTTAGACAACAACGAACCTACGAACTATGAAGAAGCTATGATAAGCCCGGATTCCGACAAATGGCTTGAGGCCATGAAATCTGAGATAGGATCCATGTATGAGAACAAAGTGTGGACTTTGGTGGACTTGCCCGATGATCGGCAAGCCATTGAGAATACATGGATTTTTAAGAGGAAGACAGATACTGATGGTAATATCACTGTCTACAAAGCTCGACTTGTGGCGAAAGGTTTTCGACAAGTTCAAGGGGTTGACTACGATGAGACTTTCTCACCCGTAGCGATGCTTAAGTCTGTCCGAATCATGTTAGCAATTGCCACATTTTATGATTATGAAATCTGGCAAATGGATGTCAAAACTGCATTCCTTAATGGTTTTCTCAAAGAAGAGTTGTATATGATGCAACCAGAAGGTTTTGTCGATCCTAAGGGTGCTAACAAAGTGTCCAAGCTCTAGCGATCCATCTATGGACTGGTGCAAGCATCTCGGAGTTGGAATATACGCTTTAATGAGGTGATCAAAGCATATGGTTTTGTACAGACTTACGGTGAAGCCTGTATTTACAAGAAAGTGAGTGGGAGCTCTGTAGCATTTCTAATATTATATGTGGATGACATATTGTTGATTGGAAATGATATAGAATTTCTGGATGGCATAAAGGGATACTTGAATAAGAATTTTTCAATGAAAGACCTCGGTGAAGCTGCTTATATATTGGGCATCAAGATCTATAGGGATAGATCAAGACGCTTGATAGGACTTTCACAAAGCACATACCTTGACAAAGTTTTGAAGAAGTTCAAAATGGATCAGTCAAAGAAAGGGTTCTTGCCTGTGTTGCAAGGTGTGAAGTTGAGTCAGACTCAATGCCAGACCACGGCAGAAGATAAAGAGAAAATGAAAGTCATTCCCTATGCCTCAGCCATAGGTTCTATTATGTATGCCATGATGTGTACCAGACCTGATGTGTGCCTTGCCATAAGTTTGGCAGGGTGGTACCAGAGTAATCCAGGAGTGGATCACTGGACAGCGGTCAAGAATATCCTGAAGTACCTGAAAAGGACGAAGGACATGTTTCTCGTTTATGGAGGTGACGAAGAGCTCGTCGTAAAGGGTTACGTCGATGCAAGCTTCGACACTGATCCGGATGACTCTAAGTCACAAACCGGATACGTATTTATATTAAATGGTGGAGCTGTCAGTTGGTGCAGTTCCAAGCAGAGCGTCGTGGCGGGATCTACGTGTGAAGCGGAATACATAGCTGCTTCGGAAGTAGCACATGAAGGAGTCTGGATGAAGGAGTTCATATCCGATCTAGGTGTAATACCTAGTGCATCGGGTCCAATGACAATCTTTTGTGACAACACTGGAGCAATTGCCATAGCCAAGGAGCCCAGGTTTCACAAGAAGACCAAACACATCAAGAGATGCTTCAACTCCATTCGTGAATATGTCAAGGATGGAGACATAGAAATTTGCAAAGTACACACGGATCTGAATGTGGCAGACCCATTGACTAAGCCTCTTCCACGAGCAAAACATGATCAGCACCAAGACTCCATGGGTGTTAGATTCATTACCATGTAATCTAGATTATTGACTCTAGTGCAAGTGGGAGACTGATGGAAATATGCCCTAGAGGCAATAATAAAGTTGTTATTATTTTATATTTCCTTGTTCATGATCAAGGTTTATTATTCATGCTAGAATTGTATTGACCGGAAATTTAAATACATGTGTGAATACATAAACAAATACCGTGTCCCTAGTGAGCCTCTACTAGACTAGCTCGTTGATCAAAGATGGTTAAGGTTTCCTAACCATAGACATGAGTTGTCATTTGATAACAGGATCACATCATTAGGAGAATGATGTGATGGACAAGACCCATCCGTTAGCTTAGCATATGATCGTTCTGTTTATTGCTAGTGCTTTCTTGAATGTCAAATACATGTTCCTCAGACCATGAGATCATGCAACTCCCGGATACCGGAGGAATACCTTGTGTGCTATCAAACGTCACAACGTAACTGGGTGATCATAAAGATGCTCTACAGGTATCTCCGAAGGTGTCAGTTGAGTTGGCATGGATCGAGACTGGGATTTGTCACTCCGTGTTTCGGAGAGGTATCTCTGGGCCCTCTCAGTAATGCACATCATAAGAAGCTTGCAAGCAAAGTGACTAAGGAGTTAGTTACGGGATGATGTATTACGGAACGAGTAAAGAGACTTGCCGGTAATGAGATTGAACTAGGTATGGAGATACCGACGATCGAATCTCGGGCAAGTAACATGCCGATGGACAAAGGGAATTACGTATGTTGTCATTGCGGTTCGACCGATAAGATCTTCGTGGAATATGTAGGAACCAATATGAGCATCCAGGTTCCGCTATTGGTTATTGACCGGAGAGGCGTCTCAGTCATGTCTACATCATTCCCGAACCCGTAGGGTCCGCACGCTTAACGTTCGTTGACGATATAGTGTTATATGAGTTATGTGAATTGGTAACCGAATGTTGTTCGGAGTCCCGGATGAGATCCCGGACGTCATGAGGAGTCTCGGAATGGTCGATAGGTAAAGATTTATATATGGGAAGTCATATTTTGGGTTCCGGAAAAAGGTGCAGTTTTTTCGGTATTGTACCGGGAAGCTTCCAGAAGGTTCCGGAGGATTCTGGAGGAGTCCGGAAGTCCACAAGTGGGTCCACCACGTCCCAAGGGCTGGCATGGGCTAAGGGGAGGCGCCCTGCCCTTATTGGGCCAGGCGCACCAAGTCCTCAAAAGCCCATGCAGCTAGGGAAGGAAAAAAAGGGAGAGTCCTAGTAGGAATAGGATTGGATTTTGGAGTCCAAGTCCACGTGTGTACTATTCACGGTTATTGTTCACGTGGCACTATTCCTTCTACTCCAAGCCCCTACACATATATAAATAGAGGAGAGGGGGCGCCCCAAAGGACACAACATTGTCTTAGCCGTGTGCGGCGCCCCCCTCCACAGTTCCGTCCCTCGGTCATATTTCGCAGTGCTTGGGCGAAGCCCTGCGGAGATAGCATCACCATCACCGTCACCACGCCGTCGTGCTGCCGGAACTCATCCACTACCTCGCCGTCTTGCTGGATCAAGAAGTCGAGGACGTCACCGAGCTGAACGTGTGCTGAACGCGGAGGTGTCGTACGTTCGGTGCTCGGTCGGTTGGATCGTGAAGTTGTTCGACGACATCAACCGCATTGTTCTAACGCTTCCTCTTACGGTCTACGAGGGTACGTAGACACACTTCCCCTCTCGTAGCTATGTATCTCCATGGATAGATCTTGCGTGTGCGTAGAATTTTTTTTGTTTTCCATGCAACGTTCACCAATAGCTATGACTTTGCTATGCTTAATGCTTGTCACTAGGGCCCGAGTGCCATGATTTCAGATCTGAACCCTTTATGTTTTCATGAATATATTTGTGTTCTTGATTCGATCTTGCAAGTTATACGCACCTGCTATGTGTTATGATCCGCATACCCCAAGGTGACAATAATTGGGATTCTTTCCGGTGATTGCCATAGTTTGAGGAGTTCATGTATTCACTAAGTGTTAATGCTTTGTTCCGGTTCTCTATTAAAAGGAGGCCTTAATATCCCTTAGTTTCCTTATGGACCCCGCTGCCACGGGAGGGTAGGACAAAAGATGCCATGCAAGTTCTTATCGCAAGCACGTATGACTATATACGGAATACATGCCTACATTACATTGATGAATTGGAGCTAGTTCTATGTCGCCCTAGGTTATGACTGTTACATGATGAATGTTATCCAACATAATCACTGATCCAATGCCTACGAGTTTTTCACATATTGTTCTTGCTAAGTTACTACTGTTGCTACTGCTGTCACAATTGCTACTACTATTGCCTCTACCGTTACTGTTACCGTTACTCATATTGCTACTGCTATCAAACTATCATATTACTATGCTACTGATCACTCTGCTACAGATATTTAGTCTCCAGGTGTGGTTGAATTGACAAGTCAACTGCTAATACTCGCAAACATTCTTTGGCTTCCCTAGTGTCGAATCAATAAATTTGGGTTGAATACTCTACCCTCGAAAACTGTTGCGATCCCCTATACTTGTGGGTTATCAGTGCCATGTCAAGGCAACATGCCAAGTTTCATGATTTTCAGGCAAGTTTTGTATTTACAAGAATTTAAAAACCAAGTTTGTCAATGTTTTCGGCTGAGGCACGACGCCCAGATGTTTGAAATTCATTCCCATTTCTTGCATGGGACCTAAACATTCACCCAAGGACACATATACGATTTTTCAACCCATTTTGGTGCACTGGAGCATGTGCATGTAGTTCAAATTTGAATTATGCACATTAAATGCCTAGGAAATTCAATAAATGTATAAAAAGGGCCGAACGAACCTGGAATAATTCCAAATTTTAGCACGACACTCCTATTGGTCTTTGTTTCCTCTGTAAAAAAATCAAGGAAGGAAGAGGTAGCGTATGTCGTTTCGCCCACAAAGGTCACACATCCCCTATCGGAACCATGAGCCTTCTTGAGAGAAGCTCCGGTTTGTATGAAGCTTATACCAAAACTTGTCCCAAATCGAACAAAAAAATTACCACAGCATGTTGGTGCCATGTCAAGACACCATGCCAAGTTCCGTGAGTTGTAGGCAATTTTTGGATTTACAGGAATTTAAAAACCAAGTTTCTCATTGTTTTCGGCCAAGCCACGGCACCTAGATGTTTGAAATTCATTCCCATTTCTTTTATGGGACCTAAACATTCACCCAAGGACACATATACGATTTTTCAACCCATTTTGGTGCACTGGAGCATGTGCATGTAGTTCAAATTTGAATTATGCACATTAAATGCCAAGAAACTCAATTAATGTATAAAAAGGTCAAACGAACCCGGAATAATTCCAAATTTTAGGATGACACTCCTATTGGTCTTTGTTTCCTCTGTAAAAAAACAAGGCATGAAGAGGCAACATATGTCATTTCGCCCACAAAGGTGACACATCCCCTATCGGAACGGTGAGCCTTCTTGAGAAAAGCTCCGGTTTCTAAGAAGCTTATACCCAAACTTGTCCCAAATCGAACAATTTTTTTACCACAGCATGTTGGTGCCATGTCAAGACACCATGCCAAGTTCCGTGATTTTTAAGCAATTTTTGGATTTACAAGAACTTAAAAACCAAGTTTCTCAATGTTTTCGGCCGACCCACGACGCCCAGATGTTTGAAATTCACTCCCATTTCTTGTATGGAACCTAAACATTCACCCAAGGACACATATACGATTTTTCAACCCATTTTGGTGCACTGGAGCATGTGCATGTAGTTCAAATTTGAATTATGCACATTAAATGCCTAGAAACTCAATTAATGTATAAAAAGGTCAAACGAACCCGGAATAATTCCAAATTTTAGCATGACACTCCAATTGGTCTTTGTTTCCTCTGTAAAAAAAACAAGGCAGGAAGAGGCAGCATATGTCATTTCGCCCACAAAGGTGACACATCCCCTATCGGAATGGTGAGCCTTCTTGAGAAAAGCTTCGGTTTGTAAGAAGTTTATACCAAAACTTGTCCCAAATCGAACAATTTTTTTACCACAGCATGTTGGTGCCATGTCAAGACACCATGCCAAGTTCCGTGATTTTTAAGCAATTTTTGGATTTACAGGAATTTAAAAACCAAGTTTCTCAATATTTTCGGCCGACCCACGACGCCCAGATGTTTGAAATTCACTCCCATTTATTGTATGGAACCTAAACATTCACCCAAGGACACATATACGATTTTTCAACCCGTTTTGGCGCACTGGAGCATGTGCATGTAGTTCAAATTTGAATTATGCACATTAAATGACGATAAAACTCAATTCATGTATAAAAAGTGCGAAACAAACCCGGAATAATTCCAAATTTTAGCACGACACTCCTATAGTTGCATGTTCACTACAGATAAATGTTCTAGCAATTCAAACACCAACCTTTCCTACCGTAATCCCATTTTGTCTTTCAAATCAAAATGAAAAAATCTAGTACACCACAAACAGTTTATTAGCAAGAATCGTGTGCGGTGCAGTATAAAATATCTTGGGGCTCCCTCATGTATGGCTTACACCGGAAGGTTCGTCAGCTACAGTCCACCGACCGCGCGTCAACCACACTTGCGCGCTAGTTTTTCGCTGCACCGTTCGTAAATTTTCGGCAACAGCGGAAATATCTAGGTCTCTGCCCCCCCCCACCAAAAGCCACATTTCCATTGTTTCCTCCTTCCTTTCCAAGTTCAAACCCTCACTGCTTGCTTTGCAGCGCCGCCTCCTCGCCGGCGGCGCTCCTTCCTGCTGCGCGGCCTCGTCGATATAGTCAGGTAATCCACACTCAACCCCCAACCTCCTCCTCCTTCTCCATCCCACATGCCTCGACCGCCGGCGCGACACCTTCCACCCAAATCACTGCCCCATCCTCCAAATAAGCACCGCCCATAGCCATGGTGCACGCATTATAGCCAGGAGCTCAAGGAGCATCTGGCAGCAGTGAAGCAAATCGCGGCCGCACGCGCGGATGAGGTCGAGATGGCTGCCATGCGTGCCGACCGCCAGATCTTGGAGGAGCACCTCGCCGTCGAGGCCACCGTCAACCCCTCGTGCGCGGACGCCGCGATGCGGTTGGCTGCTTTAAACGACAGTTCATGGTGTTTTCTAAAGGCCGCCTCCGGTGCCTTCTAGTGAATTGTTCTCTATAATGTTAATATGCAATCTGATCTTCTGAAATGTGATGTTCAGTTAACAGTTTGGTTCATTTGTTGTGATGTTCAGTTAACTGTTTGGTTCAATTCTGAAATGTGATGTTCAATTCCTGTGGGTACAAATTTTTTATTGTTATGCATGTGAGTAATAAAATCGAATTTGGATGTACTCTATACATGAGAAACATACACAAATGCTATATTTCCTAGTAGTTCTTAAGCATGCTAGGCTTGGTTAACTGTATGATCTTCTAGTATATGTTCTATTCTGCAATGTGGTTCTCAATTAACTGCTTGCTTCATTTGTTGTGGTGTCCAGTTAACTTTTTGGTTCAATTCTGTAGTGTGATGTTCATTTGTTGTGGGTACAAGTTTTCATTAATATATTCTACTGATAGTATGCCAACTCTCACTTAAACTGATCAATATCTACCTTATATGTGTTGCAGGGAAACAATGGGAGGCACTGAGGTTTACCATCGAGGTTTGCACATGCATGGTCCTTTGGCTAATAGCACATTATTGTGCAATTGCGGGAACCATTCTAATATTTAGGTTTTAACAATTTGTTCTTGCACTTGTAGGTCCTGCTGTCAGAGGTTTAGACCCACTGTTCGATCCATTTTGCATATGGGGAGATGAGATGGACATGAATATCAGTCAAGTCAAGAAACTCAAAAAAATTGTTAGGATAAAGAAACTAGCGATGAATAATAACAAGATCTTTATTTGCACAATTAAGAAGACATCAGTCAACCATAGGATGGTACTAACTCTTTTACCTTGTGTTTTTTCCTATGCACCATTTCAAAATTTAGAACATATATTTATGCATATCTTTGTTTTCAGTCCTTTCCAAAGCAGTTCACCGATGATTACCTCTCAAACCACCTCCATGGTCAAGAGACGAGGAAGGTACTCATTCAACACCCACGGTACAATATTGAAGTCTTCCTCAAGAGGACGAAGGTTGGGCGGGCAATCATCTGCAGCCACTGGCGTAAAGTTGCAAGGACATTCAACATCATTGAAGGTTCAATATTCGCCTTCAAATTCAGCAGTTTTCCAGATGAGAATCATCTCTCTATATACCGTATATGATGCTACTTTCCAAAGGTTTTAGATGTTGCATGTGAAACTTCGTGATGTTGTGTAACTCTGTGGCTAGCTATATGCCTATATGGTGTAACTGAGTGCTGAAGTTATGTGATGTTGTACTCTGATGTAATTCAGCTATGAAATCCTGGTTACCGTAATACGACTATGAAACATATGGTGTGTTTGATATGAAATGTCAATTTGATTACTAAATGCATTATCAATAATAGGCCAATTAGCCTGCTTATTGGTTTTTGTATTGCAGACGGTTTCTCACACAACACCGTGGGCGATGACCTCAAACAACGCACACAGTTTCTAGAAAGTAGCCGTGTTGGATCAATGAACAATCACACACGACTTCTGCCCGACAAATGTTTGCGTTAGGCCACCTTGCACAAACGTTTCCACATAAAAATTGTGTGTGATGTACATATGAATGGAAACGTTTTTTTGAGATTCACTGTGTGGGATGTACATACGAACAGAAATGATTGGGCCAATATAATTGTCTGCGATGGCTCGCCCGATCGCACACGAGCTCTTTTTGCCTCGCGTGTTTGACCGGAGGCCCTATCGCCGACGGTTTCTGCGTCGTGTGGGAAGGACCCCCTATCACACACACAGGCAAGGCGACGGTTTAAAACTCTGTCGAGGAAAGGGGGTAAAAACCGTTTGTATAGCAGGTCGCTGCACCGGTGTCTATCTTAGAGGTGTGTGTGGCGCATGAGCTAGTGGCGCCCGATCTGGAGGTCCGCCGGGCTTAAAGGGATGGCCGTGGGGCGCTGCCAAGCACGGCGGTGGGGTGAGGTCGAGGGGAGGGCGGGGCGGCGGAGGCAGGGGTCTAGGCCGGTGGTCGCTGGCGGTTCGAGGAAGATCGTCAACAGTGACTGGCGGGAGGTAGATGAAGGTCATCTGCCCATTCCTTGTAGATCGGACGGTGCAGAAAAAATCGAATGACCTATTTGTTTTCAGTCGACTTTTATTTTCATAGGACCACATGTGGTGGTTTGCTGGAGGATTACCTGCACTTCCCAGCCACCCCTGTGCTCATATTTCGAAAGCCTAGAATCTAATTTCGTGTGTCATTCATGTTGTAGAGCTATCATATGTCTGCCGTCATTTATTTTTGACCCACCTGCTATCTGATACTTTTACATTGCACTACTTGCGCACAAACTACACCCATACTCTCACTATTGTTTTATTACGCATGGGTATTTCAGAATCTCAAGCACAATATTCTAAAAAGAAAACAGAGCAGTCGCTCCAGTCTGCATCGGGGATTGGAAAGACGCGGTGGGACGCTCTAAAAAAGAGTGTAGTGTCATTCGATGAAGACTGTCAACATAGCTCTGTAGTTAATGACCCCATTCGCCATACACCAGCATCACATGTGCTTGCTTTAACTTCACGGTGTCATATGTGGTTGCATGTTGCATGTGGTGTCTACCTTGTATTGCTTCTAAATTGGTTAAATTGCATCTGCTTAGCCATATGCTGTGAATATGACATGCCTTCCTGTTTTTGGTACATACTACATCTGTCTATTAACCATGTTCTTACATCAAACTAATGTTCTTGTGTATCCCTCATCAATCACTTATGATGAGGCAGTCCCCCCCCCCCGTGGGTTAGTGTGAGACATGCTACTCTTTTGAAGAGTGCAGTGTCATCCTCCCCACATGATTCTCAACAAACAGCAAGGCTAGATGAAGATAGTCAACGTAGCTCTGTAGTTGGTGACCACATTTCCCCTACACCACCATCGCAGGTGCTTGCTCTAACTTGGCAGTGTGATATGTGGTTGCATGTTGCATATGGTGTCTAGCTTGTATTGCTTCTAATTAGGGTAAATTGCATCTGCTTAGTTTACACATTATACCTGTGAATATGACATTCCTTCCTGTTTTTGGTACATGCTACATCTGTCTATTAACCATGTTCTTACATGAAACTACTGTTCTTGTGTACCCCGCATCAATCACTTCTGATGAGACACCTTCAACTTGACAGTGTGATATTGGTTGCATCTTGCATATGATTTCAAGCATGTACTTCCTCTAATTTGATGAAATGCCACTTATGATGAGACACTTAACTTGGCAGAGTGATATTGGTTGGATATTTCATATGGTGTCTAGCTTGCATTGATTCTAATTTGCTGAAATGCCTTCTGCTTAGCGTTTTTCGTACATATTCCATCCTCCTATAATGTGGTTGCCTTAAATAAAATTAGTGTTCATTAGTATCATGCATCAATGAATTCTTAAGAGTGAATTTCATTCATTTTTCTTGTGGGTTTGACTTGACAAGGAAAAATCAAAAAGGATGAACGTACGGGATGATGGTGGTCCTCTGGAGCAACCAAAACAGATGATCTATGCAGATTCTCCTGCTACTCCTACTGCGGTACAAGTTCCAAGTCTCATCTTCCCTACTCCACCATCCCAGGTGCTTGCTCTAATTTGGCAGTGTGATATCTGGTTGCATGTTGCATATCGTGTCTAGTTTGTATTACTTCTAATTTGGTTAAATTGCATCTCCTTAGCTTACACATTATACATGTGAACATGACACGCCTTCCTGTTTTTGGTACATACTACATCTGTCTATCACACCATGTTCTTACATCAAACTACTGTTCTTGTGTATCCTGCATCAATCACTTATTATGAGACAGTCACGCCCGTGGGTTAGTGTGAGAAGCTCCACTCTTATAAAGAGTGCAGTTTCATCCTCCCAACATGATTCTCAAGAAACAACAAGGCAAGATGAAGATAGTCAACGTAGCTCTGTAGTTGATGACCACATTTCCCCCACACCAGCATCGCAGGTGCTTGCTCTAACTTGGCAGTGTGATATGTGGTTGCATGTTGCATATGGTGTCTAGCTTGTATTGCTTCTAATTAGGGTAAATTGCATCTGCTTAGCTTACACATTATACCTGTGAATATGACATGCCTTCCTGTTTTTGGTACATACTACATCTATCTATTAACCATGTTCTTACATGAAACTACTGTTCTTGTGTATCCCGCATCAATCACTTACGATGAGACACCTTTATTCGTTGCATATTGAATATGATTTCTAGCATGTAGGCATGTATTGCATCTAATTTGTTGAAATACCCTTTCGAGTCTGGCCTTTTAATTTGGCAGAGTGATATTGGTTGCATCTTTCATATGGTGTCTTCTAATTAGTTGAAATGCCTTCTGCTTAGTTTACACATCATAGGTGTCAATATGTCATGCCGTCCTTTTTTTTCATACATATTCCATCCTCCTATCATGCGGTTGCCTTACATCAAAGTAGTGTTCATCGGTATCATGCATCAATGAGTTTTGAAGAGAAAATTTTATTCCTTTTTCTTGTGGGTTTGACTTTACAAGGAGAAATCAAAAATGAGGAAGGAAAAGAGTAAGGAAGGGGATGATTGTGGTCCTCTGCAGCAACGTAAATGGAGCATCTCTATAGATTCTCCTTGTACTGCTAGTGCATTACAAGTTCCAAGTCTCATCTCCCCTACTCCACCATCCCAGGTGCTTGCTCTAACTTGGCAGTGTGATATCTGGTTGCATGTTGCATATGGTGTCTAGCTTGTATTGCTTCTAATTAGGGTAAAATGCATCTGCTTAGCTTACACATTATACATGTGAATATGACATGCCTTCCTGTTTTTGGTACATACAATATCTGTCTATCACATCATGTTCTTACATCAAACTATTGTTCTTGTTTATCCTGCATCAATCACTTATGATGAGACACCTTTAAGTTGGCAGTGTGATATTGGTTACGCCTTGCATATGATTTCTAGCATGTACTACATCTAATTTGTTGAAATGCCACCTATGACGAGACAGCTTTAACTTGGCAGAGTGATATTGGTTGCATCTTTCATATGGTGTCTAGCTTGCAGTGCTTCTAATTTGTTGAAATGCCTTTTGCTTAGTTTCCACATCATAGGTGTGAATATGTCATGCGGTCCTATTTTTCGTACATATTCCATCCTCGTATCATGTGTTTGCCTTTCATCAGAGTGTTCGTCAGTATCATGCATGAATGAGTTTTGAAGAGCGAATTTTATTCCTTTTTCTTGTCGGTTTGACTTCACAATGCAAAATCAATAAAGTGGAGGGAAATTAGTACGGCATTGGAGGATGGTGTTCCTTCCGACCAACTGAATTGGAGGGTCTCTACAGATTCTACTCCGCCATCCTCCCAACAAGATTCGCAAGACAACGCAAGGCTAGGCAGTCAACGTAGTTGTGTAGATGATGAGCACATCTGCCCTACTCCACCATCACAGGTGTTTGCTCTAACTTGGCACTATTATATGTGGTTGCATGTTGCGTATGATGTCTAGCTTGTATTGCTTCTAATTTTGTTGTATTTGCATTTGCTTAGTTTACACATTATACTTGAATATGACATGTGTTCCAGTTTCTAGAACATACTAAATCTGTCTATCGCACCATGTTCTTACATCAAAGTACTATTGTGTATCCTACAACAATCACTTACCATAAGACACATTTAACTTGGGAGTGTGATATAGGTTGCATCCTGGATTGTCTTCAAGCTTGTACTTCTTCTAATTTGTTGAAATGGCACTTATGACGAGACACTTTTAAGAGTGATATTGGTTGCATGTTCATATGGTGCCTAGCTTTCATTTCTTCTAATTTGTTGAAATGTCGTCTGCTTAGTGTTTTTCATACATATTCCATCCTCCTATCGTAGGTGTGAATATGCAATGTTGTCCTTTTTTCGTACATATTCCATCCTCCTATCATGTGGTTGCCTTACATCACAGTAGTCTTCGTCTGTATCATGCATCAATGAGTTATGCAGAGCCAATTTTATTCCTTTTCTTGTGGTTTTGACTTCAGAAGGCAATATCAAAAAAGAGGAAGGAAAAGAGTAAGTTAGGGGATGTTGGTGGTCCTCCGGACCAACGCAAACGAAGGCTCTCTAGATTTGCCACTGCTACTGCTACTGAAGTTGAAGTACCAAGTCTATATGATGGCTCCATCTCCCCTACTCCACCATCGCAGGTGCTTGCTCTAACTTGACAGTGTGATAATTGGTTGCATGTTGCATATGGTGTATAGCTTGTATTTCTTCTAATTTGATTAAATTGCACCTGCTGAGTTTATATGTTATACATGTAAATATGACATGCCTTTCTGTATCTAGAATACACTGCATCTGTCTATCACACCATGTTCTTACATCAAACTACTGTTCTTGTTTACTCTACATCAATCACATATGATGAGACACCTTTAAGTTGGCAGTGTGATATTGGTTACGCCTTGCATATGATTTCTAGCATGTACTGCTTCTAATTTTTTGAAATTCCACTTATGATGAGACAGGTTTAACTTGGCAGAGTGATATTGGTTGCATTTTTCATATGGTGTCTAGCTTGCAGTGCTTCTAATTTGTTGAAATGCCTTTTGCTTAGTTTCCACATCATAGGTGTGAATATGCCATGCCGTCCTATTTTTCATACATATTCCATCCTCCTATCATGCGGTTGCCTTTCATCAGAGTAGTGTTCGTCAGTATCTGATACGTCTCCATCGTATTTATAATTTTTGATTGTTTCATGCCAATATTCTACAACTTTTATATACTTTTGGCAACATTTTATATTATTTTCGGGACCAACATATTGATCCAGTGCCCAGTGCCAGTTCCTGTTTTTTTGCATTTTTTTGTTTCATAGAAAATCCATATCAAACAAAGTCCAAACGCGATAAAATTTTACGGAGATTTATTTTGAAATATATGTGGTTGTTGGGCAGAAGAATCAACGTAAGATGGTGCTCGAGGGCCCCACAAGGCAACAGGGCGCGCCCTAGGGGTAGGGCGCGCCGTGTTGCCTTGTGAGTCCCTCGTAAGTCGGTTGGGGCCCTTCTTTCGCCACAAGAAATATAATTTCTGGATAAAAATCCCCTCAAAATTTCAGCCCAATCGGAGTTACGGATCTCCGGGAATATAAGAAACGGTGAAGGGCCAGAAAATAGGAACGCGAAACAGAAGAGAAACAGAGAGAGATCAAATCTCGGAGGGGCTCCTGCCCTCCGGGAGCCATGGCGGCCATGGACCAGAGGGGAAACTCTCCTCCCATCTAGGGGGAGGCCAAGAAAGAAGAAGAAGGAGGGGGGCTCTCTCCCCCTCTCTTCCGGTGGTGCCGGAGCGTCGCCGGGGGAACCATCATGACGGCGATCTACACCAACAACTTCGCCGCCGTCATCACCAACTCTCTCCCCCTCTATGCAGCGGTGTAACCTCTCTATTCCCGCTGTAATTCTCTACTTGAACATGGTGCTTAATGCTACATATTATTATCCAATGATGTGCTGCCATCCTATGATGTTAGAGTAGATTTCTTTTGTCCTACGGGTTAATTGTGGTATGGTGTGATTGATATGAGTTGTATGTTAAATTGGTGCTGTCCTATGGTGCCCTCCATGTCGCGCAAGCGTGTGGTATTACCGCTTTAGGGTTTTGCAATACGTTCATGATACGCTTATAGTGGGTGGCGAGAGTGACAGAAGCTTATACCCGAGTAAGGGGGTTGTTGCGTATGGGAGTAAAGGGGACTTGTTACTTAATGCTATGGTTGGGTTTTACCTTAATGATCTTTAGTAGTTGCGGATGCTTGCTAGAGTTCCAATCATAAGAACATGTGATCCAAGTACGGAAAGTATGTTAGCGTATGCCTCTCCCTCATTGCATATGATAAGTATCTATCGTGTTATATTCAATTGCCTATGGACAATATTTCTCTTTGTGTTATAAAAAGCTCTCTACTAAAGTAAACTAACTTTTATTATCTAGCTAAGTACTTCTAGTTTTATTCTTGCAAACTTATCCTACTACACCTACAAAGTAGTTTTATTCTTGTTCTAGGTAAAGCGAATGTTGAGTGTGCGTAGAGTTGTATCGGTGGTCGATAGAACTTGAGAGAATATTAATTCTTCCTTTAGCTCCTCGTTGGGTTCGACACTCTTACTTATCGAAAAAGGCTACAATTGATCCCCTATACTTGTGGGTTATCAAGACATTTTTCTGGCACCATTGCTGGGGAGCAATAACGTGGGGTGAATATTCTCGTGTGTGCTTGTTTGCTTTATCACTAAGTAGTTTTTATTTTTGTTCTAAGTTGTTTTATATCTTCAGTTATGGATATGGAACACGAAATACCAAAAAAAATAGTTGTACTTGCTACTCATGGAGACGGGGAACCTCCTAAAACCCTCGATGCTGGTTATGTGGAAAACATTAAATACTACTTTGATAATCCTGATAAATCTCCATTCAACTTGATAATGTGAGATACTTTGGATCAACGGGAATACTTTAGGGATTATCGCTTGACTCAAAAAGGGGAACACTTATGGGATCAAATTAAAATGTTGCGTTGGTATGCTTGGAATTTGTGCTTAAGGTGTGATTATACTTGTTGCTCTAAGATGAAGGCTCCACACCTTCCCTTTCAATGTGAATTTAATGATAATGAAACCTTGGCTTCTTATGCTAATGGTGTATATGATTACTATGATGTGTAACAAATAGAAGAATTTGTTGCTTTTAAGGGTGCTTATGAAATTGAATCTTTGTTTGAAAAGTATGAAGATTGTGATGATGCTCTTTACAAATCTGAAAATTATGCTATACTTAAATATTGCTATGAGAATTATGAATACAATGCCGATATTAATGAATTTATTGAGAATGTCTCCGCTGTCCAAGAAGAGACTAATATTTTGCAGGAATCTATGGAAGAAGAAATTACTGAAACTGTGAGCTCATTAGATGAAAAAGATGAGGAGGAGAGTGAAGAACAAAGGGAGGAAGAGCGGATTGATCACCCGTGCCCACCTTCTAATGAGAGTAACTCTTCAACTCATACATTGTTTAATTTCCCTTCGTGCTTACCGAAGGATGAATGCTATGATAATTGCTATGATCCCTCGGATTCATTTGAAATATCCCTTTTTGATGAAATTGATGCTTGCTATGCTTGTGGCCATGATGCCAATATGAATGATGCTTATGGAGATGAACTTGCTATAGTTCCTTATGTTAAGAATGAAATTGTTGCTATTGCACCCACACATGATAGTCCTATTATCTTTTTGAATTCTCCCAACTACAGTATATCGGAGAAGTTTGCGCTTATTAAGGATTATATTGATGGGTTGCGTTTTACCATTACACGTGATGATTCTGATGGATATAATATGCATGTGCTTGCTGCTCCTAATTGCAACTATTATGAGAGAGGAACTACATCTCTGCCTCTCTATGTTTCCAATACGATAAAATTGCAAGAAACTGTTTATGCTATGTGTCGGCCTTTATTATGTGTGCATGAATTGTTCTTTTATGACATGCTGATGCATAGGAAGAGAGTTAGACTTCGTCATTGCATGATATATGTTGCTTTGTGCTCACTAATAAATTACAAATCATTGTTAATTAAAATTGGCTTTGATATACCTTGGGATCCGGGTGGATCGATTACTTGAGCACTTTATGCCTAGCTTAATGGCTTTAAAGAAAGTGCTGCCCGGGAGACAACCCAGAAGTTTTAGAGAGTCATTTTATTCTATTATGTGCTTTTAAAAAGTTTTAAAACAAAAATAATATAGAGGGGAACCTAAAATTTTCAAATAGAAGAGTGAAAGTGAGAAAGACGAACACCGTTGAAGTGGGGGACGTCCTTGAACTTTGTTCATGCCCATGGAAACTTTGTGAATCTTGATTACAGAAACTTTTCAACAAAAATAACTATCCCCTTGTACAAATCCATTGTATTATAAAAATAATGTGCCAAGATTTACCTTTAGGATGTTTAAATTGCTTGTTTGGTGTGTGCTGTGAAAAAACAGAAACTTTTGCTATAGTATTTGAATTTACATATTTTAGTGGAATGTGAAACAATTCTAAAATTTTTACACAATACTGCTATGCAATTTTTTATTTTTTCCTAATTTTTCAGAATTTTTGGAATTACAGAAGTATATGTTTCATCTGCATCTTTACAGACAGTCATGTTTTCACATATTGCTGTTATAGTTTCTTTATATGCTTATGTTTGAAATCTTGTTGAGCCCCATTGACTTGGAAGCCATAGAATTGTGATAGCATACAGTGGGTAATGTTTTATTATAATTATACAATAATGTTACAGCAGGACATGATGAGATTTGATGTTATATGTACTAACCTCTCTAATAAAAAGTCCGGTTAAGTTTTGTGTGGATGAAGTGTTCGAAGATCGAGGAGGTATCAATATGAGAAGAATAAGGAGAGGCAAGAGCTCAAGCTTGGGGATTCCCAAGGCACCCCAAGCGTCTAAGCTTGGGGATGCCCCGGAAGGCATCCCATCTTTCTTCTTCGACAATTATCCGTATGTTTCGGTTTTTGTTTTGTTCACATGATATGCGTAAATTCTTGCATCGTCGTATACTTTTTGTTTTTCTTTTATGCACCATGCTGGTATGAGATAGTCCTTGGTTGATTTACAGAATGCTTCATGCACTTCACTTATATCTTTTGAGTATGGCTTTATAGAATGCTTCATGTGCTTCACTTATATCATTTGAAGTTTGGATGCTTGTTTCTCTAAATAGGAAAACTGTTATTTGTAGAAAACTCTCATGATTCACTTATATTTATTTCGAGAGTCAACAGGAATTGGTCATTCACATGGTTAGTCATAAAATCCTACATAAAACTTGTAGATCACTGAATATGATATGTTCGATTCCGTGCAATAGTTTTGCGATATTGAGGTGATAATATTGGGGCATGCTAGTAAAAGAATTAAAGTTGAGTATTAATAATGGTGTTAAGGGAAGTAAGTCTTTACGCAAGTAAATCCTCACGCATGTAAAGTGGTGGCCGCAGACATTTGCGGTGAGGTCGGAGCATGATTTATCATTGATTGAGTCTTTGTGTTGTTCGGATCGGGGGCGCACGATTGTTAACTCCTCCCAACCTCCCCCCTAGGGGCATGCGAGTAGTAGTTTGCTTCGAGGGCTAATAGGCTTTACAATAAGTATGTGAGTTCTTTATGACTAATGCGAGTCCATGAATTATACGCACTCCTATCCTTCCTCAACTTGCTAGCCTCTTCGGTACCGTGCATTGCCCTTTCTCACCTCGAGAGTTGGTGCAAACTTCGCCGGTGCATCCAAACCCCGTGATATGATACGCTCTATCACACATAAGCCTCCTTATATCTTCCTCAAAACAGCCACCATACCTACCTATTATGGCATTTCCATAGCCATTCTGAGATATATTGCCATGCAACTTCCACCGTTCCGTCATATGACTTGTGTTCATTGTCATATTGCTTTGCATGATCATATAGAGCTGACAGGATATTTGTGGCATTACCACCATTCATCATTATCATACATGTTACGCTAGATCATTGCACATCCTGGTACACTGCCAGATGCATTCATATAGAGTCATCTTGTATAGTTTTTATCGAGTTGTAAGTAAATAAAAGTGTGATGATCATCATTATTAGAGCATTGTCCCGGTGAGGAAAGGATGATGGAGACTATGATTCCACCACAAGTCGGGATGAGACTCCGGACGAATAAAAGAGGCCAAAAAGACCCCAACAAAAAAAGGAAAAAATTGAAAAAAATGAGAGAAAAAGAGAGAAGGGGCAATGTTACTATCCTTGTACCACACTTGTGCTTCAGAGTAGCACCATGTTCTTCATATAGAGAGTCTCCAGAGTTTTCACTTTCATATACTAGAGGGAATTTTTCATTATAGAACTTGGCTTGTATATTCCGATGACGGGCTTCCTCAAATGCCCGAGGTCTTCATGAGCAAGCAAGTTGGATGCACACCCACTTAGTTTCCATTGAGCTTTCATATACTTATATCTCTTAGTGCATCTGTAGCATGGCAATTCCTACTCCTCGCATTGATATCAATTGATGGGCATCTCCATAGCCCATTGATTAGCCGAGTTGATGCAAGCCTTTCTTCCTTTTTGACTTCCCCTATTGATCCCTACCACCGCATTCTATTCCACCCATAGTGCTATGTCCATGGCTCACGCTCATGTATTGAGTGGAGTTGAAAATGCTGAAGCGCGTGAAAAAGTATGATCCAATTGCTTGGTTTGGCACCGGGGTACTCTTGACTTGATCTATCCATGCAGGGAAGACTGAGCGTGTCATGCTTACCGCAACTAAGTGTATAGGGGTTGTTTCCTTTAGCTTCATTATTATGAAAGGCAATGACAAATTACGTGCGTGTTTTGTATTATTGTTCCAATATCAAATTGATAGACTATTGCCTTGAATCACTCGTATCTTAATATTATTAGATTATTTGATCAAGTTTATGCTAGGTAGCATTCCACATCAAAAATTGTATTTTTAAAATTTACCTACTCGAGGACGAGCAGGAATTAAGCTTGAGGATGCTGATACGTGTAACACCCCAAAATAATTTCTCTGGATTTTCAAAATCTTATTTTTTTAAAACAAAATACTTTGAATTATTTTGACCCTATTTTTTTCTGCTTCTCTTTCTTCTATTTTGAAAATCATTTTTGGGATGTTCAATTGGGTTTAAAAAAATTTAAATGGTTCTGATTTGATGGGTCACTACTTGGGTAATTATTTTTGAAAGATCAAAAATATTATCTTTTAGAAAAGTTTTTGAATAATTAAAATTATTCCAATGAAATGGCCCTTTCATTGTTTTCAAACACTTATAAAATTCTCACAAAATTATTCTGTCACTTTTAATTATCATCCAAGCCATTCTCATACCCTAGGACAGTACCCAATACTTTCCCTCTCCATAAAAATATTTTTCTTATATTTAATAAATTCCAAAGTTGGAATTTCAATTATTCCTAGTTTCTTTGATTTACAAAGGAGCTATATTTTTCTCAACTCTTCTGCACCCAAAAAATTATCCCAGCTACATGACAGTACCTACACTCCATTTCACCAAAAACATTTTGTTCCATAGTTCAAAATTTTCAAATTTCATTCAGTTGGAATTTGGACCAGATTCAATCCCTCTGATACAAACTCAATTTTAATTGCTCCAAAAATTCTGAATATTTGCCAGCACATCTATTATGCACCAACACCTCACCACAAAAATTCCCAAAAATTCCTAAAATCCCTAGAGCCATCTAGCATTTTGTCATACACTTGGTGTGCACACTGTAGCACTGTCAAAAAATTCAGTTAACTAAAGAAGTTCAGAGAACAGAGGGATTCGGCGCCGTGCAGTACACTCCACTTCATCTCCTTCTCATCCACGCTCTGTTGATCATCAATACACCACCGCGGGACCTCCTGGTCAGTTGCTCGCCGCCGACAGCATAGGAACTGGCCGGTGCAACGGCCACTGTCCCTGGCCGCGGCGGCCGAGCGGATCGACACGGCCACCAGCCGCCATCACTCTGCCACTGCTCCCCCGCCTACCTCCGCTCCACGCGTCACCCTCCTCTGCAGCCTCGCACGCCGTCCACACCATCTCATCCCCGCCTGGCAGTCGCCGAAGCAGATCACCGCCGCCACACCCGTACGGGAGCCTCGCCGTGGATAAGGCTGTAGAGCTCGAATTCGTCCACGCTGGCACTTCCCAAGAGCTCCACCGACCTCATCAACTCCACACCGACAGCGCTCGCCGCCTAAACCAACCTCGCCGGCCGGATTTACTCCGGCGTGATCCGCTCCACCTCTGACCACCTCGGCTCACCTATATAAAGAGCCCTCGAGCTCCGTTCGGTATTCGCACCACCCACACACACTCCAAATTGACCTCCCACGCACCTCTCCGACCCTGAGGAGGTCGTCTTCTCCATCTCCGGCTAGCCGATCTGCCTCAGATCCCCGGAACCAACAGACGCCAGTAGGCCATCTCCGCCACCAAAACTTCGTCAGTAGCCCTTTAGTCCACCATGTAATCGATTCCACGCTTCAATTCGACAACCGGAGCCCTCCCCGACGAGAGCCAACTTCACCCGACACCGCCGTCCGCCAGAGTTGACCTCGCTATCGCTCCGGTGCTCGCCGGCGACCACCACCACCCATCAACGCGGAATACCACCCCGAGCACATCCCGTCAATCGCCGCCTCCTGGAACGCCGGCGATCGTCGCCGGTGATCACCGCACTTCCTCTATACATGCGTGCAAAGCACGTTTGAATTCAAACCTGATGGATGGGGCCCACACGTCAGCGTTTTATTCTTTTTCCATTTAAACAGAAAGCGTATTCTGTCTCATAATTTCAGTGCTTGCAGAAAATACCCTGCTGAAAACCACTTGTCATTTCCTTCTGCTCCTCGTTGGGTTCGACACTCTTACTTATCGAAAGGACTACGATTGATCCCCTATACTTGTGGGTCATCAAGTATTATTGTGGACTAACATTTTCCTCTTATGCGCAACCTTGATTATCTCTTGGGATGGCTAGACTACCTAAGATATTCAATTTTATTTTTTTCTGAGTGTCTCTTGGGATGGCAAGACTACCTGAGATACTCATCTTTATTTTTCTGAATATCTCTTGGGATGGCTAGACTACCTGAGATATTCATTTTTAATTTTTCTGAGTGTCTCTTGGGATGGCTAGACTACCTGAGATACTCATTTTTATTTTCTTTACCGAGTATCACTTGGGATGGCTAGTCCACCTGGATACTCAGTATTATTTTCAAGACCTCTTGAGGCGTCGCATTCAGACACCCGTTTGGCATTTCTTTTCAAGACCTCTCGAGGCGTCACTTTCAGACACCCGTTTGGCATTTCTTTTCAAGACCTCTCGAGGCGCCGCGTTTAGACACTCGTTTGGCATTCTTCTTGGAATTTCTCGGGCGGTCCAGCGCCCGACGTTCCATTTAACTTTCTTGGTTTGTCACTAAAATTACACATTCATTCTTCCGCATCGTGTTAATATTTATCATGCCATGATTTAATTTCAGTCGGCATATGCATTCTGTATAGTCCATCATGAGCATATGCATTCGATATATCCTTTGTTCATAATGTTTGCGAGTACATGCCAACGTACTCACAGGCTTGTCCCTGGCTTGTTAATTTGGCCAGACCTGGAGGAAGACGAGCTTGTGGAAGAAGAGTGCGCTAGCGAGCCCGACGCTTAGGGGTGTTCCCAGTCAGTCAACCTGTGATCTTGGAATCTACCACGTGTATCATCCGCAGTGCTTCCGCTACACCAATAAAATAGTCAAGCCTCACACTGACGCTTGACTTTACTTTATTATATCAGTGTTGTAATACCACCACACCACTGTTTTATTCCGCCACCGTCATATATTGACAAGTTTGTAATAAATGTTGAGCACTCTGGCTCAACCGTGTGTAATGTTATGTATGTACTAGTTATCTATATCAAGGAAGTCCACCTGTGGTTCAGATCTTGGGGCTGGTGTGACTTGGGGCTATTCTGGATTTATTCCGAAAAGGGGCCCGACAAACCTTGGTACCAGAGCCAGGCTGACTGTAGGAAGTCCTAGGTGCGACCGCTAGAAATAGGGCCAGTCCTAACATTTTTAGCATGCATCCCATGCAGTGTAACAAATCTTCCTTGGTCATCATATACTTATGATATGACTATTTGGATTTTTTGTCTACTGTTGTAGATGTCTGGCGGCAGCTGTCCGACCTAGATTTTCGCCAACGAGCCTGCGGGGTTTTCCCTTCTTCTCGTTGTCATCGCTAGAGTCGCGATGAGATCTCCGAGCCGTCCGGAGTACACCGTCTACCCTGACAGGATCACGGACACCCTGACTATGTACCAGGCCTCGGTATATGTTCGGGGTGGATCAGTCGAGCCTCACCGCAACTATCGTTTTGTGGGGAGAGTTATGCCTACTAAGAGGCATGCTATCCAGATGGCTGCCCATGAGGCCATCGCTCGTCTTAGGGACATCCTTCCAGTCATGCAGACACGTCCCTATCATTACCTACCATACCATGTTCCATACACTAGTCACTATGCTTTCTCTTGCACCGCGGGAGAAAGGGACGAGGCGATTGAGCCCCTGGTCCAGTACATCATGGCTCTAGAGTCAGTTTTCACCTCACTGGTGGACGACTATCTCGCTGCACGAATGGATTTGGCTCATGCGAGGGTTCCTCGCAGGAGTGAATTTCGTTCTCCTTCACCACGCGTTCCTCACATTCCGACTCTACCATACAATCCTCCTACTCGTTCCGCTATCCGACGCTCACCCCCGAGCGATGAGTCTAGTCGCTTGGCTGCACCCATTCCGGTTAGAGCTTCACCGCCTACAAGCATCGTGCCACCACAAGCAGGCATGGCATCGACAGCTGCCCGACTGGAGACCAAACCCGAAGAGGAGGAGGAGGTCGAGTCTTCAGCACCCCGTCTGGGACTTACCCTTAGTATGGCCTACGACGTTCCAGACACTCCGTGATAGCAGTCTAGGTGTCAGCACCGCAGTCGCCTTTTATGAGAGTGTAGCTGTAAAATATTTATTTTCTGTTTCTTTTCTTCTTTGTAAGATGGTGAGTAGTAGACTTGGAGCGCAACACGCTAAGAGGATGGAGTAGTGCACTAGTCTAAATAAGCGGTCATGTAGCATCACGGCTACGGCAAGCATATTGTATAATTAGATCATGCATGTATAATTAAATAGTCCATGTATAATTAAAATCCTGTATGTATAATATAACTCGCCACTTTTGTGTACCTATGTTTGGGGAAAATTATTTTCAGTCTTTTAAAATTTATTTTGTTCCTCTTAAATTCTTTTCTCATCGGTGTTACACAAATACCCCAGAAAGAAAATGCATCATCCCTGGACTCGTTCTATGCCCAGTCCACCAGAGGACAACTTTGCACAGATGGGAAATAATTTCACACCAGGACAGACAAGTCAGCAAAGCAATAACTCAGCATTCTCACAAGTGTGCCGTCTTTATGAACAAAGTCAACAACAACACCAAGAAATGATGCAACACCTGATAAATATGGGGAATCACCAAGGACAGCATCAACACATATCAAAATTATCTGAACTCCAGAGGACCAATCCAACTGTCTTTTCTCACACAGATAAACCTCTGGAGGCAGACAACTGGCTGCGTGATATTGAAAAAATATTGGTCATATCCCAGTGTACGGACCAGGAAAAAGTGTTATATTCTCCGCATTATTTCTCTGGGACAGCAGCATCATGGTGGCAAAATTTATGCCACACACATCCCCATGGAGGAGACATGACGTGGGAGCAATTCAAGGAAAGCTTCCGGGGAGCACATATTCCCAACAGCATTATGAAATTAAAGAAAAGAGAATTTGAGGATCTCAAGCAACGGGGCACAACGGTAACTCAGTACCTCGATCAGTTTACTCAACTAGCCCGGTACGCCAATGATGAATATATGACAGAGAGCAAAAAGATGGAGAAATTCCTTGACGGGCTTGTTCCATCCTTAAAGTGCCAACTAGTAGTCCATACTTTTCCAGATTTCAAGACACTGGTGGACAAGGCTATTATCCTGGAAAATGAGCACTGCAACCTGAATGAGATTTGCAAGCGCCGCATGAACCAGTCAGTACAGGTTCGCAACAACAGGCCCCGAAATGAGTTTCAGAAGCCTGTGGCACCTCGTCCAGCAATTCCATCACCACGACCGCAACAAAACCGCAGTACTTTCAACAACAGGGCCAAGGAAACAATATTCCGTCCTGGCATCACTTGTTATGCTTGTGGAGCAGAGGGGCACTATGCTAGGCAATGCCCAAAACAGGGGAATAATGCCCCAAAACCCAACAACAATGGCCGCGGTACAAATGCAGCCCCGCGACACAACAACCTCAACAACAATCAAAGAAAGGGACAGGTGAATCGCGTGACATTTGAGGAGGCACAGAATGCACCAGACATCGTGTTCGGTACGTTCCTTATCAACACAATTAATGCTACAGTTTTATTTGATTCTGGAGCTTCCCATTCGTGCATCTCTAAAAGATTTGCCTCGAAGAATCAATTTTCTTTTTCGCCTTTGAAAAATTGAATGGTTATTCAGTCCCCGGGATCGAAGCAAAGCACCCAATGGTACTGCCAGAATGTGAATATTGAAATACAGGGAATGAAATTTTTAGCAAATCTTATCGTACTGGAAGCAGTCGATCTGGATGTTATTTTGGGAATGGACTGGTTGACCTCAAATAAAGGCTTTATAGACTGTTACAATCATACAGTGACTCTCACCAATTGTAAAGGGAAGACAGTAAAGTTTGGTACAAGGGGAATTTCTCCCTCGCAAGGAAAGTTAAATCAGGTGGACATGGCAGAATTAAGCAAGGTTCCCGTGGTATGCGAATACTCTGATGTATTTCCTGAGGAGCTACCCGGCATGCCACCAGATCGTGAAATTGAATTTGTTATTGAACTAGCCCCTGGAACGGCACCAATTTACAAGAAACCTTATCGAATGGCTCCGACCGAATTAGTTGAACTGAAGAAACAAATTAAGGAATTGTTGGAAAAGGGATATGTTCGACCCAGCTCATCACCATGGGGATCATCGGTTTTATTTGCCAAGAAAAAGGATGGTACCCTAAGATTATGTATTGATTACAGGGCACTCAATATGGTTACCATCAAAAATAAATATCCACTACCAAGGATCAATGACCTGTTCGACCAACTGGCAGAAGCCAAGGTTTTCTCAAAAATAGACTTGAGGTCAGGCTACCATCAGTTAAGAATCCGATCCTCAGACATACCCAAGACCGCTTTTACCACCAGATATGGATTATATGAATTCACTGTGATGCCTTTCGGTCTGACCAACGCCCCTGCATATTTTGTACATCTCATGAACAAGGTTTTCATGAAATATTTGGACAAGTTAGTGGTTGTGTTCATCGATGGCATACTCATTTATTCCAAGACCCTGGAAGAACATGAACAACATCTTCGAATAGTCCTGGAAGAATTATGGAAAAATCAACTATATGCCAAATTCAGTAAGTGTGAATTTTGGTTACGGGAAGATGGTTTTCTAGGACATGTACTGACAAAGGATGGGATAGCAGTGGACCCAAGTAAAGTAAAAGATGTCTTAGGATGGAAGCAACCCACCAACATTACTGAGATCAGGAGTTTTCTTGGGTTGGCTGGCTACTATCGGCGATTTATCGAAGGATTCTCCACCATAACCAAACCCATGACTCAGTTACTCAAGAAGGATAAAAAGTTTGAATGGACCGAAGCATGTGAGAAAAGTTTTCAAGAATTGAAGAAGAGGTTAACAACGGCATCTGTTCTGACCGTGCCAGATGTGCACAAGAATTTTGAAATATATTGTGACGCTTCCAGAAAGGGCCTTGGAGGTGTATTAATGCAAGAGTGAAAGGTCGTAGCATATGCTTCGAGACAACTACGACGACACGAAGAAAATTATCCTACTCATGATTTGGAGCTAGCAACAGTAATACATGCGCTCAAGGAATGGCGACATTATGTTCTTGGTAATCGATGTGAGATATACACGGATCACAAAAGTCTTAAGTATATCTTCACCCAACCATAACTAAACCTGCAACAGCGTCGCTGGCTTGAGCTAATTAAGGATTATGATGTGGGAATTCATTACCATCCGGGTAAAGCAAATGTTGTGGCAGACACCCTCAGCCGAAATCCATGCACCGACAATGACAGTGTGCAATTCTCACAGCATGAGTTCAACCGGGAATTTGCCAAACTTAACATGGTTCTAGTCACGGAAGGAATTATCGCTCGCCTAGAAGTAAAACCTAACTTGGAAGATCATATCAAAGAAAACTAGAAAGGACATCCGAGTATCGAGGGAATTAAAAGGAAGGTAAATTCAGGCAAGGCATCTGAATTTACCATTGATAGTCAGGGAATCCTATGGTACGGGAAAAGGTTATGCGTACCCAACAAGGAAGAACTTAAGCAGCAGATTTTAGCAGAAGCCCATACCACTCCATACTCCATTCACCCAGGGGGAACCAAGATGTATAAGGACCTTCAGGAATTTTTTTGGTGGCACGGGATGAAAAGGGATATAGCCGTGTACGTGGCACGTTGTGACTCTTGTCAGCGTATAAAAGCAGAACACTAGAGGCCAGCAGGATTGTTACAGCCACTCAGAGTGCCTGAATGGAAATGGGATGAAAAAGGAATGGATTTTATCATCGGATTGCCAAGGTCACGACACGGGATGATGCTATCTGGGTTATCACAGATTTATTAACCAAGGTGGCACACTTCATTCCGGTAAAGACAACATATTAAACACAGAAGCTTGCTAAGTTATACCTCTCTCGAATTGTTTGCTTACACGGAGTACCCAAGACCATAGTCTCCGATAGAGGTACTCAGTTTGTCTCTAGGTTTTGGGATCACTTGCAGCAAGCCATAGGGACACAACTGGTGTTCAGTACGGCATACCACCCGCAGACAGGAGGACCGACTGAACGGGTAAATCAGATATTGGAAGACATGCTGAGAGCTTGTGTGCTTACTTACGGAGTCAGCTGGGAGGATAGTTTGCCATATGCGGAATTTTCATATAACAATAGCTATCAAGCGAGTCTAAAAATGTCACCCTTCGAAGCCCTATACGGACGAAGGTGCCGTACCCCACTCAATTGGTCTGAAACCGGAGATAGCCGAATCTTCGGCCCAGAAGTTCTCAAAGAAGCAGAAACGAAAGTGAAACTTATCCAAGATAGACTGAGAGCAGCTCAGAGCCATCAGAAGAGCTACTATGACCAAAGACACCGTCAGATCAGTTTTGAACCCGACGAATACGTGTATCTCAGAGTATCACCAATGAGGGGGCTACAAAGATTTAAAGTCAAAGGGAAATTGGCACCGAGATTTATTGGACCGTTCAGGATAATTGCAAGGAGAGGCAAGGTTGCCTACCAACTGGAGCTACCGGTAGAATTGTCAGATGTTCATGATGTGTTTCATGTGTCACAGCCGAGGAGATGTGTCAGTAATCCAGACAAACAAGTCCAGCATCAGGACCTGGACATCCAACCATACTTTACATATAAAGAACACCCTATAATTTTTTTGGAGGAGTCTGAACGGAGAACCCGTCGGAGTGTGATAAAGTTTTACAAGGTCCAGTGGAGTAATCACACCGAGGAAGAAGCAACATGGGAACGGGAAGATCACCTAAGGACTGAATATCCGTACCAGTTCAAGGGATAGCTGAAATCTCGGGGACGAGATTTTTCTTAAGGGGGGTAGGTGTTGTAACACCCCAAAATAATTTCTCTGGATTTTCAAAATCTTATTTTTTTTTTAAAATACTTTGAATTATTTAGACCCTATTTTTTCTGCTTCTCTTTCTTCTGTTTTGAAAATCATTTTTGGGATTTTCAATTGGGTTTCAAAAAAAAATTAAATGGTTCTGATTTGATGGGTCACTACTTGGGTAATTATTTTTGAAAGATCAAAAATATTATCTTTTAGAAAAGTTTTTGAATAATTAAAATTATTCCAATGAAATGGCACTTTCATTGTTTTCAAACACTTATAAAATTCTCACAAAATTATTCTATCACTTCCAATTATCATCCAAGCCATTCTCATACCCTAGGACAATACCCAATACTTTCCCTCTCCATAAAAATATTTTTCTTATATTTAATAAATTCCAAAGTTGGAATTTCAATTATTCCTAGTTTCTTTGATTTACAAAGGAACTATATTTTTCTCAACTCTTCTGCACCCACAAAAATTATCCCAGCTACTTGACAGTACCTACACTCCATTTCACCAAAAACATTTTGTTCCATAGTTCAAAATTTTCAAATTTCATTCAGTTGGAATTTGGACCAGATTCAATCCCTCTGATACAAACTCAATTTTAATTGCTCCAAAAATTCTGAATTTTTGCCAGCACCTCTATTATGCACCAACACCTCACCACAAAAATTCCCAAAAATTCCTAAAATCCCTAGAGCCATCTAGCATTTTGTCATACACTTGGTGTGCACACTGTAGCACTGTCGAAAAATTCAGTTAACTAAAGAAGTTCAGAGAACAGAGGGATTCGGCACCGTGCATTACACTCCACTTCATCTCCTTCTCATCCACGCTCTGTTGATCATCAATACACCACCGTGGGGCCTCCTAGTCAGTTGCTCGCCGCCGACAGCATAGGAACTGGCCGGTGCAACGGCCACTGTCCCCGGCCGCGGCGGTCGAGCGGATCGACACGGCCACCAGCCGCCATCACTCTACCACTGCTCCCCCGCCTACCTCCGCTCCACGCGTCACCCTCCTCTGCAGCCTCGCACGCCGTCCACACCATCCCGACCCCGCCTGGCAGTCGCCGGAGAAGATCACCGCCGCCACACCCGTACAGTAGCCTCGCCGTGGATAAGACCGTAGAGCTCGAATTCGTCCACGCTGGCACTTCCCGAGAGCTCCACCGACCTCATCAACTCCACACCGACCGCGCTCGCCGCCCAAACCAACCTCGCCGGCCGGATTTACTCCGGTGTGATCCGCTCCGCCTCTGACCACCTCGGCTCGCCTATCTAAAGAGCCCTCGAGCTCCGTTCGGTATTCGCACCACCCACACACACTCCAAATCGACTTCCCACGCACCTCTCCGGCCCCGAGGAGGTCATCTTCTCCATTTCCGGCCGATCCGCCTCGGATCCCCGGAACCAACCGACGCCAGTAGGCCATCTCCGCCACCAAAACTTAGTTAATAGCCCTTTAGTCCACCATGTAATCGATTCCATGCTTCAATTCGACAACTGGAGCCCTCCCCGACGAGATCCAACTTCACCCGACGCTGCCGTCCGCCGGAGTTGACCTCGCCGTCGCTCCGGTGCTCGCCGGCGACCACCACCACCACCCATCGACGCAGAATACCACCCCGAGCACATCCCGACCATCGCCGCCTCCAGGAACGCTAGCAATCATCGCCGGTGATCACCGCACTTCCTTTGTACACGCACGAAGCACGTTTGAATTCAAACCTGACGGGTAGGGCCCACCCGTCAGCGTTTTATTCTTTTTCGATTTAAATAGAAAGCGTATTCTGTCTCTTTACGCTTTCTGCACTAGGAAGCGTATTTTGCCCCGAGACGTTTTCTGTTTAACCGCACAGGGACCCGCTGGCAAATATTTATTTTGCAGAAAAGCCCCTGGTTTTAAAACCTTAATAACTTTTTAACCATAACTCCTTTTCAATTGATTCTTTTTTTTGAAATTCTTCTTTTTCACTCTAGTTTTTTTAGTATTTATTTCAAAATATTTTGACACAACTTTTTGTACCATTTCAAAATTTTGATTTGAATTTGAATTTCCATTTTATAGAAAATGAAGAGGGGGACTTTGCCGGGAAATTCTAGGGATTATCTTCTGACTACTTTGATCAAGGCAAGCATTTTTGAACTTGGGATATGGTGATTGCATACATGGTTGCATTCGTTTGAAATATCACCGAAGATGTGGTATATAACAAGTGCATGCTTGCATGGTCATATCACTTGTGCATTTCTTGCATGCATCATGGAATCTTTCTAACATGAAGAAAGTGGTAAGAATCCAGGAGTGTATCACCTGCCTTGGACGTGCCGGTAGGCACGGGTCACATCATGACACGATGGTGTCACTGTGGCATATGGAGTATGCCAGTCATAATAATAACACCTCCTGAGTCGACCTAGATCGAGTCTTGTTCCGTCAAGCCTAGCTATATACCGTGCTGCCACTTGTCTTCCCGCGAGGGGAGTGCGGTTTAGTAAGTTGCTAACCCCTTTCCATGTACACACCACATAGAGAGGCCATGATGAGGATTCCATGGCCATGGACTAATGCCAGTCATCGGGTCAGGGGGCATGGGTGTATCCGGCTGGGCCGAGAGGGGGCACCCCTTGTAATCCGCGCGTTATTAATAGTGATCCCATGCTATTCGAGACGATGGTCTCCCCGACTTAGAGTTTATCTTGAACGATGCTTTGGGTGATTCCTGGCATCCGGAAAGTTATTCTGGTGTGTGCTGGTCAGGTGTGTTTTCAACCCAAAGACCGTAATGAGAATTAGTCAGTGTCCCGGTACTGGCTAAAGAAATCTCATACCCGTGGGTAAATGGTACACCCTCTGCAGAGTTATAACTATTCGAATAGCCGTGTCCACGGTTAAGGACGTTAGCTGGGAAGGGTCAAGTGTCGGTCCCGATCTCGGTCTTCGGAGGAAATAATTAAATTGAGCATGATTCATTTTTGCAGGATTATTATTGTCATCACTGATGCCAGCATGAATATTATTGTTATCATGAGTATTATTGTGGACTAACCTTTTCCTCTTATGTGCAACCTTGAGTATCTCTTGGGATGGCTAGACTACGTGAGATATTCAATTTTATTTTTTTCTGAGTGTCTCTTGGGATGGCAAGACTACCTGAGATACTCATCTTTATTTTTCTGAATATCTCTTGGGATGGCTAGACTACCTGAGATATTCATTTTTTATTTTTCTGAGTGTCTCTTGGGATGGCTAGACTACCTGAGATACTTATTTTTATTTTCTTTACCGAGTATCACTTGGGATGGCTAGTCCACCTGGATACTCAGTATTATTTTCAAGACCTCTCGAGGCGTCGCATTCAGACACCCGTTTGGCATTTCTTTTCAAGACCTCTCGAGGCGTCGCATTCAGACACCCGTTTGGCATTTCTTTTCAAGACCTCTCGAGGCGTCGCTTTCAGACACCCGTTTGGCATTTCTTTTCAAGACCTCTCGAGGCGTCGCGTTTAGACACCCGTTTGGCATTCTACTTGGAATTTCTCGGGCGGTCCAGCGCCCGACGTTCCATTTAACTTTCTTGGTTTGTCACTAAAATTACACATTCAGTCTTCCGCACCGTGTTAATATTTATCATGCCATGATTTAATTTCAGACAACATATGCATTCAGTATAGTCCATCATGAGCATATGCATTCGGTATATATTTTGTTCATAATGTTTACGAGTACATTCCAACGTACTCATAGGCTTGTCCCTGGCTTGTTAATTTGGCCAGACCTGGAGGAAGACGAGCTTGTGGAAGAAGAGTGCGTTAGCGAGCCCGACGCTTAGGGGTGTTCCCAGTTAGTCAAACTGTGATCTTGGAGTCTACCACATGTATCATCCGCAGTGCTTCCGCTACACCAATAAAATAGTCAAGCCTCACACTAACGCTTGACTTTACTTTATTGTATCAGTGTTGTAATACCACCACACCACTCTTTTATTCCGCCACCGTCATATATTGACAAGTTTGTAATAAATGTTGAACACTCTGGCTCAACCCTGTGTAATGTTATGTATGTACTGGTTATCTATATCAAGGAAGTCCACCAGTGGTTCTGATCTTGGGGCTGGTGTGACTTGGGGCTATTCTGGATTTATTCCGGAAAGGGGCTCGACAATATGTCTCCATTGTATCTATAATTTTTGATTGTTTCATGCCAATATTCTACAACTTTTATATACTTTTGGCAACATTTTATATTATTTTTGGGACAAACATATTGATGCAGTGCCCAGTACCAGTTCCTGTTTTTTGCATGTTTTTTGTTTTGCAGAAAATCCATATCAAACAAAGTCCAAACACGATAAAATTTTACAAAGATTTATTTTGGAATATATGTGATTTTTGGGAAGAAGAATCAATGGAAGACGGCGCCTGAGGACCCCACAAGGCAACAGGGCGTGCCCTGGGGGGTAGGGCGCGTCGTGTTGCCTTGTGAGTCCCTCGTAAGTCAGTTGGGGCCCTTCTTTTGCCGCAAGAAAGATAATTTCCAGATTAAAATCTCCTCAAAATTTCAGCCCAATCGGAGTTAGGGATCTCCAGGAATATAAGAAACGGTGAAGAGCCAGAAAACAGGAACGCGAAACAGAAGAGAAACAGATAGAGAGATCCAATCTCGGAGGGGCTTCTGCCCTCCGGGAGCCATGGCGGCCATGGACCAGAGGGGAAACTCACCTCCCATCTAGGGGGAGGCCAAGCAAGAAGAAGAAGGAGGGGGGATCTCTCCCCCTCTCTTCCAGTGGCGCCAGAACGCCGTCAGGGGAACCATCGTGACGACGATCTACACCAACAACTTCGCCGCCGTCATCACCAACTCTCTCCCCCTCTATGCAGTGGTGTAACCTCGCTATTCCCGTTGTAATTCTCTACTTGAACATGGTGCTTAATGCTACATATTATTATCCAATGATGTTTTGCCATCCTATGATGTTTGAGTAGATTTCTTTTGTCCTACGGGTTAATTGTGGTATGGTGTGATTGATATGAGTTGTATGTTAAATTGGTGCTATCCTATGGTGCTCTCCATGTCACGCAAGCGTGTGGGACTACCGTTGTAGGGTTTTGCAATACGTTCATGATTCGCTTATAGTGGGTGGCGAGAGTGACAAAAGCTTATACCCGAGTAAGGGGGTTGTTGCATATGGGAGTAAAGAGGACTTGTTACTTAATGCTATGGTTGAGTTTTACCTTAATGATAGTAGTTGCGGATGCTTTCTAGAGTTCCAATCATAAGAACATGTGATCCAAGCACGGATAGTATGTTAGCGTATGCCTCTCCCTCATTGCATATGATAAGTATCTATCGTGTTATATTCAATTGCCTATGGACAATCTTTCTCTTTGTGTTATAAAAAGCTCTCTACTAAAGTAAACTAACTTTTATTATCTAGCTAAGTACTTCTAGTTTTATTCTTGCAAACTTATCCTACTACACCTACAAAGTAGTTTTATTCTTGTTCTAGGTAAAGCGAACGCTGAGTGTGCGTAGAGTTGTAGCGGTGGTCGATAGAACTTGAGAGAATATTAATTCTACCTTTAGCTCCTTGTTGGGTTCGACACTCTTACTTATCGAAAAAGGCTACAATTGATCCCCTATACTTGTGGGTTATCAGCATCATGCATCAATGAGTTCTGAAGAGTGAATTTTATTCCTTTTTCTTGTCGGTTTGACTTCACAATGCAAAATCGATAAAGCGGAAGGAAATTAGTATGGCATTGGATGATGGTGGTCCTTCCGAGCAACTAAAATGGAGGGTCTCTACAGATTCTACTCCGTCAATGTGCAGTGGTTTGTCCGCAGGAAACAAAATGCACTGAATGTGATCGTAGACTCATCAGAAATATTTGCCCAACGTGTTTTGATCAGTTTATTGAGTCACCATCCAGAGGTGCATCTGGTGGTTTATTGGTTGTGTGGCATTCAGATAACTTCACTGGTACATTGGTGGAGGTTAAACCTTTCGGCATCATAATAAACTTCACCTCTGTCCACAACAATGATAATTGGACATTAGTAAATGTTTATGGTCCTAGTCAAGGGCAAATGAGAGATGAATTTGTCCAGTGGCTTTACAATCTGAACATTGAGCCGCAGAGTAATTGGATGCTGATGGGAGATTTTAATTTCATCAGATCTTTGGAAAACAGAAATTTACCAGGTGGGGATGTCAATGATATCTTTATCTTTAATGAAATCATTGGACATCTTGGCTTACTGGAACTACCACTTAAGGGGAGGAGGTTTACCTGGTCTAACATGCAGGACTCACCTCTTTTGGAACAATTGGACTGGGTTTTTACATCTGCAAATTGGATCGATTCATACCCAATGTCACAAGTACTTCCTCTTGCCAGAACTACTTCTGATCATGTTCCTTGCTTGGTTTCCATCTGCACCTCAATTCCAAAAGCCAACATCTTCAGGTTTGTAAATTAACGGGTGGAACAGCCTGGCTTCATGGAATGTGTGCAACAGGCCTGGGCAAATCCCTCCTCCAAGCAACATATTACTGCTGTGATTGTGGATAAGCTCAAAGCTCTCAGGATGGCACAGAAAAAGTGGCAAAAGGGTATATCACATATAAAAATTCTTATAGAGAAGTGCAATTTGGTTATCTGGTGGATGGATAACCTGGAGGAATACAGGCCTCTATACATACAAGAGTTCAACTTCAGGAAAATGGTGAAATTGCATCATGCACACCTACTGCACCTACAGTGTGTTTACTGAAAAAAGAGATGCACAATCAGATACATCAAAGTGGGGGAGGAGAATTCCAAAATTTTCCAGGCCATGGCCTCTGAGCGGCACAGGAGGAACTCTATTGCCTCATTAACGTTGATGGATGGCACAGTAAGTTTAGATCATGGACTTATGGCTGATGCTTTTCATTCAGCCTTTAAGGAAAGGATGGGAAGGGCGAAGGGTATTAACATGTGCATCGACCTGGCCACCCTCATACATGCTATGCTGGGCCTGGAGGTGTTGGTCAAGCCTTTTGAGAAAGATGAGATTGAGAGAGTAGTCAAGGAAATGCCTGTTGATAAATCTCCAGGACTTGATGGCTTCAATGGGATGTTCTTTAAAAAATGTTGGCACATAATTTCTCAGGAATTTGTATCTTTGGCCAATGCTTTTCATGCAGGGCAAGCAAAACTGGAGAATTTAAATGATTCCTTCATTGTGTTAGTGCCCAAAAATCAAACTCCAATGGGGATTGGTGATTTCAGGCCCATTTCCCTCACCAGCTTTGGTCTTAAATTATTAACAAAGATGGCTGCCAACAGGTTCCAGCAGGAAATTCTGAGATCTATACACAAGAACCAATATAGCTTCATGAAAACAAGAACAATCCAGGATTGCCTGGCCTGGAGTTTTGAATATATCCATCAATGTCAGCAGTCCAAGAGACCAATAATATTACTGAAGTTGGACTTTGAGAAGGCATTTGACTCCATTGAACATGAGGCTATTTTCAAGATTTTAGAAGCTAAGGGATTTCCTACTAAATGGATATCCTGGGTGAAAGAGTTGCTATCTACTGGCACATCATCTGTTCTCCTAAATGGTGTTCCTGGTAGACACTTTAAGTGCAAATGTGGGGTTAGGCAAGGGGATCCTTTATCTCCCCTGCTTTTTCTGATTGCTGCTGATCTACTACAATCTATGCTCAATGAGATGGTTCAAAGAGGCTCTCTTACTCTACCCATACCTTCACATGACCCAGATTTTCCAGTAGTTCAATATGCAGATGATACTATTTTGTTTATTACTGCTGAGAGAGCCCAAATTTTGGCCCTTAAGGAAGCTTTGTTTGCATTTTCCCAATCCACTGGACTGAAAATTAATTTTCACAAATCTTTAATGATACCAATCAATGTGGAAAACCATCTGGCCTCTGATTTGGCAAATCTGCTTGGATGCAAAATTGGTACAATGCCCTTCACGTACCTTGGTCTTCCTCTAGGGACCACTAGACCAAAGATCATTGATCTCATGCCACTGGTGGACTGCATGGAGAGGAGGCTCACGGCCAGCTCCTGGTTCTTGCCACAGGGTGGAAGACTCCAGCTTCTTAATTCTATCATATCTTCAATGCCTATCTTTTTCCTATGCAGTCTGCAAATTCCACCTGGTATAATCAAGCAATTGGAGAGGATCCAAAGGCAGTGCTTGTGGAGGAAATACGGGAAAGAAAATGGTCACTCCTTAGCAGCTTGGCCTCTAGTGTGTAGACCTAAAAATAAGGGTGGCCTAGGCATTTTAAACTTGAGTGTTCAGAATGAGGCTTTGCTCATCAAACACCTGCACAAGTTTTATAATAAGGAGGATGTGCCATGGGTAAATCTGAAATGGAATATGTATTACTATGGCAGACTACCACATGATACTGCATTATGTGGCTCCTTCTGGTGGAGAGATGTTTCAAAGCTCATGGATAAATATAGAGCTGTCTGTGTTGTTCAGGCTAACAGTGGGGACACTGTGTTGTTTTGGAGTGACAAATGGGAGCTTGACAATTGCAGCATACCACTGGAAACTAGATTTAAAAGACTGTATTCATACTGCTCTGATAAATCTGTCTCTCTTCAGGAGGTGATGAATAGTGAAAACATCTTATCTCTCTTTAACTTGCCCCTCTCAGAGCAGGCTTACAGCGAACTCCAAGCACTAACAGATGGTTTGAGAACATTCAAGGGAGATAGAATGAGACCTGATTGCTGGACCTGGAGTGTTGGTAAAGGCACTCAATATACTGCAAAGAAGTTCTATGAGTTTGTTCATAGACCTATTCAAGTTAACCCAATCCTATGTTGGGTATGGAAAAGCTGTTGTACTATGTCAATTAAAATGTTTGCATGGCTGGTGATTATGGACAGGATCAACACAAAGGATATGATTCAGAGAAGGCACTGGAGAATTGAGGATGGCCCTGAATGTGTGATGTGTCATGCTGGGGCGAGGGAAGATAGAAATCATTTATTCTTTCAATGTAATTTCAGTGCTAGGATCTGGAATTATCTTCAGATCGCTTGGTCACTCAGTCAAGATATGGTGGATATTGCCACTCAAGCCAGAAGGGAATTTGCCAAACCCTTCTTTGCAGAAGTGGTATTTCTCCCGTGGTGGAACATATGGACAGTGAGAAATGATAAGGTCTTCAGAAAGGAGCGGCCATCTTTTGGGAAATGGAAGGCTGGTTTCATCCATGATATCTCCTTGTTGTCCCACAGAATCAAGACCAGACACAAAGAAGAGCTGTTACACTGGATTGCCTTCCTACCTCCTTGAGTTGTTCCATTTGTGATGGAACCTGTAATTATGATACCTTTTTTTAAATAAAATTGTTGTGGGGTCAGCCCTGTAGTTTCCATGGTAAAAAAAAACAAGATTCGCAAGACAACGCAAGGCTAGGCAGTCAACGTAGTTGTGTAGATGATGAGCACATCTTCCCTACTCCACCATCAAAGGTGTTTGCTCTAACTTGGCACTATTATATGTGGTTGCATGTTGCGTATGATGTCTATCTTGTATTGCTTCTAATTTTGTTGTATTTCCATCTGCGTAGTTTGCACATTAAACTTGTGAATATGACACGTGTTCCTGTTGTAGAACATACTAAATCTGTCTATCACACCATGTTCTTACATCAAAGTACTGTTGTGTATCCTGCAACAATCACTTACTATAAGACACATTTAACTTGGGAGTGTGATATAGGTTGCATCTTGCATTGTCTTCTAGCTTGTACTGTTTCTAATTTGTTGAAATGGCACTTATGACGAGACACTTTTAAGAGTGATATTGGTTGCATGTTCATATGGTACCTAGCTTTCATTTCTTCTAATTTGTTGAAATGTCTTCTGCTTAGAGTTTTTCATACATATTCCATCCTCCTATTGTAGGTGTGAATATGCAATGTTGTCCTTTTTTCGTACATATTTCATCCTCCTATCATGCGGTTGCCTTACATCAAAGTAGTCTTCGTTTGTACCATGCATCAATGAGTTATGCAGAGCCAATTTTATTCCTTTTCTTGTGGTTTTGACTTCAGAAGGCAATATCAAAAAAGAGGAAGGAAAAGAGTAAGTTAGGGGATGTTGGTGGTCCTCCGGACCAACGCAAACGGAGGCTCTCTAGATTTGCGGCTGCTACTGCAGTTGAAGTTCCAAATCTATATGATGATTCCATCTCCCCTACTCCACCATCGCAGGTGCTTGCTCTAACTTGACAGTGTGATAATTGGTTGCATGTTGCATATGGTGTATAGCTTCTATTTCTTCTAATTTGATTAAATTGCACCTGCTGAGTTTATACGTTTTACATGTGAATATGACATGCCTTTCTGTATCTAGAATACACTGTATCTATCTATCACACCATGTTCTTACATCAAAGTACTGCTGTTGTGTACCCTGCATCAATCACTTATGATGAGACACTTTTAACTTGGCAGTGTGATATTGGTTGCATCTTGCATTGATTTCTAGCTTGTACTGCTTCTAAGTTTTTGAAATTCCACTTATGACGAGACACTTTTAACTTGGCAGAGTGATATTGGTTGCATCTTTCATATGGTGTCAAGCTTGCATTGCTTCTAATTTGTTGAAATGCCTTCTGCTTAGTTGACACATCATAGGTGTGAATATGTCATGCCGTCCTGTTTTTCGTACATATTCCATCCTCCTATCATGCGGTTGTCTTACATCAAAGTATTGCTCGCCTGTATCATGCATCAATGAATTCTGAAGACCGAATTTTATCATTTTATGCTGCGGGTACGGCTTGACATGGCAAAGTCAAATAAGAGCATGGAAAAGAGTATGGTAGGGGATGCTGTTAGTCGTCGGGTGCAACGAAAAAGGAGCTTCCCTCGAGATTCTGCTGGTACTTATAGTGCAGTAGAAGGTCGAAGTCCACCGGCTAAATATACAAACAAGTATCCCTTGCTCCACCAGCTACAGCACCTCCTTCCACAGTACCGACATCTCAATGAGTTACTCGTTCGAATGCTCCACAAGTGGCATGTTCCCAAGCTGCCTTGCCACCTAACACTACTTTTGAAGCACTGCTGACACTACAGGACTTAGCAAGATTAGATGGACCTCATGAGCATCAACACCAAGACGGTACGTGACCGAGTCAAGTTGCAGTTGCGTGCTCCTTTATATGTATTCTCACAGTTTCATGTGCACTAACACTTTCCATATCCGTTGTTGAACTAGCACCTCAGCGCAAGAGGAAACAGACCTCAGGGATAATGCTTGACAGGTTAACAAAATCTAAAGGAGGAAGAATGGAGATCCATTTTGAGGCAGGTTTAAAAAGGCCACGTGATGCTCCAGAGTCAACCAAGTTAGTATCAGAGGCAGCCGTTCCCGTTAGGTGTCATGCATGTATCCTCCCAACGTGGATCCAATACAGGAATGACAAAGACGAAACCCAGTTTAACACCTTCCTTGACCATTTATCCATAAGTAATGTTATCATCGCAATTTGTAATATTGTCTTGCTCTGTCCCATACTTTCTAGCTTGCTCCTAATGAGACTCCCATTCTTTTTCCAACAGATGAGGTTTAAGTTGGATCCGAAAGATGATGCAACCAAACAAACACGCACTCATGTTTTTCAGTCTGCTCTGCGACAATATCGGTATCACCTTAGAAAAACTCACTTTGAAGGCAAGGCTAACAATGAAATCGCCCAAACATCTCCAGTAGAATATATTATGGACGAAGACTGGACATCCCTTGTTAAACACTGGTCTGATCCGAAGTATCAGGTAGGGTATATGTATGTGATCAGACCACATATTGAACTCGTATTTACGTATGTGTCTTACAAGTCTATCTTCTTCTAGGCTAACTGTTTGAAGAACAAGACCAACCGTTCTAAAGTGAAATTCCAACAGACAATAGGATCTCGTAGCTATATTGCACACTGCGAGGCTCTTGTAAATAGCTGTTATTTCCTCCTTTTTGTTGTGCCATATTATCGTATCTATATTGACTTGTTCCAAATACAGAGGAAAGCCCATGCGGACCAAAAAGAACCTGAACCGATTGCAGTGCAAATCTTCAAGGATTGTCACACCAGCAAGATGAAGGGCATGACTACACCAGTCCAAGCCGCTGTTGTAAGTCCTTACTCCTCATGCCTTTGAACTGCTTGTTACTGTGACGTGTTCATTTAACTGCTTGGTTTGCAGCCAATGTCAGTTACTCTGTTCACTTTTATACACAGTTGTCTTAACATATTATTTCACCTTACACGGTTTAAAAGAACGGAAGGATATTCTTTTGGTCTTTATCTGTAATCTAGTTGTGATGTTCACGTGCCCACACAATGATACAATAGCCTGTTTGTTTGATATCTGTTTGCCCGTGATATGAATGATGTCATACTATGTTCATCGTATTTTCAACCGTGTCTCTTTATCCTTAGATGTCAATAAATGTGAGGAAATAGACAATACATTAGGCATGCTACATGGACATATGTTCCGAACGTGATTTTATTATGTACTTACCACTAAAATACATGCTAAAGTATTATAGTAGTTCACCAAAATAAGTTATGTATAAACGTGAAAGCTATTTTGTTTGTTTTTGTCTCATTAGTAACTTCTTATCTGGTACACTAATCTACAAAATTCAAACTTTCAGCAAGCTATGGAACAAATGATTGAATAGCCACAACCTCCTGAAGGTGACGAGGCTACCACGGGCACAATGTCACCTCTTGCTGCAGTGCGTCAGTATCTCTCCACTAACAGTGCAAAAAGCACCTTCCTGGGTAATTCTGGGTTTGTTGTTAAGGTAACATCGTCGAAATCGCCTACTGAACAAAATCTTCCGGCTAGACAGAGTGATATATCTGTGCTCCAGACACAAGTCCAATCCCTAATGGAGGTCGTTTCTGAAACAAGAATAGTGGTTGACAAATGTCGTCAAGATATGAATGGTTTTGAAACCAGACTATCAGACATTTGCTTCGTTGTTCAAGAGCAATGGCGAAAAAAGGGGAAGGTCATGCTGTCCCATCAGATTCAACAGCCTGAAACATTACCACTCTGGTCAAATGACCTCTACTTTTATACATCTCATGGTGCATTTATCTGCAAGGACTGTAAACTTTTATGCCAACGGGCCTTTTGTTGTATGGTTGTAATTTATTTTGTTGCGATACAACATTTATCGTGCTGCCAAAGGCCGTACAAATTAGCAAGCTAGTTTTGTATAGTGTAGGTTTATTCTTAGTAATGTATTCGGCATCATTGGTCTCCTTTAGGCCGAAAGCATCGTAGGAGCCCAAAGGGCCAATATTCGTCCGGCCCACAACTAGAATGGAGCTAAAAACGATTACGGGTCGTAATTGGTATGTAGCCCACAGAAAATAACTGGGCCTAAATCAGCATAAGCTCTTCTTATTTCTGATCGTTCCATTGGTCGGCCCGTGACCATAGTGGGCCATTAACAGGCCTAAACATAATATCGGCCCATAGTAATAACGGGCCGTTAACATGTCTAAATATCACGTAGGCCTTATTGGCCCATAAATGACACGGGCCGTTAACAGGCCGAAACACAGATTGGGACTTCATTGGGCCAGAATATACCTAGGGCTTGAAGCAGGCCGAAAGATGATTGGGCCTAAAATGTGCCAAATAGACCACTGGTCATTAGCAGGCCGAAATGTAGCTCAGCCCATGGTGGCCCATTTACATGGCGAATCGTTAACAGGCCGAAAGTCAGCACGAGCCGTAATTGCACCGACCTACTACCCAGGCCTCTAACAGGCCGAAAGTGCTGGCGGGCTGGATTTGTGTCATCGAGAATATGGGTCGTTAATAGGCCTGATGTGACGTCGGGCCACATATGGCCCATGGGTTGCGTCGGCCATTAACAGGCCGAAAGTCAGACCTGGCCGAAAATGGCCCAATTCCATCACGGTCTGTTTATGGGCCGAAAGTTTCATCGGGCCACAAATGGGCCCAAATGTAGCAGGACCTTAAATAGGCCGGAAACACACAGGGCCGTAATTGGGCCCAAATACAAAGCGGACTGTTAACGGGCCAGAAGTGACCATGGGCCGCAATGATGAGAAATCCACAACGGGCCGGTGACGGGCTGATTTGACACTATTCGAACGGGCCTTACCTGCAAATGGGCCGTGTGCAAGCAGGCCGTTAATGGGCCAGCCCGCTAACTTTGACTGGGCTGGCCTTTTTAACCTAAATGGGCCACTGTTGGGCCATGCCACGTGTCACTGTTCCATAGGCGCGTATCGTCCAGTGGATGGATGACATCTGTCGCGACGTCGAGCTGACACGTGGTTCTGTTAGCGAATGAGAATTTTACACGTGGAAAATCGCCATTGGTCAGGGCTGTTAACGGGTTATCGGATCCAAACCCGCACCCGATAGCTTAACGGCGACCCGTTACGATTGTTGCCACGTGTCGGTTACCCTTGACGAAAACACTTCCATGACACGCCATTTATCGTCATGGAAGTGGACACTTCCGTGATGATAATTTCAGTATTGTCATGGAACACTTCTACGACAGCACATGTATGACTATCATGATTCTGTCATAAAATCGTCACGGATGTACATGCATGAGAGAAAACGTGACCTACTGTGACAAAGACGTATCATCACATAAGTGTGTTTTTTTTGTAGTGGAGGATACCGATGCATCCCGGGTTTTGTGAAGTATCGCGAAGCAAAGGGAACATCACATGATAACCAAAGGTTCACTCGAATGTCATTCGTGTATTCATAGGGATCAATATGGATGTCCACAATTCCGCTATCGGTCACTGAACGAAAGGGTTTTTGTTCATGTCTATGTTTTACCGAACCTACAGGGTCACAAGCTTAAGGGAATCACGATCTGCTGAGTGTTAGTGGAGCAAGAGTTATGAGAAAATAATCTCGGAATAGTTTCGGGAATATAAGAAATAGTTTCGAGAGAGTTCCGAAAGAGTTTCGGATGTTTCCAGAAATGTTCTGGTGCAAGGACATCTTGGCTAGGTCCAAGGGCCCACGAGGCTTGATGTCAGTGCAAAAGGAGTTTTGCAGAGGACAGGGGCTAGACGCCATGGTCCTTGGCGTCCAGTACTGGGCCAGACGCTGAGGTCTGTGGCGTTTCCAGAAATGCCAGGAACCTTGGCATTTCGTGCTGGAATCCGAGGAGGACTCTTCCTTGTGTTCCAAACCGACTTTGGGGAGGCCCCCTCCCCAAGTTGCGACCTCAGGACTCAACATATAAATAGAGGGGCAGGCCTAGCCCCTAGAACACAAGTTTTGAAGCCTCCTCTAGTTCTCTCTTGATCTAGTTCTCGTCTAGTTTGATCTAGACTAAATCTAGTTCTAGTTTTCTCTAATCCTCATAATAGAGAAGGCCTTGTGTGGTTCTCTTCTTTTCCCTCTAATTCTCCGGTGATGATTAGCTCTGGACGGCGAAGCGATGCCGGGTCATGAAGCTTGTATGCTTGCAATCTGTAGAGAGGTCGTGCTTTCGGTCTTTCGTTCGAGGGACTGCTCATGGACGGTTCGAGGGACTTCAAGTACGATCTACACCGACATGTTCTTCTTCTGCTGCAAGTCGGTGATGGTAACGATCGTGATCCCATCCCATAATGCATCTTCATATTGATCTTGGGTGTGCGTAGGTGCGATATTTTTTGTTTTCTACTATGTTTCCCAACAAGAACATATTAATTGATCTTGCTTTGTCTACATTATGTAATCATGCTTCAAGCATTACTCTATTTATTATGAACTTAATACCTTGCGATGCATGCTAGATAGCGGTCAAGGGGCGCAGTAATAGTAGTAGACGCCTGCAAGTTTAACAGTCTACTTGTTACGGGCGTAATGCCTATGTATTGATCATGCCATGAAGAATATCATAACTATGCGTTTTTCTATCAATTGCCCAACAATAATTTGTCTACCCATCGTTGTTATGCTTATGAGAGAGATGTCTCTAGTAAACCTATGGCACCCAGATCCATTCACTTTATATTTACTAAAACCCTAAAAATACTTGCTGCAATTTATTTCCTTTTATTTTCTATTTTATTTCACCTATCTACTACTGTCAGATTTAATCCTTGCAATTGGCGAGAACAAGGGGATTGACAACCCTCTTTGCCTTCGTTGGGTGCAAGCATTTGCTTTGTGTGTGTGCAGGAAATAGGTCAAAGGATAGGCCAACGAGGGCTTACATCACAACAATTCGCGGAGATGGCGCGAAGGGGCTTGTGGCTAATTTCTTCGCAACCGTTAGTGACGCAACCACAATTTATGAAATTTTAGTGGTAGACGTCGAATATCGAAACAAGATGGCGACCCAGACTTGCTTTTCACTTTATACATTGTGTCATTTTAGGAACAAAATGTATGTTGGACCATTATGCAAAAGAAGAATACCACTCCGAAAAACTAAAAGAAATATAATTACCGCTAGGTTATCTTTCCTACTTATATAAGTTGAACTTGGTGTTGACTTTACAGGTGGAACCAACAACATTAATAAATAAACGCACTTCCACCCATATGAGACTAGCAACCTTTCAAGACACACATAAACAAATGACTTTTACTCACATGTCAGACCTAGCACAAAAAAGTACACCACTAGTTTATTATGAAAACACCACTCTTGTGAAACACACAAGCAACAAATGCAAAAATGTGACTCGAACTTAAAATCATGCTCTTCACTTTATTTTATTTTGAGGAAAAGAGTAAATAAATTACTCAGACAATTGCTAACAATATTCACTCAGGATGCTGCGTAGTTCATCAGGCACACCAACAATTCGCAATTGTTCAATCTGGGATCTGGCCCTAGCCACCAATTCATGGTCTAGTGTGTTGTAGCTTCTCTTCATTTTATTTTCTCTTCCCATCTAATTTATTTTAGTTACACATCAACTATGGAAAGACCTTTCTTTATAGTTTCACTCTTTTTCAATCCTGAACCGTGCAATAACGGAAAAACACGCCTTCTGACGATTTCTTAAACCGGTGGACGGGTTTCTCTTGTTTCCTCCACTAACCCTATGCGGCTAGGGCAAACTCTCCCCTCCAGACTTCACCGGCGAACCTGTGGATTCGCCTCCCCTCTGCCAGCTGCTCCGGCGGCCGGTGGCGGGGAGGGGAATCCCGGTGCCTCCGCTCCGGTTAGTATTTTAGGTTAGGGTTTTAGTACTCGCAGGCGCGACGCTCAAGCGGATGGTGGCGTTTCTTCTTTGAGTTTGTCTTCCGAGTTTCGATCCACCTCGAGTTCGTACGTCTGGACGTAGTCGATGAAGCTCCGGCGCAGATTCTTGCCTACTCCTTGGGGCGGTGAGGTTAGAGTCTCTCGTCATGTGGCGAGATTTGGTGTTAGATCTATGCAAGGATTCAACCGCGAGAACTACGGCTCCAGGGCGCTGGTCCTTGGGGGCACGTGCACGAAGACTTCCCGGCTGTCATTGATAAGGTCAAGCCGGCTTCGGTAGGGCAACGACGACAGTGGAGTGTCGGCGGCTCGTTTTGACGGTAGTGGTGGTCGTTCGGTGGTCTCGAAATCTCAATGTAATTTTTATTATGTTTGAAATGCTTTGTACTTCCGGTGAACTTTTATAACAGATCGGATCATTTTCGCAAAAAAAAATCTCTTAAACCGGTGGTCTACGATTTCTTTTATGACTTTGTAGCAACGTACATGCAGTGCTCTCTCTCGCTCTGAGAAAAAGCAATGTACATGCATTGTTTTAGTAAAACCGGTACGATTTTGGTACGACCTTGCATAGCAACCCTCGATGTACCAGGCCAAGCCAAGGGAGTCCCTTGGATTGAGCATCGTACATGAATCGTACCGTCAAGTGTCGTACGGACAGTACTTCCGTTCGCAAAACTACCGGTAGATCCGCAGATGGACTTAAGCAAAACAAAACGAGAAACCGCTTCGGCGTGGAATGCCGTCAACTTTCCCAGCCTCGCTTGACCGGGTGCAATCGCCATCGATCTTCCCTAAATTTGCCGCCCTAAACTCTAAAAACATCACTGAAAATCTGGCCCCGCAATGAGTGAGGACCCATCCATCATGTCACACGTCTGCAAGTCTCAGACGCAACCGTGGGGCCCTACACCGAGTTGCCGCAGCGAGGCAGGGTTCCCGATCCCGGAAAGGGTTGGTCCCATGGGCGTGTACGAGGGTGGAGGAGCCAGTGGGCGTCAGGGCCCCGGGTCGTACGGAAGGGGCCGCTGCGACGGCGACACGAGGACCTCGGCCGTAGTAGCATCGGCATCTGCGCCCGCCGGGTGGGTGGGGTCGGCCCAGTACGAGCGGGACTGCGTGTGACTGGCGCAACGGCGCAACCGCGCAAGCCTCACCCAAAGAAAAGACAAAACCACCCAACTTACTCTCTCTTTCTCCCTAACTCCAATCCTAATCTTCCATGTTAACGAGTCCGTTAAATCCGTAGAAATCTTCCCGTACGATCTGCATTACTCAAATAAAAAAAAAGGGCGCCTGCTACGGGTCATCCGGCTTATAACTTCCGGTTATCAGCCGCCTTATCCACCGTTCGATGTGATTAATCAGCGCCATCAGTTCGTGCCCTCACATCGCAGCACGCCCGCGGCCCCCGCAGCATCGTGCTGTTCTCGCCCTTCGAAGCAGTGTGTGACGACTTGGGGCGTGGAGAGGAAGAAGAGAGAGGGGAGCTGCCAGTTGCAAGGTGCTGCGATGGAGCATCATTGGGCCGCCGGTGCCGCGGTGGAGCTGCAATGGAACATCGCCGGTGGTCGTCGCTGCTGCAATGGAGCATCGCTTGCTCGCCGGTCCCGTGGTGGAGCTGCAATGGAACATCGTCGGGGGTCGTCGCTGCTGTGATGGAGTATCGCTGGGCCGCCAGCACCGCGGAGCTGCGATGAAGCTTCTGTCAGCCGGCAGCGAAGTTGCGTTGAAGCGGCCGGCGAAGTTGCGTTGCAGATGTCGCTGGCCGCCCGGCACCGGCGAAGTTGCATTGTAGCAGGCGGCGACGGCAGTGCCTTGCAGCACGGCGAATGCTGCGACGCTGCATCCGACGCGCTTTGCCACACCGGCTGCGCATCAGGAGCTCCCCTCCGCGGCACCGGCAACGGTCTGCCAACACCGGCTGCGACAGCGGTGGTCGCCACCTGCTAGCAGCAGCAGTGGCTGCCTGCAGCGGTGGAGGCGGAGCTGTCTCGTGTTGTGATCGGAGATGGATGCAACGACGCGGTGGGCAGTAGCAGAGAAGCGCACGGTGCAGGGATCAGAACAGGCGAATGGATTTTGACGAAGGACTCCAGACTCCAGAAGAACGTGTGGACGAGAGGCCGCGCATGGAGATAACGCTACGAGGGAATAGCGATGGTGGGCCCCAAGAGACACGCGTCAAGCGGTAGACGCGCCGGATGCAGCGACAAAATCAACCGGTTGATTTTAATAGTTTTCCAAAAAAAAGCCGACTCTCTCGCTCAAAATTAAAAAGCTGGTTCTCCCCATAAGTTTAATCTGGATGCATGTTCCAGAAAAAAATCCGGATGCATGGAGCTGCATTGTTTTCCTTCCGACTTTTTTTGCCGGTAAGTTTTTCTTCAAGTCAGGACAAAATAATACTACTAACCAAAACTCCGTAAGAATTCAAAAAATTTAAATAACCTGATTAGGAAATGAAAACCTTAATACAAGTAGTATTTCATAGAATCTCGTAAGTATGTGTTGTCACAACAAAAAACATATCTCGTACGTACGTGCATATCCTTAGACGCATTGTTGTTGTACTACTTTCATTGTGATGAAAATCATGTATACGAGTATGGGCGGGCGTATATGATGTTCTCTATTTAGTTACACCCAAATGACAAGTTATAGAATATAGACTAGCTAAAGGCTTTTCTCAATACGTTGAGGACATGTTATAGTTATATTGCATAAAGAAACCTCTAAAACTTTCACTCTTTTTTTGCAACTGGCCATCAAAATTCTCTTTGGTCTGCCCTACTTGGCCTTTTGCTTCTGGAAAAGCCTTCCCCTACCATCTAATAGTGGAACGAGCTACTTTAGCTCCTTAGAACAATAATATGTTACTTTAGGTCCTTAGAGCAATAATATGTGACCAAAGTAACCGCTAGAATTTAACTGATTGCACATATGTTGCCACATTATTCTTATTCCCACTCTTGTCAGGCTAGGGCTGCTGCTCTATAAGACAATAATGAAGTAGTTCATCCCCTCCCTCAAAAAAACAAGGTAGTTCATCCCCAAAGTATCTCAATATTCCTTGTCTTCCCTTTGTTATGTGATGTAAAGCCACCATGTCGCATGTGCCACGAGATTTCCCACTTTTAGTCTATCCCGAAAGTATGTCATATCTCATTTGTTATCAGCACTAGTAACTTCAGAAATTAGTTAACCGAACAACACATTACCTACCATTGATGAAAAACTATATTGCTGAAATTTTATACGTATATATTTCACACATGTGTACACATTGATTTATTTATTTTACATTTTTTTAGTTTAAAATATTGCTTTTGATTTGAAAGAAAAGGGCTTCATGACGCCCGGGGATCTAATTTGCATTTTCGCTGATAGATCTCAATAGTCATGGGATGGTGAACAAATGAATAACACGGTCCTGATATTATAAAAATATATTCCTCAGCTAGATCGTACACCGATAGTCGCACTTTCCGGGCTCCCGGCTCAATAATATTACGTAATGTTATAAAACGATTTCCCAACTAACATTGTATGTTGTGAACCATTGACAAGGATGAGCTCCAATGCATGTAGTTATAAATCAACTCTCTCTATCTTAATATATAGACGCGCAGATCTCCTGGTCCTCGAAAAGAACAATGCTTGCCATCCTCGTATGTTCCTTGTTTGTGCTTGCAAGTGATGCGATCACAGACCAATATTATGCCCAACCACATAAAGTTCCAAAACATTGAATATATGCTGACATTGTTTCGCTTGGTTAATTTGTCGAGCTTGTGCGTGGGAGCGTGCAAAACCACCGGGCATAACTTCTTTTGAGATTTGCACGTACTAGACAGCTTAAAATAGCAGTTAGTGGATTTGTGGTCCATACAATTATGGTAAGTATCCTACTAACTAAAGGTTTTTCGCTGGTGTGCCTGACAAGGCAGCTCGTGTCTTTTGAAGTGGTACATGTGCTGTTGCAAAACGTACTATGTAAGCAGTGATTGGCCTGTGGAAATTTGCACAGACCTCCCACTTGGGTCCCAAATCTGAAACAGCGAGCTGCATTTTTGTCTTTTTGAGGCGATAAACTGTGGGCTGTGGGGCGCGTTGTCTAGAGGTAAGCCTTTCTCGAGGGAATCCAAGCTTTAAACGGATGGTAGATATATATAGGACGTACACACACAAACAACAATGTACTAACAGCGGTACGCCGTTCCTATTTTGAAAAGAAAACGCAGTACGTAGCTATAGATGGCAAGTTCAAATGTGTGTGGCCGGCAACTAATCATTACGATTCATCATATTTTTCAAGTAATTTAAACAGTTTTGCTTTTGGATTCTACGAAGTACACTGTTGAGTATATTGATTATTAGGAAGTATAGGATAGACTAGGATTTTGTTCTACCTTGTCTTGTACTTCAAGTTGGTCATTGTACTCCTATATATGCCCACGAGGCTCAAGCAATATACATCACTTCCACCAATCTCTCTCTATCCCTTCTAACATGGTATCAGCCTACCCGATCCAACCCTAGCCGCCGCCCGCCGCTTCCGCCCCGCGCGCCGCCCCCGGGGCGGTCGGCCTCCATGACCGCCGCCGGGGGCCGCGCCGCCCGTACCTAGGGTTCGTCCGCCGGTCGTGTTGACCGGCTGCCCTAGAGAGTTTTTTTTCCCGAGCCCTTGCTCCGGGTTTTTTCTCTCTCTCTCGCCGGTCGCTTTGATCGGCGTTTACTTTTTGGTTTTCCGATCTAAGATCGGTTTGCGTCGCCCGCCGCCGTCGTCGACCCCTGCGCCTCTACTCCGACATCGGCGTCGACTCCACCGGCCGCTTCCTCCTCAACCGCGCGGTCTCCATCGCCCGTTCGTCTTCGTCGTCATCGCCCGGGACATCACCGACAACGTCGCCATCGACTCCGATCAGCGCGTCGTCCCCGCCATGGTGTGTACAGCGCCGCCGTCGGTCTGATCAACCGATCGCGCGCCTGTCTTCGCCAAGCCGTCCCCGAGCACGCCCCTACTGCCGATCGAGCCATCGGTTGCCGCCACGTCGTCCCTTCGGATCGCTGCGTCGCCGCCCCGAGGTCATCCCGCCGGCTGCCCCGACCCGCGCGCCGCTCCCACCGACGCCCCTTCGGGCTGTCGCGCTGCGACGTGCGGTCCACGCCGCCGCCCCGAGATCCTCCCACCGGCTACCCCCGTAGCCGCCGCCGCCTTTGCGTCGCCCCTTAGGGCTGTCGCGTTGCGGCACGCGGTCCACGCCGCCTCCCGTCGGGCCGTCGCCCCCGGCCAGTGGTTCTCCCCGCGGCATCGACCTGCGCACCGCCGCTGCGCCGCCCCTTCGGGCCGTAGCGACGCGGCACGCGGTCCACGCCGCCGCCCGAGGTCTTCCCGCCGTCGCCCCGACCTGCCCGCCGTCGCTGCGTCGCCCCTACGGGTCGTAGCGCCGCGGCCCGCGGTCCACTCCGCCGTCACCGCGCGTCGACTTCCCGTGGTATGCGCCGCACCGCCTCCCTCGGCACGGGAACGCCACCGTCCGCGCCGGTCTTCGTCACCCTGTTGGGTTCCTCGCCTACTTCGAGCACCGCCGCCGCACTCCTAACCTAGCCGCCGCCGCCGTCAGGCCGCCGCCGCCGCTCTTCTTCGGCCGCCGCCGCCGCTACCTCCGTAGCCGCCGCCGCCGCTTGTCCACCCCCTTCGTCTTTGTCCAGCACCAGTTCGTCGCCAGCGTCGCCGTCATCTTCTCCGACCACTTCGTCTACTCCGACCACCGTTGGCGACATCGGCCCCGCGCCGATTGGCGCCGCAACCGTCGTCGAGTCCTTCTCTGCTGGCCCCTCCGACTCCTCGACATGGCGTACAGCTCGTGCAGGTCCGTCGTCTACGCATGCCCGGTGCTGGCAACACCGATGCGTGCCTTCGTCCACGACGTGCCCCCGGGCCTGGCAAGCCTGGTGCAACACTTCGTCAACTTCGTCTTCGTCCGTCTACGCATGCCCGGTGTTGGCAACACCGGTGCGTGCCTTCGTCTACGATGTGTCCCCGGGCTTGGCAACCCCGGCGCGACGCGTCGTCAACATCGTCTTCTCCCCGGCTCCACGGCGACTTCCTCGACACCGGCCACCCCGACTCGACATCGACCACGGCGTTCTTCGCACGGCTACCTCGACCACGGCTCCACCACCCTACGCTCTCGGCTACCTCGACAACGGCACAAAGGGCTACCGCCTTGCTTGAGCAACCTCGTCGGTTTCCACTCCAGCCACGACTTCCGCGATGCGTCGACCGTTACGACTGTGGGGGGATGTCCGTCGGCTCACCTTCGGATTCTTCTCCAGTCTCACCGTCTGCGTCGCTACCGTTGTGACTGCGGGGGGGTGTTGAGTATATTGATTATTAGGAAGTATAGGATAGACTAGGATTTTGTCCTACCTTGTCTTGTACTCCAAGTTGGTCATTGTACTCATATATATATGCCCACGAGGCTCAAGCAATATACATCAATTCCACCAATCTCTCTCTATCCCTTCTAACATACACCATGCAAATTAATTGTCACCCCACACGTACATGCACTTTTGGAAAATTAGGCAATTTCGTGATTAAATTCAAAATATAAATCATGATTAAAACAATTACTAGCATGCAACATCCTAACATACTAGATGAACAGGAAAACAAGTACAGCAACAACGCACATGTAACAACAACCATAATTAGAGACATGAGCAGATTATGACTTATGTACCGTTCGTTTGTAGCCGTAGCTGCTGCAGGAACGATGTTGTTGACGACGTCGTTGGTGAAGACCGGTCGAAGCAGACGATGTTGGAGATGTCGGTACGCGACGCCGTCTGACTTGGGTTGAAGGCTACTCGTGGTGACGAACTTGGACAGTCGCGCGAAGTGCTTCCCAAAAACCTAATTCGCCCTCTCCCGATGCAAGATCACAAGAGCGAGAGGTTTCAGAGACTTGCTGTCCCACTCGCCGGTGCACGCCGACGTTGGGGATGGAGTAGACTACGTTGGCGATGCAAGTAGCGAGAGGAGGCAAAACCGTAACTCGTTTTCGGTGTGTTTTTGGCCATGGCCGGTAAGTCGTATATATATAGGAGGACTAAGGCAGTATCATGTCATGATCACGATCTCAAACCGACTTAGTTTCCAAGTCAGGAACGTACCGGACAAGTAAACAATCAACTTGTCTGCCAAGACATCAAAAAATGGCAAAAGGAAGTCACTCTTGGTCCCACGCCTCGAGCCTGGCCAGGCAAGCGCACATGTGGTGTCTCTTTTTTTCCTCACACTCACCACATGGTGTTGTGGGGAGAACCCACTATATAAAGAGGTCTCAGGGCATCTACAACGCCGACCACCAAACCTCCCGCAAGCGTCCGAACCGAGTTGTTGAGACGCCGCAAGCCATCCAACGGTGTTCCACATTTGTCCGCGGACCAGTCCAGGTGTCCGTTTCCCACAAACTGGAAGCAAACCAGGGGGCTTTGCGGGAGTCGGGACACCCGCCACGTAGGACTTCAACACCCACAACCAACCCAAAACTGAGGCACAGCCCGCGCATTTGGAGCCGTCAGCCACAGTTTCCGCGGCAACTCCCCTCCTTTGTCCATCCTCGCCGCTACCATCCCGTCGCTCTTCACCCCAATTTCTGCCCTTTTTCGCCGCCGCCACCGCATGGGCCCGAACAAAAAGCTGACGGAGATGGCGGAGGTGGAGGATCCGGCGAAGGCGGCCACCCAAAAAATCAACTCGGCGACACGGCAAGCCCGCTGCCTCAAACATAAAGCAAAGGACAAAGAGGCGGCCGCCAAAAAAGAAGGGCGGCGTGGGTGGCGGGCGTGGCGGCGGACGGGGTGCAGGGGTCGGGTGGGACCTGGGACACGGGGCGCCGTCGCCGTCGCCGTCCATGGACACGCCGTCCTGGCCGGAAAAATACAAACCTCCCTACTTCTATGCCGCCGAGCTGCTCAGAAGGCAGTCTCTGGCATCTGCCGCCGGACACGTGCCTTATTGCGTCCACGTCAACGCGAAACCGCTCCATTTCTCCGAGTCTGCATCACCGGAACTTGTCCGGTCACCGATGTCGGGCGTGGAGAGGCTCAGTGCCCGCTCTCTGTTCGCTGGTATGTTTCAACTGGGCGAGCCGGCGTACGACGATGCGGACATGGAGATGATGGACATGATCCACATCAGAGGGGTAGGCGGAGGCTGCTTCGAGGACGGGAAGGTGGATGACTCAGAGCCGGATGTGCACAGCCAGTCACGTACACACAATTCGGCATGTACCTCGGCCAGCCGGAGCAGGATGGCACGGCGACCTTGATACAGAAGAATTTACGGCCGATCCAAAGAAGAGGGGTAGAGTAGAAATCTTCAACATGCGGGAGGACGAGTTGTTGTGCGATGCGTGGTTGGCCACTAGCATCGATTCGATCGATGGCACAAAGCAAAAGGGTGCAACATTTGGGGCCAACACTCACACTTGGTTTCATGAGCACAAGAAATTCGAGCCCTACCGCAACTAACTCATCCGTAATCGTGGGACAAAGTCGATCAACCATTGATGATACACCATCCAAGAGGTCATGAGCAAGTATTGCGGCCATTTGAAACAACTAATCTGTCGGTGGCCAAGTGGTGCACTAATCACCGAGCAAGTAAGTTGTTATATGTGTTGGTCATTTGGCCGAATATGCAACTTGTTGGTCGGATATGCTCTATGTGTTGGGCATTTGGCCGGATATGTAACTTGTTGACAATGTTTTTCTTTCTAGCCCTCCCTTGCGTGCAACTTGTTCTTGAAGGTCGAGAAGAGGAGCTTCATCCTGATGCATTGTTGGTTGAAGTTGAATGGGAAACCCAAGTGGAATTTATCCATTGACAACTCCATCAAGATCGGCATCGGCATCGAGGAAGAAGCGGGTGATTCAACCGACCCAACAAAAAAGCTGCCCAAGAAGGTTATAAGAGGGCTCTGGGGAAAGAAGTGGGAGGAGGAGAAGGAGAAGCAAGAAGGGACAATGGCCCAGATGACGGAGAGCTTCGAGGACATCTTGGCGAAGAAAACGGAGGCATGTGTCAAGCGGAACGATGTCAAGGAGGAAAAAAAGGCCGAGAGGTTTAAAATCTTGATGGCGGCGACCGATAAGAAGCTCAAGTTCGAAGAGAGGAAGGTTGAGATCACGACCGCTTTGGATGATTTGAAGATGTCGACCTTGAAGATAGATGAGTTAGATGACGATGCAAGAATGATCGTGCAAGCCGTCCATGTTAGGATGTTGAAGCGCTTGGTGGGCGAGTTGGAGACGGTGGAGAAGGAGGCAGATGGTGAGGAGGAGTCGACGACAGAGTGAGCGTGGAGGCTCGGATAGCCGATCCGCCAAGGCAAAAAATCCATTTTTTTTTGCACGCACTGCCGGACTGAGATACTTTTGTGACCGGGCATGTAAAGAATGAACATCAGCCTCTTTTTGGTTGTGATCGGGCGCTATGTGAACGCCGCACCCTAACTTGCTATTGCTATGCATTTGAAATTCAAATTGGTCAGACCTGGGTGGACATTTAGGGGGTTCGGTTGGATGGCCGGCTTCTGCATCCGTGTCCACGGACTGCTCCGGACCAGTCCGTTGACAAATAGTGTGTCCGTTTTAAGGGTCGGTGTTGGAGATGCCCTCACATCTTCTCCACTAGCAGTATGGGACTAGACGTTATAACCATCTCTTGCCATTTATTCATTCATGAACCTTTGAGATTTACTAAAAAAAATCAGAATTTGTAAATGGGCCAAGCCCATTACTTCTAACATGCACCACCGGTTTAGTGTAAAATCGAAACCCTTTCAAAAATGGCCCGTACGAGAGCGGAGGTTTCCCTCTTCTAAAAAAAAACAAAACAAGAGAGAGAGCGGAGGTTTCCCTAAAAAAAACGAGAGCGGGGGTTATAATCATCTAGAAGAACGCAACATGGCTCCTTGATCCGTCGCTATCTTCCATGATCCGGCAATATCTTACCCATGACCCACCCCCATCTACTTGATGGGGTCCCCGGACACTGCAGTCTACTTGGAATCCCATCTCCGCCTCTCTTTCTCCATCGATTAGCCTCAGTTCGACATCGAATCCTTTCACCGGGAATCCTTTCGCTGCCGGGGCCCGTGGGCTAGCTGGGTTGCCAAAACAAGGAAGGAACGTGTGGCTTTTCCAAAACGGAGAGCTAGCACAGGCAAGGTTCTCCTGGGCAACTCGGAGACGCCCAGGGCCAGTGCATGTGATCATTGTGTGAGGCCCAGAGCTAGGTAGCAGAGTACTAGCTTTTTCTGGCCCCGTAGCGGTACTGCCCTAGCTGGCCAACTTGCTTGCGCTTGTATACTTTCCTGGTCAATTATCAGGTCAGGTACTCAGGTGTCTAATCAGATCGACTGCATCAGTGGACAGCATCGATGCAAAGCTGATGCTGAGTATTTTCTTCACGTATGCGTGTCCAGTCCCGCACGGTGAGGCTGGGCGCATGAATGACATGATTCGACTGGCCCCAAAGACCTTGCTGACCTTGCCAGCTTCTCCGCTCCTCGTTCAGGTAGGCTAACGTGTTGGCAACTGCAGTCTGGAGCATACTGAGGGCCAGTTCTTTTGCTGACTTCTAGAATAAACTGAAATAAGCTGTCCCCTATCTAGCTTATTCTAGAAGCTCAACCAAATTTATTTTTTTAGAAGCCTACTAATTAAGACTTGACTAGTAGGCTTTTAAAAAAATGTTTTTGGTTGGGCTTCTAAAATAAACTGGGTGGGGGCAGCTTATTATAGAAGCTCAAAAAAGCCACCAAAAGAACCGGCCCTGAGAGAGGTAATTTGGCATATTTTTTTTGGCTTATAGCAATGTGGAAGGCAGCCTTGCCGGAGTCGGTGCTGGGCCGGCCCAGTAGGAATGTGGGTTCGCCAAGCTGATTTCATGTTAGCGTCATGATGATGTCGCGCTAACCTTTTTTCTTAAATGAATATAGTATAAAAGAATGTTAGAGCAACAAAAAAAACGTGTACCCTTAAAAGAAATGTACCTGGCGTTTTAAAGAAATGTTCTCGTGTTTCAAAAAATTATTTGTGATATTTCAAAAAATGTTTATACAATATAGAAAAATGTTTGCGTAGTTATTTTTTTATTACCATAAAAATGTCCAACGTGTATTTGAAATGTTGATCATGTATTCAAAAAGTGTTCAAAACATGTATTAAAAGAAAAATGTACATCGTATAAATTTTTGAAGACATGTACATCATGTATTTGAAAAATGTTCGACGCGAATCAATTTTTTTACATGTACACTAAAAATGTATATTGTGTACTGAAAACATTTTTATAAAGTTTATGCAACATAAAAAAATGTTCATGTAGTTTAAAAAATATTTATTACCGTAAAAAATGTTCAGCGTGTATTTGGAAAAATGTTGACCATGTATTCAAAAAAGTGTTCAAAACATGTATTAAAGAAAAATGTATATTTTGTATTTGAAAAAGTTCAATGTGTATCAAAAACAAGTTTTACATGTATACCATAAATGTAATGAAAACAATTAATTTTTTTAATACAATGCAAAATATCGTTGCGTAGTTAATTTTTTTATTACCTCAACGTGTATCTGAAAAATGCTAACCATGTATTCAAAAAAGTGTTCAAAATATGCATTAAAAGAAAATTGTACATTATGTACTTGCATTTTTAACATGTATCAAAATAAGTTTGACGTGTACACTAAAAACGTATATTGTGTACAGAAAAAAGTACACATGTGTTAAAAAATTGACAAAAAATAAAAAATGGAGAAAACCAATAATAACTTAAAAAGTAAAACAAAGAACAACAAAAAATAAAATAAAATCCAAAGAGAACTAATGCAAAAGAATGGAAACAATGAAACCTGAGAAGGAAACAAAGAAAACCAAGAAAAGAGACAAAGAAAAATACAGAAAGAAGAATAGAAAAGCCAAAAAAACTAGTGAAAACCGAGAAAGAAACAGACAATAACAAATAAAAAAGAACGAAAACCTGTAAAAGCCGTGAAAGAAAGGAAGAAAACAGGTGAAAACAAAGAAAAAACAGAAAATCAGAGAAAAAAAAAGAAAAGAAAAACTAAAAAAGAAAAAAGAAAAAAACCGTACCAAACCAGTACGTCGACCGAGCTGCAGCGAGCGATCGACCTGTGCTAATGGGCCACCTCATATGCGCGCTTTAGGCGAGACAGATGCTATACTGGCTATAAGCGAGATATCGCATTCGCGGTAATTTGGGAACTACGCTGGTGGTAAAGTTTGACAATGTGAGACCATCATCAACAGGCGAGCTCTTGTACGACGCTCACTGCGTCAAACAGCGTATTGACGCACAGGAGCGACCGCTAATGGCCGGACAAGTGTGCCACTTTCCTGTGCGAGCGACCGCTAATGGCCGGACAAGTGTGCCACTTTCCTGTGCGAGCGAGGGAGGTTCTAGCGTGTAAACTTTTCTGTTTTTCCTGTGCGAGCGAGCGGGGTCCTAACGAGTGTGTTTTTCTATTTTTATTTTCTTTTCTACCGGTTTTAAGTTGTTTTTTTTATTTTATTTTAAAAAATGTAAATGTTTATTTATAGAAAAAATGGACAAATTATAAATTTTGAAAACATATTTTGAAAAAACAAAACGAATATTTGTTGAGAAGCGAGAACATTTCTTGAAATTCCAAAAGAACAATTACGAGAACATTTATTGAAATCTTCCAAAAAATTGAAAACACATTTTTTAAAACAATGTGTACATTTTTTCAAATTTGTGAAACTTATTTGAAAAGATGAACCATTTTTTAAATGGGATTTTTTTTTTAAAATTGAAATTATTTTCCGAAAATTCTCATACATTTTTTTATTTGTGTACCAAAATTGAAGCATGGGAACATTTTTTTAATTTGTGAAAAATAAAGTAAAACCAATTTTTTTAAAAAATTCCAAACAAAATTTTAAAATCTAAAACAATTTTAGAAAACGCGAACAATTCTCAAATCCATATTTTTTTTGAAAATTCCAAACATTTTTTAAAAAGGAAACTTTTGAAAAAGAAAAATGAAACAAGTAAAAGAAAGAAAAATAGAAAAACAGAAACAAATAAATAAAGAAAAACAGAAGAAAAAACATTCAGGAAGCTTCTAGAAGGTTCCCAAAATTGGCCAGGAACTATTTAGAAAGTTCCCAAAATCTGATACGTTAGTATCTACGCTATCTACACAAATGGGCCGGCCCATCGCGTCGCTCGGTGCTCGACCTGCGCGAAGCAATGACAGTTATGCGGCAAATAGGGAATTCCCGTCACCCGTAAATATTTTTGGATTAGGGGAGTTGGGCCAAAAATGGTGCTCCAACATTTCTCGTAAAAGCGATATTTTTTTGGAGGACCCTTATAATCAGCCCAACTCCCCCTCCATCTACTCGGAGATGGCTCTTCACGTAAACCTTCCCGTATAATTGCCACGTCAGCATGCCACTGGAGAAGTTCACTATGGTGCCTCTGATGACCACAGCATCGCCACCGACCACCACCGCCCCACCACCATCCTTGTCGTCGCTCGCTCGCCTGCCTGTGGCCGCCGAACACTGCCGCCAAAGTACTTACCCTTGCCACAACAAACTCTACAAATATGGTGATGGACGACGTTAGCTTGGTCGCCCTTCAGACAGCGGTCTCGGCAAGGTTAGGGACGCCTTTGCTTTTATTTGAGCCTTCTTAAGGCAATTTGTATTTTGTTATTCGCTTCCGTTGCATGAGTTGAATTTTGGGTTGTAAGACGCTGGTTGTATGAGATATTGTATGTATGTGTTGTATTGCTGAATATTTGTAATCCGTGTTATGATACCATCTCTTCCACATGGAGGGCACGTTTCAACATGTTCGTTGTGTGAAGTTTTAGTGATTTTGGGATTGATTCTATGTGGAGGCTAGCGGACTTGGCTATATCTGCATAATGTCGGTCCTAGGGCACTACACATATGAAGCCAAACTCTTTGCAATTAGGAGAGCGTACAATAATTCTCGAGTACACATCCCATCTAGTGGTTCTACCTACTGATAGTGCCAAAGCCATGTTGGCATTATCCGGGTACAAGGTGTATCATTTTTTAGGCTCAGACTATAGAGAAATTGTTCTACGGTCTTTTCTAATTAAGTAACCCACAAATGTATTTACGAAAGTACAGAAGAAACAAAACAAAGTACAAATACATCAGCTATTTCCTTGCTTTGGAGCCATTGCAAACCTAATGGAATCTATCAATCCAGTCTAGAAGAGTCCGAAGCTTGTTGTATTTTATTCTGTGCCAAATTATCTTGAGATCCTACTTGAGAAGAGCTTTCCAGGATGTCATGTTGTGGGTGATGTTTTGAAAAAGTCTTGTTGTTTCTTCAGATCCAAATATTCCAACACCCCAACTATTATGATCAATAGCAATATCTTTTGGGAGTTGGGCAATAGCAAGCTAAATATCTGAGACTACGGAGGTAATTCTTCTCCTATTAGTCAAGATGGAATCCAAATAGCTTGCAAAAGGAAAGTACCAAAAAAGATGAAAGGAAGACTCCAGACATTGAATACAACAGAGTGCACAATTATAAGAAGGGAGCCAGAATGATTTTCTCTTAAGTAAATTCCTTGTGTTTAACCTGTCATGCAGCAAAAGCCAGAAGAAAACCTTATATCTCAAGATTGCAGCACACTTCAAAGCTTGCTAAAGAAAGGGCGAGAGGGTACATGTATTCTCAAAGTTTTTTACATCTTCCTAGATGAATAGGATGGAGAGTTCCATGAGTTTGACCATCTGTGCTTGTTTTCAGATAGTTGCACATGCTGAAGCAAAAAAGCCTGCAGTTTCTCAAACCGATTGTAAGCTTGTAAGGAGAGAGGTACGTGGAATAATTCTCCCAGATCTGAGCAGAAGACAACTTGCTTGATGGAAATTGCATCATTGGTAGCAAAAGAGTGGAGTTCAGGTAAGACTTCTGTGCAAGGTATGTGTAGCACCCTGGTTTTTGCTCTCTTTATTTTACTGCGATTTATTGAATATTTGAATTTGCATTTGGGTTTTTCAGTTAATTCTTTTGGACTTACCACTTGGGAAGTATTTTTGATTTTCTCCCAAGTGGGTTCTATCATCCTTAAACCCTCCCTAGACCTCATCCCTCTCACCATAATGCCATTGGATAATTTTCTTTTATGACATTATATTCATTTTCTTCCTGAAAATGCCTGTTTTCTCAATAAGCTATGAAGCAACCTTCATTTTTATTGCTCAGAAAATTTCCAAATATTCTTTGGATCATGCCTCACCTCTCCATGCAAAAATATCCCATAGCCATTTGGAAATTTTCAGCCAGGGAAAATATTTTTGCTTCTGGACAGAATTGGCACTTTGTGAAGCAAGTATATTTTTCCTTGATCTGTTGGAGCTGAAATTTTTACCACATGACTAACTTCCTAGGAGATGCTTAACCCCCAAATTTCAGCCTTTAATTCCTAGCCGTTTGTCCCCAGCATTTGTCCCAAGTTTCTGTCCAGAAACTTTGCAGCAAGCTCTAGTCCCATCCAGTGAGCTAGGTGGCAAACCAAGTGCATATCTAGGCACCGCGTTGAAGGGACTTCACCTTTGACACAGTCTGGCATCGACTGAAGCACCGCGTGTGCCAGAGCACGCGGTGACCACGCGGGTGCGAGGTGTTCAACGCGCACTCGCCGCGCTCTATGCATCGGGCCCCTCTGCCCCCGCCCATTCGCCCTCCTCTCGCCACCGCAGCCTGTTCCAGCCTCCCCGCAGCCTCCAGCACGCCACCTGGCCTCGCCCTGTTCCTCCCCGACGCCGGCAAGCATGTAACACCCGTGTGTAATGAGCAACAGTGATCCATAATGAATATGCTAAGTCACCTTGATTTGCAATGCTTGATCATATTGGATTAATATCTCATTTCAAATTCCACCACTGAATTCAATTCAAATTGCAAGTGAAATTTGAAGTTGCTAAATTTTTTGCTGAAAATAGTTCATCATTTAGCAAATATTTGTTCAGGAAAACAACATCACCTATTTGCTAAAATGGGCTAGAGCATTTAAAACAGTGCCATTTCAGCATTTTAAAATGCCTTTCCATTTATGAAAGATTCAAATGGATTCAAATGCCTCCCAAACTTTTTGTGGCAGTGCAGTATATTGCAATGTAATTATGTGGCCAAGTTTCACATTTTACAAAATCCATTTAGCAGCTCAAAATTTTGCAAAAACTCTCTATAAAAAAAAGAAAAACAGAAAACAAATAGGGAAAAAGGGAAAAGGCCACTGTGCATGGGCCTAAGTGCACAGCGCCGGCCCAGCCCGCTCCCCACCGTCTCCTTCCTCTCTTTCCTCCCCGTGTCGGCTGCGCGCGCGCCCGACGCCGAACGCCGTCGCCGCCGAACCAGCCCGCCGCTCCACGCCGCTACAGCGCCGCGGGAGGCGATAAGAACGCGACCGCACGCCTCGGGGACTCGCGCCCGTCCTCATCCTCTCCTCCCTCGTCCTCTCTTGCCCGCTTTCGAGCTCGCCCGACGCGGTCATCGCCGTTCGCCGTCGATGCCGCGACCATCGACCGCCTCCCGCATCGCCGCCATGTCCTAGCTCCTCGCCGTCGTCCTCTACGTCGGGTACGCGAAGCCGTTCGAGCTGAGGAGCCCCAGCACCGTCGCCAGCATCGTCTTCTTCCTCCTCGGGCGCCGTCGTCTTTGCCGTCGATTCGCCGCTGTCGAGCCTTCCCCGAGCCCACTTAAGCACACCTGCAGGACCGCGGTGAGCAACCGCACCGGACCCCTCTCTCCCCTGCCCTTCTCCGCACCCGTAGCCATCGCGTTCGACATGGCCGAACCCATCGCCGCCGTTGAGCTCGCCGTTGTAGCCACAGCTGTCGCGGCTCGCGTCCGAGCACAGCATCGTGCTCAGAACGCTCCCCGCAGCCCAACGCACCTAGCCCTGCCGCTTGTCGTGCCCTGTTTCGCCGGAACCCACCGCACCCGAACTCCGGCGCCCGCTCGCGAGCTCGTCGCCGTTGACTCCGGCCACCCAGCCTCTGCCACCACCACCGTTCGACGCGGCGTTGAACGACCGTTCGAACGCGACCAGCCGCGCCTCGTTTGGTGCCTTGTGGACGAAATCCGACGCGCGCCCGAATCCCTCTGCCGCGAAATGAGGTTGCCGGCGTTTAAACGCCGGTGCCGCTGACGTGGCTGCCACGCGGGCATGCCTGGGTCGCTGACCAGTGGGCCCCAGGGGGCCACTTGATTGGGTTGACCAGTCAACCGTGCTGACTGGGCAACCCCAGTCGCTGACAGGCGGGCCCCACGCATTTAATTAACCGTTTTATAATTAAACTTAATTTGTTAATTAGTTAGTCACTGACAGATGGGGCCCACCTGTTAATTAAACTCAGTTTAGCTTAAATAACCACTAATTAGCCCTCTGTGTATGACATGTGGGTCCCAGCGGTCAGGTTTGACCTGGACCGGCTGGGTTGACTGCTGACATCATCCTGACGTAATGCTGACGCAATAAAGTATTTTCTGTTATTTTTGAATTAAAATTAATTCCAGGAATTTTAGAAAATAATTTAAAACTTTGAAAAATCATAGAAAATAAACCGTAGCTCGGATGAAAAAGTTTTCTACATGAAAGTTGATCAGAAAAACAAGACGAACCCGAATATGCCCTCCATGTAGCTGTCACATGCCCACAACACTGCAAACATGGAACCTTCCCCTCCAGTTCATCTATTTGACAGATGCCTAAAGCCGGGAAAATATTCTTAGATATTTTCCCGCTTCGCCTGCAACGTGTATAGCTGCGTTAGGTCACCCCCAACACAGCATATTGCCATGCCATGCATCTGTGTTACATTGTTTGCTTTGTATTTATTTGTTTCTCTCCCTCTTCTCTCCAGTAGACCCCGAGACCGACGCTGCTGCCGAGTACGACTACGCCCTTGACGACCAGACCTTTTTAGCAGAGCTTCCAGGCAAGCAAAACCCCTTGATCATTCCTATATCGCCTATTCTTTCTCTCCCGTGCTTGCATTAGAATTTGCTACTATAATTGAATGCTCCTATTCTAATGCATAGCCTGTTTTTGTAACTGCTGTTGATACCATACCTGCTATCCTAAATACTTAGTATAGGTTGGTTAGTGAACCATCTGTGGCCCCTCATCCTTGTTCTTATTGCCCCGCTTTGTTACCGGTGCCTCGATCAATGTGATCGATGTGCAGAGACCGACACAGCACCACACACCCGCTTAGTTGTACGACTTTGCAGAGCTACTATCGAGTGCCGAGGGTGATACCTCTTACATCACTCCTGAGGATATCTCTATAGCAAAGCTAGTCGGTTGTTTGTTACCGAGGGTGATTCCTCTTTCACCACCTCCGAAGACGCCTCTGTCGTGCAACCCCTCAAGTGTGAACCCATCGAGGGTGATTCCTCCGAGTTCACCTTGACGGATACATCGAGTGGGAATCCAACGAGGGTGGTTCCTCGGATTCCTCCTTGATGTTATGGACACACGGATACTTTGACTTTACTTTAGAAACTTGTGGAAGTCGAGTCGACCCCGAGGGGTACCCGCGAGAGATGTGGAGTCGGGTTGACCGTGAGGGTACCCGCGAGATAATTACGTGGCACGGCCGAGCATTCCTGGCCCTTGCCATAAGTCCACGAGACGGGGCGACGGGACCACGGATCGTGGATCGCTGCTCGTTTCCGCGAGCTCTCAACAGACTAATGGGTTAGGATATGTGATCTGAGTAGGCCTCTGGCCTTTTCGCACTAACCACCACGCGGGAATAGTATGGGCACTCGGCGTCGTATGTATCAGCAGAAGTTCTTCAGATGTCAGCAGTTGAGCGGCGCGCGCCCGGGTGGACAGCGAAAGCCTGCGTGTGTATACAGGGGCTAGGTTTGGTCCCGGCCGCGTTCGCAACGCGCGGGAGTGCAAAGGGCGATGGGCCCAAGACCCCTGAGCACTTAGGGTGTAGACCGGTGTGCTGGCCTCTCTGTTGAGCCTAGGTAGGGCTACGGCGTGTCGATCAGCCGAGGCCAGGCATGGACCGAGTAAGTGTGTCCGGCCAGAGTTAATCGAGTGTGTTGGGTAAGTTGGTGCACCCCTGCAGGGAAGTATATCTATTCGAATAGCCGTGTCCACGATAACGGACGCTCAGAGAGTATCCCGATCTACTACAACTAGAACTGGGTACTTGAGAACTTAATAATATGTTAGCTCCGGGATTGCTTTCTCGCAGGGTGTCGAGGAAGGATCTCTGGGCATTGCTACTAATTAATTATTACCATATGTTATGTTACTAATCTGCACTCTTCTAATGCTGCAAGACGCTGAAGATGCTAGTCTTCGATAGGCTAGGCTTTCCCCTCTTTTCTGGCATTTCTACAGTATAGACAATAGATTTAGCCTCCACTTTGATACCGATGCATAATTAGTATAGATCGGATGTAAGTCTTGCGAGTACTTTGGATGAGTACTCACGGTTGCTTTGCTACCTCTTTTTCCCCATACCCGATTGCTGCGACCAGATGACGGAGCCCCGGAGCCAGCTGCCCCAGTCGATGACTACTACTACCACGGTGGAGCCTACTACTACGTGGAGACCGACGACCAGGAGTAGATAGGAGGCTCCTAGGCAGAAGGCCTGCGCCTTTTCGATCTAGAGTCGTTGTTTTGCTCAGCCTTCTTAAGGCAGATCTGTTTTATCTTTATGTCTGTACTCAGATACTGTTGCTTCCGCTAACGCTTATACTCAAGCTTATGTATTCGAGCCTCGAGGCCCCTGGCTTGTATTATAAAGCTTGTATGACTTTTAAGTTGTGTTTAGAGTTGTGTTGTGATATCTTCCCGTGAGTCTCTGGGCTTGATCGTGTGCATTTGCGTGTATGATTAGTGCACGATTGAGTCGGGGGCGTAATAAGTTGGTATCAGAGCCGACTGCCTGTAGGAATCCCCGTTTCCAACTCCTTGGCCGAAGTTGAGTCTAGTCTTTGAAAACTGTTTTACTAACATGGCTGTGTGGCTTACGGGCCCACGTCGCCAATGGGTGGTATTAGGATCTTTTATTCCTCTTCCTTACTATGGGACTCTGATCTCTCTTCTATTCGGGTTAAAGTTTTGCTAACTCTAACATTAGGTTCTCGTGTTCACATTCACCCGGAGAGCTGGATTATCTGCAATCATTCCTTTCAATGTGTATCATATGCTTCTCACACTGTCATTTGACATCTTACACTCCCTTGTTTCAGATGCATCCCGCAAGACAACTCGTACGCCAGACCATGGCTGTTGATGCGACTGGGTTCCCTGCTATTCTGGTCGATCTCTTGACCAGGCTGGGATATCGCTGGTACCCCGAGTACACTATTTACGAGGACTACCGCGAGTTCAACCAGGAGCACTACCGCGCTGTGGTTCGAATCTTTGATCGGCAGGATAACTCCATGTGGCACCCCGGCTCAGAGGGACCAGAACACCCCGTATTCCAGCCCAGAGATCAAGTCTTCTGGAATACGGCACTGCTTGACATAGAACAAACCAGCTCTCATTACAAATGATAAGGTACCAAGGTTCTGGATACACAAAGGATTACATGGGCATGGCGATACTACGCCTGCTAGGATAGCTCTATGCTAGCAGCAGAACAACTGTAGCGGCAGAAAAATATCTAGCAGCGGAACGGTGACGACGGTGATGAACTCCACTCCGCAGGGACTCTGGCTGGGACACGGTCTAGCTCGCACGATTGGAATCCTCGACAAGCAATCAATCACAGCATCACCTGCAATCTGGCATGACATGCCAGGTGAGTACTTTGAATGTACTCGCAAGCTCACAACAACCACAAGCATCAAGTCAAGACAATAACATAGCATTGACAGGTTAAATTAATATCAACTACCATGATGTGGAAGCAAATATTAAACATGATATAATACTGCTAGAATTACTAATGAACCATCAACTTGGGTCACAGGGACCATCTCACCCTTGGCTATCTGGCCAAGCAATATACCATCTCGATTACCTCGTGATCAAATAAATCCCCGTGATAACCGCGTGATCACATCACCATCCGATGATCATCCTCAAGATCATCCCAATATCACATCGGCATCCTGCCAAACTGTTACTTGCCCACATACAACTATAAGCCATAATATAAGTCATTCCGTCATCGTGGGTGTTGATCAAACGGTGTGACCTACAACGAACTGTGTCCATAACTGAGGACGCGGCTATCGATAGTTCATACACTCTGCAGAGGTTAGTACACTGTACCCACACTACGGAACTCATGGCCTCGTGCTCCTATTCGGGTGGACCAACGACATTCCGACAAAACCAATCTATTGCATGACACTCTCCCGGTCACTCTGACAAACTCCCCTTTTGGGCTATGTCATGGGTGGCCCCGATGTCAACTAGTGACATCCGCTACCTTTGTGGCTGCCACCGTCGTGGCCAAAACAAAATCGTCCCAAACGGGGACACCCGGGTACAACACAACTCGGGCACACAAGGGTACGGCCGCCTACCGGGCCAGGGCAGCGCGAGCACATAACCTTCCCTAGTTGGAGGCACCGGCGAGAGGCATGGCAATAGACCGAATTAGGGCCTCCCCATCCAGGCAAGTGTGGCTGCACTAGTGAGCTCGATTCGGTGGCACCTTACCAATGAAATGACGGAATTTGTCCCCAAGATATGTCTGTGCTAGAATAGTTACTCCAATATCATATATCAACCTGTGATACAAGTCATAACAACATCCATCCAATAATCCAAAGAATAATATAGCCCGATCATGATTATGAACTCCAATAAGCAATAAAATTCCATATGATCATGATCAAAGCAGGACTACTGCTACTAGTAATCCCGAAGCATCATGTCACCCTCAATCTGCAAAGCATTAATCCTAGAAATCCAAGCATCATCATGGCAGTAACAAGATCAAATGTAACTCCAAGAAATGCCATGAATAAATCATATTTAACTAATGAATATTTCAAGCAAATTTATTAAATAAACCATGGGATTGCATTTCAATCATGCAAATGGAGGTTGTGGCTTGCCTTGATCCAAAAGAGAGGGGAAGAGCTCCTGGCTTTCACCAACACACATCAAACACTCTGGAAACAATTTTGCAAGCATTTGTAAATATCACATAAAGCAAATACTTCTGTCCAGAAATTCTAGACAGAAAAGAAAAATACCAAACTCTACCAGAAAATAAAGGAGATCAAAAGAAAAATAATGCAAAAAGAATCAGCTCAATTGGACTTGTAGTTTAGGAGATATTCCTGGTCAAAGTTGTGGTCAAACTGAAATTAAAATGGATTTAAACTAAATTTCAGAAAACCTCCAGGGGGCTGACGTCGAAAGCGTAAAGTGGGTTTATGTTTCCACATAAAAATGCTTCGGCGGGGAGGTGAGAGGCTGACGGGTGGGGCCACCCCGTCAGATTTAAAGGGAGGAAGGGAGAACAGAGAGCGGCGGCGCTTACCGGCATCGGACGGCGGCGAGGAGGCAGCGCCGGAGCAGGGAGATGGGGGGGGATGGATCGGGCACTCCGCGGCGAACACGCCCGTACTAGCAGCTCGAAGAATGGTGGCCGGACGACGTCGCGCCCTACATCTCCGGCAGCGGTGAGCTACGGGCGTCGACGGAGTAGGCGATTCCGGCGACCATTGCCCCGGGGAAGAGGTTGAGGAGCACTAGAGTAATGAAGGGAGCTCGATGGTGGCCTTGGCTCGTCTGGAGATGCACCGGAACAAGCTGGCCAAGGAGGAGGCCGAGCGGCGGAGCCCTAGCCGGAGAGGAAGAAGAAGGGCTCCGGGGCTCGGCTAGATGGCTCTGGTGGCCGATTGGGTGAGGAGGAGGTCGAGTGGTGAGAAGAGGCGAGCTCGGGAAGGGGTTAAATAGCCGAGGAGGAGGATGCCGAGCCAGATGCCACCACGGGCAAGATGGCTGGAGTTTTGGCGAACCGCGGATGCGTGGGCGCACGGGAGGACTCGGACGGTGACGTGAGAGAGCTAGTGGAGGCTCAGTGGCACAGGAGGAGCAGACGCGGGCGGGGCACGTGCGGTCGGCCACGAAGGCACTGTGCGCGCGCGTGCGGCGAGAGCAAGGGCCGCCGTGGCGCGAGGAGAGGGAAGAAGAAGAGGGGTGGGGGGCCAGCCGGCCAGGTGGACGACGGAGAGGGAGGGCGGCACCAGCGGACGCGCGAGGAGGGACGAAAGAAACGAGCCCGTGGTTAGACGACGCGCAGAGCGCGGCCACAACGGCAGAACACGCGCACGAGCATGCCAACATCGCGGTCACCGTGTGGCTGAGCACGAGGAGGGCACGTTGGCCTGGCAAAAGGTGTCCCATGCGTTGCCCATCCATACTGCAACCCCACTGAGGTGATGGATCGATCAACGGGACTATGGATTGATGGGAGGCATCAGTTGAATGTTGCTGTAGCAAACTTGGGTTAAAAGTTGTGGTCAATTTACTTGACCAATGGGCCAGAGAGGATGTCACAAGGGTTTAGGGTAGGAAGGACTATAGTCCTGTGAATTTTGAGAGGAATTGGACAAGATTTGAAGATAGTTGCTATACAACTGCCAAAAACAGCACAAAAACTGGATTTGGAAGATGCACACACATGGAGTGTAGGATTGAGCTGCAATTTGGTGGAGAGTTATGATTTAGGACCAGGTAGGCACTGGAAAATTTCATGCCATTTGGAAATACCTACATGGTACTTCCTTCACAAAGGTCCTCTCTGAACAGAATCTTGGGGGAATTTTGTGGAGAAAATGGCTTGGCAAAAGGATGTGAATTTTGGCATGCTCAATGTTTATGGGAATATTTAGGTCCTGGATTAATTTCAGAATTTATGAAGCAATATAAAATGTAGCTGCTTCATACCCTGAAAATTTGACCAGAACCAAAGATCTGAAGGTGTGCTCACATAGATTGTTGGATGGAGCAAAAATTTGGTGGAGAATTATTTGAGCACATGGAGGGCCTGGAAAAATTTCAACTCAAATGGATACTCCTAGCTAGTACTTCCTTCACAAAGCTTCTCTCTGGACAGAAACTTTGGGAATTTGCTGAGGAAGATTTGCTAGGCAAAAGGGAGCTGAATTTTGTCATGTGGTAATTATTTGGATAGGCAAGAGTGCTCAAAAAGTTTGAGGGCAATCAAGAAAATATAAATAACACTTCCTTCACAAAGTGCCATTCTGAACATAATAGAAAAATGAATATTTCTGAATTATTTTTGAACTAGGTAAGGAAGAGTTTGGACATATTTGGGGAATATATGATCTAAAGAATTTATGAGAATTATGTGGGAATTTTGGGAATGACAGAAATATAGGTTGCTTCACAACCTAGGTCAACACAGGATTATTCCTTTATTAGAAATGGAATATTCCCAAGAAAAGAATTTGGGGTTGGGCTAGAATAGAAATACCATGATCATGGGAAAAATACCAGGATGATGCACCACTTGGGAGAAGAAGAAATGATGATCTCCCAGGTTTCAAGTCCACAGAACTGCTTCCAACAAGGAAACCAGAGCAAAAACCAAAGAAAACCAAAAGAAAAGAAAGGGCCAAAATCGGGGTGTTACAAACCTACCCCCCTTACAAAATCTCGTCCTCAAGATTTGGTTTCTTAGGGAACAAATATGAATATGACTTAAGGAAACCGTTTCCAACTCGGGCATCCTTTTCCTTTGTATATTGTTCCCTTTGAATTTCATATGATCGGACTTTCTGATTTAGGGGGTGATTTGCTTCTCCTTACTTGAATTTCTGATGGGTCTTGCCTCACATGTCAAACCATACGCTGACCTTAATTATCTGTCAGCTTAGACAGAAGTGTGATATATTACCATAACTGGGATATATGATCTTTCCACCAGTCTGGGGTGATTTCCGAATAACTTGTCACTCTTTGATATATTGCCGGTAGTAGCCAAGGAATCTGAGAATAAATTGTCCGGGATCTGATTGCTCGTACATGATACGGAATCATCTTGGTTTACTTCTTTGTTGCGAGCATGAACTCTATGCCAAAGATTTGCTTGTCTCCTGTTGTGAACAGTTTAGAGGGGTACGGCTCGATAGTCGTAACATACCTCAAACCGTAGCATCTTGAGTCTGGACTGACAGTTGCGCTGGCAGGAAAACATTTCTCATGACAGGCTGTCCTTGTACTCAGTTCCACAAGTGAGAGCACCTGATCTGAGCTGGTTGCTCGGCGTTTGTCTTACCCATACTGTCGGTATTGTCATCTGTGTTACAAGGCCATGAGATATTTTAACCCGGTCACTGAAGTCAACATGCTGAAGCAACTAAAGAATCTTGCATCTGATGAGACAGACTTGGATATTCTACACTGACAATTTTAAGCATGTGTAACCGAACAAACAGGTTAACATAACATGAGGTCCTTGTGGAACAGGGTGGGCCTCTGAGTGTATGTCCCTGTTGATATTTATGGAATCATGGTCTCAATCTGACTTGGGTACCCGGACCCTGTCGATCGTGCAAGAATTATTATACTATTGCTGTTAGTCTTATTCCTAGATTGTCAGTATTTTCTTTGTCGAAATCCCTTGCGGAAAGAGCTTGGCCACCTCTATTTATTCTCGGTTCTTCTTGTGACCATAGTTGTTGTTTGTACAATATTTCATTATCATACCTTATTCTTGCGCATGAACCGAGTCCTCATAGGCATACAATTTAGTTGTATAGAGTGCATTGATCGGGCCGATCAGACAATACTGTAGCAAGAGTCCATGATACCACCTTTTCCGGTACCGAGAAACTGACCTTTGTAGCCACTGTCAAAACGGTTGTCTCAAGCTTGTCTGCTTCATCATTTGTTGATTCACATCAGATGTATATCTGACTTTTCTTCCTTTGGCACGAATTATGGAGTTGTTGCAGCCTGGCCTTCTTTTGGTAGATTCATTTGAATATAGTTGTATCCTTGTATGAGTAACTTGCATGATCTGGAATGCATGCTCCCCATTCATACGGAAATCTGAAGTTAAATACAAGATTCCCGAAACAGCCATATGTCCTGACTGATTTTTGCCAAAACTATTGCGGACCTGATTCTGAAGTTGCCCTGTCATATACTGCCAGCTCACTGTGTAATATCTTGTAGCAAGACTGATGATGGTGTGTAGCGCCGTACTGGAGAAGGTTGGGTATCTTATGTTGAAAGTGATCCGAGTAGCTTGCTGAAGAAGACTGGACATCTTACGCTCGAAGCTTTAGCCGTGGTAGTGTGCTAGAGAAGGCTGGGTTCCGTGCCTGAGAAGTTTCTCCTCTGGTTGCTTACCGAGGAAGATTCATTTCCTTATGCCGGAAGCTTTTACCGAGGCATCTTGCTGTGGAAGACTGGGCATCTTGGGCAGGAGGCTGTCCATGTGTCGTACAGAGGAAGATTGAGAAGTCTTGCACCATAAGCTTCTTCCGGTAGCATATGGATAAAGACTGAGTTTCTTATACCAAAAGCTTCGTACGGTGATCCGCGGACTGGATGCTGTATACATACCCATAACATTTTTGCTGTTGGTTACATGTATGAGAAGAATTGCCTGACTGTCTTCCTTGCTGAATATTGTACTCATAGCCCCTTCTGGCTTTCTTCCGGAGTATAACATATTTCAAGTTTCACCCGTGGCTGAAACAAAACTTCATATATGATCCATACCTTTTACGAAAAATATATCGTTGACCTTATACCTGACTTGTCTTCCGGCTGGTTTGATCATTACTGCGTTTAACTGGGCTTCCAAATGGTTGAGATCCTCATTGCTGCTTCGGGTCCGATGTTGATCGATGAACAACTTTCATAAGGGGAAATAAGGTAACACCAAAGGCCCAAAAGAAACAACAAAAACAACTCAATCGAACAACGGCTCACAACAGGCACACATGCAATACTGCATCCATTACTACTCAACACACACCACAACATGCATGCTACTACAACTGATGCAAACATGGACTATACAGACACTAAGGCACTATGCACAAGTTAAGGCTGAGTAGCTGACGAAACAGCTGGTGGAGGGGTGGGTGGAGCCGTTGATGCTGGAGGTGAAGGAGTCGATGAAGAAGGTAGTGGGGGTGGAGTAATTGCGGCACCGAGCAGTCTCCTGGCCCGGGTCGCATCTCGGGCTAGCTCAGCAATCAGCATATACTCGACCGTCATGAAGCGGGACATGGAAGGGATGGCCACATCATCGGGAGGGCGAGCAGAGGGAAACCTGACCCGCCTGGGGTTCTCGGCTATGGTAGGGTAGTAGGAGTAAGCACGGTTTTCTTGCATCACCAGCTCTTGATGACGAAGACCCGTAACTCCTGCCAGTGCGGTGAGTTGAACAGCGCGATCTGGAGTGGCACCATATCCGCCATGGAATCTGTAGGAACATCTTCCGATAGGGATCCTGGCTTCCAGAAAGACATGGGCAACATACTCCAGTAACCTTCCTCCAAGCGAACCTAAAAAACTTGATACCTCGGCATATCTCCATTGGGATATAGGCTATGCCATACATCGCGAAGTAGGGATGCGAAGCTGAGCGGTGCAGGGGCTGCGTTGAACTCAATAGGAATGGCGGCCATCTACACCCATGGAATAGATGGTCAGAGGAAAGACGGAATCTATATGCATGCTATGCAACAACCAAGTGCAGCAATCAAATGCAACAAACAATCAGGACTCTATACTACCGGTTTAACGCTCGCGCTGACTAGGGCATCCTATAGCCAAACCTGGCTCTAATACCATCAGTTGTGGCACCCCGGCTCAGAGGGACCGGAATGCCCCATATTCCAGCCCAGAGATCAAGTCTTCTGGAATACGGCATTGCTTGGCATAGAACAAATCAGCTCTCATTACAAATGATAAGGTACCAAGGTTTTGGATACACAAAGGATTACATGGGCATGGCGATACTACGCCTGCTAGGATAGCTCTATGCTAGCAGCAGAACAACTGTAGCGGCAGAAAAATATCTAGCAGCGGAATGACGACGACGGTGATGAACTCCACTCCGCAGGGACTCTAGCTGGGACACGGTCTAGCTCGCACGATCGGAATCCTCGACAAGCAATCAATCACAGCATCACCTGCAATCTGGCATGACACGCCAGGTGAGTACTTTGAATGTACTCGCAAGCTCACAACAACCACAAGCATCAAGGCAAGACAATAACATAGCATTGACAGGTTAAATTAATATCAACTACCATGATGTGGAAGCAAATATTAAACATGATATAATACTGCTAGAATTACTAATGAACCATCATCTTGGGTCACAGGGACCATCTCACCCTTGGCTATCTGGCCAAGCAATATACCATCTCGATCACCTCGTGATCAAATAAATCCTCGTGATCACCGCGTGATCACATCACCATCCGATGATCATCCTCAAGATCATCCCAATATCACATCGGCATCCTGCCAAACTGTTACTTGCCCACATACAACTATAAGCCATAATATAAGTCATTCCGTCATCATGGGTGTTGATCAAACGGTGTGACCTACAACGAACTGTGTCCATAACTGAGGACGCGGCTATCGATAGTTCATACACTCTGCAGAGGTTAGTACACTGTACCCACACTACGGACTCATGGCCTCGTGCTCCCATTCGGGTGGACCAACGACATTCTGACAAAACCAATCTATTGCATGTGTGGGATCGAGGAGATAGGTCTAGAGGGGGGGTGAATAGACCCTTAACTAGCCAAATTAGCAGTTTTTAATTTCTCTTGGAACTTAGGCAGATTTTGGCACAAGTTAAAATAACACCAATACTTTCTACACATGCATATCTAGAGATTGTGCAGCGGAAATAGTAAAGCATGCAAGTATACGGAAAGTAAATGGGTAGAGTATGGAAGATCAAACGCAATGAAGACACGGTGGTTTTTGGCATGGTTCCGATAGGTGGTGCTATCGTACGTCCACGTTGATGGAGGTTTCAACCCACGAAGGGTAACGGCTGCGCGAGTCCACGGAGGGCTCCACCCACAAAGGGTCCACGAAGAAGCAACCTTGCCTATTCCACCATGGCTTACGTCCACGAAGGACTAGCCTCACTCGGGGTAGATCTTCACGAAGTAGGCGATCTCCTTGCCCTTACAAACTCCTTGGTTCAACTCCGCATCATGTCGGAGGCTCCCAAGTGACACCTAACCAATCTAGGAGACACCACTCTCCAAAAGGTAATAGACGGTGTGTTGTTGATGAACTCCTTGCTCTTGTGCTTCAAATGATAGTCTTCCCAGCACTCAAACAACTCCTCACAGATTTGGCTATGGTGGAAGAAGGATTTGAGTGGAAAGCAACTTGGGAAAGGCTAGAGATCAAGGTTCAAATGGTAGGAGTGGAATATCTTGATCTCAACACATGAGTAGGTGGTTCTCTCTCAGAAAATGTATGGTGGAAGTGTAGGCACGTTCTGATGGCTCTCTTTTCTGAGAAGGAGGTGGTGGAGGGGTATATATAGCCTCCACACAAAATCCAACCGTTACACACTTTTGACCCAACTCGGTGGCACCGAAACAAACATCTCGGTAGCACCGAACTGTGTAAAAGATATGAACTTTAGGAATCTCAGTGGGACCGATACAAACAACTCGGATGGATCGAAGTGAAATGGCTTAGGGCAAACCTCATCTCGGTGGCACCGATTGCATCAACTCGGTTGGACCGAAGTGAAGCAATAAGGCAACAGAGACTTAGCAAGCCGTCTCGGTGAGACCGATTTGCAAACTCGGTGAGACCGAAGTAAATGCAACCGATTACAGAGAGTTGGCAAGGCCATCTCGGTGGGACCAAGATCCATTTCGGTGGATCCGATTTGTTAGGGTTTTGGCAGTGGCTAAGTCTTGGATGAACTCGGTGGGGCCGGATAGGAAAATTCGGTGGGTCCGAGTTGGAATGTTGGTTTTGGACATATTTGGGTAGAGAGATTGGTTGAGGGTTTAGGAGTACTGTCACTAAGCAGTTGAGCAAAAAGACCATTAAGCAACACCTCATCCCCTTTTAATAGTATTGGCTTTCCTATGGACTCACTGTGATCTTGGATCACTAAACCAAAAATGTAGAGTCTTGATCTTTTGCCAATCCTTGTCCTTAGCATTTTGAAGGGGTTCCACATCCTCTTGTCCATGCCACGCCTTTGTTGAACTTGTCTGAAATTCACTAGATAAAAGCATTAGTCCAACAACACGTATGTTGGCATGAATTACCAAAACCACCAAGGGAGCAAATGTGTTTTCAACATGACACTCTCCCGGTCACTCCGACAAACTCCCCTTTTGGGCTATGTCATGGGTGGCCCCGATGTCAACTCGTGACATCCGCCACCTTTGTGGCTGCCACCATCGTGGCCAAAACAAAATCGTCCCAAACGGGGACACCCGGGTACAACACAACTCGGGCACACAAGGGTACGGCCGCCAACCAGGCCAGGGCAGCGCGAGCACATAACCTTCCCTAGTTGGAGGCACCGGCGAGAGGCATGGCAATAGACCGAATTAGGGCCTCCCCATCCAGGCAAGTGTGGCTGCACTGGTGAGCTCGGTTCGGTGGCACCTGACCAACAAAATGACGGAATTTGTCCCCAAGATATGTCTGTGATAGAATAGTTACTCCAATATTATATATCAACCTGTGATACAAGTCATAACAACATCCATCCAATAATCCAAAGAATAATATAGCCCAATGATCATTATGAACTCCAATAAGCAATAAAATTCCATATGATCATGAACAAAGCAGTACTACTGCTACTAGTAATCCCGAAGCATCATGTCACCCCAATCTGTAAAGCATTAATCCTAGAAATCCAAGCATCATCATGGCAGTAACAAGATCAAATGTAACTCCAAGAAATGCCATGAATAAATCATATTTAACTAATGAATATTTCAAGCAAATTTATTAAATAAACCATGGGATTGCATTGCAATCATGCAAATGGAGGTTGTGGCTTGCCTTGATCCAAAAGAGAGGGGAAGAGCTCCTGGGTTTCACCAACACACATCAAACACTCTGGAAACAATTTTGCAGGTATTTGTAAATATCACATAAAGCAAATACTTCTGTCCAGAAATTCTAGACAGAAAAGAAAAATACCAAACTCTACTAGAAAATAAAGGAGATCAAAATAAAAATAATGCAAAAAGAATCAGCTCAACTGGACTTGTAGTTTAGGAGATATTCCTGGTCAAAGTTGTGGTCAAACTGGAATTAAAATGGATTTAAACTAAATTTCAGAAAACCTCTAGGGGGCTGACGTCGAAAGCATGAAGTGGGTTTACGCTTCCACTTAAAAACGCTTCGGCGGGGAGGTGAGAGGCTGACGGGTGGGGCCACCCCCCCAGATTTAAAGGGAGGGAGGGAGAACAGAGGGCGGCGGCGCTTACCGGCGTCGGACGGCGGCGAGGAGGCAGTGCCGGAGCAGGGAGATGGGGGATGGATCGGGCACTCCGCGGCGAACACGCCCGTACCCGCAGCTTGAAGAATGGTGGCCGGACAATGTCGCGCCCTACATCTCCGGCGGTGGCGAGCTACGGGCGTCGACGGAGTGGGCGATTCCGGCGACCATTGCCCCGGGGAAGAGGTTGAGGAGGACTAGAGGAATGAGGGGAGCTCGATGGTGGCCTTGGCTCGTCTGGAGATGCACCGGAACAAGCTGGCCAAGGAGGAGGCCGAGCGACGGAGCCCTGGCCGGAGAGGAAGAAGAAGGGCTCCGGGGCTCGGCTGGATGGCTCTGGTGGCCGATTGGGTGAGGAGGAGGTCGAGTGGTGAGAAGAGGCGAGCTCGGGAAGGGGTTAAATAGAGGAGGAGGAGGATGCCGAGCCAGATGCCGCCACGGGCAAGATAGCCGGAGTTATGATATCGTTGTGACGGGAATTCTGTCTTGGTGCCTCCTGACTGTATGGATTGGACCCGGGGAGTTGAGCTCCAAGGTGTTCTTGTCACATTCGCTATCGTTTCAGTTCCTGAATACCAGAGGACGCCGACATCGAAATGCTTCTATACTTTTTGTGGTGGCAAATAGTGCCGTGACTTTTCCCCAGTACTGGTGGAGATAGCGCGGATGATCCACTATGACTAGTATCGTTTTGCTTTCGAAGGTCTGAGGTAGACGGATTTGTGAAGTTTCTTGGTCGTGTGTGAAGGTTGCGGATTGGTTGCAGCTGAGTAGGATATTATTGTTGTTGTGTGCTGAGTAGGTTCCCATATCCATAACCTGATCTTATAACCAAGAAGTTTCGGGAGTTCTTAGGTGGGAATTCAAGTATTACCTAGAATATCTTTTCCAATAGACACATGATACGATATGGGGTCTATCATATGTTTGTTCCGGCTTATTCTGCAAGCCCATCCTTTGTTTTGTTTTGATTTGTGGTATTCGAGTTGCTTCGAAGTCAAGTGTGGATTCCATACCTTTCCTAAGCAATGTTCTCATATTTCTATGGATTGCTAATTCTTCATGTAAATTCTTTTCACCCGATGTGCTTCTCTTCAAGTTAATCCAATCCTTTCAACATTGCAAGATCAATTCTTAGTTTTCTCAACGGAGTTCATTTCATCCATCCGAAGTTGTCTTTATTTTTCCCACCCTCCCACCCTTTTTCTTTACGGAGTCAAAAATTCTCAAATCAATTATCCATTTTATTCGTGAGAAGTCTTGCCATTCTTTTCCTTCATTGTTCTTAGCCGGTGATTTCTCGTGAAGGTGCTCAGGAGTTCTAGTTCGTCATTTGCCAGTCTAATTTTCTTTCCGGTGGATTCAATTCAAGCTCTCGTTGTTGATCATATCCTCTTCTTTTGTTCACATGCTTTCCCATGTTGGAAATTCTTACCCAAGCTTCTCTTGCTTATTCACCTCTCTCTATTCTTCCCCGGAGTGCCGAAATTATCTCAGAAGATTCGTTTCTCCATTCAAGATCCATTCGTTCTATTTCGAGTTTTTATTTCATGCAAGCCATTTGAATCAACCGATGCGATCTCTCTTTCTAGCAATCGTTCCAACGGTGTTTCTTTTCTGTGGGCCCTAACCCATAGGTCTTTTCCCAGGATCTTACCTGACTCTTCTAATTTTTTTTTCCGGAGCTATTCTCAAATTCTTTCAAGTTTGACGTAAGAATGGATTCCATCAGTCATATCTCTCTCCAAGATCTCTTTCAAATTCTTTTCAAATTTGGCTCAACCTTTCTATTCTTCATTATTCCGGAGTATCTCATAAATTCTTTATGGTGGTTCTCATCGTCATTCTCAGCATTGGAAGACCGAAGGAGAATTTCTCTCATCCGTTCTCTTGAAGATTCGTGGTTCTAGCTTCATGCCATCCTCACAATTGTTTTTGATTGTGAGAAATTCTTTTCATACCCAGCCGGATCATTTCATGAGTTCTTTCCATTTTTGATTCTCCGGAGGCCATCATTTCAGAAGATTTATTCGTTCTCAACGTTCAGCTCTCTTTCCCAAATGCTTCCGGTGCTTCGTTCAAGTATTCTATAATAAGCTCATGATCTCTTCGTTCTCTTGTATCTAAATTCCCTCAAGTATCTTTGTTCGTATTCTAATTCTTCCCGGCGATTCGTTCTTTTTCTTTGTTCATTTTCAATTCTTACGGTGGTTCATTCAAGATTCCTCTTCCTTTGGTATTGTATCATTTCATTCGTTCTTTCCAATCCTACCGCGTTTCCTCGAAGACTTCGTCAAGTTGGCGCTATATCTCTCTTTAATCTTTTCAAGAAGAATAAGTAGTATGCAAATCCATTGCTTTTCATCAATTTATTTTGATGAAGGATAGACATATCATAATTCTTATTCTTGTTCAATGGAGGTGATTTAATTCCTTCTTCCGGGGTTTGTTCTTGATGAATAAATTCTCGGTTCTAGCTGTTCATCTTTCTTTTCCGGAGTTCCAAGTTTTCTCGGTTATCTCATCGCGAAGCTCCATCTAAATCATCGCAAGGCTTCATCTTGTTCTTTTCAACCTTCGTTTCTATCATCCTTTTGTTTACCGGAGTTCTTCTTGGTGGTTCGTCAAGGATTTAATTCATTCTCGAAGTGTTCTCTGATGAGCTCAAGCATTATTCATATTGCATTCCGAGTGCTAATTCTTTCTACCTTATCTTTTGAGGTGGTATTATGTCCTTCTTGACAATTCATCTTTGAGTTTCATGAGTCACAGTTGTCAAGAATGAGATATTTTAAACCCATCAATCTCCTCGTTGGAGTTATCTTGGGTTAGATTTCACCTAAAGCCTTCCCTAAGGAATGTTGCTATTGTGGTGCTTATCAATGATCCAAGTTTCTCCTTCTCTTCTCGGTGAATGAGGTTTTCATCTCTTCGAGATCTCAAGTAATCAATTATTTCTGTTAGTGGCTGGCTGTCACCTCATAATTTTGAGATGTTTTCCATAAGCCCACAACAAGCTTATTCTTTTCGTTGTTGATTTTCCAGCAACTCCATTCAATCCTTCTTTGTAAGGATGCTCCTCAATTCAATTGTGGGAGAAGTTGTGTTTTTCTTGCCCGTTCTTTTCGTTCCAACGATCTAGCTTCTATTCTTTCGTTCCGGAGGCATTGTGGTGTTTCTCTCTTTGACCCATTATCTCGTTTCGCCAAGATCAAGCTCTTTTCCTTGCTTATTCATTTTATTGGAGTATGTTGTCTCTCTTTTCAAGTCTTTCATCTTGTCAACCTTTGCTTTTGTTTCTACCGGAGTGCTATCGAATTCTTTCGTTCTTAATCCTTTTCTATCTTGTTCTAACCAGAGTGGTTTCGAATTCTTGCTTGTTCCTCAAGCCATTCTTCAACTCTTTGCAACCTTCGAGGTTTGTTGGTTTCACTCGTTTGTCCAAGAAGCAACTTTGTTTTACCTCTTCCTTTTTTCCCTCTTCCTCTCCAATCTTCCGATTCCTTCCTAAGATCTCGGGTCGAGATCTTCTATTAGTGGAGGAGAGTTGTGACGCCCCGAGACCGATGCTCCAGATGTCTTCCTTTTATTCGTCGTCGTTGCCATGTCATTTGCTTGCGTGTTGCACTTGGCCATGTCATCATGTGCATTTCATCCGCATGTTTTCATAAAACTTGCATCTGCTCGTAGTTGCCGGATTCTCCGCATCCCTTCCGTTGTCCGTTCTGAGTCCCGACACACTCGCACGCGCCCGCGGCACCTCCGAAATATTATTTTATAAGTGGGATAAAAAAATTCTCGGAATGGGTTGAAAGTTGGCGTGCGGTCTTATTATGTTGTAGGTAGACCGCGTGCCAAATTTCGTCGCATTCGGAGTCCGTTTGATAGTCCAACCGTTAAACTATAGCAGCACTATAGCTGGTCATATTATCGGACGTTTTCAGTGTTTCAAAGTGTTGCCGGGCCAACCAACTCCCCTCTCTTCTCAGCCCAATGCGAGCTAGCAGCCCACCTAGCCCACCTATACTATTACCTCAACCGGAGCCGTCCGATCGTCATCGAAGGGCTCCAAATCAACCCCTAATCCCCCTCCTGCTATATAAGGAAGCCTACCCCCTGCCTAATCTGGAAAACCCTATCCCTTCTCCTTGTTTTCCACGCCCACCAGCCACTATCCGCCGCCACCTCTCCTTCTCTCCTCGAAATCCGGCGCTGGCCCGCCCGTTCTCGCCGTCCCCTGCATGCCACGTCGCCCCAGCGGCCAGCCGCACCGCACCAGGCCCGTGGGGCCCAGATCCGGCCTGCCCCGGGCCGAACCGGGCCGAGCGTCGCCGCACCTCGCGCCTTCCTCCGCGCCGCCAGGCTCCTACAGCGCCGCCGCCTCGCCGCGCCGTCGCCTTCGTCGCCGGTCGCCTCGTCCTCGCCACCCGCGCCTCGCCGCCGCAACACACCGCTCCGCCGCTGCCGCCTGCGCCCCCGCACCTCGCTGCCCTGCTGCACCGCGCGCGCGCCAAAGCTCGCTGTTGTGCCGCTGCTCGCCCCAAGCTCCGCCGCCCGCGCGCCGCCTCTCCCCATCGTCGCCGGCCCCGTCCCCGGCCAGATCTGGGCAGAGGACGGCTGGATCCGTCCATCCCGGCCTCCCTCGACCTCGTCCCCGCCTCCGGTGGCCGTGCCGCCGCCCGCCGTCGCCGGCGCTGCCACGGTCGTCGCCAACCTCGCGCCGGGACGGTCCCGTCCCAGATCCGCCAAATCCGGTGATCCAAACACCGATCTGCACCGCGCCGTCCCGGATCCACTCGTCCCCGTACCACTCCGTCCATTTTTCCCGCGAGGTTAAAATCTGTCCCAGATTTTATCATCATTTGCGCATGTTTGAGTGATGATAACTTTCTGCATGTTGATCCTATGATGATGATTTATATATGTCAAATGATCTACTCTTCGTGCTCTACATGATGGTTTCTTTTACATTCATGTTAGGATCCATCTACATGTCATAATCTCTGTTGCAAAAGTACATCCTGATCTTACTGTAGAAATCTGTTAAGATTTGTCACTTTGTCATTTTTGTGTGATTTAATGCATATGTCCTATGAGCTTGTTGTCAACATGACTTTGGAGCATTTTCATGTGTTCTTGCTGGTTGTATTTATTTCATGCCATGATATGCCCTGATATGAGTGCCATGAGCTTGTAAACATGCCTAGTTAATGTTGCTGTTCTGAGTAAAAGCTGTCTGTGATAAAACTTGCCAACTTTGCTTGATGGTTGCCACTAATCTATAGCTCATATGCATATGATTCCTTCGTGTGATTTGGTCTATGCAATGTGTACTTTGATGCCATGCCCTTGGTTGCTATGAAATCTTGCTGTAGCTTGTTTATTTGTTGCTCTCAAGTTGCCATCATGATATAACTGTCATCATGTAACAGAATGTTCCATTTTATAAAAATCATAGCAATTAATCTGTTGCTCCTATGATTATGCCCATGTTGTATGTTTTGAGCTCCATGCTATGTACTACCATGATGTACCATTTGATGCCATGTTCTAGCACTGTAGCATATTTATTTCATGCCTCCAACATGTCATCATATTAACTCTGCTCATGTATATGCCCTGTTTAGCAGAATATTGCATTTTGCATGGATCATATTGACTTAACCTTGATGCCTATGAACCTGAACCTTAAAGATGATTTGAAGTATGTCATGTCCACTTTAAGTGCATATCAAGTTTGTGCCCATCATGTTACTGTAGCTTGCTGTTTTGATGTTGGCAAAGTGCTATGTTGCTGTTTTGGGGCAGATTGCTATTATAACTTGTGTTGAATGTAATTGTTTAACCGTTGCTCCGTTTTAATCATGTTCTATATGAAACTTGCTTAGAATTGTGTGTAGCTTCATATTTTCATGTTGCATCCTTGATTTGAGAGCGTGTTGTTGATGTTTCCAGGCATTTTGTACCATATGCCATGTTAAACTTGTTTAGCTCATATCTTCTAGACCGTAGCTCCAAATTAAATGATCTACATATGTAACTTGATTAGAAAAACGTGTAGATCATCATGATGCATGTTAAATTACTGTTTAACAACTTTAACATTGTGTTTAATTCAGATCAGTACCAATTTCGAAATTTGCATATGGGGATTTTCCGGAATTGTTATTGGTGTTTCCGGCCTCATTTAAACTTGCCTAGTTGTATGGATTGCTTTTGCTTCATCTCTTGCCATGTTCAACAATATTTAATCTTGTCATGCATCATATTTGGATGTGCATCATGCCATGTTTATTCTTGTGTGTTTACCATGATGTTTGCTTCTTTCCGGTTGTGCTTCGTCTCGATAGTTTCGGTTTCGTTGTGATTGTGAGGATTCGTTCGACTACGTGGTTCGTCTTCTTCATGGACTCGTTCTTCTTCCGAGCGGGATTTCAGGCAAGATGATCGTGAACTTGGATATCTTTACTATCTTTGCTTGCTAGTTGTCTCGTTGCTATCGCTATGTCGCGCTTCCTACCACACATATGTCAGCCTCCCATATGCCATGATACAGCCTCTAACCACCCTTACCCAGCAAACCGTTATTTGGCTATGTTACCGCTTTGCTCAGCCCTTTTCTTATAGTGTTGCTAGTTGCAGGTGCAGTGCAGGTTGTTCCATGTTGGGACATGGATATGTTGGTATATCACAATATCTCCTATTTAATTAATGCATCTATATATTTGGTTATGGGTGGAAGGCTTGGCCTTTTGCTTAGTGTTTTGTTCCACTCATGCCGCTTTAGTTTCCGTAATGCTGGTGTTATGATCCATGTTTAGCGTTCCTAACATGCTCAGGGGAATGGGACCCTCTTGATAGTTCGCTTTGAATAACCGCTTCCAGCAAGGCCCAACATTGGTTTTACCATTTGCCTAATAACAACTAAAACTTGCATAGGGACTTTCCGGACCCCGAGGATTTTTTTAATCAACAAATCGGGCCAGTGCTCCTCATGAGTGTTGGTCCACCTACCTAGCAGCCTGCGGCGCCCCCTTGGAAACTTGGGTATCAGCTAACCGTAGCCTTTGCATAGACGGTTGTGTCCTGAGAACGAGATATGCGGCTCCTATCGGGGTATCGACACACCGGGTGGTCTTGCTGGAATTGTGTTACCATTGTCGAAATGTCTTGTGCACCGGGATTCCGAGGATACTTCGGGCTATCTCGAGGTTGAGGTATTTCCACCGCAGCTTGTGTAGGCTTATGATGGGCCAGGTTGGAACACCCCTGCAGGGTTAAATCTTACGCGAAGCCGTGCCCGCGGTTATGTGGCACTTGGATATTTATAACCTCCGGTTGTAGAGAACTTGACACTAAATCCTAATTAAAATACACCAACCGTGTGCGTAATCGTGACCGTCTCTTTTTGAGGAAGTTCGAGAAGAGAACACGGTGGGGTTATGTTTGACTCGTAAGTAGGTGTTCAGGATCACTTAGTGATCATTTGTAGATTGCGACCGTTTTGCGTAGATGCTCTTCTTATTCTTGTACTCGTAAGTTAGCCACCATATAATGCTTAGTCCTTGCTGCAACCTCACCACCTTAGCCTTCCATACCCATTTAAGCTTTGATAGTCTTGCTACCCATGGTTATGGGATTGCTGAGTCCTCGTGGCTCACATTGTACTACAACAACAGTTGCAGGTACAGGTAATGCGATGTCTTGACGTGAGGGCGATGCTTGTTTGCTTTTGGAGTCTTCTTCTGCTTCTTCTTCGTCGATCTGGGGATAGGTTCCTGGTCGGCAGCCTGGGCTAGCAGGGTGGATGTCGTTCTTCTTTTCGTTTGATTTCATCCGTAGTCGGATGCTGCCCTTCTGTATGATGTTGGTTATGTATTGATGTATTCATGTGATGTTTGTATGTATTTGTCTGTATCCCCATCTATTATGTATGTGGTACGATGTAATGATATCCACCTTGCAAGCGTCTCCAATATGCGTTTCTACTCTTGGTGGGGCCTTCGAGTTCCTCGAGAATAGGATCGCATATTGGGCGTGACACTCCTGTTGTGAACAGTTTAGAGGGGTACGGCTCGATAGTCGTAACATACCTCAAACCGTAGCATCTCGAGTCTGGACTGACAGTTGCGCTGGCGGGAAAACATTTCTCATGACAGGCTATCCTTGTACTCAGTTCCACAAGTGAGAGCACCTGATCTGAGCTAGTTGCTTGGCGTTTGTCTTACCCATACTATCAGTATTGTATTCTGTGTTACAAGGCCATGACATATTTTAACCCGGTCGCTGAAGTCAACATGCTGAAGCGACAAAAGAATCCTGCATCTGATGAGACAGACTTGGATATTCTACACTGACAATTCTAAGCATGTGTAACCAGACAAACAGGTTAGCGTAACATGAGGTCCTTATGGAACAGGGTGGGCCTCTGAGTGTATGTCCCTGTTGATACTTATGGAATCATGGTCTCAATCTGACTTGGGTACCCGGACCCTGTCGGTCGTGCAAGAATTATTATACTGTTGCTGTTAGTCTTATTCCTAGATTGTCAGTATTTTCTGTCGGAATCCCTTGCGGAAAGAGCTTGGCCACCTTTATTTATTCTTGGTTCTTCTTGTGACCATAGTTGTTGTTTGTACAATATTTCATTATCATACCTTATTCTTGCGCATGAACCGAGTCCTCATAGGCATACAATTTAGTTTTACAGAGTGCGTTGATCAGGCCGATCAGACAATACTGTAGCAAGAGTCCATGATACCACCTTTTCCGGTACCGAGAAACTGACCTTTGTAGCCACTGTCAAAACGGTTGTCTCAAGCTTGTCTGCTTCATCATTTGTTGATTCACATGAGATGTATATCTGACTTGTCTTCCTTTGGCATGAATTATGGAGTTGTTGCATCCTAGCCTTCTTTTGGTAGATTCATTTGAATATAGTTGTATCCTTGTATGAGTAACTTGCATGATCTGGGATGCATGCTCCCCATTCATACGGAAATCTGAAGTTAAATACAAGATTCCCGGAACAGCCATCTGTCCTGACTGATTTCTGCCAAAAGTATTGCGGACCTAATTCTAAAGTTGCCCTGTCATATACTGCCAGCTCACTGTGTAATATCTTGTAGCAGTACTGATGACGGTGTGTAGTGCTGTACTGAAGAAGGTTGGGTATCTTATGTTGAAAGCGATCCGAGTAGCTTGCTGAAGAAGACTGGACATCTTATGCTCGAAACTTTAGCCATGGTAGTGTGCTGGAGAAGGCTGGGTTCCGTGCCTGAGAAGTTTCTCCTCTAGTTGCTTACTGAGGAAGATTCATTTCCTTATGCTGGAAGCTTTTACCGAGGCATCTTGCTGTGGAAGACTGGGCATCTTGGGCAGGAAGCTGTCCATGTGTCGTACAGAGGAAGATTGAGAAGTCTTGCACCATAAGCTTCTTCCGGTAGCGTATGGATAAAGACTGAGTTTCTTATACCAGAAGCTTCGTACGGTGATCCGCGGACTAGATGATGTATACATACCCATAACATTTTTGCTGTTGGTTACATGTATGAGAAGAATTGCCTGACTGTCTTCCTTGCTGAATATTGTACTCATAGCCCCTTCTGGCTTTCTTCTAGAGTATAACATATTTCAAGTTTCACCCGTGGCTGAAACAAAACTTCATATATGATCCATACCTTTTACGGAAAATATATCGTTGACCTTATACCTCACTTGTCTTCCGGCTGGTTTGATCATTACTGCGTTTAACTGGGCTTCCAAATGGTTGAGATCCTCATTGCTGCTTCGGGTCCGATGGTGATCGATGAACAACTTTCATAAGGGGAAATAAGGTAACACGAAAGGCCCAAAAGAAACAACAGAAACAACTCAATCGAACAACGGCTCACAACAGGCACACAAGCAATACTGCATCCATTACTACTCAACACACACCACAACATGCATGCTACTACAACTGATGCAAACATGGACTATACAGACACTAAGGCACTACGCACAAGTTAAGGCTGAGTAGCTGACGAAACAGCTGGTGGAGGGGTGGGTGGAGCCGTTGGTGCTGGAGGTGAAGGAGTCGATGAAGAAGGTAGTGGGGGTGGAGTAATTGCGACACCGAGCAGTCTCCTGGCCCGGGTCGCATCTCAGACTAGCTCAGCAATCAGCATATACTCGGCCGTCATGAAGCGGGAGATGGAAGGGATGGCCACATCATCGGGAGGGCGAGCAGAGGGAAACCTGGCCCGCCTGGGGTTCTTGGCTATGGTAGGGTAGTAGGAGTAAGCACGGTTTTCTTGCATCACCAGCTCTTGATGACGAAGACCCGTAACTCCTGCCAGTGCGGCGAGTTAAATAGCGCGATCTGGAGTGGCACCATATCCGCCATGGAATCTATAGGAACATCTTCCGATAGGGATCCTGGCTTCCAGAAAGACATGGGCAACATACTCCAGTAACCTTCCTCCAAGCGGAACCACAAAAACTTGATACCTCGGCATATCTCGCCATTCCTATTGAGTTCAACGCAGCCCCTGCACCGCTCAGCTTCGCATCCCTACTTCGCGATGTATGGCATAGCCTCTATGCCAATGGAAAGACGGAATAGATGGTCAGAGGAAAGACGGAATCTATATGCATGCTATGCAACAACCAAGTGCAGCAATCAAATGCAACAAACAATCAGGACTCTATACTACCGGTTTCTAACGCTCGTGCTGACTAGGGCGTCCTATAGCCAAACCTGGCTCTGATACCATCAGTTGTGGCACCCCGGCTCAGAGGGACCGGAACGCCCCGTATTCCAGCCCAGAGATCAAGTCTTCTGGAATACGGCATTGCTTGGCATAGAACAAATCAGCTCTCATTACAAATGATAAGGTACCAAGGTTCTGGATACACAAAGGATTACATGGGCATGGCGATACTACGCCTGCTAGGATAGCTCTATGCTAGCAGCAGAACAACTATAGCGGCAGAAAAATATCTAGCAGCGGAATGGCGACGACGGTGATGAACTCCACTCCGCAGGGACTCTGGCTGGGACACGGTCTAGCTCGCACGATCGGAATCCTCGACAAGCAATTAATCACAGCATCACCTGCAATCTGGCATGACACGCCAGGTGAGTACTTTGAATGTACTCGCAAGCTCACAACAACCACAAGCATCAAGGCAAGACAATAACATAGCATTGACAGGTTAAATTAATATCAACTACCATGATGTGGAAGCAAATATCAAACATGATATAATACTGCTAGAATTACTAATGAACCATCATCTTGGGTCACAGGGACCATCTCACCCTTGGCTATCTGGCCAAGCAATATACCATCTCGATCACCTCATGATCAAATAAATCCCCGTGATCACCGCGTGATCACATCACCATCCGATGATCATCCTCAAGATCATCCCAATATCACATCGGCATCCTGCCAAACTGTTACTTGCCCACATACAACTATAAGCCATAATATAAGTCATTCCGTCATCATGGGTGTTGATCAAACGGTGTGACCTACAACGAACTGTGTCCATAACCGAGGACACAGCTATCGATAGTTCATACACTCTGCAGAGGTTAGTACACTGTACCCACACTACGGAACTCATGGCCTCGTGCTCCCATTCGGGTGGACCAACGACATTCCGACAAAACCTGTGATACAAGTCATAACAACATCCATCGAATAATCCAAAGAATAATATAGCCCAATGATCATTATGAACTCCAATAAGCAATAAAATTCCATATGATCATGAACAAAGCAGTACTACTGCTACTAGTAATCCCGAAGCATCATGTCACCCTCAATCTGTAAAGCATTAATCCTAGAAATCCAAGCATCATCATGGCAGTAACAAGATCAAATGTAACTCCAAGAAATGCCATGAATAAATCATATTTAACTAATGAATATTTCAAGCAAATTTATTAAATAAACCATGGGATTGCATTGCAATCATGCAAATGGAGGTTGTGGCTTGCCTTGATCCAAAAGAGAGGGAAAGAGCTCCTGGGTTTCACCAACACACATCAAACACTCTGGAAACAATTTTGTAGGCATTTGTAAATATCACATAAAGCAAATACTTCTGTCTAGAAATTCTAGACAGAAAAGAAAAGTACCAAACTCTACCAGAAAATAAAGGAGATCAAAAGAAAAATAATGCAAAAAGAATCAGCTCAATTGGACTTGTAGTTTAGGAGATATTCCTGGTCAAAGTTGTGGTCAAACTACAATTAAAATGGATTTAAACTAAATTTCAGAAAACCTCCAGGGGGCTGACGTCGAAAGTGTAAAGTGGGTTTACGCTTCCACTTAAAAACGCTTCGGCGGGGAGGTGAGTGGCTGACGGGTGGGGCCACCCCGTCAGATTTAAAGGGAGGGAGGGAGAACAGAAGGCGGTGGCGCTTAACGGCGTCGGACGGCGGCGAGGAGGCAGCGCCGGAGCAGGGAGATGGGGGGATGGATCGGGCACTCCGCGATGAACACGCCCGTACCCGCAGCTCTAAGAATGGTGGCCGAACGACGTCGCGCCCACCATCTCCGGCGGCGGCGAGCTACGGGTGTCGACGGAGTGGGCGATTCCGGCGACCATTGCCCCGGGGAAGAGGTTGAGGAGGACTAGAGGAATGAGGGGAGCTCGATGGTGGCCTTGGCTCGTCTGGAGATGCACCGGAACAAGCTGGCCAAGGAGGAGGCCGAGCGGTGGAGCCCTGGCCGGAGAGGAAGAAGAAGGGCTCCGGGGCTCGGCAGGATGGCTCTGGTGGCCGATTGGGTGAGGAGGAGGTCGAGTGGTGAGAAGAGCCGAGCTCAGGAAGGGGTTAAATAGCCGAGGAGGAGGATGCCGAACCAGATGCCGCCACGGGCAAGATGGCCGGAGTTCTGGCGAACCGCGGATGCTTGGGTGCACGGGAGGACTCGGACGGCGACGTGAGAGAGCTAGTGGAGGCTCAGCGGCGCAGGAGGATCAGACGCGGGTGAGGCACGCGCGGTTGGCCACTAAGGCACTATGCGCGCGCGTGCGGCGAGAGCAGGGGCCGGCCGTGGCGCGAGGAGAGGGAAGAAGAAGGGGCGCGGGGGGCTAGCCGGTCAGGTGGACGACGGAGAGGGAGGGCGGCACCAGCAGACGCGCGAGGAGGGACGAAAGGAACGAGCCCGTGGCTAGACGACGCGCAGAGCGCGGCCACAACGGCAGAGCACACGCACGAGCATGCCAACAGCGCGGTCACCGCGTGGCTGAGCACGAGGAGGGCATGTTGGCCTGGCAAAAGGTGTCCCATGCGTTATCCATCCATACTGCAACCCCACTGAGGTGATGGATCGATCAACATGACTATGGATTGATGGGAGGCATCAGTTGAATGTTGCTGTAGCAAACTTGGGTTAAAAGTTGTGGTCAATTTACTTGACCAATGGGCCAGAGAGGATGTCACAAGGGTTTAGGGTAGGAAGGACTATAGTCCTGTGAATTTTGAGATGAATTGGACAAGATTTGAAGATAGTTGCTATACAACTGCCAAAAACAGCACAAAAACTGGATTTGGAAGATGCACACACATGGAGTGTAGGATTGAGCTGCAATTTGGTGGAGAGTTATGATTTAGGACCAGGTAGGCACTGGAAAATTTCATGCCATTTGGAAATACCTACATGGTACTTCCTTCACAAAGGTCCTCTCTGAACAGAATCTTGGGGGAATTTTGTGGAGAAAATGGCTTGGCAAAAGGATGTGAATTTTGGCATGCTCAATGTTTATGGGAATATTTAGGTCCTGGATTAATTTCAGAATTTATGAAGCAATATAAAATGTAGCTGCTTCATACCCTGAAAATTTGACCAGAACCAAAGATCTGAAGGTGTGCTCACATAGATTGTTGGATGGAGCAAAAATTTGGTGGAGAATTATTTGAGCACATGGAGGGCCTGGAAAAATTTCAACTCAAATGGATACTCCTAGCTAGTACTTCCTTCACAAAGCTTCTCTCTGGACAGAAACTTTGGGAATTTGCTGAGGAAGATTTGCTAGGCAAAAGGGAGCTGAATTTTGTCATGTGGTAATTATTTGGATAGGCAAGAGTGCTCAAAAAGTTTGAGGGCAATCAAGAAAATATAAATAGCACTTCCTTCACAAAGTGCCATTCTGAACAGAATAGAAAAATGAACATTTCCGAATTATTTTTGAACTAGGCAAGGAAGAGTTTGGACATATTTGGGGAATATATGATCCAAAGAATTTATGAGAATTATGTGGGAATTTTGGGAATGACAGAAATATAGGGTTGCTTCACAACTTAGGTCAACACAGGATTATTCTTTTAATAGAAAAGGAATATTCCCAAGAAAAGAATTTGGGGTTGGGCTAGAATAGAAATACCATGATCTTGGGAAAAATACCAGGATGATGCACCACTTGGGAGAAGAAGAAATGATGATCTTCCAGGTTTCAAGTCCACAGAACTGCTTCCAACAAGGAAACCAGAGCAAAAACCAAAGAAAACCAAAATAAAAGAAAGGGCCAAAATCGGGGTGTTACACTCCATCACTGAGTTACACACCTTTCATGGTGTTGGAGTGACTGTTGACATGACAGTCCATGATGCTGCCTATGCTGCTATTACCGATCTCCGTGGAGAGCACCCTCACTTGGATGAGTCTCGATTCCGATACACCCCGTATGCCCCCGCTGGGGATGAGAGTGGATACTACACTGCTGTCTGTACCCCTTACGTGTGACGTCGTTATGACCCGCCGGTTTTGGTCTAGTACACTGAGGCTCTGGATCGCACCCCCCGAGCTCTTACTGTCGAGTTTGTCAACGACTTGAAACCGTGCACTACTCCTATTGCGAAGCGTCCTTACAAGATGCCGCCGCATGAACTCCTTGAGCTTAAGGAGTAAATCGACAAGTCACTTCGTAAAGGATTCATTCGTCCCAGTTCCTCTTCTTGGGGAGCACCTTCTCTCTTTGTCAAGAAGAAAGATGGTACAAACCAGTTGGTCCAAGATTACCGACCTATCAACCAGGCAACAATTTAGAACAAATATCCGCTTCCTCGGATCAACGATCTTTATGATCAACTTGCTGGTTCATCAGTATTCTCTAAACTCGACTTGAGGTTGGGTTACCATCAGATCCGAGTCCGCGAAGAGGATATTCCGAAGACCGCTTTCATTACTCGCTATGGTTCATATGAGTACACCGTCATGTCCTTTGGCTTAACCAATGCTCCAGCAACGTTCTCCCGCCTGATGAATTATATTTTCATGGATTACCTCGACAAATTCGTCGTGGTTTATCTGGATGATATCCTGGTATATTCTAAGAATAAGGAAGAACATGCTGAACATCTTCGTCTTGTTCTGGAAAAGCTTCGAGAGCATCAGCTATATGCCAAATATTCCAAGTGTGAATTCTGGTTATCCGAAGTGACCTACCTTGGACATGTGATTTCCAAGGATGGTATTGCTGTCAACCCAGAATGAGTTCAGGCTATTCTTGACTGGACTCCCCCGAAAATGTCAAGCAAGTGAGAAGTTTTCTCGGACTCGCCAGCTATTGCCGCTGTTTTGTCGAGAACTTCTCCAAGATTGCCAAGCCCTTGACTAATCTGCTTCACAAGGGCGTTAAGTTTGAATGGACAGACAAATGTCAGGAAAGTTTCCAAACACTTAAGGACAAGCTGACCTCTGCTCCAGTGCTTGCTCCTCCGGATTCTCGCAAGGAATTCGTCATCTATTGCGACGCATCTCGTCAAGGATTACGCTGTGTCCTGATGGAAGAACGCAAAGTGATTGCTTATGCCTCGCAACAGTTGCGTCCTCACAAAGAGAACTACCCATTTCATGATCTCGAACTTGCTGCAGCTATTTATGCACTGAAGTTGTGGTGACATTACCTTCTCGGTAATCGATTTGAGATATACACGGATCATCAAAGTCTGAAGTATTTGTTTACTCAGCCGGATCTTAATCTCCGCCAACAACGATGGATGGAAACAATCACTGATTATGACTGCGGTATTACATATACCCCTGGAAAGGCTAATGTAATGGCCGATGCTTTGAGCCGCAAGTCTTATTGCAACAATCTCATGGTTCAGGGAGCTCAACCTCTTCTTTATGAAGAACTTCGCAAGCTGAACCTTCATATCGTTCCACAGGGTTTTCTCAACACTCTTGTTCTACAGCCAGATCTTGAGAAAGCTGTTATGTCTGCGCAAGCAAATGACACTGAAGTTGATCAGATGAAAAGGGATCTTGTCCTTGAAAAGGCCAGAGATTTCTCGCTTGCTGAAGATGGAACCTTGTACTTCAGAGATCGCATTGTGGTACCTCGGTTCGAACTTATGACAGACAAAGTTATGAAAGAGGCACATGATACACCACTGTCTATTCATCCGGGTAGCACCAAGATGTATCGTGACCTTCGTCAAAGGTACTGGTGGTCTAAAATGAAGCAAGACATTGCTCGCTATGTGGCCGAATGTGACGTTTGCCGTCGTGTCAAGGCAGAACATCAGAAACCTGCTGGAATTCTGCAACCTCTCCCTATCCCTGAGTGGAAATGGGACAAGGTTCAGATGGATCTTATCACTGGCCTTCCCAGGTCACAAAAGGGTCATGATGCTATTCTTGTCGTCATCGATCAACTCTCCAAAGTTGCACATTTTCTGCCGGTCAAGGAGACAATCACTGCTAGTCAGTTAGCAGATTTGTATATCTCCAGAATTGTAACTCTCCATGGTATTCTGAAGGAGATCAGTTCAGATCGTGGCAGCCTCTTCACCTCAAAGTTCTGGGCAAGTTTCCAAGAAGCTATGGGAACTCATATAACCTGGAGCTCAGCTTATCACCCCCAGTCACAAGGCCAAGTTGAATGAGTTAATCAAGTGCTTGTAGATATGCTGCGAGCTTGTGTCATTTCATTTGGCAAGAAGTGGGAGGAATCTCCCCCGTATGCTGAATTCTCGTACAACAACAGCTATCAAGCTAGCTTGAAGATGGCCCCCTTCGAGGTACTATATGGACGTAAGTGTCGAACCCCTCTGAATTGGTCAGAAACTGGGGAACGGCTGCTCATTGGTCCGGATATTATCCAACACGCTGAAGAGCAAGTCCGTATTGTCCGGGAAAATCTCAAGGTGGCCCAGTCTCGCCAGAAGAGCAATTATGATCGTAAACACTGGGGATCGATCTATCAACCTGGCGAGCAAGCTTATCTGCGTGTCACTCCTATGAAGGGCACTCATCGCTTCGGAATCAAGGGCAAGTTAGCTCCTCGCTACATTGGTCCCTTCCGCATTCTCGCCAGGCGTGGACATGTGGCATATAAATTGGAATTGCCACCGCAATTCTCTCACATCCACGACGTCTTCCATGTGTCGCAACTTCGTCGTTGCTTCAAGGATCCGCCCTTGTGCAGTGGATCATGAAATGCTCGAACTACAAGATGATCTCTCTTATAAAGAGCATCCGATCCAAATTCTCGATCAAGCTGAACATCGGACCCGTCAGAAGACAACCAAGTTCCTTAAAGTACAGTGGTCAAATCATACTGAAGATGAAGCCACTTGGGAACGTGAGGATCGTCTTCGCGAGGAATACCCCGATCTTTTCCCTTCTACCTCCTGAATTCTCAGGACAAGAATTTCTTTTAGAGGAGGAGAATTGTAACACCCCTGTGTAATGAGCAACAGAGATCCATAATGAATATGCTAAGTCACCTTGATTTGCAATGCTTGATCATATTGGATTAATATCTCATTTCAAATTCCACCACTGAATTCAATTCAAATTGCAAGTGAAATTTGAAGTTGCTAAAAAAATTGCTGAAAATAGTTCATCATTTAGCAAATATTCCAAAACAAATATTTGTTCAGGAAAACAACATCACCTATTTGCTAAAATGGGCTAGAGCATTTAAAACAGTGCCATTTCAGCATTTTAAAATGCCTTTCCATTTATGAAATATTCAAATGGATTCAAATGCCTCCCAAACTTTTTGTGGCAGTGCAGTATATTGCAATGTAATTATGTGGCCAAGTTTCACATTTTACAAAATCCATTTAGCAGCTCAAAATTTTGCAAAACCTTTCTGTAAAAAAAACAAAAACAGAAAAGAAATAGGGAAAAAGGGAAAAGGCCACTGTGCATGGGCCTAAGTGCACAGCGCCGGCCCAGCCCGCTCCCCACCGTCTCCTTCCTCTCTCTCCTCCCCATGTCGGCTATGCGCACACGCCCGACGCCGATCGTCGTCGCCGCCGAACCAGCCCGCCGCTCCACGCTGCTACAGCGCTGCGGGAGGCGATAAGAACGCCACCGCACGCCTCGGGGACTCGCGCCCGTCCTCATCCTCTCCTCCCTCGTCTTTTCTCGCCCGCTTTCGAGCTCGCACAACGCGGTCATCGCCGTTCACCATCGATCCCGTGACCACCGACCACCTCTCGCCACCCCGCCATGTCCTAGCTCCTCGCCGTCGTCCTCTACGTCGGCTACGCCGAGCCGTTGGAGCTGAGGAGCCCCAGCGCCGTCGCCAGCATCATCTTCTTCCTCCTTGGTCGCCGTCGTCTTCGCCGTCGATTCGCCGCCGTCTTCGCCGTCGATTCGCCGCCGTCGAGCCTTGATGTCTACTACGCAACTTTATTCTTGTAGACTCGTGTTGGGCCTCCAAGCGCAGAGTTTTGTAGGACAGTAGCAATTTTCCCTCAAGTGGATGACCTAAGGTTTATCAATCCGTGGGAGGTGTAGGATGAAGATGGTCTCTCTCAAACAACCCTGCAATCAAATACAAGAAATCTCTTGTGTCCCCAACACACCCAATACAATGGCAAATTGTATAGGTGCACTAGTTTGGCGAAGAGATGGTGATACAAGTGTAGTATGGATAGTAGATATAGGTTTTTGTAATCTGAAAATTTAAAAACAGCAAGGTAGCAAGTGATAAAACGGAGCACAAACGGTATTGCAATGCTTAGAAACAAGGCCTAAGGTTCATACTTTCACTAGTGCAATCTCTCAACAATGCTAACATAAATGGATCATATAACAATCACTCAACGTGCGATAAAGAATCACTCCAAAGTTCCTATTAGCGGAGAACATAAGATAGAAATTGTTTGTAGGGTACGAAACCACCTCAAAGTTATCCTTTCCGATCGATCTATTGAGCCATTCCTATAAGTGTCACAAACAGCCCTAGAGTTCATACTAAAATAACACCATATGATACACATCAACCAACTCTAATGTCACCTAGATACTCCAATGTCACCACAAGTATCCGTGAGTTGATTATACGATATGCATCAAACAACTTCATAATCATAATATTCAATTCACACAAAGAACTTCAAGGAGCACCCCAAAGTTTCTATCGGAGAAAATATAATGAAAACGTGCATCAACCCCTATGCATTACCCCAATGTCACCGCGGGAATCCGCGAGTTGAGTGCCAAAAGATATATCATGTGAATCAATATAATACCCCATTGTCACCACGTGTATTCATATGCAAGACATACATCAAGTGTTCTCAAATCTGAAATATTCAATCCAACAATAACGAAACCTCAAAGGGAAAAGATTCGATTCATCACAACAAGGATAGAGAGGCAAGAAACACCATATGATCCAACTATATTAACAAAGCTCGCGGTACATCAAGATCGTGTCAAATCAAGAACATGAGAGAGAGAGATCAAACACATAGCTACTAGTACATACCCTTAGCCCCGAGGGTGAACTACTCCCTCCTCGTCATGGAGACCGCCGGGATGATGAAGAAGGCCTCCGGTGATGATTCCCCCCTCCGGCAGGGTGCCGGAAAATGGCTCCAGATGGGATCTCCTTGGTACAGAGGCTTGCGGCGGCGTAAAAACTCATCTAGGTTAACTTTCGGGGGTTTCTGAATATATATGATTTTTCAGCGTTGGAATCACGCAAAGAGGTGCCACAGGGGGCCCACGAGGTACCAGGGCGTGCCTGGGGGGGCGCCCAGATGGCTCGTGGGGCCCCTGTGGCTCTTTTGCTGCTCCTCCGAAGCTTCCTGGGTCTGTTTCCTTCCAGAAAAAATTATCAAAAATTTTCGCTGCATTTGGACTTCATTTGATATGGATTTTCTAGAAAACCAAAAACAAGCAGAAAACAACAACTGGCACTGGGCACTAGGTCAATATGTTAGTCCATAAAAATCATATAAAATCGATACAAAAGTGCACCAAAATCATACAAAACTATAATAAACATGGCATGAATACTTCATAAATTATAGATACATTGGAGACGTATCAAGCCTTCCCCGAGCCCACTTAAGCACACCTGCAGGACCGCGGTGAGCAACCGCACCGGACCCCTCTCGCCCCTACCCTTCTCCGCACCCGTAGCCGTCGCGTTCGACATGGCCGAACCCATCGCCGCTGTTGAGCTCACCGTCGTAGCCACAGCTGCTGCGGCTCGCGTTCGAGCACGGCATCGTGCTCAGCACGCTCCCCGCAGCCCAATGCACCTAGCCCCGCCGCTTGCCGTGCCCTGCTTCACCGGAACCCACCGCACCCGAACTCCGGCGCCCGCTCGTGAGCTCGTCGCCGTCGACTCCGGCCACCCCAGCCTCTGCCACCACCACCGTTCGACGCGGCGTCGAACGACCGTTCGAACGCGACCAGCCACGCCTCGTTTGGTGCCCTGTGGATGAAATTCGACGCGCGCCCGAAGCCCTCCGCCGCGAAATGAGGTCGCCGGCGTTTAAACACCGGTGCCGCTGACGTGGTTGCCACGCGGGCACCCCTGGGTCGCTGACCAGTGGGCCCCAGGGGCCCAGTTGACTGGGTTGACCAGTCAACCGTGCTGACTAGGCAACCCCAGTCGCTGACAGGCAGGCCCCACTTGTTTAATTAACTGTTTTATAATTAAACTTAATTTGTTAATTAGTTAGTCACTGACAGATGGGGCCCGCCTGCTAATTAAACTCTGTTTAGTTTAAATAACCACTAATTAGCCCTCTATGTATGACATGTGGGTCCCAGCGGTCAGGTTTGACCTGGACCGGCTGGGTTGACTGCTGACGTCATTCTGACGAAATGCTGACGCAATAAAGTATTTTCTGTTATTTTCGAATTAAAATTAATTCCAAGAATTTCAGAAAATGATTTAAAACTTTGAAAAATCATAGAAAATAAATCGTAGCTCGGATGAAAAAGTTTTCTACATGAAAGTTGATCAGAAAAATGAGACGAACCCGAATATCTCCTCCATGTAGCTATCACATGCCCACAACACTGCAAACATGGAACCTTCCCCTCCGGTTCATCTGTCTGACAGATGCCTAAAGCCGGGAAAATATTCTTAGATATTTTCGCGCTCCGCCTGCAACGTGTAGTGCTGCGTTAGGTCACCCCCAGAACAACATATTGCCATGCCATGCATCTGTGTTGCATTGTTTGCTTTGTATTTATTTGTTTCCTCCCCTTCTTCTCTCTGGTAGACCCCGAGACCGACGCTGCTGCCGAGTACGACTATGCCCCTGATGACCAGACCTTTTCAGCAGAGCTTCCAGGCAAGCAAAACCCCTTGATCATTCCTATATCGCCTATTCTTTCTCTCCCATGCTTGCATTAGAATTTGCTACTGTAATTGAATGCTCCTATTCTGATGCATAGCCTATTTTTGTAACTGCTGTTGATACCTTACCTGCTATGTATAGGTTGGTTAGTGAACCATCTATGGCCCCTCATCCTTGTCCTTATTGCCCCGCTTTGTTGCCGGTGCCCCGATCATTGTGATCGATGTGCATAGACCGACACAGCACCACACACCCCCTTAGTTGTACGACTCTGCAGAGCTACTATCGAGTGCCGAGGGTGATACCTCTTACATCACTCCTGATGATATCTCTGTAGCAAAGCTAGTAGGTTGTGGGTTACCGAGGGTGATTCCGCTTTCACCACCTCCGATGACGCCTCTGTCGTGCAACCCCTCAAGTGTGAACCCATCGAGGGTGATTCCTCCGAGTTCACCTTGACGGATACATCGAGTGGGAATCCAACGAGGGTGATTCCTCGGATTCCTCCTGGATGTTATGGACACACGGATACTTTGACTTTACTTCAGAAACTTGTGGAAGTCAGGTCGACCCCGAGGGGTACCCGCGAGAGATGTGGAGTCGGGTTGACCGTGAGGGTACCCGCGAGATAATTATGTGGCACGGCCGGGCATTCCTGGCCCTTGCCGTAAGTCCACTAGACGGGGCGACGGGACCACAGATCATGGATCGCTGCTAGTTTCCGCGAGCTCCCAACACACTAATGGGTTAGGATATGTGATCTGAGTAGGCCTCTGGCCTTTTCGCACTAACCACCACGTGGGAATAGTATGGGCACTCGGCGTCGTATGTATCAGCCGAAGTTCTTCAGACGTCAGCAGTTGAGCGGCGCGCGCCCGGGTGGACCGCGAAAGCCTGCGTGTGTATACAGGGGCTAGGTCTGGTCCCGACCGCATTCGCAACGCGTAGGAGTGCAAAGGGCGATGGGCCCAAGACCCCTGAGCGCTTAGGGTGTAGACCGGCGTGCTGGCCACTCTGTTGAGCCTAGGTAGGGCTACGGCGTGTCGATCAGCCGAGGCCGGGCATGGACCGAGTAAGTGTGTCCGGCCAGAGTTAATCGAGCGTGTTGGGTAAGTTGGTGCACCCCTGCAGGGAAGTATATCTATTCGAATAGCTGTGTCCACGGTAACGGACGCTCAGAGAGTATCCTGATCTACTACAACTAGAACTGGATACTTGAGAACTTAATAATATGTTAGCTCCGGGATTGCTTTCTCGCAGGGAGTCGAGGAAGGATCTCTGGGCATTGCTACTAATTAATTATTACTATATGTTATGTTACTAATCTGCACTCTTCTAATGCTGCAAGACGCTGAAGATGCTAGTCTTCGATAGGCTAGGCTTTCCCCTCTTTTCTGGCATTTCTACAGTATAGACCATAGATTCAGCCTCCACTTTGATACCGATGCATAATTTGTATAGATCTGATGTAAGTCTTGCGAGTACTTTGGATGAGTACTCACAGTTGCTTTGCTACCTCTTTTTCCCCATACCCGATTGCTGCGACCAGATGACAGAGCCCCGGAGCCAGCTGCCCCAGTCGACGACTACTACTACCACGGTGGAGCCTACTACTACATGGAGACCGACGACCAGGAGTAGATAGGAGGCTCCCAGGCAAGAGGCCTGCGCCTTTTCGATCTAGAGTCGTTGTTTTGCTCAGCCTTCTTAAGGTAGACTTGTTTTATCTTTATGTCTGTACTCAGATACTGTTGCTTCCGCTAACGCTTGTACTCAAGCTTATGTATTCGAGCCTCGAGGCCCCTGGCTTGTATTATAAAGCTTGTATGACTTTTAAGTTGTGTTTAGACTTGTGTTGTGATATCTTCCCGTGAGTCTCTGGGCTTGATCGTGTGCATTTGCATGTATGATTAGTGCACGATTGAGTCGGGGGCGTCACAAAGCAGCTCGCCGGAAGCAGCCGAAGCACTAGCGGGCGGAATAGTGCGCGCGCGTGCGCCGCCTGCCCCGCGTAGTGCGCCGCACTGTGTCCGCGTGCATGCACCGCGTCGCTGTGCTTCGCTACTTCGTCTCCGCGTCGCGCCCGAGCTCCTCCCTCTCTCATTTCTTCTGTAGCTCATCGCCGGTGGAGTCCAGTGCACGGCCACCCCTCCATCTATAAATAGAACCACCCCCGAGCCCCTGTAGCCATCGCTCTCACCTCCACTGGCCACAAATCGCTCCCCAGCAAGTGCGGCAAGGCCGGGAAGGCCTCCTGCTGCCGATCATCACCGGAGTTTGCCGCGGATCCACCTCGATCGTTCACTCGTTCCAGTCGTCCCCAGCTTCGCCGACTGCTTCCTTCGAGTTCATGGTGGTCTCCTGAGCACGCCTGTGCTGTTGGTTCGTCGGATCATCGCCGGAATCGCCATAGCCGACGAGCTCCGTCGCCGCCGTCTCTGGAGAAGAAGCCCAAGCCGCCGTCCGTCCACCCCCGCCGTCACTTCGGGTACGCCCGTGCTCGTCTCGATGCGCTGGATCCACCCCCCTCCTCTCCGGCGGTCGCCGTGGTCTCCTCGCCGAAGAATCACCGGCGAAAGTGCCGCCTCCCCTGTTTCCCTCTCTCTCTCCCTTTAAACCCGGACAACGGACCCCACTTTCAGCCTCTCCCTCTCGCCCGAAGCGGTATGAGTGGAGGCGTATTCTGAGAATACGCCTTCGACGTGGCCATTTCTGGAAATTCAGTTAAATTCATTTAAATCTAGATTTTGACCCCAACTTTGACCAGCTCTAGTTTCTATTCTATAAGTCCAAATGAGTTGATTCTTTTTGCATTAGTTTTGTATTGAGCCAAAGTTTTTTTATGCCAAATTTCAGAATTTTCCTTGCTGTTTGTAATTTGTGGTGCAATAAAATGCTTTATGTGACATTTTCTTTTTGCATTTAAAATCTTTTCAGAAGTTCCTAGTTGTGTTGGAGAAGACCAGGAGTATTGTGACACTCCTCTGAACAAAGGCAAGCCACAACATTCATATGCAAGGATGACATTTTAATGACAATGGTTTATTTGAATTAAAATCATTAAATACCTCACTATTAAAATGATTTGCTATATATAACTTGTTGCATTCTAGTTGCTACATGTCATATTGTTATTATGCAGTGAAAAATAGGTCATATTGTTATAATGTGCAGTAGAGATCATGTCCTATACTCTCATGATAGCATGATGCATTTGCTACCCAATTTCATATGATCATGACCCGTGCATCCATTTGCATACTATGGCTTGAATCATTTTATTTCAAGTTAAACCTGATGATAATTCAACTTGAACAAACTATTGATCGAGCCATGGTGCCACCGAATCGAGCTCACCAGTGCAACCACACTTGTCTGGATGGGGAGGCCCTAATTCGGTCTATTGTCATGCCTCTCGCCGGTGCCTCCAACTAGGGAAGGTTGTGCAGTTGCGCTACCCTGACCTTGTGTGCCCGAGTTTTACGGTACCGAGGTCCCCTTTTGGGACGACTTTGTTTTGTTTGGCCACGACGGTCGCAGCCACGAGGTGGTAGGATGTCACGAGTTGACATCGGAGCCACCCATGACATAGCCTAAAGGGGAGTTCGTCGGAGTGGCCGGGAGAGTGTCATGCAATAGATTGGTTTTGTCAGAATGTCATTGTCCACCCGAATGGGAGCACGAGGCCATGAGTTCCGTGGTGTGGGTACAGTGTACTAACCTCTGCAGAGTGTATAATCTATCAATAGCCGCGTCCTCGGTCATGGACACAGTTCGTAGTAGGTCACACCGTGGGTCAACAGAAATAAATAACCTGCACACTTAATATCTCTACAATGGCACATGCAGAAGTTGGTGATCGTGTGAGGATCACTATGGTTGGTATTGCGGTGATCGTGTGAGGATCACTATGGTAAGATGTTGGCGGTGGTTACGAGGTAACCCCGGAATGGTAAGTTGGCCCCAGGGACCATGGCAACAATCCACATGCACTTCATGATTGATAGTATCATGCTCTTGTTCATGCATTAAACTTGGTAAATGCCTTGTTACTGTTTGTCGTATTTGCTTTGTTTGTTGTGAGCTTGCTAGTACATTCAAAGTACTCACCTGGCTTATCATGCCAGATGCAGGAGAAGCTGTGCAAGAGTACGTTGCGCTCTAGGCCGTGTCCCAGCAGTGTCCCTGTGGAGTGGAGTTGTGCTACATCGTCGTTTCGCTGCCGCGCAGTAGTCCTTTATCATCGAGGCCCCTGAGATGTCTACTAAATAATGTACATAAGTGCAGCCGCACCGTGTGTGCCGCTTGGCCTCGCTTATCTTGTAATATCTGAACCTATGTATCTGCTAGAGATCAATAAAGCGGTTATTTTCTATACCAAGTTGTTGTGTGTTGCCAGAAGACTTGATCTCTGGGCAATGCAAGGTAAACCAGTTGCTCTGAGCCGGGGTGCCACAACGCTTAGTATCAGAGCCGCGCTGACTGTAGGACGCCCTAGACAGCCGACGCGTTAGAAAACGGTAGTTTTTAGTTTTTGTGGTGATCTGAGTATGCCTCTGCACTTGGGTGTTGCATTGCATGCATATAGTTTACTTTTGATGCTGATCAGCTAATATTGTGAGTGTAGATGGCACCAGTTCCATATCCGTATCAGCCTGAGCCGGCACCTGCCATTTTTCCGCATCCACTTCGCAACATGTGGCGCCGACTCTACCCCGACGGTGATGACCCTGTGTACCAGGTGTATCGAGAGCAGCTCGCAGACGGTGTGTACGAGTATCACGCGGAGGTCATGATGCACAACAGCACCTTGGTGGGCACCTACACCCGCTCCTCCAAGGGCGGGATAACTTCTACACCTGACCAGGCGATCCAGTTTGCAGCATTCGAGGCTCTCACTGACTTGTGCTACAATGAGATTCAGATGCAGATGCACCCAGGTTTCTACTTCTATCCGTCCATGTTTGACACTGGACATATCCGTTTCCCTTATATTGATCCTAAGTGTGACCGTTCAGCCAGCCACCTGTCTCGTTACATAACGGCTGGATATCTTCTGATCGTTAGCTTAGCCCAGGAACTGAACCGCACTCAAGACGCGCTAGCGGCCGCTCGATCCACGTTCGCTCCACCTTCACTTGCTCATACACCGCTCGTTCCTACGGTTACTCTACCACCACCCACCCCCGTGACTCCCGCACCCTCGCAGAGTAACTCGGATACCTCGACAGTGACTCCTCATGAGTCCCCAACTCAGTGGGCTATACTTCTCACTACTCCAGCTGCTCCGATGCTGCGGAGCCACCCTGCTCCCGACCCTGAGGGAGAGTCATCCCGTCAGCGTCGTCGTGTTTCCTTTGCTCCAGAGGTTTCCGTTAGTATCATCAGTTCCGATTCGGAGTCCGATACCGTGGAGACATCCGCAGGACCGGCAGAGTGCCAATGCAATCACTGCCGTCACGAGTAGACGAGGATGATGTGGTGTTTGGTTATATGCATGCAGTAGCATTATCCATGTGGTCGTCTTGCTTTGTTTGTTGGATGATGTTATGTATAATTATGTTGTTTTCTGTTATTTGCTTTGGCTTTTCCTCGCAATTCTCTTCCAGGTCTGTTGCTTCACCTTCCTATTTTTCCCCGAATGGATGTTGCTCATCTCGATGCTTCGTATTGGGAAACGTATATAGGATGACAAGGTGTGGCAGCAGCTGTCATGGTGGCGACGATACCCCCGTTCGTCAATCCGCCAGGCAAGCAGGACATTCCCCAGAACCATATCAGCCACCCCCTCCTCCACCTCAAGCACCCACAACAGAGCAGATTATGAGAATGTTTGAGGAGAAGAGAAACCAAGATCTGATGGAATTCCTGAGAAGCATGCAGACTATGGTTGGGCAGAATAATCATAATGGTGACCATTCCAAATTGTCAGATTTTCAGAGGACCAAACCACCAAGCTTCAGTCAAGCAGTAGATCCGATGGAAGCCGATGGCTGGTTAAGGACCATTGAAAAGAAGCTAGAAATTGCTCGTACCGAAGATGCTGACAAGGTCCCCTTCGCCACTCATTATCTGTAAGGACCTGCTGAAGACGAGATTACTTGGGATAAATTGAAAGATAAATTCCGCAAGTATCATATTCCCGCCGGTATCATGAAGGTTAAGCAGCGAGAATTCCTCACCCTTACTCAAGGGAACTCGACTGTAAGTGAGTATTTAAACAAGTTCAATCACTTGGCCCGTTATTCCATACATGATATAGCCACCGAAGAACAGAAAATAGATCGGTTCCTCGGAGGGCTTAACCATACCCTCCGATGTGCACTCAGTATGCTGGATTTTCCCGACTTCCAAACTTTGGTGAACAAGGCACTCATTGCAGAAAGGGAACACAAGCTTGTTAATGATCATAAGCCTGCATATGAAGACCGCAAACACAAGTTTGAACCCAACAAGGAAGGACAAGTTTTTCAGAAGGTTCGTACTTGGCAGCAGCCACAGTTCAAGTTTAAACCAACATGGCAGCAGGGGAACACCAAGACTGAAAATCAGTTCAAGACTGTGGTTACAAAACCAGTAAAGGAAGACTGTCAGCGTAACAATGCATGTTACTCATGTGGACAAACTGGGCATTATGCCAGGCAGTGTCCCAAGAACGGAAAGCCGCCAACCAACCTGAAGCCTCAAGTCAATTATGTGGGACAATTCCCTAACCGGAAGTATATCCAAGGACAAGTTCATCATATCTCCACCGAAGAAGCTTCCGAAGCTCCCGATGTGGTCATTGGTATGTTTCCTATTAATAACATACCTGCAACAATTTTATTCGATTTCGGGGCTTCCCATTCTTTTAATTCGCGGAGTTTTGTTGCCCAGCATCAACTTTCCTATACTCTTTTGGACAAAGTTATGGTGGTGCAATCCCCTGGATCCATGCTCACGACAAATATTGTATGCCGAGGATTGGAAATATCAATCAATGGAATTATCTTCCCCGCATCGCTGATATCCATTGAATCTCCAAAATTGGATGTTATTTTGGGGATGGATTGGTTGACAAAACACCAGGTTTGCATCAACTGCGCGACAAGAGAAGTCACGTTAATAAATCCCTTGGGCCAGCCAGCTCTGTTCTTTGCCGGTAAAGCCATGCCGAAGAAGGGGATGGTTTATGCAGCGATTGCTACCGATATGAATTTAATCCCCGTGGTCCATGAATTCCCAGATGTGTTTCCAGAGGAATTGCCAGGCATGCCACCCGATCGAGAGCTTGAATTTTCAATTGAGCTTGTTCCCGGGACAGCACCGATTTACAAGAAATATTATCGAATGCCTTCATCCAAATTAGTGGAATTGAAGAAGCAATTGGATGAGATGCTTCAAAAAGGATATATTCACCCCAGCTCGTCTCCTTGGGGTGCACCTGCCATATTTGTGGGCAAGAAGGATGGCAGTCTACGGATGTGTGTTGACTACCGTGCTCTCAATGATGTCACTATCAAGAATAAATACCTGCTTCCCAGGATCGATGACTTGTTCGATCAACTTAGTGGAGCTCAAGTGTTCTCCAAGATTGACTTGCGAACTGGGTATCACCAGCTGAAAATCAGAGAAGAAGATATCCCCAAGATAGTGTTCACTACACGATATGGGCTGTATGAGTATACAGTCATGTCATTTGGACTGACCAACGCTCCTGCATTCTTCATGCACATGATGAACAAGGTGTTCATGGACTTTTTGGACAAGTTTGTGGTGGTATTCATTGATGATATCCTTATATATTCCAAAAATGAAGAAGAGCACAAACAACATCTCCGAGCAGTATTAGAGCGATTACGAGCTCATCAACTCTACGCCAAGTTTAGCAAATGTGAATTTTGGCTGAAGGAAGTGGGATTCCTTGGGCATACTCTTTCCGCTCAAGGAGTGGCCGTGGACCAAAGCAAAGTCACCAAAGTATTAAATTGGAAGACACCTGTTTCTGTGTCAGAGATCCGAAGTTTCTTGGGTCTGGCGGGCTATTATCGTCGCTTCATTGAAGGTTTCTCAAAGATTGCCAAGCCAATGACGGAATTGCTTAAGAAGAATCAGAAATTCATTTGGACAGAAGCATGTGAGAACAGTTTCAAAGAGCTGAAGACTCGGTTGACCACCGCTCTAGTGTTGACTCTACCAGATATCTACCGGAGCTTCGACATCTATTGCGATGCATCCAGGCGTGGCATTGGGTGTGTGCTTATGCTAGATGGAAAGGTCGTGGCCTATGCATCGAGGCAGCTACGACCACATGAGGAGAACTATCCGACGCATGACTTAGAAATGGCAGCTGTGGTACATGCCTTAAAAATATGGAGACATTACATCATTGGGAAGAGATGTCAAATTTTCACCGACTGTTGGGGATATTCCCCACGGTTATGACCCAGCCATAGTTTGACCCGGCCAAGAGTCAGGAGGCTATATGGGGCATCTCATATTCCGGGTTACGGCGAGACAACAAGGAGAGACCAAGGGCCCAAGGCGAAACCCGGCAGGAGGCCGGCTTAAGGGGAGCCCAATGGGCCGGCTCACGGAGAAGGTCCAAGAAGAGGAAAGTTCCCTAACAAGGGAAGCAAGACCCGGACTAGGATTTGACTTGTAATGGAAAATAGACTAGTCCTAATCCAACTAGGACTCTACATGTAAGCCGGCCCCTTCAACTTATATAAGGAGGGGCAAGGCACCCCAAGAGGGACGAGTCAAGATAGACAAACAAGTTTTAAACAAGATCAAAGTAGAAACTCTCAAGATTAGAGGTAGCGAAATAGCACCCTTGTAACTGAGATCATCATCATCATCAATAGCAATCAAGCAGGATGTAGGCTTTTACCTCCACCACGAGGGGCCGAACCTGGGTAAAACTCGCGTCTCTCAATTCCGACCAATCCATTCAAGCTTCCACCTTGTTGCGAAGGCCTCACCACTAAGTCCTTTCACGAGGACATCTGCCGTGACAAAACCACGACAGTTGGCGCCCACCGTGGGGCGAGCACACGGTGGTGTTGAGTTCTTGGAGGGAGCTCTTCCAGGGTTCGAGAAGATCACGATTGACCGGATGAATAAGAGTCGGCACAGGAGAATCTACACCGGATGAGTTAGGGCTTTGCGCCCGTGCGGCACCGTAAGTCACCGGGTCAAGATCGTCCTGAATGTCCGTTGCAAAATTCTATCTACAAGGCAACTGTGTCGGACTGCTATTGCTCTCTGAGAATAAATTAAAGGCAGCACCGATAGCGACCGTGGATCAAGTCCGCATACGGAGGAAACCTACTGGCAACAATTGAAAGGAATATTTTCCCCAATCTTGGAAAGAACCACAATCGGAGGAATTATAAAGACCAGAAGCTAAAAGACTGTCCGATTAACAATAGTCCTACTGCTTGATGGACACAGAAATTAAGGCTGCATTAACTAAAAGCACTGTCATGTTCAACTATGATTACTACTTCCCACGTAAAGCGCTTTGCGTCAGATTGGACCGGCTGCCTTTTTTTTTCAATGGCCGACCGTGCTCAGGTGCAGGCCCACTTGGTGAATCAGTCAATCATTATTCAAAGAGGGAGGGGCAGGAGCAGGCGTCCTAGCGCTCCACGATAAGGGAATAGGAAGGGAAGTGACGTGAGGCTATACTAGTACTAGTTCAGCGTTTGTACTCCTCCATCAGTCAGTCAAACACGTCCTGAATTTTAGAAGGGCCATGGCCACACGAACTTGATCACTTATTGGATGGACAACATGTTTGACTCCGACAGAAAGTATTGCAGATATTGTACGCAAGCCCTCGGTCAATGTTACCCATCTCCGCGTCATAACAACACGCCGAGCTGCCTGATGACTAACGGACATGCGCCAAGCATACAAGTCTATGGTCCGGTCAACTTAAAAAAAATTGGATTGATCTGCAACATGGAATAATAGGGCGAGTCTCATCATTCGGACATCCCAGCGGACGTTGCACACAGATTATCTATCATCCAAAAACATCAGGGCACATGTTAAAGGTGCTATCCTTCCTAAATCAGGTGCTATCCTTCCTATGTATTTTATCAGCACGTATTAATTCATCTGAGAACAATTACTCTGGCCTGTAATATTTTTACGCAGGACAATTATTCATCACAAAAGTGGCATTATACCACGGATATGGAGCACACACCAGCATCATTCTACACTGGCGTTCGTCCGTGCCGCGCTACTCGATGGACGCGTGTGTAAGCCGCCGCTTCCGTGGTTCAGTCTACATCAACACGCCAGGCGACGCCGCGGCCGACCCGCGCGCCCCCGCCGGCTTACCACGCCGCGGCCGACCCGCGCGCCCCCGCCGGTTTACAACGCCACGACCGATCCGCGCGTCCGCGCCGGCTTACAACGCCACGGCCGACTCGCGCGCCCCCGCCGGTTTACAACGCCGCGGCCGACTCGCGCGTCCGCACCAGCTTACAACGCCACGGCCGACTCTCGCGTCCGTGTCGGCTTCAAACGTCGCGGCCGACTCCCGCGTCCACGTCAATTTATCGGCCAGCTCTCGTGTCTACATCAACACACCGGGGCCTCGCCCGCCCGTACGAGCTGCCCAACGGACACACGCAGGCCACCGTCCTCGCGGTCCGGTCTACATCAACGCGCCAGGGCCGCGCCCGCTCGCGCGAGTTGCCCAACGGACACGCGCACGAGCCGCCGCCACCGTGGTCCAAATTACATCAACACACCGAAGCATGCCAGAGTCTGCTCCGTCGACCGGCCCACGCCAAGCTATCCGGCAAAACACGCAGCTCACCATCTTGCGGTATGGTCTACTTCACCACATCAAAAGAAGAAGAGTCGGCCATGGAGGAAACCTCCCCGAAAGAGCAAGGGGAGCCGGCCACAGTACAGCCGGCAATTCAAAAACCGGCAGCGAAGAAACATAAGAAAGTGGCCCTGGAGAAAACAGGAGTGCCGGACCAAGAGAGAATAGCAAGGAACAGGAGGACATACGTCGAGCATCGCGAAGATCATCAACTCGCCACATTGCTTCCGGCTTCAATAAATTCCAGCTCTCAGCTGTCAACTATACGTCGGTTTGTGCCACAACTAAGTATAAAGGATCTCAAGCCGACTCCTCGAGTCAACTTAAGACTCGGGGGCTACACAGACATGACTCGGTAGATTTGGCCGGTTTCAACAAATACAAGAACCCCAGATCGTTGCAGGGAAGACAACCCGGTCCCGGGAGCTGCCATGATGCACAGTTTAAACATGGGCATCCTGCCGTATTGGCGAAAAGAAAGGTTGCCAAAGAGGACTAGCTGCCACGATGCGCAGTTCAAACATGGGCATCCTGCCGTATTGGCAAAAAGAAAGGTTGCCAAAGAGGACTAGCTGCCACGATGTGTAGTTCAAACATGGGCATCATGCCGTATTGGCAAAAAGAAAAGTTACCAAAGAAGACTAGTCGCCATGACGCGCAGTCTAAACATGGGTATACTGCTCGATAATGATCAAAGGAATAAAGCTGGCTTATCTGGACCCCAGATGTTTTGCAGTAGTAGCATTGTCTCCTGTATATCCTATGCTGAGCTTTTCCATGATCATATGGTTACTTGGGGGCTTCCAACTCATCGAGTTTAGCTTACAAAACCCTTTTAACCCGGCGAAATGCCAGACTATACTTGGTTAAACCTGCCTGTTAGCAAGATGCTACTCCGAAAAGGTGACCCGGCGTACGCCTGATGAGTCAATCACAGAGGTGACCCTGAATTCATCAGAGTTAAAACGTCAGTTGGTCACGTGAGAGCCGGCTTTCAGAGAGCTAGGACAAACCAAAAGAGGCCAAAAAGCCTGCTTCACAGAAGCAAATCAGACTCGAGTATCGAAAGCCGGTCTTATGTTGTGTCTCGAAAGCCGACATTCTTATACTCTGTTACCATACACATACATCATCATACACATATATCATCATACACATACATCATCATACATTGCATCATCATAAAATGCATCATCATATAGTGCATATCTGTATTCGTTTATGTTGCAGGAACCGGTCTATTGGCCAGGTTAACCATTTGCAGTTATAAAAATTTGTTAAGTCAATTACTCTAACGATTATATGGCCTTTGTTATAATACCAATGGCTATCAAGCTGGCTTCAAGATGAAGCACCAATAACTGGCCTCGAAAGCTGACATTTTTTCCATGTTTATTCAAACTTGGTTCATATTGATTTTATATCATATGATTTGCTATAATAACAAATCATTGTCTTGTCAAGGCATATATATATTGGTCTTCTGCATCGCAGGAGCCGGTCTTCAAACCGGGTTACATTGTGACTCCGCAGGAACAAACAATTCTTTGATAGCCAGAATGGCTGGATCTTCATCATGGTTTATCATAACCAGTATTAAATGATTGAGATATCAATCCTTCTAAATTCTTGGGTTACAAATCCAGCCGGGTCACATATAATACCTTGTCATTTGATTGACCGGGTTTTGGGGTTATTCAACATGTGCTTTGTAGAAGACTACACCACTTATGAATTTTTTTCACACATATTTTCCGGGTTGCGTTGCTGCCACGGCCAAGGATTTCTTTCATCGCAAAAGTATCATCAGTTCACAGGCAAAATATTAAAGTGCTTGATGGCATTAGCAGACTATGGAGTTTCAGCTCAAAAACTATTACAAGCCACGATTGGGCTATTTCCTATCAAGTTTTTCAAAGCAAATTCAAACTTGCAGAGTGGCTGAGGGTTGAGACCCGGCAACTGGATCTGCCAGGTTAACATTGGTTTGTTCTCCTTCTGCTTCAATTGCCGCCGAGTTGTCACTTGCCGGGTCACCAGGATTTATTTGGCGAGTTGATAATAGAAAGGAGTATACTATGCAGCCAGGCAACCCGGTACATGGAGGCTACATTGTTCAAACCTGTGCTACAATGAGTGTGAAATCCCATGTCACTGCAAGCATGCAACATGGCCCTTGGGGGCTAATGCATGGTCATTTTAACTAGTTTCATTAAAGACCTGGCCCATCACATAATGATGAGCCGGCCCTTGGGGGCTGCCTGTTGCTCTTGTCAAAATTCAAAGTCCACAAGCCTTAATCCACTATATCAATAGTGACCCGAAGCTTGGGGTCTACATCATATGATGTTATTTTCAAAGGAGAAGTGAATGTAAGTCCCGAGTCGCTGCAGGCGAACAACCCGGCACTTGGGGGCTACACTACTCAGTTCAAGATATACAAATTTTCTAAAAGTCCCAAGTCGCTGCAGGCACACGACCCGGCACTTGGGGGCTACATCGTTTAGTTGTTTAAACAGATCATATGATCCAAATTGAAGACCCGACCCATCACATACTGATGAAGCCGGCCCTTGGGGGCTACACATGTGAAATGCAAAACATTCAGTTTATGACTGGTGACTCAGACGAACAACCCGGATTTCTCCAAAGTTGCAACATTTATATTGAAGCAAGTCTTAAGCTTTCACCACATTCCCCTCTTAAGACTTAGGGGCTACAGGTAATATGGATATAAGGGAGGTACACCTTCAAGTTCTCAGTTTTGAGCAAACCGGGCATCATATTCTTAGTGGAGAAATTTGCAAAGTTTATCTTTTCCAAGCTGTTCATAGAAAGGCCCGGAAAGCCGGTTCAACATCATACGGATTTCTTATTTCTAATATTTTCTATCAAGTCTGAAGCATTGAAAGCTGGCTCAATATTATACGGATTTCTTATTTCTAATATTTTCATCGAGCCAAAGGATTGAAAGCTGGATCAACATCAGACGAGTTTTTATTCCCAAAAATTTTATCAAGTTGAAACACCGAAAATTGGCTCAACATCAGATGGATTATTTTTCTCTATATTTTTCTGCGAGGAGTCAGTGCCAGCAAGTTGATTGTGAAGCCAGAATATTGATATGACAAGAAAACCTGGATTTTTCCAGGAGTTGGTCCATTGAATGAGCCGACCATTTGAACTAGCCGGTCCTTTGACATAATAGTTATTCTTATATCAGGAGCTTAGCATGAATAAATTCAAGCTAAACTGGGGGCTAATGTTGGGGATATTCCCCACGGTTATGACCCGGCCATATTTTGACCCGGCCAAGAGTCAGGAGGCTCTATGGATCATCTCATATTCCGGGTTACGGCGAGACAACAAGGAGAGACCAAGGGCCCAGGGCGAAACCCGGCAGGAGGCCGGCTTAAGGGGAGCCCAATGGGCCGGCTCACGGAGAAGGTCCAAGAAGAGAAAAGTTCCCTGACAAGGGAAGCAAGACCCGGACTAGGATTTGACTTGTAATACAAAATAGACTAGTCCTAATCCAACTAGGACTCTATATGTAAGCCGGCCCCTTCAACTTATATAAGGAGGGGCAAGGCACCCCAAGAGGGACGAGTCAAGATAGATAGACAAGTTTTAAACAAGATCAAAGTAGAAACTCTCAAGATTAGAGGTAGCGAAATAGCACCCTTGTAACCGAGATCATCATCATCATCAATAGCAATCAAGCAGGATGTAGGCTTTTCCCTCCACCACGAGGGGCCGAACCTGGGTAAAACTTGCGTCTCTCAATTCCAACCAACCCCTTCAAGCTTCCACCTTGTTGCGATGGCCTCACCACTAAGTCCTTTCACGAGGACATCTGCCGTGACAAAACCACGACACCGACCACAAGAGTCTCAAGTATATATTCACTCAACCGGACTTAAATCTCCAGCAAAGAAGATGGCTTGAATTGGTCAAGGACTATGACCTGGGTATCAACTACCACCCAGGAAAAGCAAATGTGGTCGCCGATGCTCTTAGTCACAAACCGGCCACCGCCAACTCATTAATCGAGTCTTTGCACCCAGCACTTCGAGAAGAAATAGCTCACCTCAATATGACTATTTATGATGCAATATGCTCAGTTACCTTGGAAGTCACCCCTACCCTGGAAGACGAAATCCGTAAGGCTCAACCGGGTGACCCAATGTTACTCAAGATAATGGCCCAAGTACGAAAAGAGAAGACACAAGATTTCAACATTGATGATCAAGGTACCCTCCGATTTCGGAATCAAGTCTGTGTACCTGACCTTGGGGAATTAAAGCAGCAAATTCTGAAGGAAGCTCATGAATCTGCATACTCTATTCATCCCGGAGGCACTAAAATGTATCAAGATTTGAAGCAAACATTCTGGTGGGAAGGTATGAAGAAAGATATCGCCTATTACATCGCTTGTTGCGATATATGCAATAAGGTGAAGGCTGAGCATCAGAAACCCATCAGTTTACTTCAACGCTTACCAGTTCCACAGTGGAAATGGGATGATATTTGCATGGACTTCATCGTGGGATTGCCAAAGACACCACGAGGAAATAACGCTATATGGGTTGTGGTCGACATGCTTAGAAAGGTGGCTCACTTTATTCCCATAAGAACAACCTACCGTGCAGACCAACTCGCTCAATTTTACATATCCAGGATTGTCAGTCTGCATGGAGTACCCAGGACTATCACTTCAGACCGAGGATCTTTGTTTATCTCGGCATTCTGGCTACGTCTCCACCAAGCCATGGGAACCGCTATGAAACATAGCACCGCTTATCACCCTCAGACAGATGGGCAGACAGAACGAGTTAATCAAATCTTGGAAGACATGCTGCGGGCATGCGCTCTTGCTCATGGACCCAAATGGGAGGACAGCCTGCCATACACTGAGTTTTCCTACAATAACGGCTATCAAACTAGCCTCAAGATGTCACCCTTTGAGGCTCTATACAGACGCAAATGTCACACCCCGCTGAACTGGCCTCAGACAGGAGACAACCGAATCTTTGGGACTGATTTGATGATGGAAGCAGAAAAGCAAGTTAAAGAAATTCGAGACCGATTGCAAGTAGCAAAATCTCGTCAAAAGAGCTACTATGACTCAAAGCATAGGCAGATCAGTTTTGAACCAGGTGAATATGCATATCTCCGAGTTACCCCCATGAAAGGAGTTAAAAGGTTTCATACTCGGGGAAAACTCACACCAAGATACATCGGTCCGTTTCCAGTCATGACCAGAGTGGACAAAGTGGCTTATCATTTAGAATTACCCCCAGAGCTATCCGAGGTTCATGATGTCTTTCACGTGTCTCAGCTGCGGAAGTGTATCGCACCGCCCGCAAAATAGACGAATATGGCAGAACTAGAGCTCGCCAAAGACTTAACATATGAAGAGAAACCCTTGAGGATCTTGGATGAGATGGACAGAGTCACTCGCAGCAAAGCTATAAAATTCTACAAAGTGCAATGGGAGCATCACACTGAAGATGAGGCCACCTGGGAAAGAGAGGATTATTTAAGGACTGCATACCCATATTTGTTTCCTGAGCAACCGAATCTCGAGGACAAGATTCATCCTAAGGGGGTGAGGTTTGTAGCACCCTGGTTTTTGCTCTCTTTATTTTACTGGGATTTATTGAATATTTGAATTTGCATTTAGGTTTTTCAGTCAATTCTTTTGGAGTTACCACTTGGGAAGTATGTTTGATTTTCTCCCAAGTGGGTTCTATCATCCTTAAACCCTCCATAGACCTCATCCCTCTCACCATAATGCCATTGGATAATTTTCTTTAATGGCATTATATTCATTTTCTTCCTGAAAATGCATGTTTTCTCAATAAGCTATGAAGCAACCTTCATTTTTATTGCTCAGAAAATTCTCAGAAAATTCCCAAATATTCTCTAGATCATGCCTCACCTCTCCATGCAAAAATATCCCATAGTCATTTAGAAATTTTCAGCCAGGGATTTTTTTTTGCTTCTGGACAGAATTGGCACTTTGTGAAGCAAGTATATTTTTCCTTGATCTGTTGGAGCTGAAATTTTTACCACATGACTACCTTCCTAGGAGATGCTTAACCCCCAAATTTCAGCCTTTAATTCCTAGCCATTTGTCCCCAGCATTTGTCCCAAGTTTCTGTCCAGAAACTTTGCACCAAGCTCTAGTCCCATCCAGTGAGCTAGGTGGCAAACCAAGCGCATATCTAGGCACCGCGTTGAAGGGACTTCACCTTTGACACGGTCTGGCATCGACTGAAGCACCGCGTGTGCCAGAGCACCCGATGACCACGCCGGCGCGAGGTGTTCAGCGCGCACTCGCCGCGCTCTGTGCATCGGGCCCCTCTGTCGCCGCCCATTCGCCCTCCACTCGCCACCGCAGCCTGTCCCAGCCTCCCTGCAGCCTCCAACACACCACCTGGCCTCGCCCTGTTCCTCCCCGACGCCGGCAAGCAGCTCGCCGGAAGCAGCCGAAGCACTAGCGGGCGGAACAGTGCGCGCGCGTGGGCCGCCTGCCCCACGTAGTGTGCCGCACTGTGTCCGCGTGCATGCACCGCGTCGCTGTGCTCCGCTACTTTGTCTCCGCATCGCGCCCGAGCTCCTCCCTCTCTCATTTCTTCTGCAGCTCATCGCCGACGGAGTCCAGTGCACGGCCACCCCTCCATCTATAAATAGAGCCACCCCCGAGCCCCTCTAGCCATCGCTCTCACCTCCACTGGCCACAAATCGCTCCCCAGCAAGTGCGACAAGGCCGGAAAGGCCTCCTGCCACCGATCATCACCGGAGTTTGCCGCGGATCCACCTTGATCATTCACTCGTTCCAGTCGTCCCCAGCTTCGCCGACTGCTTCCTTCGAGTTTGTGGTGGTCTCCTGAGCACGCCTGTGCCGTTGGTTCGTCGGATCATCGCCGGAATCGCCGTAGCCGACGAGCTCCGCCGCCGCCGTCTCTGGAGAAGAAGCCCGAGCCGCCGTCCGTCCACCCCCGCTGTCACTTTGGGTACGCCCGTGCTCGTCTCGATGCGTTGGATCCATCCCCCTCCTCTCCGGCGGTCGCCGTGGTCTCCTCGCCGGAGAATCACCGGTGACAGCGCCGCCTCCCCTGTTTCCCTCTCTCTCACCCTTTTAACCCTGACAGCGGACCCCACTGTCAGCCTCTCCCTCTCGCCCGAAGCGGTATAAGTGGAGGCATATTCTGAGAATACGCCTTCGACGTGGCCTTTTCTGGAAATTCAGTTAGATTCATTTAAATCCAGATTTTGACCCCAACTTTGACCAACTCTAGTTTCTATTCTATAAGTCCAAATGAGTTGATTCTTTTTGCATTAGTTTTGTATTGAGCCAAAGTTTCTGTATGCCAAATTTCAGAATTTTCCTTGCTGTTTGTAATTTCTGGTGCAATAAAATGCTTTATGTGACATTTTCTTTTTGCATTTAAAATCTTTTCAGAAGTTCCTAGTTGTGTTGGAGAAGACCAGGAGTATTGTGACACTCCTCTAAACCAAGGCAAGCCACAACATTCATATGCAAGGATGACATTTCAATGACAATGGTTTATTTGAATTAAAATAATTAAATACCTCACTATTAAAATGATTTGCTATATATAACTTGTTGCATTCTAGTTGTTACATGTCATATTGTTATTATGCAGTGAAAAATACGTCATATTGTTATAATGTGCAGTAAAGTTCATGTCCTATACTCTCATGATAGCATGATGCATTTGCTACCCAATTTCATATGATCATGACCCGTGCATCCATTTGCATACTATGGCTTGAATCATTTTATTTCAAGTTAAACCTGATGATAATTCAACTTGAACAAACTATTGATCGAGCCATGGTGCCACCGAATCGAGCTCACCAGTGCAACCACACTTGCCTGGATGGGGAGGCCCTAATTCGGTCTATTGTCATGCCTCTCGCCGGTGCCTCCAACTAGGGAAGGTTGTGCAGTTGCGCTACCCTGACCTTGTGTGCCCGAGTTTTACGGTACCGAGGTCCCCTTTTGGGACGACTTTGTTTTGTTTGGCCACGACGGTCGCAGCCACGAGGTGGTAGGATGTCACGAGTTGACATCGGAGCCACCCATGACATAGCCTAAAGGGGAGTTTGTCGGAGTGGCCGGGAGAGTGTCATGCAATAGATTGGTTTTGTCAGAATGTCATTGTCCACCCGAATGGGAGCACGAGGCCATGAGTTCCGTGGTGTGGGTACAGTGTACTAACCTCTGCAGAGTGTATAATCTATCGATAGTCGCGTCCTCAGTCATGGACACAGTTCGTAGTAGGTCACACCGTGGGTCAACAGAAATAAATAACCTGCACACTTAATATCTCTACAATGGCACATGCAGAAGTTGGTGATCGTGTGAGGATCACTATGGTTGGTATTGCGGTGATCGTGTGAGGATCACTATGGTAAGATGTTGGCGGTGGTTACGAGGTAACCCCGGAATGGTAAGTTGGCCCAGGGACCATGGCAATAATCCATGTGCACTTCATGATTGATAGTATCATGCTCTTGTTCATGCATTAAACTTGTTAAATGCCTTGTTACTGTTTGTCATATTTGCTTTGTGTAACACCCCAAAAATTGGGTTATCAATTTTTGTGCTGTTATTCCTTCCAAGCTTTATTTTTTAAAATCTTTTTCCGGAGTTTGCTGGATGATCAGGTGAATCCAGGCAATTTTCAATCTTTCAGATCCTTGTTCATGTCTTTGATGCTGGCCAAGACCTAACTGCACCACCCAAAACCCCATCAGAACCCCAATTCCAGATTTTGGAATTTGGAATTCTGCCTTTGTGATTACAAAGGAGCTATCATTTCCTTGGCTCTGTTGATCCTCCAATAATTCCCAGAGATCTTCCTACACTTATAAACCCTGGATGTGCAAAAATATTGCCAAGTCATATGCAATATTTTTCATCTGGGATTAATTTCTTTTCATGCCTTTTTGAGGAATTAAATCCAGAAGGATAGTTAGACATCTCTAAATTTCATGAAAATTTGTGGAGATGATCTTTGTGACTATCCCAAGCTCTGGTAAAAATATTGGCCAAATTTAATAAAGGAAAATTCCCTTTTTCCTTACAAGGCCAATATTGCCTCTCTGCCACTTTCCAAAGGAACTACCATTTTGGTAGCCAGGAAAATTCCCAAATAATTTGTGGAGCTTCTCCTGGATATATCTTCACCATTTCCATCCAAATCCCATGTTCCATAGTTCAAAATTTGAGCACATGCTCCAATGCAAATTTCTGCCTTGTCTGAAACTTTGTGAAGGAAGTGCTTGATTCCTTTATCCAATTGAGCTGAAATTTTGCAGGGTAGTGCATATTGATATATTACTACTGAAAATCAAAAATTAGCTCAATTCATCTAACCAATCTTTTTCTATGATTTTCTCAAGTTTCTTCTCAGATTTCACCTGTGTGAAGGAAGTGCTATTTATATTTGCTTGATTGTCCTCAAGCTTTTTGAGCACTCTTTCATATCCAAATTATTGCCACATGCCAAAATTCAGCTCTATTTGCCTAGCCAATTTTCCTCAACAAATTTCCAAATTTTCTGTCTAGTGGGAAGCATTGTGAAGGAAGTGCCATTTTTATTTATCCAAATGGTATGGAATTTTTACAGTGCCTTCATATGACTAAATAATTAGACTCCACCAAATTTGGGCCATTTCCATCTAGCCATTTTCCCTAGCACCATCTTTTCCATTTCTGGTCAGCTGGACACTTTGCACAGGAAGTACCAGCTAGCCTCATCTTTTTGGGCTGATATTTTGGCACAGTGGTCACCTTAGTAGATGACCACCCTCACCCAAATCTTAGGCCTGATGGAGCTGTGCACTGCCTAATCTTCCCATCAAACACCTTGATCCTGATTAAGGTTTTTGCACCGTGCAGTCACATCGTGGGCCATGGGAATCGTTTCTTTGCGTCGAACATCTACTAGGGGAGTGAGCTACTCGCCAGAAATACCTGGGCCGGCCAGTGCGCATGGGAGCACTGTGGGCACATGGTGATCACCCGTAGAGTGCGTGCGTTGCCTGCAAACCGCGTGCACAGCGCACTGGACCCGCGGGAGGTCCCTCCACGGCTGCCCAGCTCACCACCGAGTGCCACGACCTCCCCCGCGTCGCCTGTGCCCCTGCCCTCCTCGTCCCGTAGCACTTGGCCGCTCGTGCCAGCGCCGTGGTCTCCACCGGAGAGATGCCACGTTGCCGAGCCGCGTGCAAGCCCCTCCTCCGTTCCCGAGTCTTCTCCGTGGCCTTTTTAGGTGTGCTCCCGAGCTCCCCCTCGCCACCTCAGCCTTCCCCGAGCCCCCGAGCTCCTCTGTACCCACCAATGGCTGAGATAGCCGCCGCCGATGCCCTCGGTCCCCACCTGCTCCTGGCCTTCCCTCTCCCTCTCCTCTGCTCCCTAGCCTCCTCTTGGAGCCCGCAGACCACCGCCGCCCTCAACTCCGGCGAGGGAGCCCTGCCGGTGCGGCCCTCCCCATCACAACTTTCGGCCACTGCGGCCTCCCATGGTCCCGACGCTGTGGGCCACCTCGAGCAGCCCCGCGGCCACCAGCGGGCGCGGCGTGGACTGGTGAAGCCAGTGCGCTCGCCGGCCGGTCCCCTCGGGCGGTGAGGCGATGGCCAGGTCGGCGGCCGAGCCTCCTCTGCCCCGCGACGCAAAGAAGAGGACGAACCAGGCGGGAGAGAGAGAGAGAGGAGATGCGGTGGGCCCCGCGTGTCTCTCGGGCGCTGACCTGGCGTGCCCGTTGACTGGATTTAATGAAGACATATTCGATCAAGTGCGCTTTCCTCAGGCGAAGACGCATTCTGCCGCGGCCTCGCGCTAGATTACGTTTTCTCTGCGTGGAAGCGTACTTCCAAAAATGTGCTTTCAGCCCAGCCGCCGCTGAAACTGTTATTTTGCGAGCGTTCGCCCCTTAAGGGCAGAAACGGACAGTTTTCTGTCTGTTTTATGCCTAACAAACGAACGGCCACAGTTTCGCAACCGCAACTCCGATTGAGGTAATTCCAAAGCCCACGCGCTCAGTGCGTCGAGCCCGTTCCGATGGTGCCATTTTCATAATGGTGCCACATATTGAAAATACCATCTTTGCCCTTCCTCGAATCCATGCCTCTCCCGAGAGCACTGGTTCCGGTGACTCGTTTCCAGTGGATCATCGCACTTTCACCCGGTGTATTCGTCCACCCCAAGGCAAGCCAACCTCTTATCATGAGCACCGGACTTGCATGTTGACTTTGCTTGAACCCTGTGCGTGTGTAGCTGCAGTATATTCATATGATGTTTCTGTCTGCAAATGTGGTATATGTATTGCTTGCCAAGTCATGCTATAACCAGATTTCATACTAGCTTTTGCCATGTTAACAATAATGTTTTTATTGATAATATCATGCTATTACTGTGTCTGTATCTTGTATCATGTCAGTCAATGCTGTTGTGATCCTGTCATACCACTGCCATGCTACATATGTCATATATGCTATTCACTTCATAAGTTTGGTAAACATGGTTATTAATTCATTTATGATATTCATACTTATAATCTTGATGATGTGATTAAATGATGGAGATGACAAGAACATGTATTAATAACAACAACCACCTCCATCGGCTGGATCGTGTCATAGTGCCACCGAATCGAGCTCACCAGTGCATCCACACTTGCCTGGATGGGGAGGCCCTAATTCGGTCTATTGTCATGCCTCTCGCCGGTACCTCCAACTAGGGAAGGTTATGTGCACGTGCTACCCTGGACCGGTGGGCGGCTATAACCTTGTGTACCCGGTTTTGGTATTGAGCTCAGGTCCCCGTTTGGGACAGTTTTGTTTGGCCACGATGGTGGCGGCCACATAGGTGGCGGATGTCACAAGTTGGCATCGGGGTCACCCAGGACATAGCCCAAAGAGGAGTTTGTCGGAGTGGCCGGGAGAGTGTCATGCAATAGATTGGTTTTGTCGGAATGTCGTTGGTCCACCCAAATGGGAGCACGAGGCCATGAATTCCGTAGTGTGGGTACAGTGTACTAACCTCTGCAGAGTGTATAATCTATCGAGAGCTGCGTCCTCGGTTATGGACACAGTTCATACTAGGTCACACTATCTGGTCTTTGTCGACATGGAGGATAAACCTGATATAATAAACTTGTTAAAGAATGTGCTATAAAGTAAGTGGTGACTTGGACTATGAGATAGTCGCGAGAAGTCACGGAGTTGGTTCGGACATGATCATGAGATGAGATCTCGGTGAGTCATGAGCTAGCCCAGAGGGGCAGGGGTAGTGCAACTGGTAAATGAACAACATATTACTTTAACTCTCCACAGGAGGTAATGGTAATTTACTTTCCAGCGTAGTATCATGCATGTCTTGTAGATACAACTATGACATGCCATGATATGCCTTGTTATTGCATGATATGCCATGATATGTTAAAGCCTTGTTGATCCATGTTTTATGATAAGATCATGCCATGCCATGAGTTGCCATGTTTGATCCATGTTCATTTTAATACCATGCCATGTTTAAGTTGTAATCATGAGATAAAGCTATGTATGAGCATATGGCTTGCTTTGTCATCTGCTTGTTTGGATGCTATGTATTTGGTTGACTTGCGAGTACATTCAAGGTACTCACCTGGCCTTGCACACGTGGCCAGATTGCAGGAGAAGACTTGTCGTGCTAGACCATAACCATGCCAGTCCTGTGAGTTGTGGAGCCCAGCCAGAGACGACGTGCCGTTAAACCAAGACTTCCGCCGCCATTTAGATAACCTTAGAGTTATGCAATCCATTGTATCCCTCAGCGATGTAATACTCTATTTCATGTAAATGAAATATATTTTGTGCTTGGAATGCTGTACCATGTACCTGTCATGCGTCAGATGTTATCCTGGGCTGACGTGCGAAGGCCCCCTGCTCCATGCGGATCGGGGTGCCACACTTTGTTTGCTGTGAGCTTGCGAGTACATTCAAAGTACTCACCTGGCTTATCATGCCAGATGCAAGAGAAGCTGTGCAAGAGTATGTTGCGCTCTAGGCCGTGTCCCAGCAGTGTCCCTGTGGAGTGGAGTTCCGCTACATCATCGTTTCGCTGCCGCGTAGTAGTCCTTTATCATCGAGGCCCCTGAGATGTCTACTAAATAATGTACATAAGTGCAGCCGCACTGTGTGTGCCGCTTGGCCTCGCTTATCTTGTAATATCTGAACCTATGTATCCGCTAGAGATCAATAAAGCGGTAATTTTCTGTACCAAGTTGTTGTGTGTTGCCAGAAGACTTGATCTCTGGGCTGGCAATGCAAGGTAAACCGGTTGCTCTGAGCCGGGGTGCCACAGTATGTCATTCCATTTGTTTGACCATAGGAGCACTGGTTCAGCGAGCTGCTATACAAACGGTTTTTAACCCCTTTCTGCGACGTAGTTTTAAACCGTCGCCTTGCCTGTGTGTGCGATAGGGGGGGTCTTCCCACATGACCCAGAAACCGTCGCCAATAGGGAGCATGCAAGCATACGTTTCGTAGAACTAAGTGTATGCGATGCCCACATCTTTCCCAAACGCTCCGTCCTTGCTACTCGTTTGTGCTCGCATTACCATCGCACTCGGTATTCAGTGCTGCAACATTTGCGATGCTCACCCCATCACAAACAGTTCACAATTGTACACCGTATGCGAAGCTTGAATATCCCACACATTTGTATGTACATAAACGTTTGAGATGTATAAAATGTCCCAAACGATTCATCTGTATTACCCGTGTCGGATGAAGGCCTATCACACGCGTTCTTCTATGAGCAAATGTTTACGATGCACACGGCATCATAAACAGTTCATAATTGCCTTGCATGTGTGATAAGGTGACTTTCACAAACATTTATTAAGAAGGAACTGTGTGCATTGTTGTTGTTAATCTCACACGTTTTTTCTTGTCTGATCGTGTGTGCAATAGAGTTTCATCGCACATGTACTGATCTGAGAAATGTGTCTGATCTTGAAGTTTATAACAGACGTTTTGCTTTCACAAACCGTGTGCAGTGTAATGGCATGCAGATCATAATTTAATCCCTACATTTAAAATTAATTTTAAATTGAAATAGATTTTCAATATGAAAGTAGGAAACCACTTATTTCATATCGAACCATGTTTATTACAAATACAAGTTCAAGGACGAATGAATAATTTGATGCACAGGTACATATGCTGAAGAACTAGAGAAGCAGCAAGGAAAGAATGATGAACCAAAGTTGTACTAAAGACTATAAAGAGAGAGGTGGAAGACATTCTGGTTGCTGGAGAAGGTGAAGTGGAATGCCCATATTGTGCCCTCCTCCATGCCTAATGCGTGCACGACTCTAGGCCAACCCCTTGTGATGGCCGCCCGCCCACCTTTCACTGTCTTCATTAGGACTTCTCGATGCTCATTGTAGTCTCGATGAAATACTTTAACCTTCATTGCATGTCCACCAATCATGTACTTTGCGAGGTAATCTTGAGTAAACTGCTTTGGGAACCACTACAAATGAAAAAGATTCAGACATTGTTGTCTAACAACTCATTATGGGCACTAAAAAGAGAAGGCTACAGAGTTCGTAGTTACCATCCTATAGCTCACTGTTGTGTTGGATAGAGCGTAGACAAATAATTTAATTGCCATCGATCGTATCTTTTTGCTAATAATTCTTATCAGTTTCCTCACTTGATGCTGGTTCATGAATATCTCATTGCCCCATACACAAAAAGGGTCGAGGCGTGAATCTTTGCCTAGGACATATGTACCTATAAGCGACAACTCAATATTAGAAGCTAAAAAGTGTCCAGCCGTGGATTTGTATGCACTACATTATGGAACGGAGATAGTATAAGCCGAGGGATGAAACTAACCTCGGTGGAAAATGCTGGCCACTCCCGTTGTTGTCCTGCGTAAGTACATGGAAAGGTGTGATAAGTACTACAGGCTTAACATCAACCAAATATAGCCATGGTAAACAACAACATCTCAAAATGATAGCTTGAATGTGTTGGTTTCAGCATGATGTTAAATCAGTTAAAAAATGGAAGGGAATGTTAAGTACAACAGGCTTAGCAGGGACCAAATATTGTAATTCAAATAGGTACTATTGAAAATGAATAGAACATAGCTCATGCTTAAACATCACATTGCATAAATGTGTAAAACTGAAATAAAGGGCATGTGTTAACTTCACCAGGCATGACAGGAACCAAATATAGCCGTTCAAACTGGTATTGATGAAATCGAACTGCACAGTTCATACTTGCACATAATGAACATCACATTGTGAATAACTGAAATAAACAAGGCATATATGCTCACTATAACAACCTAATATAGCCATTGAAAACTGGACAGAGGCTCACTGCAACCAACCTAACAAGCAAATACAGATAAACAAGGCACCTACTTGAAAACTGGACAAAGGATCACTGCAACCAACCTAGCTAACAAGCAAATATAGATAAACAAGGCATCTGCTTGAAAACTGGGCAAAGGCTCACTGCAACCAACCTAACAAGCAAATACAGATAAACAAGGCATCTGCTTGAAAACTGGACACATGCTCACTGCAACCAACCTAACAACCAAATATAGATAAACAGGGCATCTACTTGAAAACCGGGCAAATGCTCACTGCAACCAACCTAACAACCAAATACAGATAAACAAGGCATCTACTCACTATAAACAACCAAATATAGCCATTCATGAAACTGGAGTGGACAATTCATACTTAAACATCAGATAGCCCTATTGAACATTACATTTTTGCATAACTAAAATAATTAAACACGGCACAGTTAAAACATCGCATGGAAAAATCTACTACAACAATGGGTACGAGCTGGCTAGCTAGAAAAAGTAAGATTTGCTTATAGGATATTGCCTCACTTGTCATGGACGGGATCCTTCCACTTGGAAGAGCACAGACCCAGGGTGCGATCCCTGATGTCGCAGATGGGCTGTCTCACCTTGGAAGAGCCGTAGTGGGTGCCCTTCGCGTGGTCGTGGTCGATGAGATCTGACTTGGCAGCTGAGGATCCCAAGCCACCGCCGTAGAACGTGTCATTCAGAAATGACATAATGGGCTCAATGGCGTACAAGGATCGCAAATCCTTGACTGCGAGGTGGAGGAGATCAGCGGCGGGGCCTTCGAAGAGATTGACGGCGGTTGAACCAGAGGCATTGGGGATGTACCACTTAACCTGTGACATGGCCCGCGTGAAGCCTTCGCTGTCGACGAGCTTGATGTCGAAGCCGGATGTCCTGAGATTCAGTAATACGTGAGCCCGCTGATGTGAATCCTTCGCCATGGCGACGTAGTCAACGTCCTCGCCGGCTTCCGCGGCGAGGTGTTCCTCTGGGATCGACAGGTCAGCACGAATGGCGGCCACCCCGACATCGTCCGGCGGAGAGGCCATGATAGACCTCCTTTTGGCCATACGCTCCTCGGGCTCCCCGGGATATGTGGTCGGGCTTAGGCTGCGACTCTCTGTAGTAGGGGATGGGGATCTGGGTGGGAGGGACACTGCAGGCCTCATCTAAAAACTCAGGGCGGCGAGGGTATGGGAATCGGTGTGTAACCTGAACTTATCTAAGCTAGGAGGCACGGGCAGACCGGCAGGGGTTGGTGGCGGTGGCGGCGGCTTTGGCGGCGACGGCGAGCTAGGGTTCGAGCGGGGGGTGTAGATTGTGGAGGGGGCGGGTGGTGTTTGAGGATATGCCACGGCTACTGAAAATTTTAGTAATGGTGGGTGGAGATGGTGGTGGACGAGGGAGGGCGACGGTTCAAATGCCTCGGCTACTGGAATTTTACTATGAGGTCGGTGGTGGAGGAGTGAGGGCGATGGTTGAAATACCGCAGCAACTAAAATTTAGGTAAAGGAAATGAAGCGGGGCGGGAGCAACCAGATCGCACGCGGTCCAAACATAATAATTGTGTATGATAATAAGGAAAAGCCGCGGAACCACCAATTTTTGCATCGCTCAAGGCAGGTATTTTTTTGAGATTTCTAGCTAGCTGGTTTATCGCACACGGTTCGTCCTAATTTTCAGACGCATATGTGGAATTCATCCTAAATATCATGTACACAATACCCCTTCACCCTTGCTAGCGCTTGCGAAGTCGTGGTGATTTTACAGGGCATGAGCTTCACACACGGTTAAGCCAGTGCACCCATGTATGTTACGCGTACGTTCGCACGCAGTTTTTCATCCGAGGCGTCTGCTATTTTATATAGCACCATTTGGCAACAAAAAAATGTGAGAGAGGATAAGAACACAACCACAACATCATGTGGCCCAAATATATATGTATGAAAAGGGTGGTGTGTGATGTTCAAATTCCCAATGCACAACTTTGACGCGCGGGCCCACGGGTGGGCGCGTCGTCGAAGATCGGGTGAGAGGGGCCAAAAGACAACAACCACCTGGAAGTGGCCAAATATATGTAGGAATAACGGGTGTGATGTTTAAATACACAACACACAACTTTGATGTGGCACCTCCCTCGCAAACCGGAAAGCCCCCTTGGATATCTATAATGACGGGTTAAGGTCGTAGATAGGTGCCTGCCCCACCCCCACTTCATGTCGGCGGGACGCATGCACTTACTCATACTTTGGTCGGACATGCATTCATGTCACCATGACCTACCATAAGACGGACCAAGTGAATCTATCTTGGCCAAACAACCAATGTTGTTGTCGGTCAAAAAGGGATATAATAGACCGCTCGGGCCCATAGATTGGACCATCACCGTAAACCGCACGAGAGGGGCCACAAAACCAGCACCACCTGCATGGGGCCCAAATTGATGTACGTTGGAAGGGTGATGTGTTTTAAATACCCAATAATGTACAATTTTGATGTGGCGCCTACCTCACAAAATGGACAACCCCCATGAAAGGTAGGTAGTAATTAAGGACGACGTCGACGTACGTAGGGTGTCGATCCAACCCACCATTTCGAGCGCATGGGAGGGAATCCTGAGAACGCATGAGTTCGAACTTTGCTCGGACATGTCACCATGACCCACGGTAACACAAACCAGGAGGAATCCATTTGTAACACCCCGATTTTTGGCCCTTTCTTTTTCTTTTGGTTTTCTTTGGTCTTTGCTCTGGTTTTCTTTTTGGAGCAGTTCTGTGGACTTGAAACCTGGGAGATCATCATTTCTTTTCTTCCAAGTGGTGCATCATCCTTGAATCTGTCCCTAGATCATGGCACCTCTATTCTAGCCCAACTCCAAAATTCTTTTCTTAGGGAATATTCCTTTTTCATATTAAAGGAATAACCCTATTTGACATAGGTTGTGAAGCAACCTATATTTCTGTCATTCCAAAAATTCCCAAATAATTCTCATAAATTATTTGGGTCTTATATTCCCCAAATATGCCAAAATCCTTTCTTTCCTAGTCCAAAAATAATTTAGGAATATTCAGTTTCCATTCTGGTCAGAATGGCACTTTGTGAAGGGAGTGCTATTTGTATTTTTCTGACTGACCTCAAACTTTTTGGGCACCCTTTCCTATCCAAATAATTACCACTTGAAAAAATTCAGCTCCATTTGCCTAGTAAATCTTCCTCAGCAAATTCCCAAAGTTTCTGTCCAGAGAGAAGCTTTGTGAAGGAAGTACTAGCTAGGAGTATCCATTTGAGCTGAAATTTTGCCAGGTTATTCATATGCTCAAATGATTCCCCTCCACAAAATTCTAGCTCCATCCAACCAGCTATGTGAGCACACCTTCCAATCTTTGGTTCTAGTCAATTTTTCAGTGTATGAAACAACTACATTTTATATTGCTTCAAAAATTCTGAAATTAATCCAGGACCTAAATATTCCTATATCCTTTGAGCATGCCAAATTTCACATTAGTTTGCCAAGCCATTTGCTCTACAATATTCTTCCAAGATTCTGTTCAGAAGGGACCCTTGTGAAGGAAGTACCATCTAGGTATTTCCAAATGGCATGAAATTTTGCCAGTACCTACAGGGTCCTAAATCACAACTCTCCACCAGATTACAGCTCAATCCCACACTCCATGTGAGTGCATCTTCCTAATCCAGTTTCTGTGATGTTTTGGCAGTTGTATATCAACTACCTTCCAATCCTATTCAATTCATCTCAAAATTCCCAGGACTGTAGTTCTTCCTACCCTAAACCCTTGAGACATCCCCACTGGTCCATTGGTCAAGTAACTTGACCACAACTTCTAACCCAAGTTGACTACAACAACAATCCCCTGATGCATCCCATCTGCCCAAAGTCGCTTTGGTCGATCCATCACTTCAGTGAGGCTGTAGAATGGATGGACAACGCGATGGACATCTTTTAACAGGCCTACGTGCCCTCTTCTTGGCAATGCACGCGGTGACCGCACTATGGGCACGCGTATGCGCATGCTCTGTGTGCAGTGAGCACGCTCAGGGTGTCGCCGAGCCGCGGGCTTCTTCTTCTCGGCCGCGTTCTCGCGTCCGCTGGTGCCGCACTCCCTCTTCGGCGTCCACCTAGCCGTCTAGCCCCGTCCCCCCTCCTTCTTCGCTCTCCCCGTGCCACGGCGGCTCTGTCATCGCCGCACGCGCATGCACAGTGCCCTAGTGGCCGACTGTGCGTGCTCATCCCGCGTCTGCTCCTCCTGCGCCTCCACTAGCTCGCTCACGTCGCCGTCCGAGCCCTCCAGTGCACCACGCGTCTGCGGTTCGCTAGAGCTCCGTCCATCTTGCCCGTGGCGGCACTCGAGCTCGGGCATCTCCGTCCACCTATATAAGCCGTCCCCGGCCACAGCTTGCCTCATCACTCCACCTCCTCCTCACCAAATCGACCACCAGAGCCCTCCAGCCGAGCCCCGGAGCCCTTCTTCTTCCCCTCCGGCTAGAGCTCCGCCGCTCGGCCTCTTCCTTAGTCAGCTTGCTCCGGTGCATCTCCGGACAAGCCAAGGCCACCATCGAGCTCCCCTCACTCCCCTAGTCCTCCTCAGCCTCTAACCCGAGCCATTGGTCGCCGGATTCGTCGATCTCGCCGGCACCCGTAGCTTGCAGCCGCCTGAGACGAAGACGCCGACACCGTCCGGCCATCTCCCGGGGAGCCACGGATATGAGCAGCTCCGCCTCGGTCCGCCTGATCCATCTCCGTCGTCTCCCAGCATCGTCGTGGCCTCCTCGCCGCCGTTTCATCGCCGGTGAGCCCGCCGCCCTTGCCTCTCCCTTCCCTCCCTTTAAATATGACCGAAGGGGCCCACTGGTCAGTGACTCCGGCAGCGTCGAAACGTTTTCTAAGTGAAAGCATAAACCCAAACTACACCTTCGACGTCACCCCTCCAGAGATTTTCTGGAATTTCCAGAAATTCATTTCAAATCCAGATTTGGCCAAACTTTGACCTTGAATAACTCCTAAACTACAAGTCCAAATGAACCGATTCTTTTTGCATTATTTTTCTTTTGAACTCCTTTATTTTCTGGTAGAATTTGGTATTTTTATCTTCTGTCTAGAATTTCTGGACAGAAGTATTTGCTTTATGTAATATTTATAATTGCTTGCAAAAATGTTTCCAGAGTGTTTGTGGTGTGTTGTTGAAGACCAGGAGCTCTTCCCTCCTCTTTTGGAGCAAGGCAAGCCACACCCTCCATTTGCATGATTGCAATGCAATGTCATGGTTTATTTGAATAAATTTGCTTAATATGGCATTATTTAGAAATGATTTATTCATGACATTATGATTGGATAATAGGTGAGTTTGCTACTGCCATGATGATGCTTAGATCTCTAGGACTAATGTTTGTAGATTGAGGATGGCATGTTACTTTGGGATTACTAGTAGCGGTAGTCATGCTTTATTCATGGTCATATTGAATATTATGTTATTGGAGTTCATACTAATGATATGGGTATCTTATGCTTTGTATTTTGGATGGATATTGCTATGATTTGAATCACAGGTTGATATGTAACAGTGGAGAAACAAATCTATCACGAATATATCTTGGGGATCAATTCCATCATTTCGTTGGTCAGGTGCCACCGAATCGAGCTCACCAGTGCAGCCACACTTGCCTGGATGGGGAGGCCCTAATTCGGTCTATTGTCATGCCACTCGCCGGTGCCTCCAACTAGGGAAGGTTATGTGCTTGCGCTGCCCTGGCCCGGTAGGCGGTCATAACCTTGTGTGCCCAAGTTGTGTTGTACCCGGGTGTCCCCGTTTGGGATGAGGTTGTTTTGTTTGGCCACGTTGGTTGCAGCCACAGAGGTGGCGGGTGTCACAAGTTGACATCGGGGCCACCCATGACATAGCCCAAAGGGGAGTTTGTCGGGAGTGGCCGGGAGAGTGTCATGCAATAGATTGGTTTTGTTGGAATATCTTTGGTCCACCCGAATGGGAGCACGAGGCCACGAGTTCCGTAGTGTGGGTACAGTATACTAACCTCTGCAGAGTGTATAAACTATCGATAGCCGCGTCCTCGGTCATGGACACAGTTCGTTGTAGGTCACACCGTTCGATCAACACTCGCAATGACGGAATGACTTATGTTATGGCTGATAGTTGTATGTGGGCAAGTATCAGTTTGGCAGGAGGTCGGTAATGACATCGAGATGATCTTGAGGATGATCAGCGGATTGTGATGTGATCACGCGGTGATCACAAGGATGTATTGATCATGAGGTGATCAATCTGATATGCTGCTTGGTCAGATAGCCAAGAGTGTGATGGTCCATGTGACCCAAAATGATGGTTCACCAGTGATTCTAGTCTCACCATCTTACCTTGAGTAATATTTACTTCCACCTCATAGTAGTTGGTAATAAGTTAATTTGTTAATACTATGTTGTTGTTTTGCCTTGATGCTTTTGGTTGTTGTGAGCTTGCGAGTACATTCAAAGTACTCACCTGGCGTGTCATGCCAGATTGCAGGAGATGCTATGATTGATTGCCTGTCGAGGATTCCGATCGTGCGAGCTAGACCGTGTCCCAGCCAGAGTCCCTGCGGAGTGGAGTTGATCACCGTCGTCGCTGTTCTGCTGCTAGGAGTTATCCCGCTGCTTAGAGTTATCCCGCTGCTAGCATAGAACTACCTTAGCAGGCGTAGTGTCGTCGTGCCATTGTAACCTTTGTAATAGCAAACCTTTGTACCATTATCATTTGTAATGAGAGCTGATTTGTTCTATGCCAAGCAGTGCCATATTCCAGAAGACTTGATTTTTGGGCTGGAATACGGGGCGTTCTGGTCCCTCTGAGCTGGGGTGCCACAACTGTTGGTATCAGAGCAGGTCTGGCTGTAGGACGCCCTAGTTAACGTGAGCATTAGAAACCGGTAGTGTAGAGTCCTGATTGTTTGCTGCATTTGATGGCTGCACTTGGTTGTTGCACAACATGCATATAGATTCCGTTTTTCTTCTAACCATCTATTCCATGAGTGTAGATGGCCGCCATTCCTATTGAGTTCAACGCAGCCCCTGCACCGCTCAGCTTCGCATCCCTACTTCGAGATGTGTGGCATAGCCTCTATCCCAATGGGGAAGTGCCGCGGTACCAAGTGTTTGAGGTTCCGCTTGGAGGCAGATTACTGGAGTATGGTGCCCATGTGTTTCTGGAAGCCAGGATCCCTATCGGAAGATGTACCTATAGATTCCATGGCGGATATGGTGCCACCACAGATCGCGCAGTTCAACTCGCAGGCAGGAATTACGGGTCTTCATCATCAAGAGCTGGTGATGCAAGAAAACCGTGCTTACTCCTAATAACCTACCATAGCCGAGAACCCCAGGCGAGTCAGGTTCCCCTCTACTCGCCCTAATGATGATGTGGCCATTCCGTCCATGTCCCGCTTCATGACGGCCGAGTATATGCTGATTGCTGAGCTAGTCCGAGACGTGACCCGGGCCAGGAGATTGCTCGGTGCTGCAATGGCTCCACCCTCACTGCCTTCTTCATCGACTTCTACACCTCCAGCATCAACTGCTCCACCCACCCCTCCACCAGATGCTTCGTCAGCTACCTAGCTTTAGGTCGTTCGTAGTGCAGTAGTATCCGTATAGCTCATGTTGCATCGGTTGTAGTAGCATGCATGTGGTGATGTGTTGAGTAGTAATGAATGCAGTGTCACTTATGGATGCTTGTATGTCTGTTGTGTGCCGTTGTTCGATTGAGTTGTTTTCTTTGTTGTTTCTTTTGGGCCTTTGGTGTTACCTTATTTTCCCCTCTTATGAAAGTTGCTCATCAACCACCATCGGACCCGAAGAAGCAATGAGGATCTCAGTTATTTGGAAGCTCAGCTAAGCAGTATGGCATTCTCAGTTGATTGCATTGTATTGAGAATATAAATGGTAGACTGGATTTATTATCAGCATTAAGTCTACATCAGTTGTGCAACCTTTACCGCAGCGATGATCAAACCAGCAGGAAGACAAGTCAGGTGCAAGGCTAACAATATATTTTCCATCGAAGGTATGGATATATATAAAATTTTATTTCAACCACGGGTGAAACTTGAAATATGTTATACTCCAGAAGAAATCCAAAAGGGGCTATGAGTTCAATATTCGGCAAGGAAGACAGTCCGACAAGGTAACCAACAGTAAAATGTTATGGGTATGTATACCGCATTCAGTCCGCGGATCATAATACGAAGCTTCTGGTGTAAGAAACTTAGCCTTACTCCACACACTCACGAAATAAGCTTATGATGCAAGGCTCCTCAAGTTTCCTCTGTACGACACATGGACAGCTTCCTGCCCAAGATACCCAGTCTTCCATACCAAGATACCTCGATAAAAGATTCCGGCATAAGGAAATGAATCTTCCTCAGTAAGCAACCAGTGGAGAAGCTTCTCAGGCACGGAACCCAGCCTTCTCCAGCACACTACCATGACTAAAGCTTCAAGCGTAAGGTATCCAGCCTTCTTCAGCAAGCAATCGAGTTTTCTTTAGTATGACACTACACACCGTCATCAGTACCGCTACAAGATATTACACAGTGAGTTGGCAGTATAAGACAGGGCAACTTCAGAATCAGGTCCGCAACAATTTTGGCAGAAGTCAGTCAGGACGCATGTCTATTCCGGGAACCTTGTATTTAACTCCAGATTTCCGTATGAGTGGGGAGCATGCACCCCAGATCATGCAAGTCACTTATACAATGATACAACTATATTCACATAAATCTACCAAAAGAAGACCAGGATGCAACAACTCCATAATTCATGTCAGAGTAAGTAAAGCCAGAGATACATCTCATGTGAATCAACAAATAGTGAAGCAGACAAGCTTGAAACAACAAGTTTGACAGTAACTACAAAAGTCAGTTTCTCGGCACCGGAAAAGGTGGTATCATGGACTCTTGTTACAAACTTGTCTGATCGGCTCGATCAACGCACTCTGTACAACTATATTGTATGCCTATGAGGACTCGCTTCATACGCAAGGATAAGGTATGATAATGAAATATTGCACCCACAACAACTATGGTCACAAGAAGAACTAAGAATAAGTAAAGGTGGCCAAGCTCTTTCCGTAAGGGATTCCGACAAAGAAAATACTGACAATCAAGGAGTAAGCCTAACAGCAGAAATATGATAATTACCACATGACCGACAGGGTCCGGGTACCCACGTCAGATTGAGACCATGGTTCCATAAATATCAACATGAGCATACATTCAGGGGTCTATCCTATACCATAAGGACCTCAGGTCACGTTAACTGGTTTGTCCGGTTACACATGTTTAGAAGGCGACCGTGATACAATACCTCACGGCCTATTAACCCCGATGACCATACCGACAGCATGGGTAAGTCAAAGGCCGAGCACCCAACTCAGATCAGATGCTCTCAGTAGTGGAACTGAGTACAAGGACAACCTGTCATGAGAACTATTTTCCCAGCAGCGCAACTATCAGTCCAAACTTGAGATGCTATGATTTGAGATTGCAAGCTCAAGACAAAGAGACAAATTCCGATGCCGCAGTATCATCCACGGGCAGTCAGATCCCGTTAAGAAAACAACCATGATTCCCAGCATTGTTTGAACCCAGAAGACACACATCTATTTGAGCAAACCAATGGAAGAAATACAAAGGTTTCATGTTCACAGGAAATTTATTCTTGGGATATTACTGACAGACATGAACTCATCCAAGTCAGCATAAGGTTTGACGTAGAAGCAAAAGCTTTGTATTTTCATTAATTAATAACAAGATAGTTGCCCAGTTAATTGCGAAAAACTGGGCGAAAACCGATACAAACAGGGCCTAAACCTACGGGAACTCTTGGCTAATCATGAATTGGTATAGGCCTTCGTCCACGCGTCTGATACGCTCACGGAACTGCTGTACCGCAATATCGATCTCCACCCAGGATATTTCATCGGCGACGGTCAATTCCAAGCCACGACGAGTATTTTGCTCTGCTTTATCGTTGGCGGCACCTGGGGGCCGAGGAGGTCGAAGAGCCAATCGACCAGCCCGTTGGCGTCGTGGCAACGGATTCTGGCACTGCGAACTTCGTCTGGCGCAATTTTGGCACTGATGGCGTCTGCCCATTCCTGGCGGGGAATCGGAATGCTTACTGGCCTTGGAAACGGCCTCTCGAGTGGTTGAGTCAACAGGATGCTGACACGACTCCGCTCAGATAGTGCGTCGCACCACACCTGATGTGCGGCGGCGTTCTCCCGCTCTTGCGTGGCAGCGCTTTGCCACTCTTGCTCCGCTTCGCTCCGCTCCATGGGCGGCGACGAACACATGTGTAGACATTGGCCCGCTCAAGCACTGGGGCGCGATGATACCGCTCACGCTCGGCGGCACGCTGCCACTCTTGCTCGGCGGCGTGCTGCCTCTCTTGCTCGGCGGCGCACGGCCGTTCTGGCTCTCTAGCCTACTCTAGCTCATTCTCCTCGTCGAGGAGGTTGATGACGGTGGCGGCGCTTCACCGCATTGGCATGCTTGGAATTGTATAATGCGGTATGGCCAGTGTGTCGCCGTCTAGCCTCCTATGCCCACTGGCACTGGCAGTGGGAAACCAATGGGGGGGAGTGGCAGGAAACCGATTGGGGGGAGTGGCGGGAAACCGATTGGGGGAGTGGCGGGATACGGTAGCGTGTTTGGATATATAACACCATTAATATGGAAAACTTGGGAAAGAAGGAAGCGCGAGCTAGCACGACGCGTGCACACAGTGCTTACCCACGGGTTGAACAGAACTGCTTTAAATTATTCAGTGTTCGTTTGGCATATTTATACATTATAATAGAGTTTTCTAGGCATTTAATGTGCAAAATTCAAATTTGAACTACAAATACATGCTCCAGTGCACCAAAATGGGTTGAAAAATCATATATGAGTCCTTGGGTGCATGTTTAGGTCCCATGCAAGGAATGGGGATGAATTACAAACATCTCGGCGTCCTGGCTCGGCCTCAAACATTGAGAATCTTGGTTTTTAAATCCCCATAAATCCAAAACTCACTTGAAATTCATGAAACTTTACATGGTGTCATGACACGGCACATATATGCCATGGTAAAAAAACTGACCAATTTGGGGCAAGTTTTGGTACAAGCCTCTTACAAACCGGAGCTTCTCGCAAGAAGCCTCCGATAGGGAACGTGTCACCCTTGTGGGCGAAATGACAATCGCCGCCTCTTCTCGCCTTGTATTTTTTTCTATGGGCAACATAGACCAATAGGAGATTTGTGCTAAAATATGGAATTATTCAGGGTTCGTTTGGCCTTTTTATACATTAATTGAGTTTTCTAGGCATTTAATGTCCATAATTCAAATTTGAACTACAAGCACATGATACAGTGCACCAAAATGGCTTTAAAAACCATACATGTGTCCTTGGGGTGCATGTTTGGGTCCCATGCAAGAAATGGGGATGAATTACAAACATCTCGGTGTACTGGCTCGGCCTCAAACATTGAGAATATCGGTTTTTAAATCCCCGTAAATCCAAAACTCACCCGAAATTCATGAAACTTGGCATCGTGTCATGACATGGCACATATATGCCATGGTAAAAAAATTGTCCAATTTGGGGCAAGTTTTGGTACACGCCTCTTACAAACCGGAGCTTCTAGCAAGAAGCCTCGTGGTTCCGATAGGGAACGTGTCACCCCTATGGGCAAAACGACAATCGCTGCCTCTTCTCGGCTTGTATTTTTCTTCTACATGCAACATAGACCAACAGGAGATTCGCGCTGAAATATTGAATTATTCAGGGTTCGTCTGACCTTTTTATACATATATTAATTGAGTTTTCTAGGCACATAATTCAAATTTGAACTACAAGCACATGCTCCAATGCACCAAAATGGCTTCAAAATCCATACATGTGTCCTTGGGTGTATGTTTAGGTCCCATGCAAGAAATGGGGATGAATTACAAACATCTCGGCGTACTGGCTCAGCCTCAAACATTGAGAATCTCGGTTTTTTAATCCCCGTAAATCAAAAACTCACCCGAAAATCATGAAACTTGGCATCGTGTCATGACATGTCACATATATGCCGTGGTAAATTTTTTGTCCAATTTGGGGCAAGTTTTGGTAGAAGCCTCTTACAAACCGGAGCTTCTAGCAAGAAGCCTCGTGGTTCCGGTAGGGAACGTGTCACCCTTGTGGGCGAAACGACAATCGTCGCTGCCTCTTATCGCCTTGTATTTTTTTTTCTACAGGCAACATAGACCAACAGGAGATTCACGCTGAAATATGGAATTATTCAGGGTTTGTTTGGCCTTTTTATACATTAATTGCATTTTCTAGGTATTTAATCTCCATAATTTAAATTTGAATTACAAGCACATGCTCTAGTGCACCAAAATGGCTTCAAATACCATACATGTGTCCTTGGGTGCATGTTTAGGCCCCATGCAAGAAATGGGAATGAATTACAAACATCTCGGCGTCCTGGCTCGGCTTCAAACATTGGGAATCTCGGTTTTTAAATCCCCTTAAATCCAAAACTCACCCGAAATTCATGAAACTTGGCATAGTGTCATTATATGGCACATATATGCCGTGGTAAAAAAATTGTCCAATTTGACACAAGGCGCACACATTAATAGCCAACGTAGGCATTTTGGAACAAATAGATGACACGTTAATATCGCAAACGGTTGTATTGTTTGAACTGTGGGCGTTCCACTAATCATTTACGTGCGGCCACGCGTCCCTCTTTTTATTGGAGAGTACTACCTCGGTCCTGGTTTATTGGTCATCTTTGTATTTTGTGCAAAAATTTGACCATACTAGGTGGCGTGCATGCAGCTGTTTGATTAGACGGGTCGAGTGTGAGAAGTGTGCCGCGCGGCTCGACGGGACGCGTGCGAGCAGTCCGCCGCGCGGCTCGACGGCACGTGTGCGAGAAGTCCGCCGCGCAGGCTCGACATGACCCGTGTGAGCTGTCTGCCGCGCAGGCTCACCGGGAAGCGAGCTCTTTGACCTCCACCCGTCGCCTCGCTCCCAACTTCTCCATTAATGGCGGCCGAGCAGGCTCACCGGGAAGCGAGCTCTTTGACCTCCACCCACCGCCTCGCTCCAAACTTCTCCATTAATGGCGGCCGAGCCACTGTTTAACATGCGGTTAATGCACCTGGATGGAAGGTGTTAGCTTGTGATCCCATGGCCCCGCTCAACGCTAGCTAGCATTGTTTTGTTCATGCCTCGCTGAGAACGTGACTTTTAGCCTGTTTTCGACTCGTATACATGTACCTACGAGGTTATGAACGAAATAATACGACGACAAATTGACAATGGCAACGGATAATAATTGTCTTGCATATCCCGGATAATTTAAAATGCAACATGTGGCAACGCTCGAAAGACACAGGGGAAAAAGAGAAGAAGAAAAAAAAGGAAGAAGGAAGTCGCTGCTCTCTACTTCTCGATGGATCGCTGGGCGAGGAGTTCTTCCAGCTCCTTCTTCACATCCTCATGACTTTGCTTGACAGCAGCCACAGATTCCTCCACCTGCAGCTCGTGCTCGATGCGGAGCTTCTTCAAGTCATCCCTAAGTTCATGGACGACGACTGTCAGCATCATCCGTGAGGCAACGCTCTTCTCAAACAGCTCCCTCCAGCCGGCAGCCTCATCCTTCTGCTTGTCGAGCTCCTCGTGGAGCTTCGCATTGTCACCCATGAGTTTCACGATGAGGCCGGTCGCCTTATCAACTGAGGCATTGCTAATCTCGAGCAGCTTCTCCAAGCCGGCGAGCAGCTCCGGCTAGTTAATTAGGCCAGCGCGAATGTCATCGTCGCTGGCTAAGGACTTCAGCCTCGCCAGCTCGTCGAGTTCGCCAACGCGGCGAGTGCGCTTGTGAGAGTGTGGGATCGAGGAGATAGGTCTAGAGGGGGGGGGGAGAATAGACACTTAACCAACCAAAGTTGCAGTTTTTCGTTTCTCTTGGAACTTAGGCAGATTTTGGCACAAGTTAAGGCAACTCCAATACTTTCTACACATGCATATCTAGTGATTGAGCAGCGGAAACAGTAAAGCATGTGAGTGTACGGAAAGTGAAGGGGTAGAGTATGGAAGATCAAACGCAATGAAGACACGGTGGTTTTGGCGTGGTTCCGATAGGTGGTGCTATCGTACGTCCACGTTGATGGATACTTCAACCCACGGAGGGTAACGGCTGCGCGAGTCCACGGAGGGCTCCACCCACGAAGGGTACACGAAGAAGCAGCCTTGTCTATTCCAACATAGCTTGCATCCACGAGGACTAGCCTCACTCGGGGTAGATCTTCACGAAGTAGGCGATCTCCTTGCCCTTACAAACTCCTTGGTTCAACTCCACATCATGTCGGAGGCTCCCAAGTGACACCTAACCAATCTAGGAGACACCACTCTCCAAAAGGTAATAGACGGTGTGTTGTTGATGAACTCCTTGCTCTTGTGCTTCAAATGATAGTCTCCCCAACACTCAAACAACTCCTCACAGATTTGGCTATGGTGGAAGAAGAATTTGAGTGGAAAGCAACTTGGGAAAGGCTAGAAATCAAGGTTCAAATGGTTGGATTGGAATGTCTTGATCTCAACACATGAGTAGGTGGTTCTCTCTCAGAAAATGTATGGTGGAAGTGTAGGCACGTTCTGATGGATCTCCTTACTTAGAAGGAAGTGGTGGAGGGGTATATATAGCCTCCACACAAAATCCAACCGTTACACACTTTTGACCCAACTCGGTGGCACCGATCAGAAATCTCGGTGGCACCGAACTGTGTAAAAGATATGAACATTAGGAATCTCGGTGGGACCGACTGGAACAACTCGGATGGACCGATGTGCAATGGTTAGGGCAAACCTCATCTCGGTGGCACCGATTGCATCAACTCGGTAGGACCGAAGTGAAGCAGTAAGGCAACAGAGAGTTGGCAAGCCATCTCGGTGAGACCGATTTGCAAAACTCGGTGGGACCGAAGTAAGTGCAAACGATTACAGAGAGTTGGCAAGGCCATCTCGGTGGGACCGAGATCCATATCGGTGGATCCAATTTGTTAGGGTTTTGGCAGTGGCTAAGTCCAGTTGAACTCGGTGGCTCCGGATAGAGAATTTTGGTGGGGCCGAGTTGGAATGTAGGTTTTGGACATATCTAGATGGAGAAAGTGGTTGAGGGTTTTGGAGTACTGTCACTAAGCACTTGAGCAAAAAGACCATTAAACAACACTTCATCCCCTTTTAATAGTATTGGCTTTCCTATGGACTCAATGTGATCTTGGATCACTAAACCAAAATGTAGAGTCTTGATCTTTTGCCAATCCATGTCCTTAGCATTTTGAAGGGTTCCACATCTCCTTGTCCATGCCACGCCATTGTTGAACTTGTCTGAAATTCACTAGATAGAGGCATTAGTCCAACAACATGTATGTTGGCATAAATTACCAAAACCATCAAGGGAGCAAATGTGCTTTCAATCTCCCCCTTTTTGGTAATTGATGACAACATACATCAAAGCTTCAAATAAAGATCTAGCAGAAGTTTGTATGAACGCTTTTAAGAAAAACATGTAACATGTATGAGCTCCCCCTAAAGATGTGCATATTGAATGATGATATCACATGGGAAATATACATGCAACATGTATCTTGGCTATATGCATCAGAACAATATGTATGACATTTAGGCATCCACATGTTCATGATTATCTTTTTGCAAACAATATATACTAGCAAGAGGTCAATCATGTACATGGGTGTGATGCATATACTTACCTTGAGGTTCTTGATCAAGTACCTGAAGAAATACACTTGAGAAAACAAGGTTAGATAACACAAGATAATTTCTTCAAAAAAGACACAAGATCAACAAGAAACCAAGATTGCGATGACATGTAGAAGAGAGTATCACTAGGTGAATACTTCTTTGAAGCAGACATGTCCCCAAAAGAAAGAAATAGTTGTCTCCCCTTAAAGAACTTCCTCTCCCCCTGAATCTGACATTGGATATTGGGAGCAGGTAGGGTGAAAAAACTAAAGCAATCAAAAACACTAAAGGAACTGGAATCATGTTTCTCCCCTCTTAGAAACATGTAACATACTCTCCTCTTGTAAGGTGCGTCTCTTTTGTAGTGATAAGCCTTTGATGTATTCCTCTCTCCCCCTTTGACATAAATTTCCAAGAAGGGACTTCAAGGTTGTTGGTCAAGTGGGTTTGGTCCTTGGGAAACACATCTAGCCATTGAGTGGCTCTAGATGCAAGTAGAGGATAAGAATCATTGAGTGGAGCTGGAGCAGAAAATCTCAGAAAATATTTGACAGAAAACTCCTTAGAGCAGCAAAGTCAGTGACTCCGAGTTGTATCACTTTGGTGGAACCGAGTTTGGTGCAAAGGACACTAGAGAACTCCATCTAGATGGGTCGGCGACTAGGTCACCTATGTTAGAGTATATTGACTTAGGAGTCAAGTGAGAACACTTGATCATGGGTCATACTCATCGTTTAAGCTCAAAATGGGGTTGCCATTTTTCCTTTAAGCATTTCAATGTATTCACATCTTGTTGAGTTGCTTTAGCTCATGTCTTTGAGTAAAGCTTCTCTAAGATGTGAGAACTTACATTGGGATTTGGTGGTGATGTCCATCATGTAGTTTAACTTGAAGTGGATGCTCATGAGTTGAAGTTGGGAGCGATCCTATCATTTGTAGTTCATCTTCCTACATGGGTTAGATTTGCAAGGAACAACATGTATATCCAAAATGACAAGAATGAGTCATAACTCAAATGTTGTCAAAGGATATGTTTAGGTTGTCTTGTTCCTTGTCCCACCAATAATTGTTGATACTTGGGTTATACAAGATTGCTTATGATAAGAGTGAGATGCTATCTTGTGACATGAAGCTTGTCCAAGTACCTACAAAAGGTTAGATACAATACAAGGGACCAAAATGTCCAAGATATAAATGATCATGAAAGTATAATGGATTAGTCAAGAATGCTCATGCCCTTGTATGCATCCACATGAACCTCTAGTTCAGGTTTGAAGCATCAATGATGTTCAACTCACTCCTTAAGTGACAAAACACTTTCTCATCAAGGGGTTTGGTAAAGATGTATGCCAATTGTTTGTCAGTACGAACATGTTTAAGGTCAATGTCACCTGTGTCAACATGATCTCGAATGAAATGGTGACGAACCTCAATATGCTTAGTTCAAGAATGTTGCACGGGATTGTGTGCAATCTTAATAGCACTCTCATTGTCACATAGTAATGGTACATGTCTCACATGCACACCATAATCTTTAAGAGTTTGTGTCGGAAGTGGGGCTCCGGGGACCCAAAGGTTCGAACACTGGGGTGAGCTCGTCCTACTACTTCATCTCCTACCACGGCTAAGCGACGGCGAGGCAACGGCGAGAGCGCACTAGCGAGGGACGGCGGCGATGACTCAGCAGTTTACACAGGTTCGGGCCACCTTGCGGTGTAAGACCCTACTCCTGCTTGGTTGGTATTGCTCTGGTGCGAGAGAGAGAGTACAAGATTGAGGATGATGAGAACAAGAGTCCCCTTCTACAATGGCTGCTCTGCCCTTTATATCGGCCATGGTCCTCTTCCCCCCGGAAACTTAGGCGGGAAGGGTTGCCACACTCGGTGATTTTGAAAGAGGACAGGCGCTCAGGCTATCCTGACTAAAGGTGGTCTTCGCCTGCCAAAGCATGATCCATGATGCGCCGGTGGGCTCGGTGATGACCTCCTCCCCTGCGCGCCCGTCGTCTTGGTCTTCCTTCGTCGATCGGGCAACCTTTGGGGTTGCTTTGGAGAGTAGATAGCTGGCCCTGCTCCCTTAACACAAAAGAGGAAATCATCTTCATCCGCGCCTGCTGGCGCGCCTTCTGTCGTCGTTCGTCGCCGCGTGCGTCACCCACGTGGTGGGCTGAGACTGCACGACTGAGCCATATCTTCCTTGCCTTGTAAGCCATCGGGAGGATGCCTCGGGAGGCAGCCTCGGGGGACCGCCTCGTGAGAGGGCCTCGTGAGGCGGCCTCGTGACGGAGTCTTGGGTGGAGCTGCTGCAGAGTCCTGCTTGCCCGCTCCCTGAGGAGGGGTCCTCGGGAGGCCGGAGCCTCATGAGGGGTCTTGGTGAGATGCTCGGGTGGTGACGGCTCGCTGGGCCCAAGCCAGGCGTTGCGCCCTGGGCCAAATGCAGACGGGCCTGGATACCCTGGGTTCCATGGGCCCGACAGTAGCCCCCGGGCCCGCGGCGCGCACGTTCCCGCCTACTGAGGGGCAAAACGGTGTGGGCCCTAACCGCCTACGGCCAGGCGCGACGCATGGCGCACAATGTGATGGGGGACGCCTCCACTTCTCCATGGCGCCTCGGCAACCGCCGCGCTAACATAAATCCTGGCGTGGGCGGCGCAAGGCCATCATTGCCTTCCTTCACACGCTCCACCTCTCTGCGCCTGAGAAGGCGGAGCGACGGGGGGAGTTCCGCGCTGAGTATAAAGAGGGAGAGGGGAGAGCTGGAGTCCTCCACCCATCTTCTCCTTCCTCCTGCTTCCTCTGTCTTCTTGCTAGGGCCACCACGGAAATGGCGAGGGGGAGAGGGCGTGGCCGTGCTTCCACCGCTGCATCCCAGGTTCCGCCCCTGGAGCGCGGTCGTTCCCCGACGGCTGCCAGCGCCGGGCCCAGCAGTCGTGGACGGGGCACCGCCCGCGAGCGCGGCGGGCGAGGTGCGCGAGGCCGAGGCGGCCGCGGCGGAGCGGCCGCGCTTCTGCCCCAGGCGGGGAGCCACTCGGCGGAGGCGGTACATGAGTTCATTGTGAACATGCACCGCAACCCCTGCACCTGGCTCCGGCTCCCGGACTCCTTCGCGGCGGCGATGGAGGACCGCGCGCCCTTGGGCCTGTGGGTGCAGGCTGACGGTTGCTGCAACGGTCCCTCCTGGGTGGCGACGGAGCTCACCCCCTCGGGGTTCATGTTCCTGCGGCAGGGGTGGAAGTCGTTCGCCCTCGCCCGCGGCCTGAAGCGGGGGCACGTCCTCCAGTTTAAGTATGATGGGGCCGCCACGCTCTTCGTGAAGATCTTCGGGCTCTCCGGTAGCCACCTGGAGTGTTGCGCGGAGAGCGAGGATGGCAGCTACAGCGGCTCCTCCAGCGAGGACGATTCCTCCAGCGGTGCTGCCCCCTCCGGCGGGGGCGGAAGCGGCGACGACCCCCCCCCCCCCGTGTCAAGAGCGAGGACTCCGACTCCGACTAGGTGCACGCGGCGACGATTCCGGAACCCCTGGCAGCGAGGGAGCGCCGTGCGCCAGGCGACGGAGCCGCACTTGCCTACAGCGCCTTCTTGGGAACGTGCACGGCGCCCGCACTGGAGTCTTGGGGGCGACGGCGCCTCGCCTAGGCTCCTTCTTTCTTTTGTTTCCTGCATTGAACCAATGTAGCCCCGCGGGGGCGTAAGAACAGTATCTTCTATGTTTAACTTGATGCTTTTGTGATTCAAGGCATATGCATTCCCTCCCGAAGTCATCTCGTGAGGCTGGTTTTTTTTCTTTGCTCGCCTCAGCGCTCTACGCCGTTAGGACTCAGCCCCCGAGCGGGCCTCAGCTGCCGCTGGTATGTCCGGTCGCGATACCGGGACAAGGCCAGGAGGTGAGGGGCACCGGGAGCTAGTGAGGGCTCCTGAGACGCGATGCTCAGGGAGCCCCCTTTTAGCGTGCAAGCGGCTTACGCAGAAGAAAAAACGCTGCACTCAACGAGATCGTGAAGGAAGAGAGCTTGAGCGATGGTAAGGGCGCCTCGCGAGGCAGTCACACTTAGCTTTTGGCGGAGAACGGTGTCGGGCGAGCTACAGCTCATGAGGAGCCCCACGCATCTCGCGAGCCGCGCTCACGAGGCTTGCTCCCGAGGCTCATCGCTCGACGAATCTTCGCTTCGTGAGACTGGCTTGCGAAAGGCCACCTGCGAGGTCCTTGCGTAGCTCGCCTCCTGAGGGACTGCATGTTGAAAGATTTCACAATGGGGGGAGCGGCACGCGCTCGCTAACTCGCCCGTGGCCGTTGCGTGACGAGATAAGGCACCAAGGACCTTGGTGAGGTGACGTGCACGGGAGCAGGCCCGTGAGCCAGAGCTCAGTCGATTGGATTTGGCGGCACTGCAGGGACGGACCTGAGCACAGGCACCGTGCCTAGCCCCCGCTCACGGAATCGGTCAGGGGAGGGGTCGCGAGCGTGTCGCGCTCTCCGGTCGGCATTGAACTTAACAGGCAATTAAGCAGGTAACATAACTCACCAGGGTGAAATCAGCAAAATTCATTACACAACCAAAAAGATAGGGGCTAGGCTGCCGTGTCCAGCATGGATCAACTTGAGGTTGGTGCAGCCCGTGGGGCGCCCTCAGTTGATTGTTCCGCCAGCGTGGAGCATGGGGCTTCCACAGGGGTGTGGGTATGATCGCGGGTCGATCGTTCCGCCAGCGCGGAGCATGGGGCTTCCACAGGGGTGTGGGTATGATCGCGGGTCGATCGTTCCGCCAGCGCGGAGCATGGGGCTTCCACTTGGGCGTGGGTGGGAGCTCTCGCGGGCCCATCAGGCGAACGCAATGAGAGGCTCCGGGGCGTGTACAGCCCCGTTTCGTTCGTACGCGTGAGGGTCAAGGGTAGAACTTGCGGAGGTGTTGGATGTTCCAGGCATTAGGCACAGGAACTCCGTCCTCCGTCTCCAGCCGGACTGAGCCGGGCCTGGAGACATGAGTGACCCAGAAGGGTCCTTCCCACATGGGTGAGAGTTTGTGAAGTCCCTCTCGGGAGAGGATCCTGCGCAGGACGAGGTCGCCGACTTCGAGAGTACGAGGGTGGATGTTGCGGCTGTGGTAGCGACGCAAGGCCTGCTGGTACCTTGCGGCACGAAGGGCAGCCTGACGGCGGCCCTCCTCGAGGAGCAGCAGATCGATCTTTCGCGAGCCCTCCTGACGCGCCTCGTCGAAGGCAAGGACTCGCGGGGAACCGTGCTTAAGCTCCAATGGGAGGACCGCTTCAGCGCCGTAGACGAGGAAGAAGGGCGTCTCGCCAGTAGGCTTGCTTGCCGTCGTGTGGATAGACCACAACGAGGACTGCAGCTCGTCGAGCCAGCCCTTGCCGCAAGCCTCAAGTTTCTTCTTGAAGCTCCTTGTTTTGAGGCCCTTGAGGACCTTGGTGTTGGCGCGCTCGGCCTGGCCATTGCTTCGCGGGTGCGCCACCGAGGCGTAGCAAATCTGCGTGCCGAGGCTGGCGCAGTAAGACTTGAAGAGGCCGCTCGTGAACTGGGTCGGTGATGATGCGGTTGGGAACTCCAAAGCGGCTCACGAGGCCCTTGATGAACTTGACGGCGGAGCCGGCCGGAATGGTGCGCACCGGCTCGACCTCTGCCCACTTGGTGAACTTGTCGATGGCGACGTAGAGATAGCGGTAATTGCCAGCTGCTCGTGGGAAAGGCCCTAGGATATCCTACCCCCAGACCGCGAAAGGCCATGAGAGGGGAATCGTCTGGAGGCCCTGCGCTGGCTGGTGGATCTGCTTGGCGTGGAATTGACAGGCCTCGTAGGCCTGGACTAGTGCGGCAGCGTCGCGCAGCGCAGTGGGCCAGTAGAAACCACTGCGGAACACCTTGCCGACGAGGGTGCGTGACGAGAAGTGGTGACCGCAATCTCCTCCGTGGATATCAGCGAGCAATTCGCGCCCTTGCTCTTCAGAGATGCACCGTAGCGAGACGCCATTGGGGCGCCTATGGTACAGCTCGCCATCCTGCAGGCAGTAGGCGGTGGCCTGCCAAACCACGCGCTCTGCTTCCGCGTCTTCCTCCGGGAGGGTGTCGCGAAGCAAATAAGCCTTGAACTCCACGGCCCAGCTATCTGCCTGGGGCTCGAGCGCCAGCAGCAGGCGAGCTCCTGAGGTCGGGCCACAGTCTGGTGCGCCCGTGGGTGGTGCGGGCGGGAGTTCCTCGCGAAGGAGCGCCGTGCTCACGGCTGGGATTGTGGCAGATGGCTTGAGGAGCCTTTCCTCGAAGACGCCGGGGCGCTGGGGCTCGCGGCGCGATGCTCCTTTGGCGATGTCGTCGGCTTCTTTGTTGCCGCCGCGGGGGACGTGCTGCAGCTCCAGGCCAAGAAAGCGCTTCTCAAGTTTACGTACCTCTTCTAGGTAGGCGGCCATGTGCTCGTCCTTGGGCTTGTAGCTTTTGTTGGAGAAGTTGACGAGGAGTTGCGAATCGCCCTTGATAGTCAGACGCTTGATGCCTAGGGCGAACGCGGCCTTGAGGCTGGCGATGAGGCCCTCATATTCTGCGATGTTGTTGGAGACCTTGTCGGTGTGCCTGAAGCAAAGCTGTACAGCGTAGTAGAGCCTGTCTCCTGTTGGTGAGGTGAGCATAACCCCAGCCCCCGCGCCCTGTCGGGAGAAGGCGCCGTCGAAGTGCATGGTCCATCCGCCAGGCGCCTCATCCCCTGGCAGGAGGGACTGGGCCTCGCGAGGCTCGTCCTCGTACATGTCCATCCATTCTGCCACGAAGTCGGCCAGAGCCGCACGTTTGATGACTCTGGTGGTGGAGAACTCTAGCTGGAAGGCTTGCAGCTCGATGTTCCACTCGGCGACGCGGCCAACGGCGTTGGGGCTGCGCAATACTTGCTCCAAGGGGTAGGAGGAAATGACCTTGATGGGATGACCCTGAAAGTAGTGGCGCAGCTTCCTGGAGGCGACGAGGAGCGCGAGGAGAAGCTTCTGCTGCATGGGGTAGCGCTCGTGCACGTCTCTTAGCACGGTGCTGACGAAGTACACGGGGTGCTCGACGAGGCGCGTAGTTGTTGCGACAGCTTGCTCTTCAGACGCCTTGCGAGGCTTGGAAGGCTCGGGAACCTCACGAGGCTTAGGAGGCTCGCGAGGCTCGGAAGGTCCGGAAACCTCACGAGGCTCAGGAGGCTCGCGAGGCTCGGAAGGTCCGGAAACCTCACGAGGCTTAGGAGGCTCGCGAGGCTCAGAAGGTCCGGAAACCTCACGAGGCTCAGGAGGCTCGCGAGGCCCGGCGGGTTCGTGAGCCTGAAGGGGCACCAAGGGTTTTTCCTTGGCACAGACGCGCTCCTCCCGCACCTCCACCAACGCCGCGCTGGCCGTCTAGGGGGTGGCTGCCAAGTACAGGAGCAAGGGCTCGCGAGAGCGCGGCGCGACCATGATGGGCGGGCTCGTGAGGTAGCTCTTGAGGGCTTCAAAGGCGGCGTCTGCCTCAGGAGTCCACTTTTAGGAGCCGAACCTCTTCAGGAGCTTGAAGAAGGGTAGGGCTCGCTCACCGAACTTGGAGACGAAACACCCTAGGAAGGCCATACACTGTGCCAAGCGCTGGGGCCCGGCGCGCTCGTCGCGGAGGGGAGGCGGCGGGGGAGCGCCGTGCGCCAGGTCTCTAGCACGAGACGACAGCGGGCGGAGCGAGTAAGAAGGCGTCGGAGCGTCCCCGGCGACGTTGACGAGCTTGGCGATGCGACCGAGCTAGGCATCGTAGGCGGCGTCAGTCGGACGGTAGCGGAGCAGCTCACGCGCCATGAGCAGCGCTGCCTGCGGGTTCGGCGGCCCACGGTGGGCGAGGGAGGAGGCCGTGGCGGTGTGGTCGTTCGCCCGCACGGAGGGGGTGCAGGGAAGAGTCCTGCTACTCACGGGCAGCGGGGTCGGTGGCGGCAGCAGCCTCGGCTTCTGGACGGCGGCGATTGCCGCGGGCCGCCGGCTCCGTCTGAGCCATGCGGCCAGCCCTGCGCTCGGCGCGCTCGCGACGTGCGTCGGCCATGGGGCTGGTGGAGCTGAGGGCGGAGCAGAAGAACAGTAGCGCACCCTTACCTGCCGCGCCATATGTCGGAAGTCGGGCTCCGGGGACCCAAAGGTTCGAACACTGGGGTGAGCTCATTCTACTACTTCGTCTCCTAACACGGCTAAGCGACGGCGAGGCAACGGCGAGAGCTCGCTAGCGAGGGACGGAGCGGGGACTCAGCGGTTTACCCAGGTTCGGGCCACCTTGCGGTGTAAGACCCTACTCCTTCTTGGTTGGTATTGCTCTGGTGCGAGAGAGAGTACAAGGTTGAGGATGATGAGAACAAGAGCTGATCCCCTCTCTGGAGGTCTCTCCTTCCTACAATGGCTGCTCTGCCCTTTATATCGGCCATGGTCCTCTTCCCCCTGGAAACTTAGGCGGGAAGGGTTGCCACACTTGGCGATTTCGATAGGGACAGGCGCTCAGGCTATCCTGACTAAAGGTGGTCTTCGCCTGCCAAAGCATGATCCATGACGCGCCGGTGGGCTCGGATAGGACATCCTCCCCTGCGCGCCCGTCGTCTTGGTCTTCCTTCGTCGATCGGGCAACCTTTGGGGTTGCTTTGGAGAGTAGATAGCTGGCCCTTCTCCCTTAACACAAAAGAGGAAATCATCTTCATCCACGCCTGCTGCCGCGGCCTCTGCTGCCGCTCGTCGCCGCGCGCGTCACCCACGTGGTGGGCAGAGACCGCGCGACCGAGCCGGATCTTCCTTGCCTTGTAAGCCATCGGGAGGATGCCTCGGGAGGCAACCTCGGGGAGACCGCCTCGTGAGAGGGCCTTGTGAGGGGGTCTCGGGTGGAGCTGCTGCTGAGTCCTGCTTGCCCGCTCCCTGAGGAGGGGTCCTCGGGAGGCCGGGGCCTCATGAAGGGTCTTGGTGAGATGCTCGGGTGCTAACGGCCCGCTGGGCCCACGCCAGGCGTTGCGCCCTGGGCCAAAGGCAGACGGGCCTGGATACCCTGGGTTCCATGGGCCCGACAGAGCTTGAGGTTGACCTTGCGCAGGTTGGCAAATGTTTCCTGGAGGTCCGCGATGAGGGATTCAGCCTCGCGAGATTTGACCATGATGTCGTCGACGTAGGCCTCCGCGTTCCTCCCCATCTGAGGCCCCAGAGTGATGCGCATTAGCCGCTGGAAGGTGGCGCCCGCGCTCCTTAAACCGAAGGGCATGCAAACATAACAAAATACACCGCAGGGGGTGATGAAGGCCGTCCTCTCCACGTCTTCGGCCGCCATCTTGATCTGATGATAGCCTGAGAAGGCATCCAGGAAGCATAGCAGATCGCACCCGGCGGTGGAATCCACGATCTGATCGATGCGGGGCAGTGGGAATGGATCTTGAGGGCAGAACTTGTTGAGGCTGGTGAAGTCGACGCACATGCGCTCCTTGCCGCCCTTCTTGGGGACGACGACTGGGTTGGCGAGCCATTCGGGATGGCGCACCTCACGAATGACTCTGGCTTCTTGGAGCTTCTGAACTTCGTTGACGATGAACTCTTGCTTCTCTGGCGCCTGGCGCCGTGCTTTCTGCTTGACCGGGCGTGCATTGGGGCACACCGCTAAGTGGTGCTCGATCACCTCCTTCGGCAGACCGGACAAGTCGGATGCCTTCCAGGCGAAAACATCCGAGTTTGCCCGAAGGAAGGAGACGAGCGCGCTTTCCTATGCAGGAGGGAGGCCTGTGCCGATGGTGAAGGCGGGGCCGGAGCCGCTGCCGTCCACCGACACCTTCTTTGTCTCGGCGCGGTCCTGAGAGAACAGGTGCTTCTTCTTCGCGGGCACGGCCTCGGAGGGCTCGGCCGCGTCCTCGTCGGTCGGGTGCGCGACAGCGGCAGCCTTATAGGAACGCTCGAGGGTGCTGGCCGCGTCCTTCTCGTCGCAGGCGACGGTGATGATGCCGCTGCAGCCGGGCATCTTGAGGACGTTGTAGGCGTGATGGGTGACCGCCATGAACTTGGTGAGAGCTGGGTAGCCCAAGATGGCGTTATAAGGCAGGCCGATGTGCGCCACGTCGAAGTCGATGAGCTCGGTGTGGTAGTTCTTGCGGGTGCCGAAGGTGACGGGGAGGCGCACTTGCCCCAGTGGAATGGTGGATCCATCAGTCACTCCGGGAAAGGGCCTGGTCGGCCTCAACTGGTCGTAGGGCACCTGGAGCATCTCGAAGGTCTCGACGGAGAGTACGTTGAGGCCGGCACCCCTGTCGATGAGGGTCTTGGTGACCGCAACGTTGCTGATGGTGGGAGTGCATAGCATGGGGAGCGCGCCTGCGGAGGCCGTGGACTTGGGGTGGTCCTTGGAGTCGAAGGTGATGGCGTACTGCGACCACTTGAGGGGCCGTGAAACCTCTGGCCTCGAGAGGGCGGCATACACCTTGCGAGAGAGCTGCTTGAAGTGGCAGATGGACGCGGGGGCTTGGGACCCGCCAAGGATGCAGGCGACCGCGCGAGGCTCCTGGTAACCCCCAGCGCCCTCGTCGGGCTGGTTGACGTCGTTCCTCCGGGGTGGCGGCGGCAGCGGCGGGAGAGCGGCATGGGCCTGAGGATTCGCCTCACGAGGCTGGTCGCGCCAGTCGGCCTCACGAGGCTGGTCGCGCCAGCCCTGGCGGTAGTTGCCATTATTGTTGCGGTTGTCCCAGCGGTTGCTGCCGCGGCCATTGCGGTCGTCCCGGCGGCTCTGGCGCTCGTCGCGGAGCAGCTTGAGCTCCTAACAGTCTTCGTTGTTGTGGGAGCGGACGTTGTGAAAAGCGCAGAGTGGCCGGTTGTCCTTCCTGGGCTCATCGCGGTCGCGGCCGCGCTTCTGCTCGGGCTCCGCCGCGAGCACGGCAGGGCCCTTGTGCTTGACGCCCTTGCTCTTGGCCTTGGCGGCGTCGAGCGCCGCGTCGGGCTCGTTGTGGACGAAGAGGCGGCCTTCTTCGGCCTTGGCGCACTTGTCGGCGAGGTCGAGCAGCTCGAGCACGGAGTCGAGCTCACCGTTGGTGGCGAGCTTCTCGCGCATCTTGACATCCTTGACACCGGTGGAGAACGCGGAGATGACGGCCGCGTCGAAGGCGCGCAGGATCTTGTTGCGCACCTGGCTGAAGCGCTGGATGTACTTGCAGAGGGTCTCGTCTGGGCGCTGCCGAACACGCCGCAGGTCGTTGATGGTGAGGGAGCGGTCCTGTGTGCCCTTGAAGTTGGCGATGAACTGGCTGCAGAGCTCGGCCCGCGACGAGATGGAGGCCTCGGGGAGGTTCATGAGCCAGGAGCGCGGGCCGTCCTTGAGGGCCATGGGGAACCAGTTTGCCATGACCTTGTCGTCGCCGTTCGCCGCCTCGACGCTCAGCGCGTAGAGCTGGAGGAACTCTGTGGGGTTGGGGTGCCGTCGTAGCGCGGAGGTAGCTCAGGCTTGAAATTCGCGGGCCAGACCACGCGACGCAGCTCGCGGGTGAAGGCACGGCAGCCCACGCCGCTCGAGGGGACGCCGCCAGCGAGGGCGGCACGGTTTTGACGCCCGGCCGCTGCAACGTCCTGAACAGCCTGGTCCTGAAGCTGGCGCTGCCGCTCGAGGAGCACTCGCGCGTCGGGGGGCACGCGGCGGATGATTTGGCAGCTGGCCTCGGCTCGGTCTGGCGAGGACGCGGCACGGGACGGCTCACGAGCCCGCATGCTGCGCTGGGGCCCAACGCGCTCGTCGCGCAGAGGAGGCGGCGGGGGAGCGCCGTGCGCTAGGTCTCCAGCACGAGACGGCGGCAGGCGGAGCGAGTAAGTAGGCGCCGGAGCGTCCCCGACGACATTGACGAGCTCAGCGATGAGACCGAGCCAGGCGTCGTAGGCGGCGTCGGCCGGGCGGTAGTGGAGCAGCTCACGCGCCATGAGCAGCGCTGCCTGCGGGTCTGACGGCCCATGGTGGGCGAGGGTAGAGGCCGTGGCGGTGTGGTCGTTCGCCCGCACGGAGGGGTGCAGGGAAGAGTCCTGCTACTCGCGGGCAGCGGGGTCGGTGGCGGCAGCAGCCTCGGCTTCTGGACGGCGGCGATTGCCGCGGGCCGCTGGCTCCGTCTGAGCCACGCGGCCAGCCCTGCGCTCGGCGCGCTCGCGACGTCCGTCGGCCATGGGACTGGTGGAGCTGAGGGCGGAGCAGAAGAACAGTAGCGCACCCCTACCTGGCACGCCAAATGTCGGAAGTGGGGCTCCGGGGACCCAAAGGTTCAAACACTGGGGTGAGCTCGTCCTACTACTTCGTCTCCTACCACGGCTAAGCGACAGCGAGGCAACGGTGAGAGCACGCTAGCGAGGGACGGCGGCGATGACTCAGCGGTTTACCTATGTTCGGGCCACCTTGCGGTGTAAGACCCGCTTGGTTGGTATTGCTCTGGTGCGAGAGAGAGAGTACAAGATTGAGGATGATGAGAACAAGATCCCCCTTCTACAATGGCTGCTCTGCCCTTTTATATCGGCCATGGTCCTCTTCCCCCTGGAAACTTAGGCAGGAAGGGTTGCCACACTCGGCGATTTTGAAAGGGGACAGGCGCTCAGGCTATCCTGACTAAAGGTGGTCTTTGCCTGCCAAAGCATGATCCATGACGCGCCGGTGGGCTCAGTGATGACCACCTCCCCTGCGCGCCCGTCGTCTTGGTCTTCCTTCGTCGATCGGGCAACCTTTGGGAGGATGCCTCGGGAGGCAGCCTCGGGGGACCGCCTCATGAGAGGGCCTCGTGAGGCGGCCTCATGAGGGGGTCTCGGGTGGAGCTGCTGCAGAGTCCTGCTTGCCCGCTCCCTGAGGAGGGGGTCCTCGGGAGGCCGGAGCCTCATGAGGGGTCTTGGTGAGATGCTCGGGTGGTGACGGTCCGCTGGGCCCACGCCAGGCGTTGCGCCCTGGGCCAAAGGCAGACGGGCCTGGTACCCTGGGTTCCATGGGCCCGACAGTTTCAGTCATCCATAGTAATTGAGCACAACATGATCCCGAGGCAATGTATTCCGCTTCGGCAGTAGGTAGAGATACCGAGTTTTGTTTCTTGGAGGACCAAGACACAAGAGATCTACCAACAAATTGACATGTACCCGAAGTGGATTTTTTGTCAACCTTGTCTCCGGCATAGTCTGAATCGGAATAGCCAACAAAATTGAAAGAAGATCCTTTGGGGTACCATACGCCAAAGTTTGGTGTATGTAGCAAGTATCTCACAATTCTTTTTACGGCCTTAAGGTGACACTCTTTTGGTACCGCTTGGTATCGTGCACACATGCACACACTTAGCATAATGTCGGGACGGGAGGCACATAGATATAGCAATGAACCAATCATAGATCGATAAACCTTTTGATCAACCGGTTTGTCATCCTTGGTCAAGTCAAGATGTCCACTCGTGGGCATTGGAGTTTTCATACCTTTACTTTCTTGCATGTTGAACTTCTTGAATAAGTCCTTGGTATATTTTGTTTGAGAAACAAAGGTACCCTCCTTAGTGTGCTTGATTTGCAAACCAAGAAAGAATTTGAGTTCACACATCATGGACATCTCATACTTTTCCGACATCAACCTTCCAAACTTTTCACTTCGACTTGTGTGTAACCTTGAGCTACGAGACGAGCCTTGTTGCGTACAACTTGTACATCTTCATCTTGCTTATTCCGAAACACCCATTTGGTTCCAATAATGTTTTGCTCATCTTTAGGCTTCTCAACCAATGTCCAAACTTGGTTCCTCTCAAAGTTGTGTAGCTCCTCGTGCATTGCATTCACCCAATCGGGGTCCTTGAGAGCATCTTCCACCTTCAGAGGTTCAACACTAGAGATGAATGAGTAATGCTCACAAAAGTTAGCTAAACGAGTTTTAGAGCGAGTGATTCTCCCGGATTGGATATCTCCAAGTATTTGTTTGACGGGATGATTCTTGTCGATTCTTGCTCTAACTCGAGGTAGCTTTTGCTTGGGTTGTGGTGAAGCTTCCTCATCATCATTATTTTCTTCTTCTTCGTTGATGTTGTCGTTGTTCGCTTGCGGAGGTGGAGAAGGAGGTTGTGGTGGATCATCTTGTTGCACTTCCTCATTCCCATCGTCTTGACGTGTTCCACTTGTGGATGCCTCCATATCAACTTGTCGTTCACCTTGATGTGAAGTTGGGGCTTCCACTTGAATAGACGAGGTACTCTCCTTTACCTCCACGGGACGAATCTTGCCAATGGGCAAGTCTTGGATTGCTTCTGATGGATCTTGATCTCCTACATCAATTGGCAATTGCTCGACTTGCGAGCCGTTAGTCTCATCAAACTTCACATCTACCGTCTCTTCAACTTTTCGAGTGAAGTTGTTGTAGACACGGTAAGTGTGAGAGTTCGATCCATAACCAAGTAGGAAACCTTCATGAGATTTAGGAGCAAATTTTGAACGACGATGCTTATCAAGAATGTAATATTTTGAGCCAAATACTCAAAAGTATCCAACTTTTGGTTTGTTACCGGTGAGCAGTTCATACGCAGTTTTACCAAGAAGCTTGTGAAGGTAAAGTCGATTTGTTGCATGACAAGCTGTTTCAACCGCTTCCGCCCAAAAGTGTTTTGGCGTCTTGTATTCATCAAGCATTGTTCTTGCCATCTCAATAAGAGTACGGTTCTTCCTCTCAACAACTCCATTTTGTTGAGGTGTGTACGTAGCCGAGAACTCATGTGAAATACCCTCCTCATCAAGAAAGGTGTCCACATTTGCGTTCTTGAACTCCGTTCTGTTGTCACTCCGAACCTTCTTGATCTTCACTTCAAATTGATTTTGGGCGTTTCTTGCGAAGTTCTTGAAGATCTTTTGTACCTGCGATTTGTCATCGAGAAAGAACACCCACGTAAATCTGGAAAAATCATCAACAATGACCAAACCGAAAGAGTTACCACCAAGACTCTTATAGGAGTTGGGACCAAAAAGATCCATATGAAGTAGCTCGAGTGGTCTCCTCATGGTCATAATGTTCTTCACGGGGTGGCTTCCTCCAACTTGTTTTCCTGCTTGACAGGCACTACAAAGTCGATCCTTGTCAAATATAACATCTTTCACACCAAGAATGCGATCTCCTTTAACAAGTTTATCAAGGTTACGCATGCCAACATGTCCAAGTCTCCTATGCCATAACCAACCTTTAGAAGATTTAGCAATTAAACATGTACGAGGTTGGGCTCTCTTAGTGAAATCAACAATGTATAGATCACCTCTACGAATGCCGGTAAAGACCATATTATGATTATCTTGATGAAACACTTGGCAATCTACTTTGGTAAATAGAACATTGAAACCAAAATCGGCTAGTCTAGATACGGAAATAAGATTGTAACCAAGAGATTCAACAAACATAACATTTTGTATGGAGCTATCATTGGATATGGCCACCTTACCAAGGCCAAGTACCTTACCTTTGGAGTTGTCTCCAAAAGTCACATACTTGCGTGGACCATCATTTTTAGCAAGCTCACGAAACATGTCTCTATCTCCAGTCATGTGATCGGTACATCCACTATCAAGAATCCACTCTTTTCCTTCGGCCGTGTAATCTAGAAGATTTGCCATAAGACTAAGATTCTTCATGGTCTTCTCAAATTCAATATCAAATTCTTCGTCCTCATCATAGTAGTCATGCTCAGCATCATCATCATCATGTATATGATCATCACCTAGGGCAATGAGTTCATTAGTTTCATGACCATGACAATGTTCAAGTTTATGAATTCTAATGGCTTCCGTGATAACGTTACTAATAGTTCTAACATCTCCTTTAGCATGCATAAGATCACGAAGCTCAAACAAGCAATCATCAAACTTAGGATCATTAGGACTCATCTTGTGAAAAGCAATAGTCTTATGAAGAATGTCATCAAGATTCTTTAAAGAGTAATCGGGATATCGCTTTTCCAAGTCATGCCATAGAGTATAAGCACATCCAAAGTTTTGCATACAACGGAACACAACTTTAGGTAATCCTCTAATGATAAGATTGACGGTTCTAAGATTATGAAGCATGTCAATTTCCTCTTCATGAGTAGGATGCAAGGGATCAATAGGGGGCACATAAGGATTATGAATATACTTGCTCAAGTTAAATTCATCAAAGATATCAAGCATTTCATTCTTCCAAAAGTTGTAATACTGCCCATTGAGAATAGGCACTCTATGCCTAAGACTCCCCAAAGTAGACACATCCATCTCCCTCCAATGGTGATTAAACCAAAGCAATGGAGACCAATGCTCTGATACCAATTGTGGGATCGAGGAGATAGGTCTAGAGGGGGGTGTGAACAGACACTAAACCAACCAAAGTTGCAGTTTTTCATTTCTCTTGGAACTTAGGCAGATTTTGGCACAAGTTAAGGCAACTCCAATACTTTCTACACATGCATATATTGTGATTGAGCAGCGGAAATAGTAAAGCATGCAAGTATATGGAAAGTAAAGGGGTAGAGTATGGAAGATCAAATGCAATGAAGACACGGTGGTTTTGGCGTGGTTCCGATAGGTGGTGCTATCGTACGTCCACGTTGATGGAGACTTCAACCCACGGAGGGTAACGGCTGCGCGAGTCCACGGAGGGCTCCACCCACGAAGGGTCCATTGTCGGTACCAAAATTGGCAGATCTCGAGTAGGGGGTCCAAACTATGGGTCAAGGAGTCGATGGTAACAGAGAGCGTAGAGACAGCGATTTACCTAGGTTCGGGCCCTCTCGAGGAGGTAAAACCCTACGTCCTGCTTGATTGTATTGATGTGATTGTATGAAGGTTACAGAGTTGATCTACCTCGAGATCAGATGGGCTAAACCCGAGATTATGAGTCTTCTCCCTACGGACTAAACCTCCTGGTTTATATAGACACCAGGGGGGCCCTAGGGTTACATGTGGTCGGTTACCATCAGGGATAACATGCCGGTTATGCCATCTATTCCTTGGAGGAGACGCCAAGACTTCAGAGATTTCCTTCTTTCATACGGGATCATCCCCAATCCAGCCTTCCATCGACGTGTAGAGAGCGGCCCACCAGTCCGGCCCATGAGAGATAGGCCGGCAGCCCGAGTACCCCCTAGTCCGGGACACCCTCGGTAGCCCCCAAACTAGCCTTCAATGCCGAGGTCTACGGTCTTCGGCAGCTTCATGCTTCAGAAGTCTTCGGCTTGGATGGCGAGTTCCTCCCGTTACCTATATTTGGATTAACAATAATTCGGCCACCAATAAGTCAGTTACCGAGGTATCTTCAGAGATAGAATTAAATGACGACCCTCGATTTCTGCACGCCCACGGAATGCGAGTGGCCCGATGGGTTCTTACAAAAATGTCCCTTTAATAGGCCAAGGGCGTGGAGGTTAACGCACCCCACCCCTGCCATTCTTCTCCACATCCTCGCAAAGCCAAAGTCAACAAACAATGGCAAGCGCCCCAGGCTCTTCCTCACGCCCTCATGGCCCCCGTCAAGGTGATTGGGCGGGATGCTCCGTATCTTGTATGCGACTACGTAGGCTTGAGGCGCAGGGGTATCTACCCGCCTCAGATCTCACATCCACCCGCCCCGGATTAACTTCCGTAGACGGAAAGGCCCTTGCGGAGAATTTCCCTTCCCCTCATGGGGAGGAGAGAGTTTGCTTCGTGCCCTTCGTGCTGCGAGGCTTGGGTTTTCCCATTCATCCCTTCTTGAGGGGTTTACTAGAGTTCTACGGGATTCAGCTCCACCACCTTACCCCCGGATCGATCCTCCATATTTCGGGCTTCGTCGCTTTATGCGAGATGTTCCTGGGCTGCGAGGCGCACTTTGAGTTGTGGAGGAAATTCTTCTGCCTAGTCCCCCGCACCCGGGAAGGGGTCATCTACGAGGTCGGCGGAGCCGAATTATGGCGCATTGCCGGGACCGGATACCCCGTTGGGACTCCGAAGAAGGATTCCGAAGAGTGGACTTCGGAATGGTTTTATATCGAAGACGTCCCTTTATTCGATCCAGTTCGAAGGGGTCTACCGGAATTTTCATTGGCTTCTCCAACGAAGCGGTTCAACTGGTGCCCGAAGAGTCCTTCTCAAGAGGAAAGTGCCGAAGTAGCTCGTCTGACTGCTCAAGTGAGGTGGTTAGCTCATAACGGACTAACCATCGTTGATGTGATGGCAATAGCCATTGCTCGATGTGTCCAGCCTCTCCAACAGAGAATTCATCCGCTATGGAACTACAATGGGGAGGATGCCGCCGCCCGGTACACCAAGAAGGGGCCTGCCAACCAGGCGGCGATAGCCGCCATACTAGCCTATTTGTTCAAGGGGGAAGAGCAAGAGTTCGCTCGACTACAGCTCAAGAAAGGCTTCTCGATGTATGAGCCCATCGAAATGGTGAGTTCGACCACTCTTTATAGTTCGGATATTACCCCAGATTTTTCATAATCGGATATTCATCTTGTCCGAACAGAGTTGGAGGCGATGGATCGAAACGGTGAGTTGCCCGGCTCCTCAACCGGAGAATTACTCTCGCGATGACGATCCTGGGTTTCATGACGACCCTAAAACGTCGATTAATTTCGAGGACGGGGTCTTCTACCAGGAGAGCCTTGATGGCTCCAAGGTGGCCCTGTTGGCCGATCATCCCGGGGCACTTCCCTCCTCCGTGGTAAGTGGCCAACGGGCTTCCTCTCGAAAGAAACGCTCAGCCGTTGCAGGCCCGAACACACTGACACCTACTCCCAAGGGCCGCCGCACGACGCGCCGAACAGCCGCAAAAGCGGCACCAGCGGCTCCGACGACAAGTAGTCATGGGGTGACCCCACGCGTGGCCCCAACGGGAGCTACATCATCAGCGCCCTGCCCGAAGAGGTAATGTATTCAACGTACTGTTATGGCCTCTATCTTCAACATCCACCGCATATGTCAATAATTTGTTCCATGGTGTTCGATAGACGATGTGTGGAACCGCGCACGGCCAAGGATGCTGAGAAGGTGCCAAGGGGTGACTCAAATCCGAGGTCGCCAGCTGTAACCGGAGTTACTCCGGGGGCTACTGCCGAGGACCAAAATCCCGAGGACTCGGGAGACGTCTCGGTCACCAATTCCAAAGTTGAAAGTGTGATGAATCATCGGCGGCGCAAGGCATCACTTCGGCAAACCGCGTTGTCTAATCAAGAGTTCAATGCTCTTAGCTCGGTAGATGCATACCTCGGCGCTGCCCGAACGGGACTTGAAGGTGCAGTGAGACTCATGTCTACGAATATGCAGGTATAGTAATAGTTTTGAAAACTAGTACCTAACCCAGTAGCCCCCGAGCCTTAATTTGGGCGGGACGGCCGAGTTAAGGGTCTGATATCCATGCTGCCCTGCTATTTGTGCAGACTGTTCGGGAGCAGAACAAAAAGCTGTCCGAGGACCTCAAGCTGGCTCAAACAGAGTTAAAGTCTATGAAAACCGAGCTAGAGGGGGTGAAAACATTCACCAGAGAGGCACATGGTAAGTGCCTGAATTTAAAGTTCGTTAAAGAGAAAATGGGGTGGAACACCTCCACTAATGAAAAATGTTTCCATAGCAGCCGAGACGATAAATCAGCTGCAGAAGGACCTGGATATGGCCAGGAAAGCCCAAAGATATGCGGAGTCACAGCAAGAGGCTGGCTACCGGGTGCTGTCCCGAAGTCATGAGGAGAGGGATAAGCTTAAGGCGGAAGGCGAACAACAGGTCCAAGAAATCAAAAGCTTGAAAGCTCAACTGACTGTAACCCAAGAGGAGAACCAAAGACTGAAAGCAGGCATGTTCGGTAAGTGCAATCTAACTCGCCCGTTCAATAACTGAACGTATATGGTAGCAAGATGAACAACGCCCCGTCTTATTGTAGTTCTGCTGACCGGGCGTCCCGAAGAGGAAGTCGGTTCCTTCGGGCGGGACCTGCTGAAGGAGCTATCCGCTGTACATGAGTGGGCCCGGAGAGCCATGAAGAGCATGTTCAAAGCACTGTGGCCTGGCGAAGTGGCTCCGGTAGGGATGGCCGAACTCGCAAGTCACTTCAAAGGAGCTCGGCGCCGCTTTGAGTTATGGAAGATGTCATCTTGTCGCGAAGGAGCACGGGAAGCATGGGCGATGATCAAGACCCGATTCACCAAGCTGGAACCGGAGCATTTAGCGAGAGTTGGGCCGGTAGGGCCAGATGGGCAGGAAGTGCCCGTGCATCTGGTATATGACCAGGTTATGCCCGCAGCTCGGCTGTCCCAAGCAGATTGTGCTCTGGAGACCATAATAGATGGTCTAGCTCAAGACTGATAGGTCGATTCTATGTACCTAGGTACTTTACATCGGATAGTCTCCAAACCGTGCATAAAAAACGTTGTCTTAACCGGCCATCGGCTTCCGCCTCCTCGACCAGAAGCCAAGGAGTGTTTTCCTACTATGTAATCCGAGAACATCGGAAAGATACTTCGGAAAACCAGGCAATCCGGCCATTTGGTGCAAACAGACAAAAACGTGCTCGGGGAGTTATGTTATATTACTGATTAACGTAAGAAACATCTTCCGACGAAAATAGTTCCGCTATGGGTTCCTTTCGTCAGGTGACCACGTTATCCGTGGATGAATAACCGAGTACCCGAATGTAGACGGGGACGGTTACTTCGGGAAAATACCCCGGAAACTTGGTGATAGGTATCAATTATTTTCACTTCCCCCCGTGGCCGACCAACTTGTTGTCTTAAGACGCTAGCTTTTGGCTTCACCCGTCTGAGGTACGTACCCGGGAAATCCGGACGTAACAATCGCAGAGGTGCTCCCTTTACTCCCTAGCCGAACAATCGGGAACGTAGGGGGTAAACACAGGAGCGAGGCAACCCAGCTTGGCCAAATCTTAAGTCAAGTTGATGCATATAGTGGCTTGAGAACGATACAGGAAGGTTGCAAACACGTAAAAAAACGGATGATTGCATAAATGAAATTTGACGAGCTTCGTAAAAGAAGCCCCCAGGTAACAAAGTGTGGTACATTCAAAGATGTTTGCCGAAGAAGAACTTAACGTAATTCGGCATTTCCGAACACAACCCGAGAGAGACTATTGACTAGAAAGATGAAGATCCGAAAAGGATAAATCAAACAAGGTAAGTTTGTGGGACTAGCCGTAGAAACGTCGCAGCCGAGCTGCATTCCATGGGTTTGGTTCGAGGCGATCGTCCGTCGGGTCGCGGAGGCGGTACGCCCCGCCCGTGAGTACTTGGTCGATTATGAAGGGCCCCTCCCATTTGGGCGCCAGCTTATGCTTCTGCTTCTCCGGGAGGCGCAAGACTAAATCGCCAACGTTGTAGGCCTTTGCCCGTACTTCCCTGCTCTGATAACGTCTGGCCTGCTGCTGATAAAAAGCAGAACGAGCCCGAGCTATGTCGCGCTCGTCCTCCAAGGCGTCCAGGTCATCTTGCCGATCCAGCTTGGCCTCCTTTTCTTCGTACATACGCACCCGAGGGGCATCGTGAATAAGGTCGCATGGGAGGACGGCTTCTGCTCCATATACCATGAAGAATAGTGTGTAGCCCGTGGATCGATTAGGAGTGGTGCGTAGGCCCCACAGTACGGAGTCGAGCTCCTCAACCCAATGGCAGCCGGAGTCTTTCAAAGATCGGACCAAACGAGGCTTAATGCCGCTCAAGATCAGGCCGTTCGCTCTCTCGACCTGTCCATTAGACTGTGGGTGATACACCGAGGCGTAGTCGAGCTTAATGCCTAAATTAGCGCACTAGTCTTTGACTTCCTGGGGGGTAAAATTGGATCCGTTGTCCGTTATTATGCTGTGGGGAACACCGTAACGGTGTACGACGCCGGATATAAAGTCGATGACCGGCTTAGACTTGGCTGAAGTGACCGGCTTTGCCTCGATCCATTTAGTGAATTTATCTACCATGACGAGTAGATATTTCTTTTTCTTGGTCCCACCTTTAAGTGGTCCAACCATATCCAGCCCCCAGACTGCGAAAGGCCAAGTAATTGGGATTGTCCGAAGGGCCGTGGGGGGCATATGACTCTGATTTGCAAAGAGCTGGCATCCAACGCAATGTTGGACCAATGTCTGGGCGTCTGTTCGGGCAGTGGGCCAAAAGAACCCTGCTCGGAAAGCCTTGCTGACCAGGGCCCAAGCTGCCGCGTGGTGACCACCCATGCCAGCGTGAATCTCTGCCAGAAGTTGCCTTCCCTCCTCTTCGGAGATGCACCTCTGGAGGACGCCAGTAGTGCTTTTCTTATATAGCTCTCCCTCGTGGACTTTATAGGCTTTAGATCGTCGAAGGATACGCCTGGCCTCAGTCTGGTCAGCCGGTAATTCTTGGCGGAGGAGGTAGGCGAGGAAAGGCTCGGTCCATGGTGCGATTACCGCCATGACTTCATGAGCCGAAGTTGTCATTGTGATGGCCGAGCCCCCGATAATTCCATTATCTGGTTCAATAGGCGGAGGGACGAACTCTCCGGGGGTATTGGTGTTCGAGCCCTGAACGTTCACCTGCCACACCACGGACGGCTTGAAAAGTCGTTCCAAGAATGTGTTCTCGGGGACGGGGTCGCGTTTAGCGCCCATTCGAGCAAGGATATCCATAGCTTGATTGCTGTCACGAGGTATATGGTGAAACTCTAGTCCTTCGAAGCGGACGGAGATCTTCAGGACGGCGTTGCGGTATGCTGTCATTTTTGGGTCTTTTGCGTCGAATTCGCCGTTAACTTGAGAGATGGCGAGATTAGAATCTCCCCGTACCTCGAGCCGCTGTATGCCCATTGACACCGCCATCCGAAGTCCGTGCAGCAGAGCCTCGTATTCGGCTGCATTGTTGGAGTCGGTGTACATGATCTGGAGTATGTACCGAATATTGTCGCCAGTGGGGGATGTGAGGACCACTCCAGCCCCTAGTCCTGCGAGCATCTTGGAGCCGTCGAAGTACATCGTCCAATGTGAGTATGTGGTGTACTCCCTAGGGAGTTCGGCTTCCATCCATTCCGCCACGAAATCAGCCAAAACTTGAGATTTAATAGCTCGGCGTGGTCGATAGATGATTTCGAAGGGGAGAAGTTCTATAGCCCATTTGGCTATACGCCCTGTGGCGTCACGATTGTTGATTATGTCATTCAATGGTACTTCGGATGCTACCGTAACCGAGCACTCCTGGAAGTAATGGCGGAGTTTTCGGGATGCCATGAAAACTGCGTAGGCGATCTTCTGGTAATGCGGGTACCTTGTTTTACATGGGGTAAGCACTTCGGATACATAGTATACAGGTTTCTGTATCTGGAACTTGTGACCCTCGGCCTCTCGTTCGACAACAAGAACCACACTGACCACCTGATTCGTCGCCGAGATATATAGCAACATTGGCTCAGCCGGGCTGGGTGCCGTCAAAATCGGGTTGCTGGCCAGTAGAGTTTTTATTTCTTCGAGTGCCGCCGCCGCTTCGCTAGTCCATTCGAAGTTCTTCGTCCGTTTGAGCAATTTATATAGCGGCAGGGCCTTTTTGCCGAGGCGCGAGATGAAGCGGCTTAGGGCTGCAACAGTACCGGCCAGTTTCTGGACGTGTTTGAGCTCAGTGGGGATAGCCAACTCGGACAGTGCCCGGATTTTCGCTGGGTTGGCCTCTATTCCTCTATGGGAAACTATGAAGCCGAGCAGCTTGCCGGCCGGCACTCCGAAGACACACTTTTCCGGATTAAGCCGTATATCGAAAGTCCGAAGATTGTCAAAGGTCTGCCGGAGATCGTCCACCAGCTGGCTGACGTGTTTGGTTTTGATAACCACATCGTCCACATAAGCTTCGACTGTTTTGCCGATTTGTTTCTCCAGACACGTTTGGATCATGCGCTAGTATGTGGCCCCTGCGTTCTTTAAACCAAAGTGCATTGTGTTGAAGCAGAATGGTCCATAGGGAGTGATGAATGCGGTGGCCGCCTGGTCGGACTCCTTCATTTTGATTTGATGGTATCCGGAGTAAGCGTCAAGGAAACATAGCGAGTCGTGCCCGGCGGTGGCATCAATGATCTGGTCGATGCGGGGCAAGGGGAAAGGATCCTTAGGGCAGGATTTGTTTAAATCCTTGAAGTCGACGCACAATCGTCAGGACTTATCCTTCTTCGGCACCATGACCAGGTTGGCCAACCACTCAGGATGTTTGATGTCCCGGATGAATCCGGCTTCGAGCAACTTGGCCAGTTCCTCACCCATGGCTTGACGCTTGGGTTCGGAAAACCGACGGAGAGTCTGTTTAACTGGCTTGAAACCTTTGATTATGTTCAGGCTGTGCTCGGCTAATCTACGCGGGATCCCTGGCATGTCTGAAGGGTGCCAGGCGAAGATATCCCAGTTTGCGCGCAGAAATTGGCGCAATTCTTCATCAACCGCGGGGTCCAGCTGGGCTCCGATGGACGCCGTCTTGTTGGGATCCGTTGGGTGCACTTGGAATTTAATGATTTCATCTGCTGGTTTAAAGGACGTGGATTTTTGCCTTTTATCAAGGATGACATCGTCCTTGTCCACCGTCCTGCCAAGCGTACTCCATGGCGCAATATTTGGACACCAGATTCGATAAATCAGAGAAATTTTGGATGTGGCGGCGGGCGAGGGCGTTTAAGACGCCCTCGTCTTTGCAGTTTTGCCGGAAGATCTCTAGAATGTCGTTGTCGTAGCCGTCCGTCATCTTAGTTTTGATGATAAGGAATTTGGCCCAGAAGTGCCGGACTGTCTCTCCGGGCTGCTGCTTAACGTACATCAGGTCCCATATGTCGGGACGTCCTGTGTTATCCGGACAATACTCAATGTGGGGGGTGGGGGGGATAAAAAACTTGATCCCAGTGGAGTGTGAGTCCGGAGTTTTGGGGGCCGCGTCCTGGATTGTCGTGGAATCCGGTTCGCCGAGACCTGGATAATTGACCAGGCGCGGGTGAGCGGATCCGGACTTGCATGTTGAGCCGGAATCCGGCTCTAAACCCTCTCCGGAGCGGAATTCGGCTGCCGAGCTGGAAGGCGAAGCCTGTTGGTCGAAAACCCGCACCTCATGCGTTTTTGGTTCGGAGGTAACGGGTGAGGCCTCTGAGGGGCCTTCGATAATGGCGACCAAGTGAGTAGTGGTGAGGGTATAAATTTCCCTGTCGTCGGTTTTAAGCCCGATCTGATCGTATACCGAGGACTGGCCATCGGTGATTCCCAGAGCTTGGATCCGATCTAGTATCCCGTTTAATGACGAGAGATCGGTTGATTCCAGGTTCGGTTGATTTGCGGGGTCGACCCGCAGTATGGCCATGACGGGGGTGTCAGAATTTGTCCCGAAGTTACGTTCTGCCGAGGCTGGAGTTTGACAACCGAGCACGGAGGTCAGATCCGGGCTCAAGGTTGAATCTGCAGCGGCTGCCGTCTCGGCGGCGGGGTTGGCCGTATTCGAAGCCGACGCTTCAGGATTCGTGGGTCCGTCAGGCGGAGCTGAGGACCCCGTGAGGATAAGATCTCCCCGGGAGTCGGCGACGAATTCTAAGCTTCCAAGCCTGATCTCCCGGTTGGGGCTGAAGCTGTCGACCCGGCCAAGGTGACCGGCCGGATCGGCGTGTAGCACGACGCTTCTGAACGCGAAGAGCTGGCTGGGAACAAAAGTGTCCCTGTGGCTAGCGCTGTTGCTGATGATTAGGCGAGCCATTGATCCTTGATGTCCCGCGGCGGAACTCTCAATGAAAGCACCAACGTCGGTACCAAAACCGGCAGATCTCGGGTAGGGGGTCCGAACTATGGGTCAAGGAGTCGATGGTAACAGAGAGCGTAGAGACAGCGATTTACCCAGGTTCGGGCCCTCTCGAGGAGGTAAAACCCTACGTCCTGCTTTATTGTATTGATGTGATTGTATGAAGGTTACAGAGTTGATCTACCTCGAGATCAGATGGGCTAAACCCTAGATTATGAGTCTTCTCCCTACGGACTAAACCTCCTGGTTTATATAGACACCAGGGGGGCCCTAGGGTTACATATGGTCGGTTACCATCAGGGATAACATGCCGGTTACGCCATCTATTCCTTGGAGGAGACGCCAAGACTTCAGAGATTTCCTTCTTTCATACGGGGTTGTCCCCAATCCAGCCTTCCATCGACGTGTAGAGAGCGGCCCACCAGTCCGGCCCATGTGAGATAGGTCGGCAGCCCGAGTACCCCCTAGTCCGGGACACCCTCATCCATGAAGAAGCAACCATGTCTATTCCACCATGGCTTACGTCCACGAAGGACTAGCTTCACTCGGGGTAGATCTTCACGAAGTAGGCGATCTCCTTGCCCTTACAAACTCCTTGGTTCAACTCCACATCATGTCGGAGGCTCTCAAGTGACACCTAACCAATCTAGGAGACACCACTCTCCAAAAGGTAATAGACGGTGTGTTGTTGATGAACTCCTTGCTCTTGTGCTTCAAATGATAGTCTCCCCAACACTCAAACAACTCCTCACAGATTTGGCTATGGTGGAAGAAGGATTTGGGTGGAAAGAAAACTTGGGAAAGGCTAGAAATCAAGGTTCAAATGGTTGGATTGGAATGTCTTGATCTCAACACATGAGTAGGTGGTTCTCTCTCAGAAAATGTATGGTGGAAGTGTAGGCACGTTCTGATGGCTCTCCTTACTTAGAAGGAAGTGGTGGAGGGGTATATATAGCCTCCACACAAAATCCAACCGTTACACACTTTTGACCCAACTCGGTGGCACCGAACTGTGTAAAAGATATGAACGTTAGGAATCTCGGTGGGACCGACTGGAACAACTCGGATGGACCGATGTGCAATGGTTAGGGCAAACCTCGTCTCGGTGGCACCGATTGCATCAACTCGGTAGGACCGAAGTGAAGCAATAAGGCAACGGAGAGTTGGCAAGCCATCTCGGTGAGACTGATTTGCAAAACTTGGTGGGACCGAAGTAAGTGCAAACGATTACAGAGAGTTGGCAAGGCCATCTCGGTGGGACCGAGATCCATATCGGTGGATCCGATTTGTTAGGGTTTTGGCAGTGGCTAAGTCCAGATGAACTCGGTGGCTCCGGATAGAGAATTTCGGTGGGGCCGAGTTGGAATGTAGATTTTGGACATATCTAGATGGAGAAAGTGGTTGAGGGTTTTGGAGTACTGTCACTAAGCACTTGAGCAAAAAGACCATTAAGCAACACTTCATCCCCTTTTAATAGTATTGGCTTTCCTATGGACTCAATGTGATCTTGGATCACTAAACCAAAAATGTAGAGTCTTGATCTTTTGCCAATCCATGTCCTTAGCATTTTGAAGGGTTCCACATCTCCTTGTCCATGCCACGCCATTGTTGAACTTGTCTGAAATTCACTAGATAGAGGCATTAGTCCAACAACATGTATGTTGGCATAAATTACCAAAACCACCAAGGGAGCAAATGTGCTTTTAGAGAGCCCTCGCCTGCCCGTGAGAGCTCGTTTGAGGGCCCCGCGGTGCGGTAGGACATCTCTGCTGCGGCTGCCGCATTGCGGCGGGACCTCTCTAGTGCTTCCACGGCCTTGGTCTTTGCTCCGTGGTTATATGTCGACCTAGAACTCCTACCGGCCATGGAAGACGCAAGGAACGACTTAAGAGGAAAGACCTATTTTTTTGGTGACGAGGAGAGGAATGTGCAGTAATTTTCGAGTGGGTACTAGGTTTTATAGCCCAGTGCAAAGTGGGAACACGTTTAGGTTTGATCGGTGTGACCAGATTTGCAATTACTCATTGCGTGGTAATTTGATCGGTGTGAACACGTTTAGGTTTGATCGGTGTATCAGCGTGTCCGATGGATGGGCCGTCTTGCCTCCCACGCGTGCCAGACGGTTGACCAGAACTGCTATACACAGGTGGTTGCTCACCGTTTAGGTGGCCGCGGCGCGCTATGCTCGCATCCCTTCGCGCGCTCTGCTCGATGTTGAGGCGGCCGCGGCGCGCTCTGCTCGCGTCCCTCCGCATGCGCTCTTTTAGCGGTTGGGGCCGGCGCACAATCACATTTTGGGTGCCATATGCATGCGGTTGCGTCCGCGCGCGTCGCCGCGATGCAGTTAATACATGTAGCACGATGCAGTTACGCGCTGCAACAACTGCCATCCGCGTGCGCCGATACTCCAGGCCGTTCGGCCTCCCCATTTATTCCCACGGCCATTATAACCTTAGTCTCTTCAACCTTTCGATTGCGCCCCACAACACAACAAGCACACCCACGATGACACATAGAGAGAGAGAGGATATCCAGCGGCGCTCCAATGGAGTTCGGCGTGCATCGTGTGGACACCCACGTGAGGGGGAAGGAACTCACGGTGGTGTACACCATCGACCCGGCCATGGTGGAGGACTCCATCAACACCATGGAGCAGTTGCTTGCTAAGGACGATAAGTATAAAGTGGTCGGCTTCGACCTCCAGTGCACCGCCGGCTGTCACGGGGTTGATCAGGCGGTTGCCGTTGACCAGTTGTGCGTGGGCCATCACGTCGTCTTCTACCACTACTGCCTGGCCACAAGTGCTTGCGAGCATTTCACCAGGTTTGTCAAGAGCTCCGACTACAAGTTCACTACGGTGGACACAGTCAACGATGTAAAAGCGCTCCAGATTTCGGGCTTGGCCTGCCCGAAGCTTGTCGACATCCGTGGCCACTACAGGGTCTGGGGCAGCACGAAGAAGGACTCCATGGTTGAACTCTCCGCGGCCATCATCGACCCCTACTACGAAAACATGAAGGAAGGTTCCAAGAGAAATCCTGGATCCTGGCACAATGCCTGGGTGTGGAGAGTGGATGAACCTCACCTCAAGTTTGTAGCCACGAACGTGTACACATGCTACGAGATGCACAGGCGGATCGTCGACATGAGGGAGTGCCTCCTTCCTGTAGATGACGAGGGATCGAGCCACCAGCAGAGCAGCAGCGGCAAGCGTCACAAGAAGAAGTAGATGATGATTAGATATGATCGTTTATCCTAGTTTATTATGCATGTAATTGTTTACTTTGGTGTGTTCATATGTTATGTGTGTAGTCAGTTATGTAATTGGATGTTTAATTTGGTTATGCAATCATGTCCTTATAAGTATATATGTTGTTGTTCTGTAGACATAGAGTGTAGATGTTGTGCAGACTGAGCAAATCACATCGCACACGGATTAAACTATGGAACCCGACGGTGATGATTTCATCAATCGCTGACAATTGTTTACCAGCAATCGTTTGCCCACAACACACACGGGTTATTAGCAGGAATCGTTTGTGTTGTTATCGGTCTTCCCACACATTTCTGATTACTGACCTGTTTGCCGCGTATCACACACATCTTGTTAAGTTGAACCGTTTCTGTTGTGTTGGGTAATCGCAAACAGTTCATCCGAGTGAACCGCATGCCGTATATCGCACACACCTTGAGTTGCTTGACCGTTTCTATTGTGTTGGGTAATCACAAACAGTTCATCCGAGTGAACTGTATGCCGTGTATCACAGACATCACGAACTGGCTGACCGTGTTTGTTGTTCTGGCTTATCACAAATAGTTCATATGAATCAATTGTATGCAACGTATCGCACACGTGTCTCTAATCTGAATCGTTTTTATGTCTCCAGCATCGCAAATAGTTCGTCTTATTGGCAATGGTTTTTTTACGACACCATTTGCGATTCATGCATCGCACACAGTTTGGTCACTGTCGGGCACATGGAACCCAGGGTATTCAGGCCCGTCTGCCATTGGCCCAGGGCGCAACGCCTGGCATGGGCCTAGCAGGCCGTCACCACCAAGCACCTCACCAAGACCCCTCATGAGGCTCTGGCCTCCTGAGGACCCCTCCTCAGGGAGCGGCAAGCCGGGCTCGGCATCACCACCAACGGCCTCGCGAGGTCCTCTCATGAGGCGGCCTCCCGAGGCCCCCTCCCGCAGGCACTCGAGATGAAGGCCGTTCGGCGTTGCCGCGCGGTCTGGGGCCCATCACGTGGGTGACGCGTGCGGCGACGAGCAACGACAGAGGTCACGCCAGCAGGCGCGGACGAAGATGGTTTCCTATTTTGTGTTAAGGGAGCAGGGCCAGCTATCTACTCCCCAAAGCAACCCCAAAGGTTGCCCGATCGGCGAAGGAAGACCAGGACGGCGGGCGCGCAGGGCGGAGGTCATCACCGAGCCCACCGGCGCGTCATGGATCACGCTTTGGCAGGCAAAGACCACCTTTAGTCAGGATAGCCTGAGCACCTGTCCCCTTTCAAAACCCGCCAAGTGTGGCAGCCCTTCCCGCCTAAGTTTCAAGGGGGAAGAGGACCGATGCGGGTATAAGGGGGGCAGTGCTGCCCTTGTAGATCGGCTCTCGTTCTCATCATCCTCAACCTTGTACTCTCTCTCTCTCTCTAGCACCTAAGCAATACCAACCAAGCACGAGTAGGGTCTTACACCGCAAGGTGGCCCGAACCTGGCTAAACCGCTGAGTCCACGGTCCGTTCTTCACTAGCACACTCTCGCCGTAGCCTCGCCGTCGCTTAGCCATGGTAGGAGACGAAGTGGTAGAATGAGCTCACCCCAGTGTTCCAACCTTTGGGTCCCCGGAGCCCGACTTCCGACATTCGGCGCGCCAGGTAGGGGTGCGCTACTGTTCTTCTGCTCCGCCCTCTGCTCCACCAACCCCATGGCTGACGCACGTCGCGAGCGCTCCGAGTGCAGGGCTGGCCGTGTGGCTCAGACGGAGCCGGTGGCCCGCGGCAACCGCCGCCGCCCCGACGCCGAGGCTGCCGCCGCCACAGACCCCGCTGCCCGTGAGCGGCAGGACTCCTCTCTGCACCTCTTCGTGCAGGCGAACGGCCACACCGCCACGGCCTCCTCCCTCGTCCACCGTGGGCCGCCAAACCCACAGGCCGCGCTGCTCATGGCACGCGAGCTGCTCCGCTACCGTCCGGCTGACGCCGGCTACGACACCTAGCTCGGTCGCATCACCGAGCTCGTCAACGCCGCCGGGGACGCTCCGGCGCCTTCCCACTCGCTCCGCCCTCCGCCGTCCCGCGCTGGGGACCTGGCGCACGGCGCTCCCCTGCCGTCTCCTCTACACGACGAGCAAGGCAGGCCCTAGCTCAACGCGCGGGCTCGCGAGCCGTCCCGCGGCGCCTCCTTGCCGGTCCGAGACGAGGCCAGCTGCCAGATCATCCACCGCGCGCCCCCTGATGCGCGGGTGCTCCTCGAGCGGCACCGCCAGCGCCAGGACCAGGCCATTCAAGACGTTGCGGTGGCTGGGCGTCAAAACCGCGCCGTCCTCGCTGGCGGCGTCCCCTCAAGCGGTGTGAGCTGTTGTGCCTTCACCCGCGAGCTGCGTCGCATGGTCTGACCTGCGAAGTTCAAGCCTGAGTTGCCTCCACGCTACGACGGCACCCCCAACCCCGCGGAGTTCCTTCAGCTCTACGCGCTGAGCGTCGAGGCGGCGAACGGCGACGACAAGGTTATGGCGAACTGTTTCCCCATGGCCCTGAAGGACGGCCCGCGCTCCTGGCTCATGAACCTCCCCGAAGCGTCCATCTCATCATGGGCCGAGCTCTGCAGCCAGTTCATTGCTAACTTCAAGGGCACTCAGGACCGCTCCCTCACCATCAACGATCTGCGGCGCGTGCGGCAGCACCCAGACGAGACCCTCCGCAAGTACATCCAGCGCTTCAGCCAGGTGCGCAACAAGATCCCGCGCGCCTCCGACGCCGCCGTCATCTCTGCATTCTCCACCGGTGTCATGGACGTCAAGATGCGCGAGAAGCTCGCCATCAACGGAGGGCTCGACTCCGTGATCGAGCTGCTCAACCTCGCCGACAAGTGCGCCAAGGCTGAGGAAGGCCGCCTCTTCATCCACAAGGACCCCGACGCCGTGCACGACGCCGCCAACGCCAAGAGCAAGGATATCAAGCGTAAGGGCCCTGCCGTGCTCGCGGCGGAGCCCGAGCAGAAGCACGGCTGTGACCACGACGAGCCCAGGAAAGACAGTCGGCCGCTCTGTGCCTTCCATAACGTGCGCTCCCACAGCACTGAAGACTGTCAGGAGCTCAAGCTGCTCCGCGACGAGCGCCAAAGCCGCCGAGACGACCGCAACGGCCGCGGCGCCGGACGTGGAGGTGGCCGCGGCGGCAACCGTTGGGACGGCCGCAACGGCAACGGCAACTTCCGCCAGGGTTGGCGTGACCAGCCTCGTGAGGCCGACTGGCGCGACCGGCCTCGTGAGGCCGCCTGGCGCGACCAGCCTCGCGAGGTGATTCCTCAGGCCAATGCTGCTCTTCCGCCGCTGCCGCCGCCACCCCGGAGGAACAACGTCAACTAGCCTGACGAGGGCGCTGGGGGCTACCAGGAGCCTCGCGCGGTCGCCTGCATCCTTGGCGGGTCCCAAGCCCCCGCATCCATCCGCCACTTCAAGCAACTCTCTCGCGAGGTGTATGCCGCCCCCCCGAGGCCCGAGGCCGCGCGGCTCCTCAAGTGGTCGCAGTACGCCATCACCTTCGACTCCAAGGACCACCCCAAGTCCACGGCCTCCGCAGGCGCGCTCCCCATGCTGTGCACTCCCACCATCAGCAATGTCGCGGTCACCAAGACCCTCATCGACGGGGGTGCCGGCCTCAATGTGATCTCCATCGAGACCTTCGAGACGCTCCAGGTGCCCTACGACCAGCTGATGCCGACCAGGCCCTTCTCCGGAGTGACCGATGGCTCCACCATCCCACTGGGGCAAGTGCGCCTCCCCGTCACCTTTGGCACCCGCAAGAACTACCACACCGAGCTCATCGACTTCGACGTGGCGCACATCAGCCTGCCTTACAATGCAATCTTGGGCTACCCAGCTCTCACCAAGTTCATGGCGGCCACCCATCACACCTACAACGTCCTCAAGATGCCCGGCTGCAGCGGCATCATCACCGTCGCTTGCGACGAGAAGGACACGACCAGCACCCTTGAGCGTGCCTACAAGGCCGCCGCTGTCGCCCACCCGACCGACGAGGACGCGGCCGAGCCTCCTGAGGCCGCGCCCGCGAAGAAGAAGCAACTGTTCTCTCAAGACCGCGCCGAGACGAAGAAGGTGTCGGTGGATGGCAGCGGCTCCGGCCCTGCCTTCACCATCGGCACAGGCCTCCCTCCTGCATAGGAAAGCGCGCTCGTCACCTTCCTTCTGGCAAACTTGGGTGTTTTCGCCTGGAAAGCATCCGACTTGTCCGGTGTGCCAAGGGAGGTGATCGAGCACCACTTAGCGGTGTGCCCCAATGCATGCCCCGTCAGGAAGAAAGCACGGCGCCAGGCGCCAGAGAAGCAAGATTTCATCGTCAATGAAGTTCAGAAGCTCCAGGAAGCTGGGGTCGTTCGTGAGGTGCGCCATCCCGAATGGCTCGCCAACCCGGTTGTCGTCCCCAAGAAGGGCGGCAAGGAGCGCATGTGCGTCGACTCACCAGCGTCAACAAGTTCTGCCCTCAGGACCCCCTTCAGCTACCGCGAATCGGCCAGGGCGTTATCCCCACCGTCGACGGCATGCGCATGCCCTTCGGGCTGAGGAACGCCGACGCCTCTTTCCAGAGGCTATCGCCCTTCGTGCCAGGGCCTCGCGGGCCTCCTGCTCCTCGCGAGCCCCCAGGTCCTCGCGAGCCCCCTGGCCCCGGAGGAGCGGACTCCGTTGGCGCGCCTCGCCAGGCGGTCTGACGCCACCCCAGCGCAGTCCTGCCAGGCGTGCTCGACGCATCGCCCCGCGTGGCCCACGCGCCTCGCCGCGCCTCCCATGCCTTGCTCCCGGAACCCTATCCTTTTGGTTATGTAACGAATTTTGCTGATTTCACCCTAATGAGGCCCAAGGGCGCGCGGTCCGCCATCGCCGCCGCGAAGGAGTCCGGGAGCCGGAGCCAGGTGCAGGGGCCGCGGTGCATGTTCACGATGAATTCATGCGCCACCTCCACCGAATGGCTCCCCACCTGGGGCGGAAGCGTGGCCGCTCCGCCGCGGCCACCTCGGCCTCGCGCGCCTCAGCCTCCGCGCCCGCGAGCGGCGCCCCTTCCGCGACTGCTAGGCCCGGCGCCGGCAGCCATCGGGGAGTGCCCGTGCCCCCGGGGCGGAACCTGGGATGCAGCAGCGGAAGTACGGCCATGTCCTCTCCCCCTCACCATCTCTATGGCGACTCAAGCAAGAAGACGAAGGAAGTTGGACGAAGGAGAAGATGGGTGGAGGGCTCCGGCTTTCCTCTCCCCCTCTTTATGCTCGGCGCGGAGCTCCTCCCGTCGCTCCGCCTTCTCCGGCGTTGGGAGTTGGAGCAACAACAAGTATGAAGGAAGGCAATGATGGCCTTGCGTCGCCCGTGGCAGGTTTTATGTCAGCGCGGGCGGTTACCGAGGCGTCATGGGGAAGTGGGGGCGCCCCCCCGTCACATCGTGCGCCATGCGTCACGCCTGGCCGCAGGCATCTAGGGCCCGCGCCGTTTCGCCCCCAGTAGGCGGGAACGTGCGTGCCGCGGGCCCGGGGGCTACTGTCGGGCCCATGGAACCCAGGGTATCCAGGCCCGTCTGCCTTTGGCCCAGGGCGCAACGCCTGGCATGGGCCCAGCAGGCCGTCACCACCAAGCATCTCACCAAGACCCCTCATGAGGCTCTGGCCTCCTGAGGACCCCTCCTCAGGGAGCGGCAAGCCGGGCTCGGCATCACCACCAACGGCCTCGCGAGGTCCTCTCACGAGGCGGCCTCCCAAGGCCCCCTCCCGCAGGCGCTCGAGACGAAGGCCGTTCGGCATTGCCACGCGGTCTGGGGCCCATCACGTGGGTGATGCGCGCGGCGACGAGCGACGACAGAGGCCGCACCAGCAGGCGCGGACGAAGATGGTTTCCTCTTTTGTGTTAAGGGAGCAGGGCCAGCTATCTACTCCCCAAAGCAACCCCAAAGGTTGCCCGGTCGGCGAAGGAAGACCAGGACGGCGGGCGCGCAGGGCGGAGGTCATCACCGAGCCCACCGGCGCGTCATGGATCACGCTTTGGCAGGCGAAGACCGCCTTTAGTCAGGATAGCCTGAGCACCTGTCCCCTTTCAAAACCCGCCAAGTGTGGCAGCCCTTCCCGCCTAAGTTTCAAGGGGGAAGAGGACCGATGCGGGTATAAGGGGGGCAGTGCTGCCCTTGTAGATCGGCTCTCGTTCTCATCATCTTCAACCTTGTACTCTCTCTCTCTAGCACCTAAGCAATACCAACCAAGCAGGAGTAGGGTCTTACACCGCAAGGTGGCCCGAACCTGGTTAAACCGCTGAGTCCACGGTCCGTTCCTCGCTAGCACGCTCTCGCCGTAGCCTCGCCGTCGCTTAGCCGTGGTAGGAGACGAAGTGGTAGAACGAGCTCACCCCAGTGTTCGAACCTTTGGGTCCCCGGAGCCCGAGTTCCGACAGTCACGGGGTCTCTGATTCATGTGTCACGTTAGCGGTCGCTTACAGTAGTGGAGAATTGTGTTACCTTGACTTATGTGACAATTAGCAGCCTCCTTAAAGTGTGGCATTATTTTGAGAATGCTTTTCTACCAAAATGATCCCACCAATCTTCCATGGGGTGGTCCACTAGGAACAATCCAAAATAATATTAACCCAGGCAAAAAAAATGTGGGTGTTTCAATAGCAAGGCTATGTTGTGGGTCTCAATATCCATAACTCCCATCCCTCCATCCTTTTTGTCCAAACATACTTTTTCCTAGGCAATTAAAGCAGTTGCTTTATCTTCCATACCATACTTTCTCGAGAAGTGGTGCTTGAGATATTTGTTGATTTGCACTAGAACAAGTTTAGGTAGTTCCAAAGAACACATAAAGAAGGTGGGCACGCTGGTGAAAACTAATTTAAGAACTGAAGTGTTTCCCCATAGGATAAAAGGGTGGAGCAATCTGACAGTCTTCTTTCAGTTCTTTTCCTGATTGGTATGAAATCCTCTATCATTGATTTTGAAATGCAGGGAGTGAGACCAATGTATGTAAAAGGGAAAGTTCCTTGAACACAGCCTAGGACACAAGAGAGTAAATGTAATGTGCTATTATGCACATTAATGGGCACCATATCATTGACATTCTATAATTTACCCTAAAACTAGTAAAAACAACAAAATGCATGAGTTGATTTTGAATATGCTCGAGCCGTATAGAGCATGCATGCATCATAATAACTGTGTCTTCAACATATTGGATAATGGGAAAATCTTGAGATGCTCTAGTTGGCAAGGGGTGCTGAACTAATCCATGGTTCATGGTTTCATTGGAAATGGATGGTAGGAGGTCTGCAGCGAGGACAAAAATGAGAGTAGAAAGAGGACCTCCCTGCCTGACACCTGATCTCTTACAAAGAAACTGTTTTCTAGGAACACCATTCATAAGCACAATAGGTAAACCGGTTGAATAAATCATCGCAATCAACCTAATCCATCTAGAGCCAAAACCTCTGGCAATCAGGATCTGCTTAATGTTTTGGTGTCCAATCATATCAAATGCCTTCTCAAAATCTAATTTCAAAATTACAATTTCCTTCTAGGATTGCTGGCATTGCTGAATATAGTCATATGCCCAAGCTTGACAATCCTGAATGGATCTTGATTGTAGAAAACCATACTGATTATCAGGAACAAGCTTCAAGATGTTTTTTTATAATCTGTTGGCTAAAAGCTTGGTGATGATCTTGATAGAGCAATCTTCTATATCTAAATAGGAGCCCCCACTACATGATTTTCCTACATTGTGGTGAAGCCACGACATCATTTTTTCACTCAGAAAACTTTGTCCGAAGCATTGCACCACGTGTCTGTGACTCTCGATCTTCCATTATTCAGAAAACTCTGTCCAAAGCGTTGCACCACGTGCCTGTGACTCTCGATCTTCCATTATTAGAACGCTCAGTTGGGATTAATGATCTTCCGTTCCATCGGCTCCATTTCTAAAACTGACGATGGCATCAAAGAGACATGATCGCTCACCATTATTTACCATCTTTGGCACCTCAAAATCTTTTATCCCAACTTGCCAACGCCTCTAGGTCGCATCAACATCCTCCTTGAATCAAAGTAGGAGAGGTTAGGGAGGAGGGGGAATAGAGAGAGAGTGGCAACGTGCCGCGTGAAGGTTGTGTGAGGTCTGCATCTCGGAGCTCCTCAACATGCCGCGACTGCAGATCCTGAGCCTGCTGCCGCTCAAGTGAGTCATCGACACCGGTGTGTTGTGCTCATGGTGGCACGACCTTTAGGAGAGGAGCCATGGGCTCGCGGCCAATGTCCTCCTCACTCAGCCTCCGAGTCCCGTCGGACGCGTAGGGGGCGGAAGACCAGATCACAGGCATAGGCAGGTGAGGCAATATAGGTGAACATAGTGACATGAGAGTACAAGACACAAGCTAATCACGTCAAGATGCTGCTCGGTATGGGCAGCGATGAGCTGGCCGCTCGGATAGAACATTTCCTTTGCGTCCGACGCGCAGCAGCGCAGGACATGGCCATCTACCCATGGTCAACTTGACGCCCAACCCTAAGCGTCCCCTGCGGCTGCGCTCGATGATACGTCTCCAACATATCTATAATTTTTGATTGTTTCATGCTATTATATTATCAATCTTGTATGCTTTGTATGCAATATTATATCATTTTTGGGAACTAACCTATTAACTCAGTGCACAGTGCTAGTTTTTGTTTTTGCCTATTTTATTGTTTCACAGAAAAACAATACCAAACGAAGTCCAAACAGAATGAAACTTAAAGGTGATTTTTTCTGGACCAGGAGAGACCCTAGAAGCTTCGGGGGGAGGCCAGAAGATCTACGAGTGGGCCACAAGCTCACACGGCGCACCCCGAGGGGGAGGGCGCCACCTGAGCTTGTGGGCCCCTCGTAGCTCTGTTTGACCTAATTCCAGCACTATAAATTCCCTAAAATCCAGAAACCCCCAGAGCGAGATCCGAAACAATTTTATCGCCACCGCAAGCCTCTATTCTTCAGCGACCCCATCTAGAGGCCTCTGCCGGTACTCTGCCGGAGGGGGAATCGATCACGGAGGCCATCTTCATCAACCTTGTTGCCTCCATGATGATGCGTGAGCAGTTCCCACAGGACCTATGGGTCTATAGAAGTAGCTAGATGGCTCTCTCTCTCTGTCTCTCTCTCTCTTTGATCTTCAATACAATGTTCTCTTCGTAGACCGATTCGATGTAATCCTTTTGCGGTGCGTTTGTTAGGATTCGATGAATTGTGGGTTTATGATCAGATTATTCATTGAAAGTAATTGATTCTTTTCTAAACTTTATTATGTGTGATTTTTATAGCTATGTATGCTTTCCGATATATGAGATTTCTTTGGCCAAGTTGATGATTAGATCTTTAGAGGAAGTGGTGCATAGTAGTAGATTCAATCTTGTGCTGTCCTCACTCTGTGACAGGAGGAGTTGCGAGGCACGTATTTGTATTGTTGCTACTAAGGGTAAAATGACGGGGTTCGAACATATTTTTTGGTCTAACTTTGTCTACATTATGTCATACTCCAAGCATTACTCTGTTTGTTATGAACTTAATACCTCAAGATGCATGCTGGATAGCGGTCGAGGGGTGAAGTAATAGTAGTAGATTTAGTAAGATTAATGGTCTACTTGTCATGGACGTAATACCTATATATTGATCATGCCATGAATAACATCATAACTATCCGCTATTCTATCAATTTCCCAACAATAATTTTATCCACCGTTGCTATGCTCATGAGAGAGATGCCTCTAGTGAAAGCAATGGCCCACGGGTCCATTCACTTCATATTACTAAAATCCTAAATTCCTTGCTGCAACTATTTATCTTTTATTTTGTTTTGCAATTTATATATCCACCGCTATCAGAATTAATCCTTGCAATTAATGAGTACAAGGGGATTGACAACCCTCTTGCCCGCGTTGGGTGCAAGTATTTGTTTGTGTGTGTGCAGGTACCGTTTACATTTGTTTGCCTGAATCTCATATTGGTTCGATAAACCTTGGTTCTTAATTGAGGGAAATACTTGCTTCTACTATACTACATCACCCTTCCTCTTCAGGGAAATCCCAACGCCTATCACAAGTAGCAGAAGAATTTCTGGCGCCGTTGCTGGGGAGATTTATCAAACAAACAAAGGTCCCTTCACACACATTTATCATTTACTTGTTCTACTTTTTATTTGCTTTTATTTGCCTTTATTAGTTTCCGTTAAAAAATCAAAAATACTAAAAATATCTTGTGTGCAATCTTGCTTGAATTTCCATTATGTCTACTCAAGAGAACACTAAGTTGTGTGACTTTTCAAATACTAATAATAATGATTTTATTAGTAGTCCTATTGCTCCTCGCACCACTAGTGCGGAGTCATATGATATAAATGTTGCATCCCATCTTAATACCTTCGTTCAATTATGTGATATGCAAAAGAAAAAGGATGTGGATAATGATATTGTGAAGTTGAAATTATTCCCTTTATCACTTAGAGATCGAGTTAAAACTTGGCTTTCATCCTTACCTCGCAATAGTATTGGTTCATGGAATAAATGTAAGGATGCTTTTATTGCTAAGTATTTTCCTCCCGCTGAGATAATATCTCTTAGAAATCAAATCATGAACTTTAAATAACATGAGCAAGAACATGTTGCACAATCTTGGGAGAGAATGAAATTAATGATTAAAAATTGTCCCACTCATGGATTAAGCTTATGGATGATAGTACAAAAAATTTATGCGGGACTGAACTTTGTTTCGAGAAAACTTCTTGACTCAGCTAATTACAGGTGGCACATTTATGGGAATCACAATTGGAGAATCCACGAAGCTTCTCGGCAACATGACGGCCAACTATTCCCAATGCCACACCGCACGAGCTCCAGCTGGTAAGAAGGTAAATTCTGTTGAAGAAGTTTCTACTTTGAGTGAGAAAATGGATGCTATTATGAATATGCTTGCTAGTAAAAGTGCTCAAGTTGAGCGCAATGATATTCCATTACCTACTCTAATTGAGAAAAATAATGATGCTATTGATGTGAATTTTGTTGCTAGGAATAATTTCAACAACAATACTTATAGATGGAATTTCAATCATAGACCGTACCCTGGTAATCCCTCTAATAATTATGGTAATTCATATAATAATAATAGGATACCTACTGAACTAGAGAACATTATTAAAGAATTTATTAGTTCTCAAAAGACTTTCAATGCTATGGTGGAAGAAAAATTAAGCAAAGTTGACGATATGTCTAGAAACATGGATAGAATTGTGCATGATGTCGCTACTCTCAAAATTAAAATTTTGCCACATAAAAAGGATGACATATATGAATCTCTAAAGGCTATCCAAGTCACCATGGATGAAAGTAGAAAAAGAACGGAAAAGATCAGAGCTAGACGGGAATTCCTAGAAAAGGCGCTCGGAGCCGGTTTTTATGATAATAATGATGAAGATATTAAAAAGATTGGTGAAACACCTATTGAATCTTTATTTAGCAATATAAATCTTGATGGTAAAGGGACTAGAGATGAGTCAACTTTAATTAGGAGGCATCCCAATTGTTCGGAGGGTGATGATCTTAATGATAAAAACAATAAAAGTGGATTTGAAGAGGTCAAAACTTTAAATAGCGATGTACCCACTACTTTGGATTACAAGGACTTTAATTATGATAATTGCTCTTTGATTGAACGCATTTCCTTTTTGCAATCCATGATCAATTCACCTAATGCTTATGAACAAAACAAAGCTTTTACTAAACACATCATAGAAGCCATTATTAAAGCTCATGAAGAAATACTTGAATTAGAAGTGTCTATACCAAGGAAATTACAAGATGAATGGGAGCCTACAATTAAATTCAAGAATAAAGATTATGAATGTAATGCTTTGTGTGATCTAGGTGCTAGCATCTCTACTGTACCAAAATCTTTATGTGACGTTCTAGGTCTCACCGATATGGATGATTGTTCCATCAACTTGCATTTAGCGGATTCTGCTACTTGTGAGCTCCGTTGGGATTTTCCCCGAAGAGGAAAGGAGATGCAGTATAGTAGAGATAAGTATTTCCCTCAGTGAGAACCAAGGTTGTTGAACCAATAGGAGAATCACGCAAAGCCTCATGAACAGCACCTGCATACACAAAAGCAATTACTTGCACCCAACGCGGGCAAGAGGGTTGTCAATCCCCTTGAACTCGTTACTTGCAACGATTAAATCTTGTAGTGGTAGATAGATAAATTGCAAAACAAAATAAAAGAAATAAAATTGCAGCAAAGGTTTTTAGGTTTTCTTTTTATATTTAAGATAGACCCGGGGGCCATAGTTTTCACTAGAGGCTTCTCTCTCTAACACATAGCATACGGTGGGTAAACAAATTACTGTTGGGCAATTGATAGAAAAGTGCATAGTTATGACAATATTCAAGGAAATGATCATGTATATAGGCATCACATCCGAGACAATTAGACTGACTCCTGCCTGCATCTACTACTATTACTCCACCCATCGACCGCTATCCAGCATGCATCCAGGGTATTAAGTTAATAAAAACAGAGTAACGCCTTAATCAAGATGACATGATGTAGACAAAGTAAACTCAACTAATATGAATAAACCCCATCATTTTACCCTTAATGGCAACAATACAAATACGTGTCTTGTACCTTTCTGTCACTGGGATATAGAGCACCGCAAGATTGAACCCATTACAAAGCACCTCTCCCGTTGAAGATAAATCAATCTAGTTGGCCAAACCAAACAGATAGATCAGAGAGAAATACAAAGCAATAACAATCACGCATAATAAAGTTCAGAAAAGACTCAATTACTTCTCATGAATATTCAGATCATAAACCCACAATTCATCGGATCTCAACAAACACACCGCAAAACAAGATTACATCGAATAGATCTCCAAGAACACCGAGGAGAACATTGTATTGAAGATCAAAGAGAGAGAAGAAGCCATCTAGCTACTAGCTATGGACCCGTAGGTCTGTGGTGAACTACTCACGTATAATCGGAAGGGCAGCAAGGTTGATGTAGAAGCCCTCCGTGATCGATTCCCCCTCCGGCAGAGTACCAGAAAAGGCCTCCAGATGGGATCACGGAAGAACAGAAGCTTGCGGCGGCGGAAAAGTTATTTTGGGTGGCTCTCTGTTGGTTTTCCAATATTTGAGAATATATAAAAGTGGAGTTAGGTCAGACAGAGCCACATGGGGCCCACAAGGTAACAGGGCGCGCCCTGTTGCCTTGCCGTCTCCTCGTTTGCCATATGGTCTCCTCCCGAAGCTTCTAGGGTCTCTTATGTCCAGAAAAAAATTGTCAAAAAGTTTCGTAGCGTTTGGACTCCGTTTGGTACTGATTTTCTAGAAAATCAAAAACAAGCAGAAAAGAACAACTGTCACTAGGCACTGGGTTAATAGGTTAGTTCCCAAAAATGATATAAAATAGCATATAAATGCATATAAAACATCAAAGATTGGTAATATAATACCATGGAACAATAAAAAATTATAGATACGTTGGAGACGTATCAGCATCCCCAAGCTTAATTCCTGCTCGTCCTCGAGTAGGTAAATGATAAAAAAATAATTTTTGATGTGGAATGCTACCTAACATGTTTATCATGTAATCTCTTTACGGTATAAATATTGAGAAACGATGAATTAACAACATCAACATAATAATATCCATGTAATCTCTTTACGGTATAAATTCTTTGGAATATTAGAAGCATCATCATTAAACTTTCAAAATATACGATCCTTAATGAATGTTATCCCCCACTCATTTTATCATGTTAGCATGGCATGACTCCGCCTTCACTGCATAAATATAAATCATGAGCACCCCGGTGTTAAACCAGGCAATTGGATCGTACTTCTAACGCGCTTCAGCATTTTCAACTTCACGCAATACATGAGCGTGAGCCATGGACATAGCACTATAGGTGGAATAGAATGTTGTGATAGGGATAAATAGGAGAAGTCAAAAAGGAAGAAAGTCTCGCATCAACTCGGCGGACCAACGGACTATGGAGATGTCCATCAATCGATATCAATGCGAGGAGTAGGGATTACGGATGCACTAAGAGCTATAAGTGTATGAAAGCTCAACTGAAACTAAGTGGGTGTGCATACAACTTGCTTGCTCATGAAGACCTCGGGCATTTGAGGAAGCCCGTCATCGGAATATACAAGCCAAGTTCTATAACGTTAAATCCCAGTAGTATATGAAAGTGACAACTCAGGAGACTCTCTATATGAAGAACATGGTGCTACTCTGAAGCACAAGTGTGGAAAAGGATAGTAACATTGCCCCTTCTCTCTTTTTCTCTCATTTTTTTGTTGGGCTCTTTTTGGCCTCTTTTTTATTTTTTATTTTTCGTCCGGAGTCTCATCCCGACTTGTGGGGGAATCATAGTCTCCATCATCCTTTCCTCACTGGGACAATGCTCTAATAATGATGATCATCACACTTTTATTTACTTACAACTCGATATTACAACTCGATGAAACCTATACAGAATGACTCTATATGAATGCCTCTGGCAGTGTACAAGGATGTGCAATGATCTAGCATAACATGTATGAAAATGACGAACGGTGGCTTTACCACAAATACTATGTCAGCTATATGATCATGCAAAGCAATATGACAATGAACACAAGTCATATGACGGAACAGTGGAAGTTGCATGGCAATATATTTCGGAATGGCTATGGAAATGCCATAATAGGTAGGTGATACGTCCCAATCGTATCTACTTTTCCAAACACTTTTGCTCTGGTTTTGGACTCTAATTTGCATGATTTGAATGGAACTAACCCGGACTGACGTTGTTTTCAGTGGAATTGCCATGGTGTTATTTTTGTGCAGAAATAAAAGTTCTCGGATGGACCTGAAAATTTACGGAGAATTATTTCAGAATATATAAAAAATACTGGCAAAAAGATCTACTAGAGGGGGGCCACCCAGGAGCCACAAGCTCAGGGGGCACGCCTACCCCCCAGGGCGCGCCCCCAGGCTTGTGGGGCCCTGGCAACTCTGTTTACCCTAATTCCAACGCTATAAATACCTATTCGTCCAGAAAAAAATCAGAGAGAAAGAATCATCGCGTTTTACGATACGGAGCCACCGCCACCTTCTATTCTTCATTGGGAGGGCTGATCTGGAGTCCGTTCTGGGCTCCGAAGAGGGGGATTCGACGCCGTCGTCATCATCAACCATCCTCCATCACCAATTTCATGATGCTCACCGCCGTGTGTGAGTAATTTCTTTGTAGGTTTGTTGGACGGTGATGGGTTGGATGAGATTTACCATGTAATCGAGTCAATTTGTTAGGGTTTTGATCTCTAGTATCCACTATGATCTGAGATTGATGTTGCTATGACTTTGCAATGCTTAATGCTTGTCACTAGGGCCCGAGTGCCATGATTTCAGATCTGAACCCTCTATGTTTTCATGAATATATTTGAGTTCTTGATCCTATGTTGCAAGTTATATGCACCTATTACGTGTTATGATCCGCATACCCCAAGGTGACAATAATTGGGATTCTTTCCGGTGATTACCGTAGTTTGAGGAGTTCATGTATTCACTATGTGTTAATGCTTTGTTCCGGTTATCTATTAGAAGGAGGCCTTAATATCCCTTAGATTTCCTTATGGACCCCGCTGCCACAGGAGGGTAGGACAAAAGATGTCATGCAAGTTCTTACTATAAGCACGTATGACTATATACGGAATACATGCCTACATTACATTGATGAATTGGAGCTATTGTGTATCGCCCTAGGTAGTGACTGTTACATGATGAATGTCATCCAACATAATTATCCATCACTGATCCAATGCCTACGCTTTTCGCATATTGATCTTTGCTAAGCTACTTTCGTTGCTGCTGCTGTTACAATCACTACAAAACTGCTTCTGTTACTATTGCTACTGTTACTATTGCTATTGAAACTATCATACTACTGTGCTACTAAACACTTTGCTGTAGATATTTAGTTCTCCAGGTGTGGTTGAATTGACAACTCAACTGCTAATACTCGCAAATATTCTTTGGCTCCCCTTGTGTCGAATCAATAAATCTGGGTGAAATACTCCCCGCGAAAACTGTTGAGATCCCCTATACTTGTGGGTTATCAAGATCTTTTTCTGGCTTCGTTGCTGGGCAGCATAGCTCTATTTGTTGAGTCACTTGGGATTTATATTTGTTGATCACTATGAAGAATCTGAAAGATGCTAAGACCAAGATCGTCTCCTCTACGACTAGAGGAGGTAAGGAACTGCCATCACACCCTGCACTTGATTCACCTTCTATTTTGAGTAGGCTTGCGACACCACCACCAGCTATTCATTCTGATATGTTGCAAGTTATTGATGATACTACTTCTGCTATGAATCAAACTATTGATGATGCTAGTACTATGCTTGATAATACTGTGCCACTTGGTGAATTTCTTGATGAACAAATTGCTAAAGCTAAAGGAATTGAAAATGTTGAAACTCTTGAAAATTATGATTCACCTATTATTCCTAGCTCTCCTACTAGAGTTGAAATGCTTGAGACATCTGATGGTTATGTTTTTGATAGGGAGACAGCTAGGGCAATTCTTGCTTGTAATGATAGAAATGAGGTTAGAAAATTGCTTGCTGAGTTGAAAGAAAAATCTACGAGGGAGAGAATGAAATATGATCCTAAGTTTGCTACCTCTCCCATATTTGTTACCGATAAGGATTATGAATTATTTGTCAATCCTGAGTTAATTACTTTGGTTGAATCTGATCCTTTGCATGGTTATGAAACTGAAACTGTTGTGGCACACCTTACTAAGTTGAATGATATTGCCACCCTATTTGCTCATGAGGAAAAAATTCGTTACAACTATATTCTTAAGTTGTTTCCTTTCTCATTAAAGGGTGATGCTAAGAAATGGTTTAATACTCTTGCTCCTGATTGTGTGCGTAGTCCCCAAGATATGATATTTTACTTCTCTGAAAAATATTTTCCTGCTCATAAGAAACAAGCTGCCTTACAGGAAATATTTAACTTTGTGCAAATTGAAGAAGAGAATCTCCCTCATGTTTGGGGGAGGATTCTCCAACTACTTAATGCTTTGCCTGATCATCCTCTTAAGAAAAATGAAATACTTGATATCTTTTATAATGGACTAACCGATGCTACTAGGGACTACCTAGATAGTTGTGCTGGTTGTGCTTTCAGGGAACGCACTGTTGGACGTGCTGAAGAACTATTGAATAATATATTGTGAAATGCCAATGATTGGACACTTCCTGAACCACCACCTAAGCCAACTCCGAAGAAAAGAGGTATTCTATTCCTCAGTCCAGAAGATATGCAAGAAGCTAAGAAATCTATGAAGGAAAAAGGTATTAAAGCTGAAGATGTTAAGAATTTACCACCTATTGAAGAAATATATGGGCTCGACATCCCAACACAGGTAGTAGAGGTAAATTATCTTACTAGATTCGATGAAAGTGATATTCCCTATAATAAGTCTCGTAGCCAATGTTTGTATGAATTTGACAATTACATCATTAAGCAAGAACACTTCAATTTATATGTTAGCAATCAACTAAAGCGGAATGTCATCATGATTGAACGCTTGAGTGATTTGATGTTTAGAACTGCTAATGATGTTAAATGCTTGAGTAAACATGCTTCTATGGTTCAGACTCAGTTAGAACAAATAGCTAAGTCACAAAATGATTTGCTTGATGAGATGAATAATAAAACGAATGAGCATGTTGTTAGAGTTGTTACTAGAGGAGGTAGAATGACTCAGGATCCTCTATATCCTGAAGGTCATCCTAAAAGAATTGAACAATATTCTCAAAGAAATAATATTGATGCACCTAGTCCATCTAAGAAGAAAAAGAAAAAGAAAAACGGTAGGAAATTGCATGCTTCTAGTAAACCTGAGATAGAAAAACCTCCTGAGAATCCTAATGATGTTTCGATTTCTGATGCTGAGACACAATCTGGTAGTGAACATACACCTAGTGATAATGATAATGACAATGATAATGATAATGATGATGTTCATGTTGATGCTCAACCAGATAATGATGTAGAAATAGAACCTGCTGTTGATCTTGATAACCCACTGCTACTTGTAGTCTGCATTGGTATTTCCCCAAAGAGGAGAGGATGATGCAGTACAGTAGAGATAAGTATTTCCCTCAGTTAAGAACCAAGGTTATCAATCCAGTAGGAGAACCAAGCAAAATTCCGTTAAGCGCACCTGCACACACAAGAGCAAACACTTGCACCCAACGCAAATAAGAGGGTTGTCAATCCTCTTAGCGGTTATTTGCAAGGATTAAATCTTATAGAGATAAATAGATAAACTAAAATACTAATAAAAATAAAAGTAAATAAATTGCAGCAAGGTATTTTTCGGTTTTTAATATATGATAAAGTAGACCGGGGGCCATAGTTTTCACTAGAGGCTTCTCTCTCGAACACATAGCATAGGGTGGGTAAACAAATTACTGTTGGGCAATTGATAGAAAAGCAAATACTTATGACGGATTCATGGCAATGATCATGTATATAGGCATCACGTCCGAGACAAGTAAACTGACTCCTGCCTGCATCCACTACTATTACTCCACCCATCGACCGCTATCCAGCATGCATCTAGGGTATTAAGTATGAAACAGAGTAACACCTTAAGCAAGATGACATGATGTAGACAAAGTAAACTCAAGCTATATGAATAAACCCCATCGTTTTTGTAGCGACCCGACTGAATATGGTCAAGTCTCTGTGCTTTCTGTGCCATCCCTGGATCAATATGCTGGCACACACAGTACTTCGATGAAATACCATAACATCACATGTAAAAAAATAACGTATATCCAGAGTATACCTTCATTATCACAGCGGAAACAAAGTATAAGGGTGTGGAGTCCCATCAATGCCAACGGCAAGTTGAGTGTAGACCGTAACCCTATATCCTAACTCTTACTCGTCGTAGAAATACTAAAAGGCGACTACGGTGCTGATGCCTAGTCTGCTATCACGGAGTGTCTGGAACGTCGTAGGCCCTGCTGAGGGTAAGTCCCAGACGGGGTGCTGAAGACTCGACCTCCTCCTCCTCGGGTATGGTCTCCAGTCGGGCAGCTTTCGATGTGATGCCTGCTCATGGTGGTACTGTGCTCGTAGGCGGTGAAGCTCTAACCGGAGTGGGGGCAGCCAAGTGACTAGACTCGTCGCTCGGGGATGTGTGTCGAATCGCGGAACGGGTAGGAGGATTGTATGGTGGAGTCGGAATGCGAGGAGCGTGTGGTGAAGGAGAACGGAACTCACTCCTGCGAGGAGCCCTCGCACGAGCCAAGTCCATCCGTGCAGCGAGATAGTCGTCCACCAGTGAGGTGAAGACTGACTCTAGAGCCATGATGTACTGAACAAGGGGCTTAATTGCCTCGTCCCTTTCTCCCGCGGTGCAAGAGAAAGCATAGTGACTAGTGTATGGAACATGGCATGGAAGATAATGATAGGGACGCGTCTGCATGACTGGGAGAATGTCCCTAAGACGAGCGATGGCCTCTCGGGCAGCCATCTGAATAGCATGCCTCTCAGTAGGCATGACTCTCCCCACAAACCGATAGTTGCGGTGAGGCGTGGTGTAACACCCCAAGAGTGCTCCTTCCATATTTGTACTCTCCATCATTGCAATATATGGATTTGTCATGATGATCTTGTTGGATGGGTTCTTCTCATGTTGTGTTTTGTCTTTCTTTTCTTTTTTGCATTTCATCTTCATGTTATTTATTTGTCATGTGCTTGCATCATCACATTCATTTATATTGTTCTTGTGCATTGCATCCATTATTTATTATGTGTTGCTCTTGTATGCATTGGGTGTGTGGTCATCCCCCCATTTTTCTCACCCATGCACACCATCTCCCCCTTCTCCATTCCAATATTATTCATCATGCAATATTTCTGTCCCAAATTAATGTTCACCATATTCCTAAATTCTCTAGTCTATGTCCTAAACCTCTCTGCCAAATTTCATCATTTTTGGAATTGGTTTGGTTGGGTTCAAAAATGGTGCAAGTTTGAATTTAATTCAAACTTGAATTATTTTTCTGCCTCTAAAAATGTCCAAACCATTTTATTCAAATACTACCTAATTTCTGGACTCCATGGATATTCTTATATCTCTCTCACACTTCCCCAAGACTCCTGTGCTTTTCTCTTTGTTTTTCTGGTTGAAGAAATAGCAAAAAGGAAAAGAGCGCAGCAGCCAAGCAGCAGCCCAGCACAGCCTCGCGGCCCAGCAACACATGCGCGCGCCGGCCCAGCAGCTCGCCAGCCCAGCCTGCCCCGCGCGCCTGCCTTTTCTTTTCTCACCGCAGCGCGCCTGCACCCCTCGCTCGTTCCCCGCCACGTGGCCGAGCTGGTCCCGCCTGCCAGCGACGGGCTACAGGCCACCCGCGTCCCTGCTTTTCTTCAAGCTTTCGCCTCGCCATGGGGACCCTGAGCCCGAGAGCGCACGCGAGCTCCGTTCCGTAGCCCTAGCCCCCCTTATAAACCCTCTCCGTGTCCCAGCCCCCTCTAGGGTTCCTCTCCTCCACTCGCCGCCGCCGCTTGGCAAGAGAAACCACCAGATCCGCCGCCTCCATCGCGTCCCGTACGCATCTGAGCGCGTGGCCATGGCGCCGCCGTGACCACCGACCTCCTTCGCCTCGCCAAGCGTGTCCCTCTTCTTCCCCGACGTCGACTACTTCCACTCCGTCCTCTTCAGCCCGCGGGACGCCAAGTTCGACGCCGTCCCCGTCGTCTTCTCCGCTTCGGTCGCCGTCCGTCTCCGGTCGTTTTCGCCGCCGCCCGTCTTCCCCGAGCCCGAACGACTCCACCACCGTGTTCGTGGTGAGCAGCCGCGCCTCCCCATGCCCTTTTCTCCGTAGTTTGCGCGTTGTAGCTCCGTTTTCCACAGCGGACCCGAGAGCTCCGCCGCGGGACCTCGTCGCCGGCGAGTCTTCCGTGCTCTTCTCGTTGCATGCGTAGGTCCTGTAGATGCGTGTCGTCTCGTAGGTTCGATTCCGCGCCTCCGCCGTCCGTTTGGTCACCGGAGTTTGCTCCGGCAGTACCGCCACCGCGTCGGCCTCGTCGCCGGCCGGGGCCTCCCATGTTTCCTCTATTTCTCACACACGCGCGCGCCAGCACCGTTAGATCCGGCCTCGACGGCGTGGATTAGAAGGCCGTACCGATTCGCCTCTCTGTCGCGTCCTCGTCTGGCTCGCTGACCAGTGGGTCCTCGTGGGACCCACTTGTCATTCACACACGCACACACACCCCCCTCTTTTCATTATATATTTTATTTCAACCTTTTTCAAAATTCCATTTCTGGTAAGTGGGCGCTTTCCAATTCAGGAAATAACCAAATCTGGCGCTTCCAGATCCAGCAAGTTTCCGTTTCTGGCCTTTCCATTTTCGATATATGCCAAATCTGGCATATAACTTAAATTAGTTTTTGTCCTAAGTGTATTTGTGGCATTTTAGAGCATTTTCATATAGGAACATATGAGTGTAATAGATGATTTTGGGGTAGAAAAATCCAACTAATCCATTGATGGCATTAGATTTATCTTTTGAGCAAGTTTGCATGCATGCCATTTTTACATAATGTGCCATTTTGTCATTTTTGTGTGATTTATTGCATATGTCATATGAGCAACTTGTCAACATGAGTTTGGAGCTTTTCATGCCATCTTACTGCCAGTATTTGTTTCATGCCATGATATGCCATGATAGGAGTGCATCAAGCTTGCAAACATGCTTAGTCATTGTTACTGTTTTGCACTTGTTAAGTTTCTGCTAAACTTGCCATGTTGCTTTGATGCTACCATCTAATCCATAGCTTTTCTAAGCATGATCAGTAAACATGTTTTGTTCGATGATGCCAGTACATCCATGCCATGCTAGTTGATGCCATGTTAAACTCCTGTAGCATATTTAAATGTTGCTGTAAATATGCCTAGTCAATGTAGCAGTTTTTCTGTTAACACCATGTTGCCATGTTGTGAGCTCATTTCTGGTGAATCCATGCTTCATATGAATTTGTGCCAATGTATGAAATGTTCTATGCCATGTGTACGGTAGCTGCATGCCAATTTCTTGCATTTTAGGGTAAGGTAGCATGTTGTTTTGATGTGCACAAGATGCCATGTTGCTGTTAATTTCAGTTTTGCATTGCATATTGTGTTGCTCACCATTTGAGTTTCGTGCATCCGATCCTCGTGATCTTTATATCGATTTCAATTGAAATCTTTCATTCTTTCCAGTGGCATACTTGGATTGCCAAGATCTTGCCATGTCCATCTCTTGCTTCACCGTTCACATCTCGTTATCATTTCTATCGTCCCGGTAGCATCGTTCCTTCAATTATGTCATGCTCAATATTTCTTCCTGCCATTTCATGCATCATTTTGTTTGTGCATCTATGCCATGATTGTTTGTTTATTTCGGTGCTTTTTCTTTCTTTTGGGTAGTTCCGGGAGACGAGTCCAAGTTTGAGGAACCGGTTGAGAACGTGTTCGAGGAGCAGTCTTACTATCCTACCGAAGAGACTTCAGGCAAGATGATCATTACCCTTGATAACACTACTATCTTTGCTTGCTAGTTGTCTCATTGCTATCGCTATGTCATGCTTCCTACCACATACATGTCAGCCTCTCATATGCCATGATACAGCCTCTAACCACCCTACACAGCAAACCGTTGTTTGGCTATTTAACCGCTTTGCTCAGCCCCTCTTATAGCGTTGCTAGTTGCAGGTGCAGTGCAGGTTGTTGCATGTTGGGACATGGATATGTTGGGATATCACAATATCTCTTATTTAATTAATGCATCTATATACTTGGTTGTGTGTGGAAGGCTCGGCCTTTTGCCTAGTGTTTTGTTCGACTCATGCCGCCCTAGTTTCCGTAATACCGGTGTTATGTTCCTTGATGAGCGCTTCTAACACATGTGGGGCATATGGGAACCCCCCTGTCCATTTGTTTTAGGCTAAAACTTCTCCAGCAAGGCCCAACATTGGTTTTACCATTTACCAACATGAACCTAATAATTAATTGCATAGAGGGTCGCCACCTCGGGGACTCTTTAATTCCAACATAACTCGGGCCAGCGGCAAAACACAACCGTTGGTCCACCTACCTAGCAGTCGGCGGAGCCGCCTCGGGGCAACTCGGGTTCTTTTGGCTACCGTCCACTATGCATAGACGGATGATGCCCGTAGATAGAGAGCGCGCGGCTCTAGACACGGATCTGGCTCACCGGGAGGTCTTGCTGGTTTAGTTTTGCCTGTTACGAGTGGCTTGTCCACCGGGATTCCTTATCGTAAGCATCGTGTTATCATGGTGTGAGGATGTTCCATCGGATGCGTGTGGTAATTTATAATGGACTACTTGGAGCACCCCTGCAGGGTTAAATCTTTCGCGAAGCCATGCCCGCGGTTATGTGGCGACTTGAAAATTTATAACCTCCGGTTCTAGAGAACTTGACACTAATTCTAATAAAATACACCAACTGTGTGCGTGACCATGATGGTATCTTTTTGAGCAAGTCGAGAAGAGAACACGGTGGGGTAATGTTTGAACCGTAAGTAGCTGTTCAGGATCACTTCTTGATCATATTAAACTTGCGACCGTTATGCGTAGTATACTCACCTTTATTCTTGTACTCGTAAGTTAGCCACTTAAACATGCTTAGTGCTTGCTGCAACCTCACCACATTACCACTTCCACTCCTATAAGCTTAAATAGTGTTGTTACCTTGGGTGATGAGATTGCTGAGTCCCTGTGGCTCACAGATTCCTACAAAAACTCCTGTTGCAGGTACACTTGAGACAGACACAGGTGAGCCCGAGACGCTCTACTGGGAGTATGATGATGAACGTGGGCGTATGTACGTCACGATGCCAGACGATCAATAGTGGGCCCTAGTCGGTTGATCCGGGGATAATAGCAGGGTGGTGTTTTCTCGTTTGATTTCGTCCGTAGTCAGACTCTGTCTTTCTGTTGGATGACTGTATGATGATTATGATATATTTATGCTGTAGCATGTGGCGAGGGTAAGCATTTATCTAGTATTCTCCCTATTCACTTGGTTGTGTGTATTTGAGTATCACCTTGCTATGCGTCGCAAAATGAGGTTCTGTCATGATCTTGAGTTCACCACGAGATTGCGATAGAGCTTCATATTGGGTGTTACACGCGGCATCTCCACCCCGAATATATACCGAGGCCTAGCACATAGTCAGGGTGTCCGAGATCCTGTCGGGAAAGACTGTGTACTCCGGACGACTCGGAGATCCCATCGCGACCCTGGCGATGTAGATGAGAAGACGGGAAAACCCCGCAGGCTCATTGGCGAAAATCTGGGTCGGGCAGCTACCGCCAGACATCTACAACAGTAGACAAAAAATCCAAATAGTCATATCATAAGTATATAATGACCAAGGAAAATTTGTTACAATGCATGAGATGCTGCTAAAAATTGTTAGGACTGACTCTACTACTAGCGATCGCACCTAGGGCTTCGTACAGTCAGCCTGGCTCTGATACCAAGGTTTGTCGGGCCTGTTTCCGGAATAAATCCCGAAATAGCCTCAAGTCACACCAGCCCCAAGATCAGAACAACTGGTGGACTCCCTTGATATAGATAACCAGTACATACATAATATTACACAAGGTTGAGCTAGAGTGCCCAACATTTATTACAGACTTGTCAATATATGACTGTGGCGGTATAAGACAGTGGTGTGATGATAATACAACATTGATACAATAAAGTAAAGCCAAGCGTCAGTGTGAGGCTTGACTATTTTATTGGTGGAGCGGAAGCACTGCGGAAGATACACGTGGTAGACTCCAATACCACAAGTTGACTGACTGGGAACACCTCTAAGCGTCGGGCTTGCTAGCGCACTCTTCCTCCACAGGATCGTCTTCTTCCGGGTCTGGCCAAATTAACAAGCCAGGGACAAGCCTGTGAGTACATTGGAATGTACTCGCAAACATTATGAACAAAAGATATACTGAATGCATATGTTCATGATGGATTAAATTATATGCATATGCTGACCGAAATAAAGCATGGTATGATAAATATTAATACGGTGTGGATGAATAAATATATCATTTTAGTAATAAACCAAGAATATAATATCGAACATCAGGCGTTGGACCGCCCGAGGATTCCAAGAAAATAAAATGGAACATCGGGCGTTGGACCGCCCGAGGAATTCCAAGAAAAATTCCAAACGGGTGTCTGAATGCGACGCCTCGAGAGGTCTTGAAAAGAAATGCCAAACGGGTGTCTGAATGCGACGCCTTGAGAGGTCTTGAAAAGAAATGCCAAACGGGTGTCTGAATGCGACGCCTCGAGAGGTCTTGAAAAGAAATGAGTATCTAGGTGGATTAACCATCCCAAGAGATACTCAGAAAAAATAGAAATAAGTATCCAGGTGGATTAAGCATCCCAAGAGATACTCAAAAAAATGGAAATGAGTAGCCAGGTGGATTAACCATCCCAAGAGATACTCAGAAAAAAAATATAAATGAGTATCCAGGTGGATTAACCATCCCAAGAGATACTCAAGGTTGCACATAGGAGAAAAAGGTTAGTCCACAATAATATTCATGTTAACAACAATATTCATGATAGAATCAGTAGTGACAATAATCATCCTGCAAAAATGAATCATGCTCAATTTTAATTATTTCCTCCGAAGACCGACACCGGGACCGACACTTGACCTTTCCCAGCTAACGTCCTTGACCGTGGACACGGCTATTCGAATAGGTATAACTCTGCAGAGGGTGTACTCTTTACCCACGTATATAGGATTTCTTTAGCCAACACCGACACGCTGACTAATTCCCATTACGGTCTTTGGGTTGAAAACACACCTGACCAACACACACCAGATTAACTTTCCGGATGCCGGGAACCACCCAAAGCATCATTCAAGAAAAACTCTAAGACGGAGAGACCGCCATCTCGAATAGCATGGGATCACAATTTACAACGCGTGGATTACAAGGGGTGCCCCCTCTCGGCCCAGCCGGATACACCCATGCCCCCTGACCCGATGACTGGCATTAGTCCATGGCCATGGAACCCTCATCATGGCCCCTCTATGTGGTGTGCACTCGGAAAGGGGTTAGCAACTTACTAAGCCGTACTCCCCTCGCGGGAAGACAAGTGGCAACATGAATTTTAGCTAGGCATGACGGAACAAGACTCGATCTAGGACGACTCAGGAGGTGTTATTATTATGACCGGCATGCTTCACATGCCACAGTGACACCATCGTGTCAAGATGTGACCCATGCCCACCGGCACAACAAAGACAGGAGGTACACTCCCTGATTTCTCACAATTTCATCCAAGTTAGAAAGGCTCTGGTATGCATGAAATGCACAAAAAGATATGACCATGCATGCACTTGCTATCCACTACATATCTGGTGATATTTCGAACTTATGCAAACATGCATGCAAACACCATATCCCAAGTTCAAAAATGCTTGCCTTGATCAAAGTAGGCAGAAGGTGATCCCTCGAAATTTTCGGCAAAGTTTCCCTCCTCATTTTCTATAAAATAAGAATTCAAATTCAAATCAAAATTTTTGTGACAGCACAAAAAGTTGGCTCAAAATATTTTTAAATAAATACTAAAAAATAGAGTGAAAAAGAATTTTTTTAGAAAAAGAATCAATTGAAAAGGAGTTATGGTTAAAAAGTAATAAAGGTTTTAAAACCAGGGACCTATCTGTAAATAAAATACTTGCCAACAGGTCCCTGAGCAGTAAAATAGCAAGTGCATCGGTGAAAATACGTTTTCCAGCTCAGAAAGCGTACAGAGGCAGAATACACCTTCGAAATAAAACAGAAATGACTAAAACACTGACGGGTGGGCCCCACCCGCAGGTTTAAAATTTGAACGCACCTCGCGCGCGTGTACAGAGAGGGTGCGGTGATCACCGGCGGCGATCGCCGGCGTTTCAGAGGACGGCGATGATATGAGTGTGCTCGGGGAAGTGTTCAGTGTCGGTGGGTGGTGGTGGTGGTCGCCGACGAGCACTGTGGCGATGGCAGGGTCAACTCCGGTGGACGGCGGTGTTGAGTGGTGATGGATCTCGTCGGGGAGGGCTCCGGTCGTCAAATTGACGCGCGGAGTGGATGAGTGGGTGCACGAGGAGGATACTGATGAGATTTGATGGGTGGAGGTGGACGGACGGCGACGTGGTGCTCTCTGTGGCAGTGGCGGATCGGGCGGCCGGAGTCGGGGAAGAAGACCTCCTCGAGGTCGTCTGACTCCTCTGGGTGGCGATTGGGAATGGGTGGAGGTGGTGTGGGTACTGAACGGAGCTCCAGGGCTCCTTTTATAGGCGATACGGAGATGGCCAAAGCGAGGCGGATCACGGCGGAGTAATTCCGGCCGGCGAGGTAGGTTTGGGCGGCGAGCGCGGTCGGTGGGTGATCAGTGAGACCAGTGGAGACTTCTGGTAGCGCCAGCGCGACGCCCGCAAGCTCTATCGCCTTATCCTGACGCTGGGCTCCCGTACGGCCATGGCGGCGATGAGCAGCTCCGGTGACTGACAGGCGGGCTCGGTCGGCTTGGACAGCGCGTGGGAGTGGAGGAGATGCTGCCACGTGGAGAGGAGTTAGGAGAGAGCGGTGAGAAGGAGTGATGGCGGCTGTCGGTGGCCGTGCTGATCCTCTCGGCCGCCGTGGCTGAGAGCAGCGGCCGCTGCACCGGCTCGCCACCGGCCTGTCGGCGATGAGCGGCTGGCGAGGGGGTCCCGAGGCGATGCATTGTTGGCCAGGATCAACACGGATGAGGGAGAGGAGGAGTGGAGTGCACCGCACGGCATCGATGCCCTAACTCTCTGAACTTACTGAATTTTTCGACAGTGATCAACAGTGCACATGAGGTGTTTGGTGAAATGCTAGATGGCCCTAGGCATTTTTGGAATTTTTGAGAATTTTTGTGGTCAGGTACTGATGCATAACAGAGATGCTGGCAAAATTTCAGAATTTTTGGAGTAGTTTAAATTAGGTTTTGAGCAGAGAGTTTAAATCTGTTCCAAATTTCAATTGAATGAAATTTGAAAACTTTGAACTGTGGAACAGAATATTTTTGGAGAAATGGAGTGTGGGTACTGTCAAGTAGCTGGGATAATTTTTGTGGGTGCAAAAGAGCTAAGAAAAATATAGTTCCTTTGTAAATCAAAGGAACTAGATTTTAAAGGAATTCAAATTTTGGAATTTGCTAAATATGAGAAAAATATTTTTGTGGAGAGGAGAAGTATTGGGTATTGTCCTAGGGTGTGAGGATGACTTGGATGATAATTTAAAATGACAGAACAAGTTTTGTGAGAATTTTCTAAGTGTTTGAAAAGAATGAAATGGGCCATTTCATTGAAATAATTTAATTATTCAAAAAGTTTTCTAAGAGAAAAGAATTTTTGGTCCTATAAAATATTTACTCAAATAAGAAATCATTAAATCAGAAAACATTTTTAAAATTTTAGAAATCCAATTAAAAACTCAAAATGGTTTTCAACACAAAAGAAAGAGAATAATAGGGCCATATTAGTTCAAAGTATTTTCTTTTAAAGAAAAGATTTTGAAAATCCAAAGAAAATATTTTTGGGGTGTTACAATTAACCAAATCAATTCTACAGATAAACAAACTAAGATGTGACCAGAAGCAAAAAGAGTTAAATTAAAAGATATTTTAAAACTCAAGATATAGTCAAAATAGTGATTTAAACAAATTTGAACAAATTCAAATTTCAAATTTTCAAACATAGTCAAACATTGCATCTATAGAAACTTCATAAAATTCTAAACCTAATGCAAAAAGAATCACTCAAAAATATTAAATATCCAAAAAGATATGGAATTTCTAAAACAGAAACTTTTTCTGAAAATAAAACAGAAACTAAAAGAAAAGAAAAACGCTACCGATCGGCTAAGGGCCACATGGCAGGTTGTGATTGGCTCCGGTTGTTCACTACGGGCGGACAGTCGATATTTAAGAGTTTCGGCGTTTGCGGCTAAATTAAAAGAAAACTGCACGGTCGGTTCAATCTAAACCGGAAATAAACTGGACTAAAACCGATCTAATAAAATTAACCTAACCATTCGCGTAGATCTAATCTAGGGCGTCGAAAATAAATCGGACGGCCGAAAGTGGTGGTGGCTTACAGAGGAGGTGGCCGACGGCGAGGTGGCTTGGACGTCGATGGTGGCGGCGCTCCGGTGGCTTTCGGCGACGGCGGTGGTGTCCCGCGGGTGCGTCTCGGAGAGGGGGTCATAGTGGTGGTGGAGATGGAGGCCGGGGACGACAGACGGTGACGGGGCGAGCTCGGCGAAGCTCCGGTGCTCCGGTGGCTCGGGCGAACGCGGGGTGATGCCTTCGGTGGTCGGCGACGACGGGGAGATGTCCAGTGGACGCGGACGAGGACGGCGGTGACTTTGGTGGCGGTGGTGAGGCTCAGGGGTGACTGAGGCGAGTGGAGGGAGCTCGTAGTGGCGGCGGCCGTAGCGAAGTCCGGCGAAAAATCACGGCGGCGAGAGGGCACGGGCGAGGGAGATTTGATAGGGTTTCGGTCGAGGGGCCTCGGGTTTATATAGAGGGGGTGGCGTGGAGCAGGGGCGACGCCAGATCGGCAAGAAATCAGGGAGGGGCGGCGGCGCCGGCGAACTTGGAAGGAGATCGGCGAGAGGAGGAAGGTGAGCGCGCGAATCGCTCGGGCGATCGGGTGGGTCCCAAATGTCAGTGGTAGAGAAAGAAAGGAAAGGGAGTGGGCGAGGTATCCGTAGCCGATTCGGCTCGCGCTCGCTGAGGTGGGCCGCGGTGGCGCTGTTGGGCCAAGAGCTTCGGCCAAATTTTTTTTCTTTTTGTAATAAAACAGAAAGTAAAAGAGAAATGAAACAAATAACATAAAAAATATTATATAGACATATAATATATCAAAATTTTCATAAAAAGACATAGAATTAGAACTATTTTTCAAGTCCAAATAAAGTACCGATAAAATCTCAAAAATCAAATAATGCTACTGTTTTAATAAAAACCCTAAAATTATTTTTAGAACACCATAATGATTTCAAATTTATTTTCTCCTAATTTTTCATTGAAGGGAATCATTTTACCCTTATTTCCATATATTTATATTTAGGAAAAAAAAATGAATAAAACTTTAAAGGGACTTTTAAAATGATCCTTTTAAACTTCCAACTCTATTTCTTAAAATTTGAAGAAGTCATATTATCTTCTCTCAAGAAAATCATTGAGTTGCATAAAGTTTCTGGTTTTGAAAATATTTTTAAATTGAATTCAAATCTTTTCAAATCCCTTTTTTCATTCCTTTAAATGGAAGAAGTCATGTTATCTTCACTCCAGGGTTTTGTATTGAAATGAATTTGAATTCATTGAAGAGCAAAGTGCAAAGTGAAAGTTTGGGAAAGTCATTTCTTTCCCTCTCATTTAACTTTCAAAAAGTTTCAAATTTCACTCACTTTCAATCAATCAATCACACAACAATCAAACAAACAATGATAATTACTTAATTAATATAACATTCCAAAATTTAGAATTTTGGGATGTTATAAACCTACCACACTTAAAATGAATATCGTCCTCGAGATTCGGAGAGGCTAGCAAGAGAAGGTTAGTGTTTGGGGGTCTTCTAGCAAATCCATTGATCGAAAAGGTCTGGGGTGCTACCACACTTAAAATCAAGGTCATGGGTCCATCTAAACTCATGTACACCATCTTTAGGGTTGACGGTGTCTGTCTTCTCATATTTTTCGGAATAACTTCTTCACTGGTGCTCTTCCAGTAGGGCATACCCTTTTTCTCAAAATCCTGTGTCTTTTCATCCAAATAGGGCTTTTCCCGAGACTGGGTCTTCTTAGCTGACAGGCCTGTCACCAATACTAAACAACTATCGAAAATCTCATGGTGGTCAACAATTACAGTTTCCTCCTGCAGGAAATGGATCTGGGTTGAATCTCACCGTATAACCTACGTTTGGCAACGGTTGCGTGTACATGGATCAATCGTCCTACCATTCTAAGTTTTAAACAAAGTTTGGCATCGTCGTCTCTCTACTATGGGTAAGTCACTCTAGATTTACCATCCCAAATAGCGAGAGCGTATGATATGAGTAAGTCGGTATGGTGATCAATCCATTCCGCACCCAAATCATTACCTTGTATAAGGTTTAGCGAATCTCGCATTTCTAGCACTCGGGCATTCTCACAAGCATTGCAGAAAATTCTCTTGTCACGAACTAAGTTCGGGTGAATCCATTGGTTCTGCAAGCCAAATATAACATCTATCGTTTCTTCACAACTCTCGAGTTTTTGCGTAACCTCCTATGAAACGTTTGCTGATGAAATCATAGCTTCTTCAGGATTCCTTCTTCAACAAGATTGTGCTTGTTTCCTGATCCATCCTGGGGTCTGGGGCCAGGGTCCACTTCAATCCTTGTATAGCTTTGTCCTATCTTCGAGGTTATATCTGCTCTGTATTCTATCATCAACCTTCGTAGGTATTAACTCCAGTTGCTCCTTTCCACCATCTTTTATGCTTCTACTCATTGGTCTAAACTCCTTGGTATGAATAGTACATTCTTCTCCTTTGTTCCTGTGGTTTTACCGAGTACTATCACACTTAAAATGAATTGTACTAGTTCATCTGTAGATCATATTCCTCATATCTCCGAACATGATTAAAATAACATACTATTCAGCAATTAAAACCAAGGCACACAAATTTTGTTGATTCATGATCCATTACAATCTATGAGACTTCCATTACATAATTCAACTCCATATCCTCATGAAAATAAGGGTGCTTCCTACTACACTTATTACCAATATTAAAATCTCAACTACTCAGCTCCAGCTTTCTTCTTGTCGGGATAGTTACTGGCAAAATGTCATGCTTCCTTGCAGCAAAAACAAATGATTTCCGACAAGTCTCAGGGCTTCTTGGTGATTATGTAATCTCCTTGGGTTCTTCGCTTCTTTTCTGGACAATCATTGGCATAATGTCCCGTGTTCTTACACTCAAAACAGATAATATGACTCTTGTCCTTCTTTGTAGAGATTGGGTTGTTCTGAGGATGTCTTCGGTTTCTCTTTCTAGATTTCTTCGCTCCGATCAAACCTTCTATTTCCTGTGGATCAAACTCCACTTCTTATGTCGGGAAGTATCCCAGATACTCTTTTCTTTCCTTGGTGCAATACTGTGAAAAATGTCCTTCTTCTCCACATGAATAACAGGCATTGGAGTAAAATCTGTCTATGCCTTCTTCATCTGTGTCTTCAATATCTTCCTTCATCACCGGTTCTTCTAAACTTTCCTCGAGGGCTTCCTTCATGGTTTCCTTCTGCTGCTTGATGACTTCTTGTACCTTGGGGAAAATTTGGCATTGAGCCGGGTAATGAGTAGTTCCTTCACACAAGAAACATGTCACCAGCTTAGTTGGGCATTCTTCATCCGAGTGTTTTTCTTCACACTGAGAGAATCCATCCTTGTGTTCTTCCTGGGTGTGTCCTACTTCTCCACAGATCTTGCATGCACAAGGCTTCTTCATTTTACGGTCACATGGCTTCTAGACAAGACGAGACCTCAGTAGAATCATCTTGAATTCTTCCCAAGCATTTGCTCCATTCCATCCTTGTATAGCTTGATGTATCTCTCGCCATGTTGCAGCACCTTGTGTGATGTGCCGTAGGGTGTATGGAACCATATACTCTCCTTCAATATGGTACTCCTTCATGCGATCTTCCATGTTCTGTATCCACTGTGCTACTTCCAGCTGTGTCATCGATCTTGGAAATACAAGTCCATCTTCATTCTTCATCTTTGGGGTCCAAGGGTTTTGGGATGAGATACAAGAGAGAGATAGAGAGATACACATAATACAAACAATATAGTTTTGAAAAATAGGTTTTATTTGTGGCTGTCGGAAAACACACACAAATGACAGCTCACAAATCAAAGTATCTAACGTGAGTATACAACAGGGGTTTGGTCTTCTAAAGGTCATATAAATCTTGGAATTCTTCAGGCTCTTCAAATTCTTCGAGTCTTCGGAGTCTTCAATTGTTGTAGCTTTAATACTTCTAATGCAGGGTGAAATTTTCTTTCACTCTGAAGTAGTCCTCAGTTGATTCTTTGAGGTGTCAATAGGGAAAGGGGTATTTTCTAACTATTTGACGTAAGAGGGACTATTTGATAAAATCAGAGAAGATGCGAAGTGAAGGATCTTTTAAAAAATAAAGTTTTAGAGATATCCTGTCCTAGGGCTTTCCAGTTTCTAGGGTCACGTCCTACAGTCAACATGTGCTCTGATACCATCTCTGTAGCGACCCGACCCAATACGGTCAAGTCTCTATGCTTTATGTGCCATCCCTGGATCAGTATGCTGGCACAGACAGTACTTCGATGAAATACCATAACATCACATGTAAAAAAATACCGTAGATCCAGAGTATACCTTAATTATCACAGTGGAAACAAAGTATAAGGGTGTGGAGTCCCATCAACGCCAACAGCAAGTTGAGTGTAGACCGTAACCCTATATTGTAACTCTTGCTCGTCGTAGAAATACCTGCAACATTATACGTTGCAGCCGTGTAGGTCAGTACATTGAATGTATCGGCAAGATCACATATGAATGCAAAGGAGAATAACTCTATCACTATATGAAATATGGCTGTGGTGGATCTGAGTCTGGGTTTTGCATAAAAGCTAGTTTTTCCCTACAACAAAGGAGTGGAAAGAAATATTACTACAAAAGTTGGTTGTTAATGTGATGGTTCCGCCAACCAATTCTCATATCCCAAATTATTAATAATACCCACTCTAATATTAATTGTGTTGAGAATGGCAGATAGTATCATCTCTGGTGCTCAAGCTGTCCGTAACCGGGAACACGGCTAATCGATTAGGTTTAACACTCTACAGAGGTTTGTACACTTTACCCGCAAGATTCGATCCCTCCCTTTATGTCCTCGCACTTTAGAGTGTTTGAGAACAGGACGATCGAAACATGATCTTCCAAAGAGTTCATCTGACCACCATCCGGTGCCCATCCACCCCTACCGTTCGTCTACCTCTGCTAGCACCGTCCCGGCTAGAGTCACAACTAAGGTCAACCAAGCCAGAGCCCATAATGACTTGCGGTTGCACATGTAAGCTTTTTGGCCTTGAAGTATCGATCCTTCTCTTTGAGCCTGGGTGGCATTCTGTCGGGATGATCACAGGTAGATACCAGGATTCCCGGGCATAACCATGATAGATATCAGGCTGCCAGATGCATTCCATTCCACCCAGAGGTATATTGAGTCCTTGAAGTGTTGAAGTCTTGATCATCATGCAGGTATTAAATTATTAATCCTCACGACACTCTTGAATCACACAACCAACCCCCGTCTACTAGAGCGTAGCAATTATGAACTAACATCCCTTCCCGGGCAATGGTAATAGGGGTATTAGGTTTCTCCTACCTCATGATACTACCTCAAGTTTCAGGCTCAATATAACTACTGGAGAAATGTTGACAAGTATCACTAAATGCAATAAAACATAGGTATGAAAATATGGTCAAAGTGAACTTGCCTGGTATAGTTGATGAAGATAATATCGCTCTCAGAAATAACTTGATAGAATTACTCGTCACTCTCCGATGAAAATCTATATAGTCAAGCATTGCATTCACATAAGCAAACATTCTAGCAAACAATTCAAACAATCAAAATTACCACCAACAAATAAAGCAAATAAAGAAAACAATAATGAAGTCAAGGAAATCCAATTAAAAATCCAAAGAAGACCTCAAAGAAAACTAGGGAGCAACCAACTCACACAATAGCAATCAATAACTCACATAACAGCACTAAATTATTCTAAATAACTAAACAACAGTAAAGAAAATACAATTTCATCAAAACAACAGAAAGAAAATAACTAAAATAATTACTAGCAAAAATAACTAAAATAATAGCTATTTCATAACACTAGATAATAACTACACCAAACTTAATCCTAAACAGTAGCAAAATCCAAAATAAATAATTCTAAAAACTAGCTACTGAAATTTAACAGAAATATACTACAACAATCAAAAGTTTGCAAAAGAATTAACTAAATCTAAATATAATTCACTAAGTTATAAACAAAACAATTTTCTATAGCAAACAGTACTGTTTTAACTAAAACTCTAATTTAAATTAAACAAAAATTACCCAAATTAATTCTACTGATAAACAAACTAACATGTGACCAGAAGCAAAACGAATTAAATTAAAAGATATTTTAAAACTCAAGATATAGTCAAAATAGTGATTTAAACAAATTTGAACAAATTCAAATTTCAAATTTTCAAACATAGTCAAACTTTGCATCTACAGAAACTTCATAAAATTCTAAACCTAATGCAAAAAGAATCACTCAAAAATATTAAATATCCTAAAACAGAAACTTTTTCTGAAAATAAAATAGAAACTAAAAAAAGAAAAACGCTACCGATCAGCTAAGGGCCGCATGGCAGTTTGTGATTGGCTCCGGTTGTTCACTACGGGCGGACAGCCGATATTTAAGAGTTTCGGCGTTCGCGGCTAAATTAAAAGAAAACTGCATGGTCGGTTCGATCTAAACCGGAAATAAACCAGACTAAAACTGATCTAATAAAATTAACCTAACCATTCGCTTAGATATAATCTAGGGCGTCGAAAATAAATCGGACGGCCGAGAGTGGCGGTGGCTTACAGCGGAGGTGGCCGACGGCGAGGTGGCTCGGACGTCGATGGTGGCGGCACTCCGGTGGCTTCCGATGACGGCGGTGGTGTCCCGCAGGTGCGTCTCAGAGAGGGGGTCGTAGTGGTGGTGGAGATGGAGGTCGGGGACGACGGACGGCGACGGGCGAGCTCGGCGAAGCTCCGGTGCTCCGGCGGCTCGAGCGAACGCGGGGTGACGCCTCTGGTGGTCGGCGACGACGGGAAGATGTCCAGTGGACGCGGACGAGGACGGCGGTGACTTTGGTGGCGGTGGTGAGGCTCGGGGGTGACTGTGGTGAGTGGAGGGAGCTCGTGGTGGCGGTGGCCGTAACGAAGTCCGGTGAAAAATCACGGCGGCGAGAGGGCACGGGCGAGGGAGATTTGAGAGGGTTTCAGTCAAGAGGCCTAGGGTTTATATAGAGGGGGTGGCGTGGAGCAGGGGTGACGCCAGATCGGCAAGAAATCAGGGAGGGACGGCTGCGCCGGCGAACTTGGAAGGAGATCGGCGAGAGGAGGAAGGTGAGCGCGCGAATCGCTCGGGTGGTCGGGTGGGTCCCACATGTCAGTGGTAGAGAAAGAAAGGAAAGGGAGCGGGCGAGGTATCCGTAGCCGATTCGGCGCGCGCTCGCTGAGGTGGGCCGCGGTGGCGCTGTTGGGCCAAGGACTTCGGCCAAATTTTTTTCTTTTTGTAATAAAACAGAAAGTAAAAGAGAAATAAAATAAAAAAATTATATCGACATATAATATATCAAAATTTTCATAAAAGACATAGAATTATATGAACTATTTTTCAAGTCCAAATAAAGTACCGATAAAATCTCAAAATTCAATAATGCTACTGTTGCAATAAAAACCAATAAAATTATTTTTAGAACACCAAAATGATTTCAAATTTATTTTCTCCTAATTTTTCATTGAAGGGAATCATTTTACCCTTATTTCCATATATTTATATTTAGGATAAAAATAATTTGAATAAAAACTTTAAAGGGACTTTTAAAATGATCCTTTTAAACTTCCAACTCTATTTCTTATAATTTGAAGAAGTCATCTTATCTTCTGTCAAGAAAATCATTGAGTTGCATAAAGTTTCTGGTTTTGAAAATATTTTCAAATTGAATTCAAATCTTTTCAAATCCCTTTTTTTCATTCCTTTAAATGGAAGAAGTCATGTTATCTTCACTCCAGGGTTTTGTAATGAAATGAATTTGAATTCATTGAAGATCAAAGTGCAAAGTGAAAGTTTGGGAAAGTCATTTCATTCCTTCTCATTTAACTTTCAAAAAGTTTCAAATTTCACTCACTTTCAATCAATCAATCACACAACAATCAAACAAACAATCATAATTACTTAATTAATATAACATTCCAAAATTTAGAATTTTGGGATGTTACAGTTTTACCCTTAATGGAAACAATACAAATATGTGTCTTGTCCCTTTCTGTCACTGGGATATAGAGCACCGCAAGATTGAACCCATTACAAAGCACCTTTCCCACTGAAGATAAATCAATCTAGTTGGCCAAACCAAATGGATAGATCGGAGAGAAATACAAAGCTATAACAATAACGCATAATAAAGTTCAGAAAAGACTCAATTACTTCCCATGAATATTCAGATCATAAACCCACAATTCATCGGATCTCAATAAACACACCGTAAAAGAATATTACATCGAATAGAACTCCAAGAACACCGAGGAGAACATTGTATGGAAAATCAAAGAGAGAGAAGAAGCCATCTAGATACTAGCTATGGACCCGTAGGTCTATGGTGAACTACTCACGCATCATCGGAAGGGCAACAAGGTTGATGTAGAATCTCTCCGTGATCGATTCCCCCTCCGGTAGAGTACCGGAAAAGGTCTCCAGATGGGATCGCGGAAGAACAGAAGCTTGCGGAGGCAGAAAAGTTATTTCGGGTGGCTCTCTCTGTTGATTCCCAATATTTGAGAATTTATAGAAGTGGAATTATGTCAGACGGATCCACGTGGGGCGCACAAGGTAACAGGGCGCGCCCTGTTGCCTTGCCGTCTCCTCGTTTGCCGTATGGTCTCCTCCTGAAGCTTCTAGGGTCTCTTATGTCCAGAAAAAATCGTCAAAAAGTTTCCTAGCGTTTGGACTCCGTTTGGTACTGATTTTCTGGAAAACCAAAAACAAGCAGAAAACAACAACTGGCACTAGGCACTGGGTTAATAGGTTAGTTCCCAAAAATGATAAAAAATAGCATATAAATGCATATAAAACATCCAAGATTGATAATATAATAGCATGGAACAATAAAAAATTATAGATACGTTGAAGACGTATCAGATTCCACAATTAAGAAACCATTGAGTAGAATTAACGATGTTCTCATACTTGCTAATAGAAATTATGTACCCGTGGATTTCATTGTGCTTGATATAGAATGTAATCCGTCTTGTCCTATAATACTTGGTATGCCATTTTTATGAACCATAGGTGCAGTTATTCATATGAAAGAAGGTAATATACGGTTCCAATTCCCATTAAAGAAAGGGATGGAACACTTCGCAAGGAAGAGAATTAAACCACCATATGAATCCATTATGAGAGCCACCTATGGAATTACTTTGAAGGATGATAACACTTGAAACTATGCATTATGCCTAGCTAGGGGCATTAAACAATAGCGCTTGTTGGGAGGCAACCCAATGGTTATTTTTATGCTATATTTTTATTTTCTTGAGTCAACATGGTTATTGCTACTGTAATTATTATGTTTATATCTTTTCTTTTAATTGTTGTGCCAAGTAAAGCCTTTGGGATGATTTAGATGATAGTAAAGTTGATGCTGTGCAGAAACAGAAAGTTTTGCACCCAGTGCTGGAATTTACATTCTATACTGGAACGTGATAAAATTCTAAAAATTTACACAGTATTGTGTTACAATTTTTTTACGTTTTGCTAATTTTATTAAGAATTTTTGGAGTTACAGAAGTATGGATAAATATTCTGTCATTACGTACTGTTCTGTTTTAGATAGATTCTGTTTTTATTGCATAGTGTGCTTATTTTAATGATACTATGGATTATATCGGGGGGTACAAGTCATGGAGAAGTTAGAATACAGTAGGTATTATGTAAGGGAAATTATGAATCTATTTATAACAGTACCTAAAGTGGATGATTGATTTATTATACTAACGGATCTCACGAAGTTTCTGTTGAGTTTTGTGTACTGAAGTTTTCAAGTTTTTGGTGAGATCACGATGGATGAAGGAATGAGGAGCGGCAAGAACCTAAGCTTGGGGATTCCCAAGGAACCCCAAGGTAATATTCAAGGAAGACCCAAGCTTCTAACCTTGGGGATGCCCCGGATGGCATCCC